>CM046444.1:102428377-103115877 GCA_025506515.1 Flaveria trinervia
GTATGTATGCGTAGGCGTATGCGGATGCGTATGCGTATGCGTATGCGTATGCGTATGCGTATGCGTATGCGTATGCGTATGCGTATGCGTATGCGTATGCGTATGCGTATGCGTATGCGTATGCGTATGCGTATGCGTATGCGTATGCGTAGGCGTGGGCGTAGGCGTGGGCGTAGGCGTGGGCATAGGCGTGGGCGTAGGCGTGGGCGTATGCGTGGGCGTATGCGTGGGCGTATGCGTGGGCGTATGCGTGGGCGTAGGCGTGGCGTATGCGTGGCCTATGCGTGTGCGTAGGCGTGTGCGTAGGCGTGTGCGTAGGCGTGTGCGTAGGCGTGTGCGTAGGCGTGTGCGTAGGCGTGTGCGTAGGCGTGTGCGTAGGCGTGTGCGTTGGCGTGTGCGTTGGCGTGTGCGTTGGCGTGTGCATAGGCGTGTGCGTAGGCGTGTGCGTAGGCGTGTGCGTAGGCGTGTGCGTAGGCGTTGTGCGTAGGCGTGTGCGTAGGCGTGTGCGTATGCGTGTGCGTATGCGTGTGCGTGTGTACGTATATGTAGTATACGTATACGTATATGTATATGTAAAAGGTGTGAAGTTTAAAAGTGTGAATCTTTAATAAAAGTACGCATTTTTAGTTTTTCCATATACTTATACACTTGTAGCTTTACTAAAAAATTAATGCCAATAAAAAGAACTTGAACATAAGTTACATGTGCTATGTATAATAGTTTTTAGTTTTCCCATATTTAATAATTTTTCCCATTTAATATATATTTATTTTAAGTATTATTTTATTTATAATATTTTAAATTGACATTAAAATATATACATGGTTATTTGTATTCTTATAACTTAATACTATTTAATTTAAATATCATATTATTTAAACACTTACGTATAAAATCACTAAATATTTACATAGTTTGAATAATAATAATAATAATAATACCTAAATATGTCAACGTTTAAAATTGGTTGGAAAACAAGATTGATTACAACCGCCGCATCATTATATATAATAAAATAATTTTAAGTATTGAAGGTGTAGGTTTTAGTTATTTTACCATAATAATTTTTTTTTTCCTAAATTAATAAAAGACCTACTTTGTTCTTTTAGTTTTACATTTAAACCACTAAATCTTTTTTTGAAACTAACCACATCATTTTTTCCCTTTTTGTTTTTTGTCAAATTGATACATATTCATTTGTCCTTTTTAAAATATTATTAAGCTTACAAGTTATATAAATTTTTATTTAATCGTCTTAGTTTGTTTAAATTTTATCTTTAACCGTTCGAGTTATGTTAAATATATATTAAGGAGCTGAACTTTGTTTAAGTTTTATACTTAATCATTAAACTTATGTTAAATTTTTTTTAATTATTTTACAATAGAATTCTTAATTCTAGTAAAGTCACTATTCACGCATTCCCTAGTTTTTTTTCTCTATTTTGAGGTATTTATTATTTATAATAATTTTTTCTATCATATTTTTTATCAGTGTTCATATGTAATTCTTTTTCGAGCTGTTAGTACTAACGTATAAATCATTAGAATTATATATTTTAACTTTTATAAATATCACTTTATAGTGCGGGTCTCACCCTCTAGTATATAAATAAAAAATCTAATTTAACATATACATGACGTACACATACGTGATTCTATACATAAGTGGAATTCATTCATATTTATAGATTTTAGTAGATATGAATAAACATCATTTTTTGTCAAATTTATGTATTTTGATGACTTAATTAATGAAGGATGTATTTCATTCTTCGTCTTCTTGTAATATGTAGTGTTCAGCATAAATCACTCCTTCACATACATATAAATATATATGCAATATTATATAACATAATAATATCGTATTATATATATGATATATCAAATTAGTTCTTAGACAATAGTCATTATTCTCTCTATATAATAATAAAGGTTTGAAGTGTCCCGTGTTATGAAATTAGGCTTCGTCATTTAAAATACATGTCTTTCTCCTCATAATTGATAATTGTATATAGTAATTATATTATATAAAACATATTTAGTTTAGAAAAGTAGACATTGTAAAATATTAAAAGCTGATTTTTTATAAAAACGCTTTAATTATAAAAATATGAACTATTTTAAAACCATTTTTTATTATATAAGGATGATAAATAAAATAATTTTAAAGAACAAAATGTTTAAAAACAGTATAAAATATAATTTAGTAAAATAAAAGTTTAAAACTATTATTGTTGTTTTACTTGAATTACTTACTTATAAGTAACTTAATCAGATCTTATCAGAGTGTTTTATAATTTTATGATTTTAATACAAAATTTGATATTTTACATATTAACTCGGGTAATACATATGGAACTAGGCTAGTTAGTATAACTACGGTTTACTTATAATTAAGTATAAAAATAAATTAATTAAGTATTGTAGTTTTTTAAATGGATAATATTGAATTAGAAGGTTGTTAATGTAATTTTTGAAAAGGGTTTTCTAGATTTGTTAAAAGGAAAGAGTTTATATATTTATTTATTTACTTTTTTTAAAGACGATTGGAATTAACCCCACCTCAATGAGCCTTGTTGATACGAATGTCAAACGTTTACTTATTTTAATGATTCAAACATTACTCATAGAACAATATTATAAAAAAGAAACCTACTACTATGTAAAATCCCTTTTGACCCTTTTGAATTAGGTTTAAAACTTAAATTCTTGATCTTAACCCCAAAGTATCACACCATACGTCGGACCAAAGTATCTCATCATATCTATATGATTCAAGAGAGGGCAACTCAATTATTATTATTATTATTATTATTATTATTATTATTATTATTATTATTATTATTATTATTATTATTATTTTGTCGGCGGCACTCTATTTCTTTGCTCTTTCTTTCAATATACATATTTTGTGGGTTCCTTTGAATATGAACGCAAACAGCTGGATGGCATCTTTTTAGTAAACAATTTTTTTTATAATAATAAAAATCCTAATCGATGGCCGTCGTATTTCATATATTATTTTGATTCGATTCTTTGAGAAGAGTCTACTAGAAATGATTGGCTGCATATATTTGTAAAAGCAAAACTTTCGAAATTATATAAAAAATATTTGAAACCGCATTATTTGGACGATATGATGATAACTTTATTCCGAACGATTACGTCTTACTAAAACCTTAAAAATAAAATAAACCGTTGTCCCTTTGTTATATATGTGGAAGAAAATGCCAAAGATGTTACTGGTTCATAGTCTAACTACTTTTATCCCTAGCGGTTCATGAATGTTATTGTTTTTCCCAATGCAACGCGATATGAAACAACACCGGCCACACCAACACAGTTGTATAGGAGGCACGGCCCTAGAGGTTGCTGAAGTGGGTGTCAAAAACCCACTGCCCTCACCATCGTTAAAGCCAAATTGTAGTTGTCACACCCTCAATTCACAAAAGGTGTATTGCCGTTAGACACATGGCATACCAGGATCTCAGTCACTAGTTACATCAAACAACACATAAATTAAAAACATAATTGCTCGTTAAAATTAGAAATTCCCCAAAAACAGAGTTAATAACGTAATCCTGAAAATAATTACGGAAGCACAATAATTCACAATTTAGATGCGCAAACACGCACAACCATTTAAAATGCAAATAGTTAGAAAATGTAAATTGTTCATTTGATCAACAATGATGAATACAATGGTGAGATGATTCTAACCGTGCACACCTTAAGAACCTGAAAGAAACATGCTAAAGTGTCAACACAAGGTTGGTGAGTTTACATGTTTTGATAAACAGTAACATATTTGAAAGCAAAAGTAGTAAACAAAATAATATCAGTAGATAGCTAGTCTATATAACAAGTTACTTAGTGTAAGAATTTCGCAACTAAAGCTGACAATGTAAATGAAGGTCTCAACTACAGTTACCAGCCACAACAACAGAAAATAGGTCAATTAAACACCCATTTGACGTGCAGTCATTCTAGCATGACTAGCCCGGGTGAGGTTTGTCAAACCTAGTAGATCTACTCAAGACTACCTCACTAAAATAAATAACTTAACGGTTCGAGAATAAAGATATAAGTTGGTATCACGCTAGTATGGAAGTGACGTTACAGTAATACTGATAAAATGAAAATACGTATTGGAACATATGTTCCTCTCCCCAAAAGAGTACGAGTAAAGTGGGGCTTAGAACTCACCTTGATTGTATAGCAACAAGTAACGAAAGCACACCGATTAGGGTTCTGACTAACCTGAATTACATTTAATATAAATTAATATTAAATACTAATATGTGGTCATACGGTTTCGTCTTCTCGGTTTCGTTACGATGCGGACAAGCAATTCATTTTCCATACACAAGTAAGCAACAATTCAGACAAACATAAAACCCAAGCATTCACGTATACTCCGGCTCATTTGTCTAACATTTGCTACAATTGTTTTGACATTTCTTGAAGTTCGTTCGGTGACAAGCGACATGACACCTGAGCAATATGGACAACTCCTTGTCTCAGCTCAATTTGGAACTTGACTTGCCTGTCTGGAGGGAGGCTAGGCAAGTCCCTTGGAAATACTTAGGATAGTCCCTAACAACATGAATGTCTTCAAGTCGTTACTCCTCTGTGGTCTTTTTACTAACTACGGCTAGAATCGTTGAATGCCCTCAAAGACTTCTGAGTCTTCATGTAAGAAATGATGTCGACTATAGCACCACTCTTGTCACAACCCACCGTGAGTATCTTTCCATCAGGCAAACGCAAATGAGTTTCTCGTGACAAATGATTTCGGCTTGATTCTTAGACAACAAATCCATAGCACAATGACATCAAAACTACCAAGCGTAATAGATAAAAGATCAATTTTAAAATCATGCCCAGATAAACTTATCTTACAACCATGGTATATATGGGAAGATTCTATAATCTTACCATCGACTATCGCTACAATATAGTTCGAGTCTAAGGCTGTGGATGTAACATTTATTAATTGACTGAATTTACTAGTTACAATAGAAGGGTCATTACGAGCCTCACCTAATCCAATGACGAAAGCTCTATCCTTGGCACCACCATTATCATTACCATTGCCACCATTGTCCTTTTAGTTGTTAGTACCATTACCACCACCATTGTTTTTCTTGAGTTTGAGCAATTCCTCTTAAAATGTTCGGTTTGACCACAGTCGTAACAGCCTTTCTGTTCGTCATGTTGTACTGGCTGTTTGTTTTGGTGATTGCATTTGTGTACTTGGGCAATGTCACGGTATAACCGTTGCCATCTTGAGATGATGAGGAAGATTGGTTGGACGGGTGGGAGTTATCAAACTTTATGGACTGTTGTGGCTGCTACTGAGAGGTATTCTGTTTGTATCTAGAACCATACTACCACTTTCTTTTGTTGTTTCCATCAATAGTAATGACGTAGAATCGCACGCGGGTAGCTTACCTGTGCAACAACCTAGTCTGTCAGTTTGTAGGGCTGTCTCATAGCTTCCTGTATAGTGTTTGGTCATGATGTAGTGACCATGCTCTGGATTTCTAGAGCTAATCCATGCAGATACCTTTCAATCCTCAAGAAAGGAGGGTTGACCATGTTGGGGCAAAGGGTAGCGAGCTCATGAGAGCGAGTAGTGGATGCCTCAATCTCGAAACCTAACATCTTCAAGTTCTAGAACTCCATCTCTAGTTTCTGCACCTTATCACGATAGCAGTATTCCTTTTTCATTAGGTTTTTGAAATCCTCCCAAGTGGTTTGATTGGCGATCTCCACACCCAACATTTGAACTTGAGTGTTCCACCTGGATAGAGAAGCTCCATCCAAGGTGCAAGTGGCGTACTTAATCATACTTGCCACCAAGAAGTTGCACATCTTGAACACTAATTCGAGCTTCTCGAACCATCTTAGGAGACCTACTTCTCTTTTTGTGCATGTGAACAGGTTGGCTTTGCAGTCCATAAAGGACATGGAAGTATAAACGCCTTGACCTACAATAGATTTAGATAAGGACTTGGGAATTCTAACGCGTGTTATAATTTAACAGGATTAACAGAACGTTAGTGTCAGAAATGAATTTGGTATTACTTACCGATCGGAGTGGGCTACGGGTTGGGTTTGTGGTTGACCAATGCACTAGCTGCATGTTGATTGATATGTGCCACCAGTTCAACTGGAGTCATGTGGTTGTACCACGACCATGACCACATCCGTGTGCACATCTAGACATTATTAAGAATCACAACATACGAAAATAAGTAAATATGCAACATATTATTAACTTCACTTAAGTATAAGAATTTAAAGAATTTAGCACACATACAACTAAATGTTCAAATAATACTTTTTGATAAAATAAAATGTAAGTATGTCTACAATTAATCAAACCAAATATCAAAATTCAAAAACATCATTCGGATGGGGAACAACCCTTCCCATCTAGGTGTGAAATGGATAAAAGTTTGATGAACAAAGAAACGAATAAACTAGAAAATCAATGAGAATCGATAGATCCAACACTGTTCTCTAGCTCATCCTCAGGCTACTCCTCAGGCTCTTCCTTAGGATCCTCGTCTAGAACCTCCTCGAGGTCATCTTTTTGATCTTCTTCAATAGGCTCCTACACTGCATTCAGTGTGTTGACTTGACCTTCTAGATTCTCGAGTCGCTGTTCATACACCGCAATGTCCACTTCATCACCACCCAGACACTCAATTAGGTCAGTGACACGGCCCACATGATTGTTATGACGATCAACCAACACATTAAGCAGTCTCTTCAATTCCTTGATTTCTTTTGTTGCCTCACGCATTCCTTTCTTTAGTGCCCTATTATTGTCCCACAACTCTACTACGTGCCTACGCTCGACATGTAGAGAGGCTACCATAGTAGCCATATCCTGCTTAGGAGGACATGTAAAGGAGGTATGGTAGGGTCATAAGAGTTCCTAGCTGGGGCGGACCTAGTACGAGGCTGACGTTCAAGAGGTAGTGGAACATTTTTTCATGGATTAGCATAGTCATGTAATGAGGGTAGTATTCCTATTGGTGAACTAGTGGGTATTAGGTAAGGCAAATAGTTGGTCATAGTCAAATTCCTCATTATTATTAGGACGCATGGGCCACTCGTACGGACCTGTATGTGGAGGCACAGAATCATCACAAATGGGTCTCTTTTCTAGAGAAGAAGAAAAAGACGGTGCTAAAGAAGATGAAGCCATTCCTGCAAATAACTGCTCACATGTTTGAGCAACAGCAAGCAATTCAACAAAGCAAAACAAACAGACCAACAAAAAAAGCTAAACATGTCTGTATGCGTGTAACTAAGGCATCAGACTATAGTCTAAATGCAATTCAATGAAATGCACATTTATTTTAGTTTGTTATAACCTGGCTTTGATACCAATCTGTTATAACCTTAATTTCCACAAAAAGGGGTATTACCATTAGACACGTTACATACCAAGATCTTAGCCACTAGTTACACAAAACTACACATCATTACAAACATATTTTCTCGTTAATATTACAAATTCCTCAAAAAGATAGTTAATAACCTAATCTTGAAAATAATTATGAAAGCATAATAATTCATAATTCAGATAGCGCAAACACGTGCAAACTAATTAAAATGTAAATAGTAGAAAATGTAAATTGTTCATTTGATCCAACAATGATGAATGCAATGGTAAGATAATCCTAACTGTGTGCACCTGAAGAACCTGTAAGAAACAAACTAATGTGTAAACACAAGGCTGGTGAGTTCACAAGGTTTGATAAACAGTAACATATTTGAAAGCAAAACCTATAAACAAAGTAATATTAGTAGATAGCTAGTCTACATAACTAGTTACTTAGTGTATAAATTTTGCAACTAAAGCTGGAAATAACAATGAAGGCCTCAACTATGGTTATTGTCACACCCTCAAAATCCACGTGCGGAGTTTTACCGCGAGGCGTGTGAACAAACCAGGATCACAGTCAATAGTTACTCAGAACGACTCTATATGCCATAATTAAAATAAAATCAACCAAAGTATAAACTTTAAACTGTGCGGAAGCGTTTTGTAAAACAACCCAAAGAAATAAAAATGTATACTATGGCAAAACATGCGCCAACCTAAAAGAGTAAACATTAACCATTATTGTCACACCCCCGCTAAGAGCGGAAACACGAGGTTGCGACGAGACGGGAATCATCATAACACATGGTAAGCGATAGAGATGCAATAATAAAAATGATGACAAGCGTGTCATGACGACACCCGACAACAAGGGGACTTGTGTCGTGTATAGTCAATGTTCACGACAACATAGCCATAAGCATAACAGGATAAACGATTCACATGATCACATAAAGATGAAATTGTAATGTAAATTCCCACAACCTGGGAACAAGTTTCAAAAGATTGTAATTGTTTACACAGTTCAACGTTGTTCAAAGTAATTGTTTGTCAAACATGTTTAGTCCAAAAATGCATCCTAGGGTCTCCACTAAGGCAGCACACCTAGAACCTCAGCTAGCATGATCACCTGAAAAGATATGCTCAAAATGGTCAACATAATTGTTGGTGAGCTTGCAGGTTTAAGTAATAAAAGTGTAAGTGATGCTGTATAAAGTAAATGATATGGAATACCGTGAATACAGTTATATACACAAGTAAAATCACATGACATGAGCTTTGCAACCAAACCTAGCGACGTACACAAAGAAATTGTCGGCATATATTCACCAAGGCCCGTACCTGGCTATTGTTGGTACTAACTAGTATACCAACACGAGGGTGGGGGTGTCAACCCAGTAGTACTACCAATACCTAACCGTCGGTTCCCACACTGGAATTAAATAGTTGCAAAGATAGAACCACACAGCAGACCCAAGCATGTATCAGATAAGTACTTGCAACACAGTATCACGTTGATTCCTTGTATGAAAATTGTATGTATGTTGAACAACATAGAAAAATGGGTGAGCATACTTTTCCCCCATGTTTGTAAATGTTTGAAATATTGTATAAGCGTAAAAAGGGGCCACGAAACTCACATGTTAAGTGGTAAGTATGAAAGATCGAGATTTCCAACAATGAATGCAATGATCGGTCAAACACCTATTGACAGTTATTGTCAAGCATTAATGACATGTATAAGCGTATAGTAATGTTTGGTCGGTTCGGGTTGTATCGGTTCGGTCGTGGGTGGCACACACACACAAGCGGACACACGTATCAGATCTTATGTAGATCCAAGTACTACGAGTAGTCGTCATTGCTTATGACATCCTTGTGAAGATCTCATTGTTATGAAAGATGACACTTGTTAAGTATTTGTAGTTTCAAATGGATTGTCAATAATTGTAAAATGTTAGGTTTATTTCAATTGAAATTGTATGCGCATGTTGATAGCGTTGACTTTAATCTTTGTGGTCAAGCAATGACACTTTTACTGATGTTGCCTTATCATCATCAGACGTTCAAGGGAAATTCACACTCATCATCAGACACACAACAGGACCAGACGCTCGACCCACGTCCATTCGTACGAATCAACCTTCAATCGTGCGAATTAGCTACTTTCGTGCGATTGAACCTTCATTCGTGCGATTGGACTCAGTCGCACCACACAACACACACATTCGCACGACCCAACCTCCATTCGTACGAACCAACCTTCAATCGTGCGAATTAGCTACTTTCGTGCGATTGAACCTTCATTCGTGCGATTGGACTCCAGTCGTGCGAAACACGCACAAGTCGGTCACCTGACTCAATCGCACACAATCATTCATACGCATGACTCAATCGTATACACTCATTCGCACGCAGGACTCAATCGCATACAACCACCCAGTCGCACGACTCAGTCGCACGACATGCCTAGTTGCACACCTCAGTCGCACGATTGACTCAAACGCACGATTCAGTCGCACGACTCACTCAGTCGCACGGCTCAATCGCATGACAGACCCAGTCGCCTGAACTGCAGAATCGCGACTGTGGTCGGGCTGAGCAGCCCCCGAGTGCTCTAACGCGAGTTTTACGCCACAACGACTTCCAGAAACACTCAACAAACATACACAAACACGAAACACAAGCAGAAAGACCTCACACGCACCCACTCGACCTCATGTGCTCGGATGAACCGAGCACCCGAAACCCTAGTTTGGACAGCCGTGAAAAAGCAAGAAAAGAGACAACCAAAGTCGTCTACCTGCTAGAAATGAGTAGATGAGGCTGTAGATGAAGACTAGACGACGAAAACGAGACCACACGGGTAGAATTTGGTGCTAGAATGAAGAAGATGTGTGTGTAGAGAGTGAAGAGGTGAAGAAGATGAAGAAGGTGTAGTAAAGAGGTTAAGGGCTGGAAATAGGGTTTATATACCCAACCCAAGTTTGCAAAATTACAAGTTTAGTCCCTGCACTTAGCCCCCGAGTTTCCCAAATCTGTTTAGGTTGAAAAACGACTTTGTTAGGGTAATTGTATTAGTTATAAAAATGTATTTAATGATATTTTTAACTAAAAAAAGTTTTATTAGTGACGTTAATTTTATATAAAAATGAATTATTTGACGGTTTCGAAGATGAAAGTTTTAAAAGTTTTTAAGGTTGACATATGATTACAACGGATACACAAGCACAACGATGGTAAGGCACACATGATATCCACATAAAGAGTTAATAAAGATGAGGAATGATCGATCAAGGAATAGTTAATGGAAAGTCCCGTTAGTTGACGGACCTTGAGGCGATGGATGTCACAATTATAAACAGTAAAGATGTCTTGAAGACTGAGTCTTAGAATGCAAGTGAAACCATGTAGTGCTCCTAAGGGCAAGCAAGCTAATGACCTGAGAATAGCATACTAAAATGTCAACACAATGGTTGGTGAGTTCAAGAGTGATACTCAAACATAAGCAGTTTAATAATAGAGATATAAAAGTAGTGCATTGTAACAGATAGCTAGTCCATTAACAATAAAATATAACTCATAGTGATTTGCAATTGAAACTGACTGTGTTACGTTGTTGCCTCCTGTCACGACTTAACAGGTCATGACAATGTTCAATAGGACAAATTGCACCCGGTTGACCTCGAGTCACACAGGTGGGGCTCGTCAGACCCAGTAGTACTACCCAAATTTCCCAGCTATTTAATATTAACAATTCGAAAGTATAAGGACTTTTCCATGATATCAACACTATATTAATATTATACACAACTTGAATATATAAAGTGTTTGTAGTTTACCAGTATGCTATCTCCCCCAAAAGAGATTAAGTAAAGAGTGGGGCATGAACTCACCTGGTATGCGTAATAGATACTTAGAGTTTTACTTGACAGACAGAGTGGACAGACAACCTTCAGAGGTTACCTAGATCATATAAGTACATGAGTACATGTAAATAGAGAACATGTGAAACCCTAAGTACACTACAACCAAGGACTCAAGGTTTCAAAAAATAGACACGTTTGACCAAGTTGACCCGTTTGACCCGTTGGTGACTTTATGTGTTGTAAACCATTCAAGCAATCATACACATATATCATACATGGTTAACATTCAAATGGATCATATGTATGTCATATAATCCAGGTGTATCACTTAGATCATCATACAACCAAGTATCATACAAGTCATGTGAATCTAGAACATTAACATGTCCACTAGTTATAACATAACTAACATGCCACACAAAGATCAAATCACGCACCACGTGCCATGTGAAGCCACTCACGACTTCACATCCTAAACCCTGCCAATCCTACTAAGTAGGGGCCTTAGACTCGCACGCGTGTATGATGATCACATTCACATTCATTAACCATGTTCATTGCATTCAACATACACCACAACAATCAATTTCCAGTCCCAAACATGATGTCCTAACTACTAGCCAACATCATTGTCATACATGATCATCAAAGTCCAAACATCACCCATGATTATCCAAGCATTCCATACAACTAATTTAACATGTTCTATCACATTAGAATTCATCCATGAACATACTAACATGCTCCTAACATCCCAAACATGTTCAAACTATCATCCTTCAAACTTTGTGCAAATAAAGTTTCCCTTTTGGGAAAGTACATTCCAACATCTATCAAACACTCAATGTATTCATGAATTCATTACAATTATACCATCTCAAACTCATAACAACATCTAGACATGATTAACAATACCTAATCATCATAATCTATAATCATCATGAACAAAAGTTTCCACTTTTGGCAAGATATGAACAACATACATTCTAAGATTTCTAGCATGCATATCAACAATCTAGCATCTAATTATCATCATGAACACATCAACAACATCAATCTATCATTAGATCATCATGTCATGGAAATAAAGTTACTATATTAGTAATCTATGAACACCAACTTCAATTCATCAATTTCTTGCAAGATCAATGTATCCTAGCATTCATACAACCTACTAATCATCATACATTCATCAAACAATCATCAATCATACATAATCTTATCAATTTCGAATTAGGGTTTGCCTAAAATCAAAGTTCATGATCAAACCATTAAAAACATACAATTCATGCATAATCAACGTTAAACAACATGTATTCAATCCAACTAACATACTAACATCATCAATTAACATCAATTTCGACCACATGAAGATACAAACTCGAATTAGGGTTCGGCCCTAACAAGAAATCCATAAAAAACACCAAAACTAACCTTAATTCTTGCCAAGGAACACGATTTTGATGTTGTTAACTTGTTTTATGGCTTGAAACCGAATCAAAATCGCAAGGATTTGCTTGTTCTTGGCTGATTTCGAAGTGGAGAGGTGTAGGGTGATGATTTGCTGCCGAATGGGGTGGGAGGCTAGGGTTTGGAGTTGTTTTGTTTAATTTAGTTTGCATAATTACCATTTAAACCCTTGTGTTTTGGTATTTTATAAAAACTAGACTTTAAACTCTTTGTAAAGTGTTTTTAACTTAATAATATAAAGATATAAACTAATGATAATCATTATATATTTTATCTTTATAAAAACACAAGACATACGAATAAATATGCACGTTCCACGTTACGTGATTAATTTCCAAATTAACATTTAAAACATGCAAACACATAAACACAATACCATAATCACATAATCAATTAGATTATCAATAATGTAACATTATTAATTATTATTAGGTCACCAACGTTAAACGACAACTAATGTGTGCTTACGACACGTGTGTGCAAGACTCAATGGAACTAACGGAGTTTGATAACGGAAATTACTGGATGTCACAGTTACCAAGCCACAACAACAGAAAATAGGTCAATTAAACACCCGTTTGACGTGCAGTCATTCTAGCGCGACTAGCCTGAGTGGGGTTTGTCAAACTTAGTAGATCTATTCAAGACTATCTCACTAAGATAAATAAATCAACGGTTTTAGAATAAATATTTAAGTTGGTAACACAATAGTAAAGAAATGACGTTTCAGTATTATAAAATAAGAATACGTATTGGACACATGTTCCTCTCCCCCAAAGAATACGAGTAAAATGGGGCTTAGAACTCACCTTGATTGCACAACAAAGAGTAAACGAAATCACAATGATTAGGGTGCCTATTAACCTGAATTTCATTTAATATATAATTAATATTAAATACTAATAATGTCGTATGGTTTTGTGTTCTCGGTTCGGTTACAATGCGAACAAACAATTCATTTGACATATACAAACAAGCATCAATTCACACAAGAATAAAACCCAAGCATTCACGTATACTCCGGCTCATACATGAAGTACTCCTTTTATATATATATAATATATATATATATATATAATATATATATATAAAATCAAATAACGAAACCTCATGACAACCATTCTATCTCTCTCATATCTAAAGAAAGGGAGATATATAGAGAAAAAGAAGCTTATTTAAAGAGGTTAAGTAATGCAATGCCTAGTTATACATCAAGTATAAGAAGCATCATTTTATCACGCTCGCGCAACCACCATACAACGTTGGATACCATTGTAATCCCCATTACAACCACACACTCTCTCTATAAAAGAAATTTATGAAGAAGAGATAAACAGATACACTTAAGAGGCCAGGTAGGGTGCCTCTCTACATTGACGGGTTGTACACATACAACACATTACCGGGTTTTACCTCACTATTCATTTAGTTTAATTTAACATGTTATAATTTAAGTGTCTAAAAGCCACATGATATTTTTTTACTCTATTTCTTTCTATGTTCCTATCTTAAGGCAAGTCTACTATCTGCGCCTTGTTGTCCGCATTTACTTCTTAGTCTTTCTTTCCTTGCTGAATACATCGATAGTTGCTTGAAGCCAAGTGTTAGCCCGTTGGTCTAATAGAGAAACTTCGAATCGTTACTAGAATTAAAGTTCACCATTTGATGATACACTGAATGCTAATAATTATTTATCTACTTTCTAAATTATAAAACAAAATTTTTGATGAATTAAACATGTTTCTTTTTATTAAAAAGCATAACTTTTAAAATTTAAAATTTACTAAACATAAATTTTTCTACTATAAAAATTTTAACAAATGAAATTGTTTAAAAAGTGTTTTTTGTAAAAAAAATTCGGAGTGTTCGTAAAGACACCTTTTGTAAAATAAAAGTTTTTCAAAAACAAAAGTTACGAAAAATATTGTTATTGTTTTATTACATAAATTAGTTCCTTATACCGAATTTCAATCATATTTATCTCAAAATATTATTTAACATTTCTAATATTAATAAATAACTATTCATTTAATTTTAATTAAATATGTGTAATATACAATTTTCTAAACTATTATATAAAATACAACCCTAAATAATATAATATTAACTTTTGAATCGATTAAAAATAAAAATTAAAAATAAACGATGATTACATCAACACATTTGGCTATGCGTAAAAGCTTAAACTTAGAAAAGTATAGCGACTAACTTTACAAGTTATATACAAAAGTGTAATAACAACACTCGTAGCTTTTTAATATTATTATATAATTGATAAGTTGTGATACATTATTTGAACCCTTAAATTACAAGTTATAAGATAGGGAAAGTTTTGAAATTAAAAAAATGTAATAAATAATTTCAATTATCAATCTTTTTAGTCAGATCAATTGTAAGAAAGAACTTTGTTAGAGGATAATTTTAATCATAGTTATTTTTGTTAACTTTTTTTAAGTTTTTTTTATTTTTTATTTTTTATTTTTTTATATTTTTAAGATCATATGATTTATGCTTATCATTGTATTTTTAGTGTAGTTAATTGTGTCTTATTTATTAGTTATTGTGTTTTTTAGAGTGATAAATTCTAAAAAAATATAGCTGTAAGATTACATTGTTGTGTATTTAGTAATCCATAAAACACAATGATAAATTAATAACTAATTACTAGAATACATTTAAAATAATAAAAATATAATACAAAAATGATATAAAACATAAAACTCAATTGTTATGCTTTTTGATTGTCATGATGTTATTTTAAACGCTATGAGTTTAAAAAAGTAAATTGACAAAATAACATAATTATATAATTCGAAGTGTAAAACACAATAATAGATAACAAGTTTATTTAGTCTATAAACATGAGAAACATACCATTATGTACTTCTCTTTGTAAAAAATAATAATAGATAATAAGTTTATATAATCTATAAAAACAATAACAAAAATAACATATATGATGTAAAACGTAAAATATAATGATAAATACATATAAAAATAATGAAAAAAATATGACAGGATTAACTAGTATTTAACATAATGAACGTATCATCCACACTGAGTAGAGTTATTTCACACACCGATCAAAATGACATCCTTTTTAAATAACAAGACACATGTCAAGCCCACAATACTTTTTACGCTTTTAGTTTAAATACCCTTTTTACTTAACCCTATCGTATAAGATATACCTTATAATTTTATATTATCTTTTTGTTTTACGCATTATTTTTTTGTTTTTATATTCTCTTTAGTAACTTAGAATATGTGATGCATTATATCATAATGAATACCCGATATTCATTCGGTTTATATGTATGTTAACCCATAGAGTTCTAAATATGTAATGAATGTGCTTCTACTTCTTATATGCTTGTTATGGGTCAAAATGAATATATGAGAAAGCCAAATTCATTTACGAGCTATGATGATAATTAAACAACGCAAAATCCTTTTGGTTTAGAGGTGTAAAATGGTATAAAACAATTCGTGAGAGAAATTGATGAAAAATATTCATGATATGCTCATTTAGGAGCATTATGAGCATGTGAGAAAGCGGAATAGGCAAAAGAGTGTGGAGGTTAAAATATGATAAAAGTCTTTGGAACATTGATACAACCCCTTATATCGAGATGATCCTCATATGAATAAGCAATCAAAAGTTGTGAAAAATGAAAGCGAGACTCAATTCCGCTTTGCAACAAAAGGTTCAAGGTCATCATTCTATACTTATATAATTTAAAATTTTTCTCATTGTAGAATTTGTTTTTAGAGACTAAGAATGGGGAAGAGGGAAACCTAAAAATAGAACACCATGTTCTAACACTTTGTTGAGAATGAAATCTTAATCTACTATAATCTCGTTAAGTTAGTGAATAGTGGTATGCTTAGTAATACGAGGGTAATCTAACCTATACTTTTACGATATTGAGAATAATCTTTGAGCAGGGCATAAAAGCATTGCCTGGGTGCATAGCTTGTGTTGCTAGGAGTGATAAGAGGGCTAAAGAGATTAGTGGTAATAGAAGTAGGACTTTCTCCTTTAGATTAGGTTTCCTATAGTGGTTAGGAAGTGTTTGTGGGTGTGTTCTTTACCTCAGTAAGTTACCCATTAAGTTATCCATAGAAAATGAACCGGTCTTCAAAGAAATATGGTAAAGATGGGAGACCTGGGCTAGGATGAATGTGAAGTAAGGTCCCATTCCTGTAACGTTTATAGCTGGTCAACCATTGCATATAAAACATAAAACATATAATTAAGTTTACCAAAACAACGCAGCGGAATAATTTAAAATCATTTCATTCATTGTCGTTGCAGAACAATACAACATTCATAATAATTACAAACATCGTTTGTTCGTATTAAAATGCAAAAACATTATAGTTTAACAAAATGGATGCCCTAAAAAAATGCCAAGTAGCCACTTCGTACCATCCTCAGCAACATTTACCTGCCAACTTGAAACACATAAAAGTCAGCGTTGCCGAATGAGTTCTAGTTTAATAAGATAAAATTCGTTTCTTTCGTTTAAAACCATTCTTTACTTCCATACGTGATCATACATCATACAAACACATAGATAATATCGTTATTATCTTCCAATACTATTCATCACTTTCCTTCGTTCATTTTTCGGGATCAATGTCATCAACTATACCTCAAACGTAGGCACAAAGCGGGTACTGGGCTGAAGTTTATCAGAATTCCATAACGCACATAGCCTGGCACCAGTAGCGGGTCAAGCGACAAGGATCCTATATATAAGTTTATTCCAAACGTAGGCACAAAGCGGGTACTAGGCTGAAGTTTATCAGACTTCCATAACGCAGATAACCTGGCACCAGCACCGGGATGAGCATCCAAGATCAATTCTGTAAGCTATACATTTGTCCAGTCATAAAGAATAGACCCATGTGTGTATTCTTACAGGTTAGCTAAACCACACGCAGTTGAGCTAACGACATTTTAAGGTCGTGCACCTCCTTACATTTGCTTGCAAGCCTTTCAATTTCATCATTCATTAAAGCATGCATTCTTTCATACATTACGTTTCTCTTTTCATTATCTTTACACTTTCATTACATACTACTTTATGTTCATTGATATTAATCATACCATGCAAAGCTACGGAAAATAAACATATAAAGAAAGGAACATAAACATAACATAACCATACCATATATAGCATCATCATCACATCACATATGGCGTCATAAAGTCATCTTACATTACACCCAGGAACCTCCCAAGTCAAAGCCTAACACTTTACTTTTTCCCGAAATTCAAAAAAATAATCTAAGTCTTAGGCGTATGGGCAATATGCAGGCGCATGGCTGGCGCATGGGTACTATCGGGGTGCATGACCCAACACTTAGTCTTTTAAGGCATTTCTAAGTGTATGAGCACTATGCAGGCGCATGAGTGCTTAGGCGCATGAGTGCTTAAGTGCATGAGTGCTTAGGCGCATGAGTGCTTAGGCGCATGAGTGCTTAGGCGCATGAGTGCTTAGGCGCATGGGCAATCTTGGTGCATGAACACTTAGCCAAATTTCAGACTATTCTAGGTGCATGGATACTATTTGGGCGCACGAGGTTTCGGGCTCACGGGACACTTAGGCAAATTCGAATGTTAGGCGCATGGGCCAAATCCAGGCTCATGGGCAGCCAACTCAAACTAATAGCCTCATAATAAGTCTCAACATCACCAATTCAATATGTTCTAATCTTAATTCTAACATTCTAAGCATCATAACATAAACATAACACAATCATGACATCAAAATGCACCCAAATCATACTCACTCATATTCACACACACACACAAACATACGGGTACAAAACCCACTTCTATAAAAATATACATACATGCATTTCTAACCCCAAAATCAATTAAAACATGTAAAAAAGGGGGTTTTAAAACTCACCTTTGACAAACTTTGAGATGAACTTCTTCAACCCGATTGTACTATGAGTTCAACCACCTAAAACCTACTAAAAACACACACACCTGAACACATAAACACACATAAGCATATAATCGAGGCATAGACCGGCCAAGAACAACTAAAATGATAAATTCCTACCTTGAATTCAAATTCTTTTCTTCTTCTTTCTAAAACCGAAGTTTTCTATGCTTTTTCACTCTAGAAACCGATGAAAAGAAGTGCGCAGGGTGTTATGGGCGGCCATAACACCTTTTGTATAATATATAATATAATATTTTGTTCTTTTACATATTTAACCCCTCTACTTGGGTTCAACTACATTATTTTTTTATTCTTCTTTCTCTTCAAAAATCAGGGTGTTACATGTGATTACGCTGTAAGTGTGCGATTGTCAGGCATTATATTTATCAGCACAAACATGTAAATTAGATGCCTAATAGTACTGGTAGTGGATATTATGCCTAGGAGTATAGATTTATGAGAAAAGTCACATCGGGTAGGGACATGCTATCGATTTGAAAGCCTAGAGTAGAACTAGACTAATAATGTTATCGCTAAGGGTGGAACACTATAGAAAATACCGCCTAAATGTGTTAAATTGTAACCATAATTTGATATATTGATTATATGATATCAGGGAGATAATGGTTGATTTGATTGTATTATATTTGAATTAGGCAGTACATATTAACAACTAAGATGATTTCTATAAAACATTGTTTTATATACAAAGTTAAGTTTATATGCATATTCCAAAGTATCACTAGTCATAGACTCATCAAACAAATATTTCAATTCACTATCTTTAACAACCTTTACTTTTTGAATCTCAACAATCAAAGTTGTACTAACTTACATTTCAAGCAACTCCATTTGATTAGACAAGTCATAATCTGTTATGGTCTAAGACACCAAGGCTTTATCATTGTTAAACGAACTTTCTTTGTAAGCAGATTTTTCAACTTCAATTGTAAACAACTTTCAAAAGCATTAACTATTGGTTTTGTACATTCAAGAGCATAGCGTGTGGTTTGTCACAATTAGAACAACAAAGTGAAGATTTATCAAACTAGGTCTTGTTGTTTTTATTTACTTCAAATGTCTTCCTCCAGTACATCTAACAAATTTTTTGGCATGATACACAACCATAGCCCTCTGGTACTTAATACCATAATTCTCCATATCGTCTAGATTAACCTGCAGAAGATCATCAAGAATAATTTTTGGAGCTGAAGGTCTACCGGTCATGAAAGTTTCTTAGATTGATATAAATGTTATGAATAAGACTAGATGTTTCTTCAACAATATGAACAATCTGCTTTGGTAAGTTCTGCTTTACTTTTCTGTGTAGGTTTATTCACATGTGAACTCTACTATGCTTGAGCTTGATAAAACTAAGCTTGAACAAATGATGGAAAATGATGAACACGAGGTTCTTGATCTCTTGCATAATTGGAACATTAGGCTACTGTTGCTCACATAATTAAGTGTAGCTCATGTAATAGTTCGGGTTTCTTGCCAGTTGGCATAAAAGAAAATAGCTTCTGGACCCAAAGAATTCAAGTGATATGCAACTCTTTGCTTATTATCCATATCATATGACTTGATTATTTAGTATCACTCAAAGAAAGTGTAAACAAATCTTTTATTCTCTTGATGGATGTATAGTTATTGTTCTAACTATAAGAAATGAGTTCACTAGCTTCTTGTTCATTGAAATATTCTACAACTATATGCCTGCATTTTTCATCTTCATGCCATATTTACAAACCTTTCAAACATGTGCTTCAAGTGCTTCTCTAAAAAATGATTGAACATATTATATTCTTCATTCAACATATCCTTTTTATTTTCCCTCATATACTTGTCCAACGCATCCCACAAGAATTTCCCCCCTCTGAATCTTCAAACTAAGAGAAATCTTACTGAAAAAGTCATTGTGATTAAAATATAAGCTTTATCATCTAGTTCAAAGTTTTTTATATCTTTATCATCCTGCAAATGTTTTTGTTTTTTTACCAACTCCCTTTTATCATTATTATACATAGGCACATATGGATCAAACTTGATTGATCTCTACATGCGAGGTTTAGTATAGATGATATGTTTTTTAGAACAATATGCCTAGTTGGAATAGTCATTATCGGTTTTCCATATGGGAGGTTCGGTACTAGGTCCTCATTTAGTACCCAGATTCAACAATGCACTAATGTTCTTTATATTGAAATTGATAGCCGTTTTCAAAAAATGAACAACTTTAATTTTTTTACAAAATTCTCAGTTTTCGCAAATTGTTATATTTCCCAAGACCTATTATGTGAAAACGTTCAACTTTCAATTTTTCATAGACTAGATCGACTTTTCGTAGATTCAAGCAAGTGTAACTAACTTTTGCGAGAATTTCACAACTCTAGCGAAAACTAGATAGATTTTGCAACGTGTTCTTGAGATTTTATAGTTTTCGCAAACACCAAGTCATCCAATTTCGATTAAAAAAACGAGCTGTTCAACCTACCAGTTTGTCTAGAAACCTAATTAGAATCTAGGTGAAGTTAATTAGATTCTATTAATTATATATTGATCTCTAATTTGATTCAATATGTTAATTAATCTCGGATGAACACTTTCTGAAGCTCAATCCAAACCAAAATCAATCCAATCTCAATCCAATCAACCAAGAACCATCTGCACTCTAATTTGAGTACCAAATCCATCAAATCAAGCTCAAATTTATGTTATCAAACCGATCAAGTCTGCAATTGAGCACCAAAAGCTTTGATAGCAGATGTAAAGACTATAATACTCTCACAATATTGAATAACTGATCCGATAGAGATCAACAAATGTGGAATGAATGATAATCTTCATGATAACACACAAGAACAAGTCAAATCAAAAGAAACAATAGGGTAAATAAGGAATCCGCTTTGATTGCTGCAATTGAACAAACTTTACAATCTAATGAAATGACAAGTGCTTCTGAGTTACAACTCAAAATGTCTATTTATATAATACAACTAAGTTTTTGCCCAAGCCTCTTGGTTCTTGCACACATAAGTTTTTGTCCCATAGTTTTCTTTCCACACAATAGTTTTCTTTCCACACAATAGTTTTCATCCGCTTTGATTTTTTTCCTGAACCTCTAATCTTGACCTCTATATCGGCGTAATGCCATCAACAACCTGAATAATTCGTTTTGATAAGTGAATAATAAATGCAAATATTGCTTAGTTTTTGTGTAATAGTTATGACATCAAATATTGACATAAAGTTTATTAATAGTCACAAGTCGGCATTCCCGTAAATCCATCTTTAAACCAATCATTATGCTTTTGATTTTTTTCCATCAAAGAGGTAAAATCAGATTTGATGCTGTTCCGTATTCATTTTGCCACCCCCATAGTTGCCCTCTTACATTCCATGTTCAGTGTATCGGTGATGTTAAAAAAACTGTAATATGTGCTGCATCCAATACAATTGAAATTCTTTAAAACTAGCTTGGAAAATTTTCTTTTAATATGTTAATATTAATTAATTAACTTAAAACGGTAAGAGACATAAATATATAAGTCACTGTATCTGTGAATATATATATATAAGCTAGATATACAAGTAAACATTATTCTTGCAAGACCATATCAACTTAATAGAGTATGGTTTTAAAAACGACACTCCTAAATGACAAAATCTAATTTGTTTTACAAGCAATCGGAAGCTGTTTTCTTAAATGGGTCTCATAACCTAATAAATCTACTTTTTACTTGCAATAGGACGCTATTTAAATTTATGATAAAATTAACCTGAAAGAACTTAGCATGACATATGTCACTAGAAATGTAGAAAGAATATCTAAACAACAAAGAAAAAGTTGGTAAAAAGGAAACACTACTGAATATATAAATGTCAGTAGAAATGTAAACATGTAAGAAATTGCAGCACATATATAACCACCGTATTTCATATATATCAATATTAATTACAAGAATACCAACGTTTAAAGACAACTTTTTTGAAGCTAAAAATAAACCTTATGTTCTATGGATTGCGGCAAAAAGGAAAAAAAAGTAATCTGGTCTCATAACAGGCTTTAACTAAATTATTAATAAATTATCTTTAATAACATATGATCAAATGTTTTTTAGACACGTATTATCATAATAGCATATTAAAAAAACACGGGCTATTGCTTTAGCACATCAAAAAATCATTTTCCCGTTTCTGATAATAAATACAAAAATTATAAAAACAATCAATATGACTTTCCTTTTATACTAAATATGTTAGAACAAATATATTTATTTTTTTATTTAGTGTCTCTCTCATATAAAATGATAATAATTTTAAATAAGTAAACTAATTAAACTATTAAATCTAATATATAAATATTCTTATTTTAATAATTTATTAATACATACTAAATTATATGATTTTAGACATATTTTATCTTGAAATATAGAGTAATAAATTTTAATTCATTATTTGTTATAACTTTTAAATACTCATTATATATTTATTTCACCAATGACTAAAACATCTAAAAATAAAATATTTATAAAACTAATGATTTTGAAATATTTTATTTATTCTACTTATATAATACATGGTACTAGTTATTATTATATGCAACTAATTGAAAATGCTAGTTTATACAATTACTTTATGTGAAATTAAGTAAAATTATAAAAGACAGTTGGTTTCCGTCATGACTTTAATCCAGACAAAAAGGGTTTCCATTACCCAAGCTGACTTCTAGAGGATGTATTGTCGGTTTTTATTTTATTTAATTGTTAACTAAGTTAAATGGGATAGGATTGGTTGGTTCCATAATTATGAGCCACCGCTTGTTTGATTCATTGCCCATCATATGACAAGGACCTGATTACTCTAAAATAAAGATGCTAACAGAAATTTACCATATATCATTATGCCACCGTCTTGTCGAAGGACATCTTCTCTCAATATTTTGATTACATTTTAACTTTATTAAGTTATATTCCATACAAACTGTCTTAGCATGTTATAGTGTCCTCCCATAGAATAGAGCGTGATGATATACCATTATATAATTAACGTTTACAGTTCTAAAAACTAATATATAACGCATCTTCATTGAATCTAATAAATATATATCTAACTGACTTGTCATCGAAATAAAGAGATGCTACGAATTTTGTTTCGAATTGGAGGGATTTCCCAAACATTGATAGTTTTGGGGTGTAATATAAAATTATTTTGGCCTATGAGTGGTCTGCTAATGAAACTAACAAATATAGGTTACATGGCAAGGAGTAACATAGGGCGGCAGTAGATAGGAGTGAGGTGGCATATCAATCGCTTGTTGCAGTAACTAGTATTAATCACTCGTGTTGCGACCGGGGTGTAAAACCATATAAAATCCTAGTTGTAGAGATTAATGAAGAGACTGATGCAACCTAAACATCTTTAGTCTTTCCTGCATGCTGCACAAGTGCATTGAAGTGGAATGCTTCGGAAGTTTCACATGTGCAACTGAAACACTCTAAGTGTGAAATCTTCCGAAACCAAGACCAACATCTTCCGAAGCCAAAGATGAAGTCTTCCGAAACCTCAGAGACAAAGTCTTCCGAAGCTTCAAGTTCATGAAGACAGATTTCTTCTGAAGACTTTTAGTAACGTGCTTTATCTGATGTACTGTTCCATAAAGCTGGACACTTTTCCGCTACAACTCTGCAAGTCACCAACTAACATGGTTTGGTGAAAAGGTCCATGCTTTTGGTAACTGTACATTGAGGTCTTAAGTCTATAACTTTCTACTTTATGTACTTTATCCTTTTTGTAATAGATAAGGATGTGAGCTATGACATGTCATAGTCACTAGTCAAAAGGCAATCTGCCTTTTGACTCTACAATTGATTTTGTGTGTGTCTAGTCAATTGTATCCAGCTGACTTTCAAAGTATAACCGGCTGTAGGATGTTGTATAAGTATCTCATGTTCTTGTATCTTTCGAATATGCTTTTGTAACACTTGTAATAGAACATAGAGAAGGCAATATACTGCATTCTTGAAAACCAAACACTTGTGTTCCTTGTGTTCTGTCTCATATATTACTTGTGTTCTTAGTGTCATCACTTGGTTAATCCAGTTTACTGTTTGATATAAGTTTAGTTTATCTCCTCTTTGTGTTGTTGTGTTGTAACTTTTCACCCTTCAACGATCCTGCACTAGTTGAACCCACGCATTGTAGCAAGACAATCGTCGTGAAAAAATAAAATATATATTATATTTAATGAGGGTCGGTTTACCAACATGTACATAAAAGTAAGCATGTCACAATTAAGTATATGAAATCTTATAAAATTTACGTTATATTTTGAAAGTTATAGAGAAAAATAAAATAGGCTTAAAATAAATTATAATATTGAAATCATAAAATATTATAATAGTAAACATTTAGAATAACTGTAGTGCAATATTTAAAAATGCTATGTTGTTGAATCATCTTTTGAATATGTTTATTAGCCTAGAGTTGGAAAAGACTTTATAAGCATTAAAAATACCTAACAAAAATCTAAGATTAAGATTATGTATATAGTGGGTGATAGAATTATCAAATAGAAGGTTTTAAGAGAACTTATGTTTGATGCAACTAAGTAGTTGAGAAAAGATAAATCGAGTTTATGTACACCACTTTTTTAATTCAATTTTTGAATGGTCCTTCTACCATTGTACCACATTTACCATCTATTTTCAGATACATACTAAATTTATTTACATATTACAATCTAATTATCTATCACGTTGTGATTCTCTTAATCTAAACAGAACCATGAGTTACAATTATCAGCAAGCACATAGTAATTAGAGTTATCATAGTGGGAGTCCACTTATATTTCATAAGAAAAACATATTGTACAAGCTAGTGTATGCTCATTATATTACAACTAATATTATGCTAGTCTCATATTTGTGTTTGTTACTCGACAAGATGTTCACTTGATACACATGCAAAATTCTTAGCTGATGCTAGTGAGTACTAAGTTTTAAACAAAACATTTCATATAAAAATGCATATATTCTTTCAAAATGGATTTATAACACCAACTATAAACTTTTCATCAATGTTACCACAAACATGTGCCACTGAAAGCCTCTTTCATGGGTCAAAATCTCCCCTCGGAGGTGGTCACCACCTAACTTTGCAGTATGCAATCGCTACCAAACTCGACTATACAGAAGACAAGCAAGTATGATCCGTAAATCAAATTTTCTTTGACTAACAAACACATTGTTTATTATGCATATTGAGTGCCAAACATTTTTATGATCATTCTCATGGCATTCATGTCATACCCCTTTGGGAAAAAATAAATATTCCTTGACTAACAACTATGATCCGTAAATCACAACCTTATTTTTATGTTAAAACAATTTTATTCGAAAACTGTTTTCATAAAGTTCTTTCAATTGAAAACCTATAGACATGAAACAGTCATTTCATAAATAGCAAACAACTGAAAACATAACAACATGTTTATAAGCTTATTTCACTTTAAAGGACAAAGTCTAAAACTCACCTTTCAATAGCATTAGATCCTATTGCTTGCACTCAATTCATAATAATCACATAAATAATATATATATTTTATCCTTAGCCATGGGTACTTAACCCATACCAATGGAGGTCACTACACCGTATTCCCCTCCAAGGGTACTTACCTAAACCATGCAAGTATCCTACCCATATGACTTATGGATCCATAACCTATATCTTCCGGGTATTAAACTCACATACCACTTGGTTACTTGCTTGATCCTTCCCATAGCCTATACTAAGCTAAAGAAAGAGGAAAATTACCTCAATAATCATTGGTATTCTATTATGAAGAGCTACTCCTAGTAGCCAAGAAAATAAAACTTAACTCCAGAGCTATTCTAACACTCAATAAAGCTTTAAGAAGCCAAAAAAAGTTTTAACGAATTCTCACAAATAACCATTCCCTTTTTTAATAGGCTTGGTTTGAGAGAAGTTTTGATCCATAACTTTGGTAATAGCCTTGTCATCCCCACGTGCCAAATTTTTTTCATTCACTAACTACTTTAATGTTACGAACACTAAAAAAGAGGTGATAGTTTGTAACCTTGTTTATTATGTTACAAAATTCAAGAAAAAAATGTTTACGATTCATAACCTTGTTCTTTTTATATAGTTTGTCAAAAACTTATGGTTGACTGGTTATGAGTCATAACTTCGTTTATAGTTCAAGTTATGCTTGCTGAAAGTTTAGGTCTTCCTTTTTATCGAATGTTGGTGAAATTTTAGGGTCTTTAAAGTATACCCACTAAATGTATCGTCCTCAAAACATAATGTAAGGATTCATATAAGGTTGATGCAACCCAAAACATCCAAACAGTCTGTCCTACATGCATGCACCAAGTGCTAAAGTAAAATGCTTCGAAAGTTTCATATTCTACATTAGAAAACATTCTACTTGTGAAATCTTCTGAAGCCAAGACCAATTTCTTCCCAAGCCAAACATGAAGTTTTCTGAAGCTTCAAGACAAAGTCTTCTGAAGCCAACACTAAAAGATAGATTTCTTTTGAAGACTTTTGAGTACATGCTATTATCTGATGTACTTTTGCCATAAATCTAGACCACCTTTCCGTTGTAACTCTATTTGACTCACCAACTTTCAAAAGCTGGTGAAAGGTCCATGGTTTTGGTAAGCTGTACATTGAGGTCTTGAGTCTGCTACTCTCTACTTTATGTACTTTTATCGTTTTTGTAATATATTAGGATGTGAGCTATGACATGTCATAGTCACTAGTCAAAAGGCAATCTGCTTTTTGACTCTAAATTGATTTTGTTATTGTTTAGATCATGTATCTAGCTAGCCTTCAAAGTATGCTGGCTATAGGATGTAGTATAAAGTATCTCAGGTCCCTTTGTAATATTTAATCCTTTCATGCTTTGTACACACTTGTAAGGAACTTGAGATCAATATACATCATTCTTGAAAACCAAACACTTGTGTTATTTGTTATTGTTCTTGTTCTATCTCTTTATTACTTGTCTTACTCAGTATCAAGGTGTCTGGTTGGCAGTTCCCCATTTGATCTGTTAAGTATTCTAAATCAACTCTCCTCGTTGTGTGTTGTCTTGTAAGTGACAAACCCCTCAAACGGTCCCTGCAATTAGTATCAAGCATTCCAGGCTCTTGATTGTAAGATCTCACCATCTTAAGATCCCTCACACACATAAAATACCTAACATCTCAAATTGAAGCTCTCACTAAAGCTGATATGGAAATTGTTAGGACCGTTAAGGTACGGAGTACTAACTGATTCTGTGCCTATACCAACTCAAATAGTGCGGAATCCTATTTGATTGGCGATCAAATCAGGGAGAACACAGTTTGATCACTCTAACGATTAATGAAACGTTATGAGAACACGATCAACTGTGTTCTATGAACTCGGAATAGGTCTTCTTGAGTCTTTGAACGACTACGGTACGATTATGTGCGTAGGTCTTCGAATGTTAAGTTTTTCCACGAATTAGGTGGTATTATAGGTTAGGGTTTTCGATTGTGCGACTGAACCATTAGCATGGTTCAGAGTTGCGACTGAAGCATGTGATTGATCCATCTGCACGACTGAAGGTCCAGTTGTGCGACTGAGTCAATCTTATCTCTAATCGTGCAACTAATCCAGTCTCCTGGTTCAGTCGCACGACTAGTCCATTAGTATGAAGTATTCATGCGTATGGTCCATTAGCATGGTCCATTCGCATGAGAACTTCACACAATTGAGTTTGAACATGTTTCTTAATCATTATTACTAAGAATTATCTAAACAACCATAAACCTATATAGTTAGTTCAATATGTGTTATCATACAATAACCAATGAAATATTAAACATTATATGCATCAACCACACATTGTATTTCATTCATACCCATTCAGTTACATATATGTAAGACATGAAAGACATTTACATTAAGCTCCTAAACTAGGTACACATGTATCTACAAACTCCCCTTGGACCTAGTTTACGTCATTGTCTAACATTCTTCATTAGCTCTTTAAACTTCTTGTACTTTCATCTTTGTAGCTCCAGCATGTATCTCAAATACAAAAAAGAGCCTTATAAACATTTGAAACTGGAGGGCTTGTAGAATGTCTTGCGAATCATAGAATAGTGGCCAGTTGTATAAAGTATAAACATCATCAGCAGACAAGTTGGTCAATCACATGGGGTCAAATACCCAAATAGTATCCATTTGGCTCTCCATCTGTAAGACTATGACTGCTTCACCTGTTCTCCAATTGTAGTACCACCACTTGAAGTGTGGAGTGAATCCCGTGGCATTTCCCTTAAAGGGATTCTTGACATTGTGCGTGGAGGACTCCATTTCTGCATTATCTTTGGCTTCCCAGTAATGGGATCAACTTTAGACCGTTTGATGTACCTCGTCGGTTGTTGAGGTCTGAAGTTAACCCACCTGCTGTGGTACTCTTTTCTCAATGCAACCTCAAACTAGCCTGACATTTTCTTTGGATTAGCATATAGCAACTTCAGGCGTGCCAGCTGGTTGAGCTCAAAACTAGGGAGAGTCTTTAGATCATGTGGGAATCTAAAGTACTCTATTCCCTTTTCTCTCTTCACAGCATACACATTTAGATCCTCAAAATAAGCACATGCGATGATTTTGCCTGACACCTTTAAGTGTTTCTTGACTTTGTACAGCTTGGTGTAGACATTAGGCTTTGTGCAATGCGTATGGCTCGGATCTCAGCAAAACATGCCGCCCATTCAGACTTTTTGATGTTGACATTGGCGTCTGGGGCTTGGGCTTGATCCTTATTCTTCTCGGACTCTTGCTCCATCTGATCCAGTTTTTCAAACGTATCATTGACGAGAGTAGCACCCAGATTGGGGACTATATTTCCTTCTCTGTCAGCATACTCTGGATAATGGTCAGTCGTGACATCCTCAATCTCGATTTCATCTATGTCATTGAGCTCATCATCACTTGTAACTTCAACAATAGGAGCATCCTTGACAATCTCGTGCGGGTTGAGTTGGAACATCTCAACAAGCTGGTCATTAGTATAGTCATAAATGATTTCTCCTTCTTTAGGAGTATAGCTTACAACCTTCTGACTATCCCTTGCAAATCAAAAATCATTGTAAGTTGAGACTTGATTTGCTGAAGGAGAGTAATATCATACTCATCTTGCTGAGATGATTGATCTGCTTGATTTAAACATGTAAAACATCAACTGTTAGTAATTAATCAAGACGATCACACATTGATAAAGATGTAAAACAATAATTACATAATATTAATACAAGATTCAAGTACAAAAGTTTTTTTTCTAAGTACATAAATATCTAATCATTACTTTTGCCCTGAATAGCAGGCGCGTCAATAGGTGGGGCAGAAGACGAGGCTCCTTGGTCTTGATTTCTCTTTGTGCGTCTCTTTTGACCCTGAGCTGAGGCAGATGCAGCCGTATCTCCTTCATCATCATCATCATCATTCTGCCTTTCCCTTGTCTCTTCATCATCACGGGCCTCATCATCATCACTATCATCATCTACATCATCATCCTCATCATCTCCTTCTCTTATCTTGAGTGGCTCATCCTCTGATCCCTTGAGCTTGAGCATGATGTTCTTGTTTGTAGCCTCCAACTCCCCAATCCTCTTAGCTGGTTGGTCGTTTTGCTCCTGGAGTTGGGCTATTTGCTGAGCTTGCTATGAGATCTTCTGTGCTTGGGTAGCATTAGCTCTGCAAGTTGACGTAGTTGGGCAGCTCTCTCTTCATCAGCTGCCAACAGCTTCAGCACCATTTGGTTGAGTGCTGACAGCTGTTCCTCTACCCCAATGAAGGGCAGAGATGATCCTGTGGTGAATGATGGTGGGATGATGTCCGACTTGGTGGCTGTGGTGGTAGTGGTGGCATTGGTGAATATGGGTGGTGGTATAGAGTGGGTGGCGAAGGGTAGGCTGTAGTGGTGGTGGAAGGGAGTGTGGTAGTGATGGTGGGTGGTATGGTAATAGTGGTGGAGGGTATGGTAGTAGTGGTGGGTGGTGTGGTAGTAGTGGTGGGTGGTGTGGTAGTAGTGGTAGTAGCTGTGGTGGTGGTGGAGGTCAATGTGAACCTTGGCCTCTTCCCCTTCTTGCCGTAGGGTTGGGCCATTCTCTTTCTCCTCGAGCCCTTGGATACAATGGCTCCCCCTTGGCTACTAGGCGGGTCTAGTGTGTAAGATGGATCAGTATTAGCTCCCCAGACTCACCTTGGCGTCCACCTACCACCCTAATCCCTCTCTGGTGGCAACCACCCTACTGCCCACTATCCAAACTAACGGCTCCTCATCTGTCTCCTCCTCCTCATCAGGATGGAATTCTTGATGGAATCCTGCCATATCGGCTCCTCCGTGGGTGGAGGTGGAGATGTAGCATTTGTGGTAGTGGCCCTAGTGTGAGTGGGGCCGGTATCTCCACCATCACCACTGTCATCATCATTAGAGTCATCGAATGGGAGCACAGTCGGCTCAGGTCAGAGTCACTATCATCGTGACGCTACTTCCTTTTTGCTAGTGCCACGTAGTCCTCTTGGGCCAAATTCCCTAATAACCTCCTTACCAGGGGCTTCACCTGCCTCCCCTGGTATACCGTCATCCTTCTTAGGGTGGTATCATCCATCACGTCTAGGGTAACTGCATCCTCTCTCACTTTAGGAAGCGAAGGAAGCTTCTGGTCGATAATCATCTGTATGAAACGAGGGTATATGCAGAAGCTTCCTTGCCTTTGGCCTCTATGTTCTCCACCAAGTAGGTGAAGATCATCCTCGAAAAGCTGAAAGGATGATTCAGAACTAGAGCCACATAGGCATTCTGGATCTGATCAGAAAGCTCGTCAGAACCTCCCTTCCTCGAGGCTATACATCTCAGTAGTACATGAGTTAAGTACTTAAATTGGTGGCACATGTTGCTCTTGTTGAGCACACCTGCGTTGATGTCCCCCGAGTACTTAGCCCGAAGAAAGAATCTAAGAACTGTCAGCGGATGTAATCTGGTGGGGCAATCACTGTTGTCTCCCAACTCTAAAACAGCCCTTAGGTCCTCCTCACCGATGTCGATGGCCTAGCCAAAGATAGAACTCCGAATCCGGTGGGGCTTTGAGGACCTATCTACAACTGCGTTTTCCCAGAAAGCTTGCTGTATCGACCTGTATGGTGTGCATGGGGCAGAGATAGCTATGAAGATCCTTGATCTCCAGAGGAATGAAATAATGCCCGCGAACTCAGATGCGTTCCGGGAGGTCAAGTCTAGATGAGCACATATGTTGTGCTTGGTGCTCATCGTCCACTGACTTGCCATGCTACTACAACACAAAATAGATAAACATTAGAGTGTGTGTATCTGAAGGAATGGTGAATTTATTGGACTTAAATCCTTCTGTTCTGTCGTGCGAATGGACAATGCGACTGAGCCTGTGTTGTGCGATTGACCTTAATCGTGCGATTGAGCAAGCGACTAGACTTAGTCGGATGCTTTCCCATGCGGTTCACAGAGTTGTGCGATTGAACTCAATCGCATGGGATAGTCGTGCGATTGTGCTAATCACCCAGCTCAGTCGTGCACTTGAAGTTCATCAGTTGGCCATTTGCATGACTGTCTGTGTTTCCATTCAAATTTTAATCTTGAGCAAAACTTAATTTTAGACGTTGTGGTTTGGCTCGTTAGACTCGCAATGTTCCCATTAACCTCTAACACATTTTAATTTTGCAATTTACTTAGTTTGAATGGTTATTTAAAGAACTGATTTTCGGTTCTGTTTAGGGCTAAATCGCGTCGGTTTTGGGCACATGTCGATGATTCTTTTAGTGGATGATGCCGCACATTACCTGTATAATCAATCGAGATCATTAGTAGCAACAGTAATCATTCTATAACGGTAAGTCAAGATTTGGCAGCGTAACGATATAATCGTGCTATTTTGGGCGATTTGGGGGTGATGAGCGACTGCGACCGACTCCCCCTCTATTTGTATTAGGGTTTCTCCAGTAGTGCGACTGACCCTATTCGTACTCTTGAGTCGTGGGCTCAGTCGTACGGCTGGCACAGTCGATCACCTTCAGTCGTGCAACTAGGTTTCAGTCGTACGACTGTCTTATTCGGTCATCTCCATTCATGAGACTGGTTCATCCTTGTGATCCAATCATGTGAATTGACTCATGTTTATGGTCCAATCACATGTCTAGTCCATACGTGTGGGTTAGTCATGCGATTGGGCTCATACACATTGTCCAGTCAGGACTGGTCCATACTCATGGTCCAGTCATGTGAATGGCTCATACTTATGAGTTTGACCTTATGAACATTCATACACTTAACTCTTTTACTTATTGATAATACATTTTGACCATTGATCATCTAGACATGACCATTTTAATTTAGAAAACTGTTGATCACCTCAGACGTGATCTGTTTAACAACAAAACTTTATCACCTCAGACGTGACCTTTTTACATTTGAGAATCCCGTTGTCACCTCAGATTGATTTCCGATGAGTAGTCCGACATTTACCTACTAAATTAACTGAAAGTAACTAAATTAAACAACTAGAAATAAAACAAAGCTAAAAACATAATTTTGTATTTTTGTGTAAGGTTAATATCCTAAGATAAGTATCTACCAGATTTTTCTTGGATAGTATAATGTCTAGTTACTTTGATCATAACTAGAACGATTCATTATGGAATCATACAGGTTTGTCAAATCATTTGGGACATTTTACCAAAGCTTTTTGATTCTAGATTCTTGTTTTCATCCAGAGTCATTAGCAAGTTTAGGAAATCATACTAGAACTACAAGATACAAACCACGATTTTGACTTTTGAGAGTTGCATCTCACGATGATTGTCAGTATACTTGTCCTCTTAAATCCATACATAGATTTTTGACACACCTTGGTGATGATTTAAGGTTTAATTATTTCAACAAGTATTTATGGATCCCACGCTTATATGGTAACAACGTTCCTCAGGAGATTTTTGAGCGGTCTACAGGTAAACATTCAAGAAGAAACTATTCTAGAGCTTTCAAAGAGATGCTTAGCCTCATGTTAGTGCCACCGCATAGTAGAGAGGCACAAACAACAATGAATTCTAGAATATATAGGTTATGCTTATCCTCAGGTCAGTGCCACCGCACAGCAGAAAAGCACACAACCTATCTTCTTGTTTGAGCAATTATATTCTTTTTGCATAGATCTCACCAACAACATAGGTTATTAGCTTGATTGATTTTTGCATTTTCATGTGCTTTGCTTATTTTATGGTGATCCGCACTCATTTGTGATGTTTATTTTGCTCGTCACCCTTATGGAACTTTGTTGATTGTGTTAACCAGGGATAAGATGTTAACCCATAGCTTGTTGAACAACTTAATTTGAACTTGAATCACCAACGAAGTCTACTTATCTATTATGTTGAATCTACCAAACATCATCTAATGGTCTAGCAACCTCTAGGTCTACTTTCTCCGTGTTACCTTAATAGCATCTAGTTTTACCATCATTTTTCCTTTATAGTTGCTTAGACTTCTCAGACTTATACTTTGAATTTGCATCTTAAACAATTTCATTCTTTAAAGTTCCAACTCTTTGTTCCTGTGTACTATCATTTTCCATAGACATTGAATCAATATCACAGATATGATCACATTTCTATTAGCTAGACTATCCTCTCCCTTGTTTTTTTTGAGTACTGAAATTAAAACAACTAATTTAATACTACTTTAATCTATTCTCCCCCTAAGATTCTAAAACCAAAAATGTTTTTGCATTTAGAATATTAATAGGCAAAGAAATAAAATAAAATAAAATAAAAATAGCAAATAAGTCTACTTGTCGGACTAAGAACTATCATCGTTTGAAATCACTTCACTTTTCTTTTTAACGCCGTTGACCTCTAACAGATATAAAAAACTTGGTTTATCAAAAGCTTTTGTGTAGAGGTCAGCGGGTTGAAAATCCGTATTAATTTTAACAACATCGATTAAATTATTTTCAAAACAATCACGTATAAAGTGATATTTAATGCCGATGTGTTTGGTCTTAGGATGTTTGACTAGATTTTTAGTTACGGCTATAAGAGCTAAATTATCAACAAATATAGGAGTGTTAGAGAATTTCAAACCATAGTTCCGCATTTGCTGTTGAATCCAGATGATTTGTGAACAGCAGCTTGCAGCAGCAACGCATTCTTTGATGAATAAGTAGTAAGTCACCATCTTTTTCTTTGATGAATAGTGTACAGTCAATCACTCCTCTGCGAAATCCGTGTTTCACAGATGATTCAAGAGTTTTTCATACCATGTTCTTAGGGATTGATGGAGCCCATAAAGAGCCTTGTCTAGTTTGTAAACTCTGTCCTGATGATACGGATCCTCAAATCCTTTGACTTGACTGACATACACTATCTCCCGGATTTCACCATGAAGAAACACACTCTTTACATCCAGTTGATATACTTTAATCTTCATGTAAGATGCATAGGCTAGAAAGATATGGATTGCTTCCATTCTCGCCATAGGTGCAAAGACTTCATTGTAATCAATCACCTCGACTTGTCGAAATCCTTGAACTACAAGTCGAGCGTTGTTTCTGATTATGACCCCTTGGTCATCTTTCTTGCATTTCAAGACCCATTTGGTGCTAATGACCTTAGCTCCTTTAGGTCTATCCACTAGTGTCCATACACCTAACTTCTTGAACTGAAGAAGTTCTTCTTGCATGGCACTCACCCATGCCTCGTCGTTTAGGGCTTCACTGACATACTTTGGCTGAAATTGAGACACAAAACATCGATATGCACCATCATGAAGATATCCCTTTTCCATTACCGAGGCATAATCAACTAAGTATAGGATTTCTTGTTTGAACCTGATCTTACATCTCCAATAACATTGTCCAGAGGATGATAAACATTTAGCGTGATCCAGGAGTGGTGGGTACAACTACCTCATGATCCAGATTGTGAACAGCAGGTTCGGTATCGAAGGCAGTAGGAGTGTGAGGTTCGAAGTGTCAGAGGCATCAACATCAGATGCTTATGTACTTGAAGTAGTAGGAACCTGTTTCTCCTGATCTACCTGATCGTTCTCCACATCTTCATCATCTGAGGAAGAGTCACTTACTTCCAGTGCTCCCCCTGAATGACTGTAAGACTCACCTTGTGAACCTAATATGTTGAGTCTTGCGACGGTGTGTTAAGACATCATACATCATTTTGGTTGCCAATTCATCTTCAGGAGAGGAGAGAAGGATGTTGAAGGACTTAAAGAATCCATCATAATCAAAGAAGAATGCGGGTCCTTTGCCCACTATGGGGTGGTGTATCTCTGAACATCGACGTTACACCACACTTCTACTTGACCTGTTGAGTTGTTGTAAACTCTCTTATTCGGTATGTTGTATCCTAGAAAGATTCCTTCTTCTGCCTTGTCGCTGAACTTCCCGACTGAGTTTTCTTCAGAAGAGTACATGGTGCTCCAAACGGTTCAAGGTACTCTAGATTAGGTTTACGTCGTTGTAGTAACTCGTAACACATTTTACCATGACGCTTGACCACCAGGACTCGTTTAGGGTGTAACATGCATTGGTAACTGCCTCACTCTAGATTTGAATGGGCAGTTTCGAGTCTGCTAGCATCATCCGGGCTGTCTCTATCAGATTGTGATTCTTCTCTCAGCAACTTTGTTCATTTGAGGGGTGTAGGCAGATGTGAACCAGTGCATAATTCCTTTTTCTTTGCAGATTGCCTCCATCCATTGGTTCTTGAACTCGGTACCATTGTCTGTGCGAACTTGTCGTACCTTCAGCTTGTAAAGTGACTCCAATGTAGTTACCAGTTCTTTGAATGATTTAAATGTCTCTGATTTGGATTTTAGAAACATTACCCAAGAATCTTGAGTAATCATCCGTAATCTGAGCGAACTTGTCGTACCTTCAACTTGTAAAGTGACTCCAATGTAGTTACAGTTCTTTGAATGATTCAAATGTCTCTGATGTGGATTTTAGAAACATTACCCAAGAGAATCTTGAGTAATCATCCGTAATCAGTGCAAGTAGCCAGCAATGCTCCACGTACTGACTGGACCAAACAGATCCATGTGTCGAAGCTCAAGAGGCAACTCAATGGAGTTAACTTTCTTAGCCTTATGAGCCTTCTTGGTCTGTTTTCCTTTCTTACAAGCGACACAAAAATCTGGTAGTTGGAAGTTCTTAACGTTTATGCCACGCACTAGATCATTCTGAATCAAGTGGTTCGACTTCCAGGGATTTATGTGTCCCATTCTTCTATGCCAGGAGATGGAGTCTTTCTCTGTTGCCTTTAATAGAAACATTGTACTTGATGATCAGTTGTGGAGGCCTTTGATAGATCCTAGACATATAAATCGTTATATCTTGAAGCTGACATTAAGACTTGGTCCTCCAGGATTACATAATCCTTCTTCCATACATAACACTTCTTGTTATCAAAGACTACCTTAAAGCCTTTGTCATAGATTTGGGATATGGAAAGTAAGTTAGTTTACCTTATCAAACTTCACTTTCTGGTTTCCCACTTCTTCTTGAGCTGTGATGTTTGAAAGGAGAGACAAGTTCCCAGTCATGTGCCTTGATGCACCGCTATCAACAATCCAGGTATTTGTAGAAGCAATATAGCGGACACCTTGCACATTTAAAGGAAATAATTAGTTTAGGTTAGGGACCTAAGCCTTAACTGGCTTGGGTGACCCAGAGGCATCACACATCATAAATTTTACCCACTGTCCATTAGAAGGTGAGGGCAAGTCTGTTTTCTTCTTGTTCTTAATATCAAACACTGAACTTAATTTTTCTTTCCATAAGCCAGTTTTGTGTAAGGCCTGTTTGTGATAAATAGACGACTGGCTTACAGTTTGAACTTTATGTTCACTAATCCTTTTTGGTGGAGTAATAGAGCTTCGTTTCAAAGAACTTGGTTTAGTGTTATGAAGTTCAACTTTCTTCCTTGGTGTCTGATAGTAAGGACTATGAGAAGCGATGTGTCCATACTTTCCACAAGTGTAGCATGATCTACTTTCAATATGTTGGTGAAATGGTTTTTGTGGGGAAGTATGTGACACATGTGTAACTTTAAGTTGTTTAGGTTTTGTCACTTCTTTAACAAAATTCATGGTTTGAAACTTTTTAGCATCTTAACTTTTTGTTTATTTGGACTAAGACATGGTGCACGTGATTAGTTAACTTGTTTGGTCTTTTTGGGTTCACTATAAGACATGCTTGAACCTGAGTTTATCTTAACCTCTTCAATTGTTTATCCAAATTAACAATATGCAACTTACCTTTAGATTGAAAAGTGGCCTTCTTCTATTTAGTGACAGATTCCTCCAATTTACTCGTGGAATCTAGATCACTAACTAGAGGAGTGGACACCACATGATCCTTGACAGGGTTGTTATTTACTGGTCTACATTTAGCATTTAACACTATCTCATGTGGTGGTAGAACCACTTTTTATCCCAACCCCTCCCTATTGTTTCGTTCTCTCACTAAGTGTTGTACTATATGAGAAGAACTTGTCCAACTGTGCAGTTTTTGTTTTAGTGAATTTACTTCGACTTCCAAAACTGCCTTTTCTTTCTTAGTTTCTTCTAGGGAGTTTAAATAGAACTTTATGTCATTTGCTTGGTTAAAAGCAACAACCTTGGTTTCCTTTAGTTTTTTATTTAAAAGCTCTATTTTTTCTTTGTAACTATGCTCATTTTGTTTTAAAATTCGGTTAGCCTCTATGCATAGTTGCAAGTCATTTACTAAGCTATCATTATGATCTAATAACCTAGCAAATTTTGAATCTATGCCGTCTCTAAATTTATTACATCCAGTACAAGCATGATTATCAAAAAGTTGGTATGTGGTACTTACCTAAGAGGATTCGGATGAATCAGCCATCATAGCAGAGTTTGATTGTTCGGGTGCTGGTGATTCTGAACATGTTGTTCTTGGACCATCTTCAATCAGGTGAGTGACCACAGTAGCAGTATCTTCATGATCTGACTTTACTAGTTCAACTGCTATATCACCTTCACTTGTAGTGTCATCATCCAAAACCTCAACATTTGCAATGTTGGACTCACCCGGGGAAACAAAACTAAAGGTCCGATCTTGACCTTCGTCATCTTGTGCAGTAAAAGCTTTAGGATGTTTGCTTAATAATGCAGCTTCACTTGTGGGTTTTCCTTTATGGTTGAATGATGAGAAAGGATTACTGTTACCTATCTTCTTGGGCTTCAAACATTCGCGTTTGAAGTGCCCCTTTTCTCCACAGTTGAAACAGGTAACTTTGGTTTTATCGAACCAAAAGTAGTATCCTTAGTGGCTATCTAGTTCTGTCCTATCTTCTTCACAACTTCTTGGCTCTATGGACAACATTAGCCAATGCCCATATAATACCAATTCTTCCCATTCATTCTCGTCCACCTGCTCGTAATCCTCATCGGCAAGATGGCAATTTCCGATCTTTCCTGTAACTAGTACATCATAAGAATGAATAACTGCAGCTAAGAGGTCCATATGCTCCTTTGCAACCTCCATAGTGATATTCCCGAGATTCTCGGTCTTCAACTTCGTCACATTTGATTTAGGTACTATATATTGGGTGCTTGATGACCCAGACATTTCAGATCCTGAAGTAGAGGCTTGCGGGGGAGCTGCTAAACTTGACTCAAAAGGAGTTTGAAGTGGTGCTCCTAAGCTTTTTAAAGTGGAAGTTGAATTATACAGAGACGATAAGATCCTTATGGAGACCTGTACTTCATCCTCAGTTCCTCCTCCCTTAGTTTCAGGATGAAGTCGTTTATGTCTAATTTTGCCAGTAAATTGTTCTGTCTCAAATTAGACATAAACGAGTCCCACTTCTCTGGCAGTCCATCGGAAAAGCTTGAGACCTTATCTTCCATTGACGTTGTAACCTCATGAGTGTGCAACTCACTCATTAAATGGTAGAATCAGTCAATGACATCATCCAAGCTCTCCTTGCCCATCGATAAGAAGTTATCGAACTCCTTCTTCAAAGCTTTTGCCTTTAGGGCTTTTAACAATGCATTCCCGTCGTATCGTTTTTCCAGAGCCTCCCATAATTTCTTTGCCTGCTTATTCTCAGAAAATTGGTGGAATATATCCTTAGGTATCGACTGAGTCAACTGAGCATAGACCTTTTTTTTAGCATTGTACTTCACCTTCTGGCTATCAGTCATGCCGCGTAGAGTAAGTTTGACATCATCAGCACCAACCGGCTTACTGTAACCAGTCTCGATTGATTCCCCAGATTGGGATCAACTCCATTTAGATAAATTTCAAACCTTTAGTTCCATTGTGGGTAATCGTCTAACGTGATAAGCTTAGGCGGCTTATTGTGATTCCTAATCTCATTTTCTAGAAGTAACAGGTTCTGAATACGCGAGTCCCTACCTGTAGTAAATGCCAAGTACCGTTCTTCCATTTCTTTACACTTCGAGAGTTAGTACAAAACTATTTAACTGGTGCGAATGGAGAGATGCGATTGGGTCAATCGTGCGGATGGACTAATGCGGATGAGACAATCGTGCGATTGAATCAATGCAGATGAGTCATCATGCGATTGAATCAATGTGGATGAGTCAATCGTGCGATTGAGCATGTGCGGTTGAACAATGCGAATGGGGTGTTCAGTCATACGGATGGATGGGCAACTGAGTTCAATTGTGCGTATGGGAGGTGCGATTGAGTTCAATCATGTGATTGAGCCATCGTGCAACTGAGGCTGTTGGATTTGAAAATTTGAAGATTTTGGCACTTTGACACAAAAATACGATTTTTCACAAACCCTAATCTGCCATAAGCCGGAAAACGTGAACTTTTAGACCTGGAGACACTGTAAAACACTGTTTTACCAAAAAGATGGTGTTTTGATTGCAAAAACGTGAGATTTACATCGAAAATGATTGAATCACACGCAAAATCAAGAGCCAAAGCTTTGATACCACTTGTTAGGACTGTTAAGGTACAGAGTACTAACTGATTCTGCGCCTATACCAACTCAAATAGTACGGAATCCTATTTGATTGGCGATCCAATCAGGGAGAACACAGTTATGATCACTCTAACGATTAATGAAACGTTATGAATGATTAGAACACGATCAACTGTGTTCTATGAACTTGGAATAGGTCTTCTTGAGTCTCTGAACAGCTAGGGTATGATTATGTGCATATGTATACGAATTGTTAAATTTTTCCATGAATTAGGTGGTATTTATAGGTTAGGGTTTTCCATTCGTGCGACTGAAGCATGCGATTGATCCATCCGCACGACTGAAGGTCCAGTCGTGCAACTGAGTCAATCTTATGTCTCAATCGTGCAACAGATCCAGTCTCCTGGTTCAGTCGTGCGACTAGTCCATTAGCATGAATGCATATGGTCCATTAGCATGAATGCATATGGTCCATTCGAATGAAAACTTCACACAATTGAGTTTGAACATGTTTCTCAATCATTATTGACTAAGAATTACGTAAACAACCACAAACTTATATAGTTAGTTCAATATGCGTTATCACACAATAACCAATGAAATATTAAACATTATATGCATCAACCACACATTGTATTTTATTCATACCCATTCAATTACATATATGTAAGACATGAAAGACATTTTACATTAAGCTCCTAAACTAGGTACACATGTATCTACAGAAATTGGAACCATGACAAGTCCCCACTAATCACTCTTGAAGACTTTGATACTTGGTGTTATAGAATGGAAGGATTCATCAAGTCACAAGACTCCAGGATGTTGGAATCTGTTATCTCAGGACCTTACATACCAAGCACCTTTTCAGCTACAGCTGGAGGTGGTATGGTTCCAAAGGCCATGGCTGACTACTCTGATGAAGACAAAAAGAGAGTAGAGATTGATCAGAAAGCCATGAAAGCCCTTCAAATTGCTCTTCCAAACTCTGTATACAAAGGTTTCAAGAAATGCAAAATAGCTAAGCAGTTGTGGGAAGCATTGAAACTGATGTATGAGGGTTCTACAAAAGCCAAGAAGAACAAGAAGGATCTCCTAAAACAACATTTTTAATACTTCACCTTTAAAACAGGTGAAACCATGACCCAACAATACTTTAGGTATGTTGAGATTGCGGACACTCTAATGGATGTTGGAGTGACTCTTGAAAACAGGGACATTGTAAGGAAGTTTATGTCCTTTCTGGCTGAGAACCTTAAGACACTCACGTTGACTGAATTGTATGTTATTCTCAGTGGATACCAGATGGAGATGAGCATGCAAGGTTCATCTGGTAATTCCATTAATCAAATGAGTTTAGCCCTACATGTAACTGAAAGGGATAGTATAGAACCTCAACATCATCTTATATGCTATCCTTACAACTCACTAAAGGGTCCTTTCATCACATTCCTAGAGACACCAAGAGAAAGCTACACTCAAGGAAGCCCATTCCAAGAGACAAGTTCTTCACATGCCTATGTGTCTTCTGATGAAAGCTCAAGCAACTTTCTATTCACACTTGAAGACCTAGACTATATCCATCCAGATGATTTGGAGTATATGGAAATAGTCCAGCAGATGGTTCTTCTCACTCACAGAGCCAAGAAGTTCTACATGAGGATAGGAAGGAAGTTCCTAAGGAAAGTTTAGGCTGGATAAAAGCAAAGTCAAGTGTTACAACTGTAACCAAATGGGCCATTTTGCTAGGGAGTGCAAGGCACCAAGGACAAATGGTGGCCAAGCACAAACCAGACCATACACTAAGAAAGCCACCCAAAATGAGAAGCCAAAGCAGCAAGCTGTAGTTGCTATTGAAGAAGGAGGATTTGACTAGAGTTTTCAGGTGGAAGATGTATCTCTAAACCAAGCACTAATGGCTGACCATGATGAAGCAAAGGTATTGGAACATCTTTGTACACCTGAATGTATTGCTAAAGTTAATAGATACGAGTCTTACAACTTAGAGATGAGATCTGATCTTGAGTCCTTCAATATTTTAAAATCTAATTTCAAAAGATCTGAGAATGATTATAAACTGAAAATAGAAGACTTATGAAAACCATTTAAGTTCTTGAACATGAACACACCAACTACAAGACTCATATCAAAGATCTCATAACCAAGTTGACTGAATGCCAGGTTGAGCTTGTGATCAGTAAAGTCAGGGCAGAAAAATGTGTTCTTGAAGAAGAAACCTTCAAGAACATCATATCCTCATCCTTGCATGCAAAAGTTTGTTATCAGAATATGCAGGGACTAGGATCTAGTAAGATAACTCCTCCACACACCATTTTGTCTGTAAGATCTCCTAGGTGTTGAACTTGTGAAGATGAGCTTCCTCTCATAGACCCCTTGACTTAAGAGGATGAAGAAGTGATAGTAGAGAATGCCTCTAAGAAGAGAGAAGAAGAGGATTCTAAGAAGGGTCACTATCCTTCTGAGGAGAATAAGAAACTGTGATGACCAAGTCAATGAGAAAGAATTTGATCAGAAAGAGCAAGAGAAAAGCAAATAAGGCTCAAGAGATCAATGCCATTTTTGACTCTAAGCAGAAATAAGTCTTTATCTCTCTAGGGTTTGAAGTGGTTAAGACTGAAGACATCAACCTGAACTCTAGTACCAAGAGTTCTGGTTCATGTTCATATCATCTCAACAACAAGAAGAAGGTTGATCAGCTGTGTACCACTGTTACACAGTCTGAACCATCCAACTCCAAAAGAAGTCCTCACCCTAAAAGGACTTCCACTTCATTTGCAAAGATAAAGATAGAGAAGTAAAGTGATCAAGTTTAGCCTTTTTCACAAAAGAAGGCTCTTAGGAAGAAGAAGTTGGAATATGTTATGTGTGAGAGTTCCTCTCATCTTGCTAAGGATTGTCTTTGCAATCCTAAAGGCACTCTCCACATAATCAAGAAAGATATTTCTAAGAGTTTCAAGAAGAAGCAAGCTTCAGAAGGAAAATTTGTTTCCTTCAGAAGCTCCAAAATGAAGATGAAGGCAAGTGGAAAATTCCCTTTGGAAGAAATTTTAGTCTTGGAAGAAGGGATTACTTCTGAAGCACTAGAGCCTGCTGCAGTGATAGCAAGATCTTGCAAAGGTCCAGTCATCAAAACTACCAAAGTTAGTAAAACTTCCAAAGTATTAAAGGTCAAGTCTAAACTTCCAAAGGTGGTGTGGAAGACTAAGAAAGACCAAATGACTGAAAGTTCTTCTTCAGCAACAACAAAGTATCCTTAAAATATCACTATAGGATCTATTACTATTTCATTGCCTTCAACTTATTTTTATGAACCCAAGACCAACAAGGCTTGGGTTTCCAAATGTAACTAATCATCTTTTTTATGCAGGAACAACTCAAGACAAACAAGAATGTCTAGATCATTGATAGTGGCTGTACAAGGAACATAACAGGCAATAGGTCACTACTCTAACATAGTATGTTTTGCTTTAGGAGGAGATGAAGGTGGTTACATATTTGGAAGGGGCAAGGTCATAAATGGTAAGCTCAACATTGAGAAGGTAAACTTTGTCAAGGAGTTTGGATACAATCTTTTGAGTGTATCTCTATTTTGTGATCAGAGTCATAACATGCTCTTTACTAAGCATGAGTGCATTGTTCTCAAACCCGAGGTGGTCATTCCTCATGCGCATATCCTACTCAGAGCCCCCAGGAAAGGGAACATGTACAAGATGGATTTGCAAGAAACATCTCCCTTGGGAGAAGTTTAATGCTATCTATCTAAAGCAAATAGTGATGAGTCTTTCCTCTGGCATAAAAGAATGTTTCATGTAAACTTTAAAGATATGAATAAACTAATTAAGAATGATTTGGTAACTGGAATGCCAAAGAAAGAGTTTACAAGTGATGATCATTGAGTTGCATGCCTGAAAGGGAAGCAACACAAGGTATCTCATAAGCCAAAGGAAAAATACTCCATCACTACTCCCCTACACTTTTTACGTCATTGGAGATGTTGATTCAGGGGTAAGGACAAGAGGACAAACCCATGATGCAAATGTTTGTCTTCAATCTTGTTTTTTATCTCAGATAGACCCTAAGAATATTGATGAGGCTCTAAAGGATGGAAGTTGGGTTGAAGCATTGCAAGAGGTGTTGTTTCAATTCAAAAGGTGAAAGGTTTGGAACCTATGTCCTCTTCCTAATGGGAAGACTACTATAGGAACCAAATGGGTGTTTAGGAATAAGAAGTATGATAAAGGACTTGTCATAAAAAACAAGGGTAGACTAGTTGTTCAAGGATACACACAAGAAGAAGGAATTGACTATACAGATGTCTTTGCTCCTGTAGCAAGACTGGAAGTTGTTAGGATATTCTTAGCTGTTGCTGCATCCAAGAATTTCAAGGTCTATTAGCTTGATGTCAAGTTTGCTTTTCTTTATGGGGTGATTGATGAAGAGGTGTGTGTTAAACAACCACCTGATTTCGTAGATCCTGATCATCCTGATTATGTCTGGAAGCTTGATAAGGCTCTTTATTGGTTGCATCAAGCACCAAAGGAGTGGTATGAGACTCTATCTCTGTATCTCTACAAGCATGGATATAGAAGAGGTACTATAGATTGAACTCTTTTCATCAAAGGAACAGGAAGTGACTTGATGCTAGTTCAAGTGTATGTAGATGACATCATCTTTGGTTCTATTAATCCAAAGCTCTACAAAGATTTTGAGAAGCTGATGAAGGATAGATGTGAAATGAGTTCCATAGGGGAACTCAATTTCTTTCTAGGAATTCAAGTGAAGCAAGTTGAAGATAGCATCTTCATAAGTCACTCAAAGTATGTTCAAGACATAGTCAAGAGGTTCAACACGATTGATTGCAAGGTTGCTAAGACACCCATAGCAAGAAACCACTCCCTTGGGCCTGACTTTGAGGGAGAGTGTGTGGATGAACTTCTCTACAGGGCTATGATTGGGTCTCTTATGTACCTTACAACTAGCAAGCCGGATATCATGTTTGCCACATGTGTTTATGAAAGATATCAAGCCAATCCCAAGATGTCACATCTTATCACTATGAAGAGAATTTGAATATATCTCAAAGGTGACTCAATACTTGGCCTTTGGTTTCCAAAGAAATCCGAATTTAATCTGTATGCATACAAATAGTGATTATGGTGGATGCAACATGACTGCAAAGTCTACCTCAAGGGAATGTCAGTTTCTTGGTGGAAGGGTTGTCTCATGGCAATGCAAGAAGCAATCCTGTGTCTCTGCATCAAATGCTGAAGGTGAATACATTGCTGCTGCAAACTGTTGTGCTCAAGTGCTTTGGATTTAGAAACAAATGTTGAACTATGAGTTCAACTTTAAGGAGACTCCCATTCACATAGACAACAATAGTGCCATTTCTATCATAGAGAACCCTGTGTAGCACTCAAGGACATAACACATCAATATCAGGTATCATTTGATTAGAGATAACTTTGAAAAGGGATTAATCAAACTAGTCAAAGTTAACACAAATGAATAATATGTTGATTTGTTCACCAAAGCTAACGATGAGCAGAGATTTAAATATCTCATATCAGCTATTGGGATGATTATCCTTGAGTACTTTTTTCTTAAAACTCATTCATATTATTTCTAAAATCTATGTGTCCTAAGTTGTTTATTTTATCATATTCATAAGCTCTTGATTTCTCTGGAATAAAATCTTTTTAAAAGACTTTCCTTAGATTTTTGAAAATCTTGGTCTTGTTGTCGTTTGGAAGATATAGTTTAATCTTCGAAAGAAACTTATGCCCTTAAAACAAACAACTACTTAAGTAAAATTGCCTTTGGAAGAAATTTGTAAAATATCTTCCGAAGCTTAACATTTCTCTTAAGTACTTGTATGTTTTCAAGGACAATTTTCTTCCAAAGCAAATTAACTCTCGGAAGCTTTATTCTTAGTTGAATAAAACATCCAAGTCTTAAATTCTCTTCCGAAGCAAAATTTTCAAAATTCTCAGGAATATCTTCCTAAGTCATTTTGGCTTCGGAAGCTTTATATCAAAAATTTCAAAGAGAAATTACCTTCGGAAGATTTTTAACTTCCAAGAAAACTACATTTTGAGCAAAAAGCAAACTATCTTTTTAGAGGTGCGACCGACATCTGGATTTCAAGGTTTATCCTCTTTCATTAACTTTTCTTGAAATTCATTTCATATATTAACCCAACGATTCCCCCTCTTTCTTTATCATCTTCAATCTTCTCCCAAACCTAAATTCCCAGAATTCTCTCTGAAATTGCCTTTGCTCTTCCTTTCCTTCACCTCTAAGCTTTCTCAAATGGCCATCCTCAACCGTAGATATGACCCAAACGTTTTCCATGCAGTTAAACAGGCAACACAATTAGGTTGCTCTGTTAAACTATGAGAAGGATCCCTATTTCTCAGAGGTTTGTCTATTTTTGGTTGTGTCAAACTATTCCACCTCCCTTACCATAGATCCTATTCTTTATGAGGATCATTTGCTTGATTTCTTGAAGACCTGTCAAGAGGTCATCCTGGATGGGGAGAAGGCACTATTTGCCATAGTGCAGGGGAGGAAAATCTTCATCACTCCAGCCATTATAAACACCCATCTTTAGCTGGATGACGAGAAAGGTGAATTGTCCTTTCCCAAGGAACTCCTTTGAGAAAATGGGCTATAAAGGATACTTTTCTTTCAAGACCTTAGGGAAGGAAAGGTTTCTTCCCAGTGGAAGTACTTGCTTCATATGGTCATACACAACTTGTCCAACAAGCATGGGGGCTGGGACCAGATTCCTGAGGATCTCTCCTTCATAGTGCATGGGATGGTTGAAGGGGTCAAGTTTAGGTACTCTAATTTTTTTATACATATTTACTTGCTAACTTGGATTCCTTAGAATATTATATGTTTCCTAGATATGCTTAACACATTCTCAACTATGAACTAGTCTTATAGGCGAGGGAAATAGATAATGTTCTTAAATTGGGACAGATGAAGCCCGACATATTTAAAATCTTGAAGAAACTAACTGTTGGGTTCTCTGGGGTAGAAACAACCCTTGTCCCAAAAATGTTAGAGCTCAATGCTCAAGGTGACAACCTATCAACACAAGCTAGTGTTTAACCCACACCTTCTACCTCTCAACCACCTAAATAGCCCCAAATCATCCTCACCTACCAGAGAAAATCCAAACGAACCCCTACATAAGCTATTAAGTCTGTGCACGCCCTCATAATACTACCCACATAGGAGGAAGTGGATATTGGAGCTCCTACTTTCCCAGAGGAGCAAACCCCTCCCATCTCTTTAAGAATCAGTGTTGAGGTTCCTCATGCTCAGGCTGATGAGCTCATTAGCCTAATAGCCTTAAGCCTTCATTCTAAGTCTGAAAACTCTAGTGAACAACCTTTAGGGGACAGTTTCCATCCCCAGCCTTTAGATCTTAACTAACCAATCCCCAGGTTTGACTTCTATGATGATGAGGACTTGGGATTCAGTGAGTATCAAGAGTCTCTCTTCTCTTCTCCCTACTGAAAGAGAGATGAGTGCTTTTGTTTCTCCCTTGTCTAGCCCACATCATCTACCCTCTATTGAGGTGGATCTTCTTGACTTTGCTCAAGAAGTCCATATGGAAGAGGCTCTCACTTCTGCAAGTGATTAAAAATTTAAGACCTCAAGCATGGCAACTCTGCGCACTTATACTCCATCTGAAGTAGTCAGTGAGCAGAGGAAAACCAACAGCCAAGAACACCATGCTGGTTGTGACACTCAGGACTTTGGTCCAATTATCTCATCCCCCAATGAATCTTTTGATGAAGAAGAGGGGAATATGAGACTCAAGGTGCAAAAACTGTCAAATACATGCACCTATCTAGTCTCTAAGATTAGTCACTTGGAATCTCAGGTGACTACCCTACATGATAGGGTCAATGATAAGCAACTTGAGATTTCTTATCTCAAGGAGAAACTAGCTGGGATACCTTTAAGAAGAGCTCAACTAGGAACACAAGAACCTAAGAATGTGATTGACCTAACTTCTAGCTCACTTATGCATGTAAGGCCCCGTTCCCGGGACACTTACCGCTAGCCAATCATTGCACATTAAACATATATTTTTATTTAACTTAAATAAACATTGCAGCGAAACATTTAAAAGAACATTTCATTTCATTATAAAAGCTTTTGCAAAATAATACATTGTTGATAAATTACAAAATATATTTTGCATTACATCACAAAAGCATTATAAAAATGGATGCTATCCAAAAAGAGCCAAGTAGCTACCCCATGCCATCCTCAACAATCTTACCTGCCAACTGGAAACACATAAAAGTCAGTGTTGCTGGGTAGTTCTAATTTTACAAAAACATTATATTACCTTTCATTCATTAAAGCATTTTCATTACTATCCATGTGGTCACACATCATACGTACACATAGATAATATCATTTTTATCTCCATCATTCATTCGTTAACTTTCATTATTTACATTAATTTATATGTTCCTCTTTACTTCTTTACATCCCATCAAAAACCATGAATTTTACCCCATCGTCACGGATAAAGCGGGTACTGGGCCGAGGTCTATCATAGACCCCCCATCATGGCGCTCAGCAGCCTGACCAGAGCACCTAGGGTGAGCGACAAAGGTTCCATCCAAATGGTCAGTCATAAAGACGGACCCCGGTGTGCATCCTTCTGGGGTAGCTATCCCACACACTATTGAACTAACATTCTTCGTTGAGTATGTTTATCTGTACACTGCTTGCAAGACTTGTTTTACCAACTTTTATTCATTAATGCATGCATTCTATCATTATGTTCCTCTTTTCTTTATCTTTCACTTTACGCTTCATAATACTTTTCATTTCATTCACTAACATTCAATGTAAACCCATGGGAAATAATCAATCATAATAATGAACACCAACAAGAACATACAAACATCACCATCATACATGCATAACAAGCATCATACATACCATCATACATCAATCATACATCATACATACCATCATGCATAAACACCAACCATACATCATCAATCATGCCCATCAAATCATCTATGACCTCAAAAGTCAGCTTACATGAACCCCCAGGAACCTCCCAAGTCAAAACCTACATCTGCACTTTTCCCCGAAATTCAGAAAATAAACTAAGTCTTCATCCGCATTTCCTATTGTTCATCCGCATTTCTTATTGTTCATTCGCATTTCTTTTGTTCATCCGCATTTCTTATTATTCATCCGCATTTCTTATGTTCATCCGCATTTCTTATGTTCTTTCGCATTTCTTTTGTCAATCCGCATTTCTTATTTTTCATAGGCATTTCTTATGTTCATCCTCATTTCTTCCAGTCGCACAACTTTTCATCCGCATTTCCTCCGGTCGCACTACTTTCATCCACATTTACTCCAGTCGTATAACTTTTATCCGCATTTCTTCAAGTCGCATAACTTTTATCCACATTTCCTCTTGCTCATCCGTATTAGCAAATGCGGATGAGTTAGACTCAGAGGGTCATCTGCATTAGGAACACTTAAGCAGTTATTTATGGTTGGGCGTATAAGCTATTGTTTGGGCGCATGAGCAGCCTAGGACACACTTAACATCACAATTTGGTTCCCAGACACCATCTATCATCTTCTAAGCTTAAATCTTACCTTCTAAGCCTTAGAAACATAGTCATAACATCATAAAACATAAACATAGCCCGAATTCACACCCCACCCGAATCATACACACATACACACATACGGGTATAAACCCAACTTTATAAAAATATTCATACATGCATATCCAGCCCCAAAATAGTTTAAAAAAATTAAAAGGGGGGTTCTAGAACTCACCTTTGCAGCTCTTTGGGTAAGATTTCTTCCAACCCGTTCGCAAATTGAGCTCAAACACCTAAAACCCCCAAACACACATAACCAAACAACATATAACACATATGAGCATACAAACGAGGCAAGGCTAGTTTATAACACCATAAACACACGAATTCTTGCCTTGATTTCGATCTTTTCAGCTGTAGTTCTTCAAAATCCGAGAGTTTTCAACTTTCCTTCTTTCTCTCTCTAAAATGAGCAAGAGAAAGAGATGGGAGACATACCGCCTTTTACACTCACTTTTTCAAACATTTTGTCCTTTTGAGACTTTTAACCCCTCAACTTGGGTTAAATAGCTTTTCTTTCTTTTGCTTCACTTTATTCTTTTGTTTGAGCCAAAAAATAACCGGTTGTTACAATACAAGAGTATGATGCCACCAAAAAGGGGGAGAAAGTCATTACAATCATAGAAGCTGGGAGTTCTTCATAGAGCATGGACTTTGAGGACTCACTATCTTCACTTGCAACTGTCCATACATAACAACTTCCTTAAGTTCACATTGATATGGACTCTATAGACTCCTTCATTCAGAGTCTTTTTGAAGTAGGCATTCCAAGGGTTGTGTCATCTCCACCTCAAATAACTTCCAACTACATCATAGGATGGATGTATGATGCTAACATAAGAGCCCTTATTCTTCAAAGAGTTCAAGGGCAACAAGAAGTATTCAATGTTTAGACTTTGAACTACTATAAAGGTCTTGACCATATCAACATGCCACTTGTCAATCCAAGCCAATCTAGACAAGCTAACAAGTTGGCGCAAAGGATTCAAGACAGGATTACTGAAGAGTTCAGCCTCAAAAGGAGACATAGGCAATCAGGCAATATCATTGGTCAAATGGATGTTAAGGCAAACCCTGAGATTAGCTTCAAAGGGAAAACCTTGACTGCAGGCCTAGTGATTGAACCTGAGAACCCTGTCACACCTACAACCACTTCAGAAGTCCATTCCCTTGATGAGACACCTTCTGGTGAAGGTAAATCTCAACCTCTCTTTGACCAAAGCTTGGATGCTACACCAAGCAATGAAGGGCAAAGCTCTCTCCACCCTGAGCCACAAAGGTCTGTGAGTGACAAAAGGAAAAGGAAACTGACTCTTGAGGAGATTGAGGAGGAGGAAAGAGAGAGGAAAAGGAAGTTAAGGGGAGAAAGTTCCTTTGTTGGGTCTGTTGCCTTCATGGAAGCTGCAATTAGGGTTGCTCCCAGACCAAACACTCAAAATGATGAGTTTTGGGCAGTTAGGATTGCTTACTTACAGATAAGGAAGCATGATATTGATAATATCATCTCCCTCTCCTTAGAGGAATTAAATAAACTGGCTGACATGGAAATATCAAGAGAAAGGAAGGAGGCAGAGGATGCAAGATTGCTTCTTCAGGTTAAGGAAGAAAAGAGACTAAAAAGACTTTACAAACATGTTCCTACCCTTTCCCCAGTTCAAGAAAGCCTTGTACAAGAGGTTGTGGCTCCACAAGAACCTCAGGTAGACAAAGACATTGATACGATCAACATGATTAACTACCTGAGTGCCACATGCCTATATCAGGCAGATGCACTTCTTCCCTTGTCCTTTGAGTACATTGAGTTAAGTATCTTAAGCAAATTGAAATTGAAGTACTCAAAGAAAGAAAGAAAACAAATAGAAAGATGAGCGAATAGGCTGCAAAGTCAAGAATCATCATCTAAAAGAGTATGAAGAAGTCTGCTGATAAGCGGAGGATGATGAGCTTCTTGAAGCTGTATGGATTCTCCGGAAGGAGACTTGGTGCTATCTTTCTATCTACTGTGGATGAGTACATTAAGGTGATCAAGTAGAAGATCAAAAGAGGAGAACTTGTTTACTTAGACTCCCCACCAATTCAGGCCCTTCAAGAAGTGGAGGTTAAGGTTGAACCTTTTGAGAGAACATAACCTAGACCTCCTGCTGAGTCTTAACAAGCTTCATCTTTTGATCCACAGCAAGGTTCTGTCCCTTCTAAATCTGAACCTATGAGAGAGAAAGACCCAACTACGAAAGACAAGGATGATCAACAAAGTGTTTACAGGACAGTCTTCTCAGTCAAAAAGTTCAATATGGAGAAAAAGGATGGTTTCTAAACCAAAGTCTAAGAAGAATAAGAAAGAGGCATCTATCTCCATCTCAAGATGAGTCTGAACACCTTGAGAATGTGCAACAAGAGGAAGCTCCACCAACTCCAATCCAAGTAGCTCCTCTGGCATTAGGAAGACCCAATTTGTCCTGGACTTACTCTACTAATTTAGAAAGATGGCATGCCGTCAGAGATCAAGGTGTTGAAGATGTCTACACATGGAAAGACATGTTCAATCTACCGCTGCATGATCTCTTTGAGATGAGAAGACATTTTCAGAGTCTAAGTGATCCTGACCATCTTATGAAGAAAGGCATGGTCATTATCATATTGAGGACTTTCAATATCTGAAGTCTTCAAATATTTTGGTAGCATCAGCCTAGGGGGTTTGTAAGGATTCATATAAGGCTGATGCAACCGAAAAGTTCCAAACAGTCTGTCCTGCATGCATGCACCAAGTGCTAAAGTAGAATGCTTCGAAAGTTTCACATTCTTGTTTAGAAATAATTCTAAGTGTGAAATCTTTCGAAGCCAAGACCAATATCTTCCAAAGCCAAACATGAAGTCTTCCAAAGCTTCAAGACGAAGTCTTCCGAAGTCAACACTTGAAGACAGATTTTCTCCAAAGACTTTTGAGTACATGCTATTATCTGATGTACTTTTACCTTAAAGCTCGACCACCTTTCTGCTACAACTCTGTTTGACTCACCAACTTTCACAAGTTGGTGAACAGTCCATGCTTTTGGTAAACTGTACATCCAGGTCTTGATTCTGCTACTTTCTACTTCATGTATTTTTATCCTTTTTGTAATATATTAGGATGTGAGCTATGGCATGTCATAGTTACTAGTTAAGAGGTAATCTACCATTTGACTCTATATTGATTTTGTTGTTGTCTTGATCATGTATCCGGCTAGCCTTCAAAGTATGACCGTCTGTAGGATGTAGTATAAAGTATCTCAGGTCCTTTTGTAATTTTTCATCCTTTCATGCTTTGTAAACACTTGTAAGGAACTTGAGATCAATATACATCATTCTTGAAAACCAAACACTTGTGTTATTTGTTATTGTTCTTGTTCTATCTCTTTATTACTTGTGTTACTTAGTATCAAGGTGACTGGTTGGCAGTACCCCATTTGATCTGTTAAGTGTTCTAAATCAACTCTCCTTATTGTGTGTTGTGTTGTAAGTGACCAACCCCTCAAACAGTTGGTTATATAAGCATGTAAGGATCGCTACAATATTCAAATCATTCTCATAATTAAGTATCAGAATGTAAACAATTATGGATAAGAAGTATAAGATTAAAATGATTCAACACGATGTAAATAACTTTTCTTCTCTATTGCTCTCAGAATTCAAAGGATTATAATTGAATACAAATTCAGAAAAGTGATCAAGCATTACTAAAAACAAAAGCAAGCTAACTATTTATACTAAACTACATGTTCTCATGTGAACAATACTACTCACGTGAGAACCTATTTTTCACGCGACATGTAGTTGTCACGCGACTAGTTTAGCTATTCGCTTGAAAACTTGAGCTTTTTTAATGTTGCTTTGATTTTTCAAGCATTTAGGTTCTACCACTACAATCTCCTCCTAGGCTTGGTAAATCTATATTCTTTAAAAATCCACATCATCAACTTTGTAGCTGCCCCCGTAAATATACATCTTTTATCCAGGCCTTCGTGATCAACAAACCAAACTATGTTGCTAGTAAGTGAATAGATTTATCAGCTTCAACAGGACATGCCTGTAACCTCATCAAATCGTCTTTTCCAAAATGTAGCAAATCCATAGGATCATTGACACGATACTCCTTATCTACACACTTAATTAAAGCGTGACCCATATCCTTTTCATAACTCCATCCCTTTAGCTTTGATAAGTTGTTAACTGGAACTGGAGTGTGTATAGGGATCTTTCTCACACATCTAGTGATACGTTTAAATGGATCAATCTGTGTTCATGATGTAATTCAATTGACAATTCTATCAACAAAGTAATCAAATAATGAAAATATAAGAAAAAATCATAGAAAGTTTAATTGATATTAGCAAAGGATTACAAAGTATAATATGAGAGAGTTCTTAATATTCTTGAATGTCTACTACACAAAATACATATAATCTTATTTATACTAATCAAAGAAACAAAAGGAACATATATTTACAAAATAAGTCCCTACACTATGACAAAAACAAAACTAAAGACTAAATGCTAATCTTCCAGGGCTTCAACAATACTCCCCCTAAGATTTGTAGAAAAAAATTTTTAGGCTCTTCTTTAATATTGAACATTGGTTTTTCCTTGTATAGCTCAAGCTCTCTTAATGCTTTTTTATCGATGACTTGAATTTTTCTACTAAAATCCCTTGCTCAGGTTTGGAATCATTTGTCTTTATATCCATAGCATCCATTCTCAGAAGAGTATCCTTTGATATACTTGCTATATCAACATTTTCATAAAACTCCAATGGATTAGATTGATCTTTTAATGTACTTCTAACACCCCTTTGCTAGAAATTCTCATGAACTCTGTATTTGAAATGTCCTTCTTGAAAATATTTGCATAAGCCATAGCTTTCCTTAAGAAAATGCGCTCCATGGCTGCGTTCATCACTTCAATTATTGTCATGAAATATTTTGATCATTTTAAGCTTCTATACACTTGTTCAAACTGTTGGTTAGACAAAAATTATATATAACTCAGATGGAGAAGTTTCAGCTCAAATAATCCAAACACTCTTATCAAGTCATTCTCCTAATCATCCTCGTTTCATACAAGCTTAAGATGAAAATTAGTCGAATCATAAAACCATCTCAGGATTGGCTTGGATGTTTGAGTACCATCAATGACTTTCAACCCTGGATTTGTTATCTGTTCAAAATATCTATAACCAAACACTTCCAAATAATCTACATCCATAAATGTGCTCGAATCTCCTTTGTATTTTCCTTTTTGAGTTTTGAAAAAACATTTTTTATTCTTGATCACATCTTGTTTTTAGAAAAGCTGACATTCCAGTAATTCCTCTATCAACAAGTTTTACAAAATAGTCACCTCAAGAAGCCTTGGATGGATTAATAAGTGTCAACTTATTCAATTCTTTTAGATACTGCACTGGGATATAATGATACTGGAGTAGAAATGATATACATCACAAATAGCATTAACTCTTTTATTCAAGAATGCATCAAACACATCGTCATATTTCCATGCCATAATTTTTACTTGTTTTGTTTTATAAGTTACAATCATAGGGTTCAGCAGCTTTGAAATAGATTGCCCCGTCTGTAGTACCTTCCTCATCAAAATACCAACAGACCTTGCTTTGTTCCATAGTTGTAATCAATCCAAATCAACATTGTAAGGACTTTGTTCAGAATTAGGAAACCTTCCCAATAACTCCTTTCTTTTCTCATGAGTTCTCTTAACTAACTCCGTAGATTTTATCTCTCGGTTTCAACACCATAGTTCTCTTGGTGATCTCAAGATATTATGGATTATCCATGTCTAAAATGATCAGCTTGTTTACATTTTCTCCGTCTCCTGGAACCTTCTCACTAGTATTCTTAAGGATTCACCTTGAAGTCTTTTGAGCCTCTTTCATGGATAATTCCTTGATTTCAACCAAGTCCTTATAGCTAGAGTACTCATATCTTCTGGATTTGGATGGTGCAATTCATCAATAGGAGTATCATCAATATTTAAGCACCCACTCATAGGTGGCCACTAACCATGTTCTAAACTTGTTTCATTTGGATCAACTGGTGTTGACGACTCTACAATCATACAATTCTCACACTCTTCATTTATTTGAGTTACTGTCAGACCATCAAGAAACACCTTATTATACTTCTTTCTGACCAGACTATTGTATCTGTCCTCAAAATTTATAGGAATTAGAATGTCATCATTATCATTCATCATAGGTGAGTCAACTATTTCACACACATCTTCATCTTTCAATATCTCATTATACCGCTCATCTAGAAATTCTATATCTATATCATCCAATGCTTTAATCTACTCATTTGTTTCTTAATCCTTAATACATACAGTTTCTATATCACTCCTTTGATTTTAGCTTTAGATGCTAATTTTGGTGCTACTTCAACAATCTTTCTTTTGCCTTTATCTGCTTAAGACAACCTTTTAACCGCTACAACTTCTACTTCTTCTTCAGCAATTTTTTCAATCATGATAACACCAGTCTCTTTTTCTTTTTCTTGAGTACTTTCTTTCAACTTTTCTAACTCTTTAGTCAATCTTTTAATCTTTCCTCCAAGATCAACATCACTCATCTTTCTTTTCATTCTTAACCTTTAACAATACATTTTCATCTTGTAATGTTTTTATCTTTTCATCTTGATCAATAACTTTAGTTTTCAACTCATTAATTTGCTCTTCATCACTATCAATCTCTATTTGAACACAAACACTATTGGTTTGTCTTATTTCAGATTCATTCACCACAGGCTGATTCTCTTGTGCTTGTAATGGATCACTAGAAATCACATTCTGCATAATAGGCTCAGGTAGAATAGTATCAATATAATCAAAATAAAAAGTTTGATATTGATCCATGTTTGCATTAACATTCTCATCATCCATATCATTACCATCATTTCTTTTCTCATCATTCATCTCAACATCAATATTAACTTTATCTTGACCAAGAGACTCACTATGATCGGATAAGTTTCTTCACTATCTATTTCTTGATTGGTTTCTTCTTCATTTCCTCCAATCTCACCACCTTGATTGTCTCCATCATCATATTCATCATTTTGATCATCACCATCATCATTATCATCACTTGAAGAACTTTTATCATTATCATGTTCTTCTTTATTATCATCATCATCATCATCAACTTTTTCTTCAAATACATCCTTAATTAGATCATTTGGATCTACAGGCTCATCCTCAATCAAATGAAAGTGTTGTTGATGGATATCAACTTCATCCATAACAACATTTCTCATATACTAAAATAAAGGAACATTTGGAGCTCTTGTGATGACTGCTAATCTTTTATATACAATCTCAGACATATGTTCTAACTCTAGTCTTTCACCATGTACTCCATATACAGACAAATCTGGATGTTTTTTATTTATGATTAATTAAAGAAATTTTGGATACATCAGATAGTTATTCCTTTTTCCTTTCTCCAAGTTGAATATGAATCCATTCATAATCCATTTAGCCATGTTAAACCTTCTATTTATGGCTAAGGCAACTATTGGAGGTACAATGTCCATAGGGATTGAATCCCATCCTGCACATCGTTTGGACATGCAAGTTGGAAGATATAACATAAGAGCTTCTAGTGATTGAAGACTCTATCTCTAAAAAATTGTTTCTTTGGAAAGTTATCAGGATGACCCATCATCATAAAAGTCTCTCTACACTCATTGAAAGTGTATTCTGATAAGTCTTGAGCATCATTATAACCTAGTCTAAGTGCAACCCTAATAAACTGCTCAGATACTTCTATCATTCTATATCCAGTGATAAATCCTCTTAATATTTTCCTCCCGTCATCATCAATTTCAACATTAGCCGTTCTCCAGAACTTCTTTATTAGTCTCGCATATATGGCAGGTCATATCTAGTTCTCAGAATAAATATGATAATCTCTTCATATCCTGCTGCTTCTTTAACATCCTCATCTAAGAAGGCAGCCACATTATGCTTTGGCTCAAATTTAAGCTCAGCCATCTATCAATCATCAAGAAACAAGTATAAGTATGAATCTCAAAATATTTTATCAATTTTATATTCAATAACTTTTGAAAAAAATTCGAAGTGTTTAACACACTTAGTTTGTCAAATGTTTTGATTAAAAATCAACTATTTTTGTGAGATATTAAAATCATGTGACACTTTATAAAAACCTTCATTAATATTTAAAGTTTACTTAATTGATTTTAAAATTTTACTTTGATCAATTTTAGTTTAGAATTTTCTAAGTGTTCAACACTTAATGACTTGTGATCAATCAATTATTAAAAATATATAATCAATTAGGTAATTTGATTCTTGTTTGATTTGTAAACAATGAGAGATTTGAATGAAAAAAAGATTTTATCTTCAATTATTATTGACGGTTCATTTCTAGACACAAATTATTATTATTTTATAGTGATGAACACTTGAATCATCAAACAATTTTTGTGATCGAATTTAGATTTGATTGATTTAAAGTGATCGAAATCATGTATGCATATCAATTTCAGATTCAGTTTTAACCATTTAATCATATTTTATCATCTATTTTCAAATCATTTAAGAACTAGGGTTCGAACACCCACATAGGGTTCAGACGCCCGATCAAATATGATGATTATGAACTATGATTTGATGAAATACACTTAATATAATGTTTAGAATCACTGACTATACCTTGTAATAATAACAATCTCTAATAATCAGACTAAACAAGTGGATATGATGATCGTCGAATATGAGGGGATATGAACAGAGTATTTATTGATTGAAAATGTTCGAATGAAATGAAATCCATCAAGTGTTGAATTTAAATAAGTCTGAAAAACCCTTGGGCGCATGACTACTACATAGATGCATGACCACTACATAGATGCATGACCACTACATAGATGCATGACCACAGTTGGGACTCATGAGTCCTAGGCGCATTAACACTGTACAGGCGCATTAACAATGTAGAGGCGCATTATCCCTATTCAGGCGCTTGAGCACTAGACGCATGAGGTAAACTTGGTCAATTTTTATCAAAAGACTTAAGCACATTTTCATTATCCAGGTGTATGAGCACTGTTTTAGGTGCATGAGTATTGTTCAGGCGCATGGCCTATCCTGAAACATCTAACATTTTAACATATGCATGAACCCTTAGTTTGCATGAAATTGTTTAGGAGCATGGGATTTCAAGAGTCCACACTAGGTTTATTTTCAACATAAAACGTCTGGTACTGTTTTGGCGCACGAACGTATGAAAACACCAAACACTTAACCAAAGTTTTAGACTCATGAACACTGTTTAGGCACATGAGTTGGAGTCAAAATGCCCAATACTTGATCACAAACCTAAAAACTCATCATACTCCTAAACTAGACTTATGGTCATTATTTTGGTGCATGATAACCATTCCATACATCTAACACTTGGAATTTTTCACCAAAAACACTCAAACCCTAATTTTGTAAATTTTCACTATTCTTCAGGAATTTCCAACCCTTGGTCAAAATTTGACTTTGACTTCAAAATAACTTTGACTTATTGACTTTAATAATGGAAAATTAACTTTTTCACTCACAAAATTTTTAATTTTCTTTTTCAATAAATTTCCCTTCATTTTAGTCCCAAAAATTTTTAAAATTTTCAAAAATATTACAAACAATCTCAACTCTTTTATTACAAGAAGCTTTTGAAATCTTTTCAGGTTCATTTTTGAATCATATCAAACACACATACTTGTAAACTTAGCATCATCCTTTTCATCCAAACATTTATTTGTTTTTCTCTTTTCAATTTTTACTCCCCTTAAACTTTTAAGTTCAAAACTTAGAAGCTTATATGCATTGAAAATTGAGAAAAATCAATTATTATCAACACGCCTTCACACATAAAATCATACAGAAATCAAAATAAGGCAGTATAAAGCTCTACTATATATACAATGAATCATATGCCGGCAGTGAAATCATATCAGATAATAATCGACACATTGAAATAAAAAATAATTATGGATAGTCATGAGCTTTGATTAAATATTGATTAGGTGTGTTCTAGGTTAGCGTTATCACAGCAAAGGAGACATTAGATCTAAGGATAGATAATGAGTACTTTGGCAAAATTATCAGCACACTTACTTTTTCATTTCTTGGATTGATTAAGGTTTGATTAGATATGATATTAACCGACCCACACTTAGACTTAGAACTTTCATCAAGATATGCAAGCAAGCACATTTACTCAACTTTAAAACCTGATATATATGAATAACCAGATCTCATGTTTAGGTTAATAACAGAATTATCATGGTAAAACCTATCTCTGAGAAAAATATTATGGTCAAACCATTATGTAATTCCTAAATCCATTTAATAAAGAATTGGATATAGATGATTCAGAACAATCATAGAACATCCATTTTGGACTTTTGAAAGGATTGTGCGCATTGGCATCTTTTGCATCAGGTGAGAATATCCAGGTCTGTAATGACTTGCAACAAAGGATACCTCGTCACTTCAGGTCTATGATGACTCATAACAAAGAAGTGTGCAGAAGGTGTAAACAGATGTCATGGTTATATATATCACCATCAAGTGTGAGCTTGTGACTTGACAAACAATCAATTTGACAAGTCAACACCACTCATAAGAACTAAGATGTATACACACAATGCATGATGATTTAGTTAAATCACAAGAATCTACTTTTTTAGTATATTTGCATGAGGGATTGCCTGCACATCATATCTTATCAAGTCAGACTTTATTAACAAGTGAATTATGCATTGATTAAACTGATGTACTATCATTTCTCACATATTGCAACAACAGATTCAACCCTGAGAAAAGAAATGATACCTAAACTATATGTTTGAAATTTTCTTTTGTTAATTTTCTATTTTGATTTTTTCAATATTTAATTTTTGTATTTTCTTTTTCTTTCATCATACACACACAATATATACAATCAGACAGTCAACTTTGTCAGCTTCTCGTTTAATTTCTTATAAAAGGAGGGAGTGTTCTTATCAATTTGATAAAACAAATCAGTTTTCAACATGATTAATCAGACCAATAGACTCAACCAAACACTCAAACCTTCCTGGTAAAAAAGCTTTTGTAGTTAGATCAGCAAATTGCTTTGTCAGTTGATATTTGAATCAAACTGATTAAACCTTTTTCAAAGTTATCTCTGAGAAAATAATATCAAATCTCAATATATTTTGTCTTTGAATGTTGGACACGATTAGCTGTTATATACATAGCAGTTGTGTTATCAATTTAAATAGGAATTTTAAGAAAATTAAACCCATAATCCAGCAGTTTGTTTTGTAACCAAAGGATTTGAGAACATCTTGCTAATGCAGCTATGTATTTAGCTTTTGCAGTTGAGACTGAGACATTTGTTTACTTCTTACACTGCCATGAGACTACTCTGGGACCCAAAAACTGACAACCACCTTGTGACATCCGGTAAATTTCCATTACCAAACTCCGTTAGTTCCGTTAAGTCTTGTATACAAGTGTCGTGAGCACACACTAGTTGTCGTTTAACGTTGGTGACCTAATAATAATGGATAATGTTAGTTTGATTTGAATCTAAGTGATTATGTGAGTATTGGGTTATGTTTATGTGTTTACACATTTTTTTAAAGGTTAATTAGAAAATTAATCGCGTAACGCGGAAACGTGCCTATTTATTCGTATGTCTTGTGTTTTTATAAAGATAAGATATATAATGATTTTCATAAGTTTATATCTTTATATTATGAAGTTAAAAACACTTTAAAAAGAGTTTAAAGCTTAGTTTTTATAAAATACAAATTACAAGGGTTAAAAGGGTAAATGTGTAAATTAAAATTAAATAAAACAAATCCCAAACCCTAATCCCACCCATTCGGCCGCAACACTCCTCTAAACACCTCTCCCTTTGCAAAAATCAGCCAAGAACAAGCATCAAAACATCAATTTGATTCGATTACAAGGCATACAACACATAGGAATCATCAATTGCAAGTTAATACACGTTTAAAGGTTAGATTTTTCATGTTTTTGTGAGTTTTTGTTTAGGGCCGAACCCTAATTCGTGAATTGGCCTTCATGGAGTCGAAATTGATGTTGGTTGATGATGTTAGTATGTTAGTTAGATTGTATACATGTTAGTTAACGTCGATTATGCAAGAATTCTATGCTTTTAGTGGATTGATCATGAACCTTGTGTATGAAACAAACCCTAATCCGAAAATGCTATGATTATGCATGATGGATGATTGTTTGATGAATGTTTGATGATTAATAGGTTGTAGGAATGTTAGAATACATTGATTATGCAAGAAAGTTGGGATTTTGATGCACTGTTCATAGGTTACTAAGAATAGTAACTTTATTTTGCATGTAATGTTGAATTATGGATGGTATGATGTTATGGATGAATTCATGATGATGATTAGATGCTAGATTGTTGTTATGAATGCTAGAAATCTTTAATTTGATGTTGTTGTTCATAGCTTGCCAAAAGTAGAAACTTTTGTGTATGAAGATTGTTAGATTATGGTGTTTAGGTGTTGTTGATTATGTTTAGATATTGTATGGAGCTTGAAATGGTATAATTATGATGAGTTCATGAATACATTGGATGATTGATAGTTGTGGGATGTACTTTCCCAAAAGGAAACTTTATTTGCCTAAAGTCTGAAAAATGATAGCTTGAACATGTTTGGGATGTTAGGAACATGTTAGTATGATCATGGATAGATTCTAATGTGGTAGAACATGGTAATTTGGTTGTATGTAATGCTGGGGTAATCATGAATGATATTTGGACATTTATGATCATGTATGATTTGGATGTTGTTTAGTAGTAGGACATCATGTTTGGGACTGGTAATTGATTGTTGGAATGTTGTTGAATGAAATGCATATTGATAATGAATATGGTTATGATCATCATACACGCGTGCGAATCTGAGGCCCCTACTTAGTAGGATTGGCAGGGTTTAGGATGTGAAGTCGTGAGTGGCTTCACATGGCATGTAGTGAGTGGTTTGATCTCTGTGTGACATGTTAGTTGTGTATAACTAGTGGTTATGTAATGTTCTAGATTCGCATGACTTGTATGATACTTGGTTGAATGATGATCTAAGTGTTACACCTGGATGATATAGCATGCACATGATCTATTTGAATGGTTTACAACACATAAAGTCACCAACGGGTCAAACGGGTCAACTAGGTCAAACATTGTTTGTTTTGTTTGGAATCTTGAGTCCTTGGTTGTAGTGTATTTAGGGTTTCACATGTTCTTTGATTACACGTACTCATGCACTTATATGATCTAGGTAACCTCTGAAGGTTGTCTGTCTATTCTGTTTGCCAAGTCAAACCCTAGTTATCTATACGCATATCAGGTGAGTTCATGCCCCACTCTTTATTTAATCTCTTTTGGGGGAGATAGCATGCTGGTAAATCACAAATGCTTTATATATTCAAGTTGTGTATACTATTATATATTGTTGATATCATGGAAAAGTCCTCACACTTTCGAATTGTTAATATTGAATAGCGGGGAAATTTGGGTAGTACTACTGGGTCTGACGAGCCCCACCTGTGTGGCTCGAGGTCAACCGGGTGCAATTTGTCCTATGAACATTGTCATGACCTGTTAAGTCGTGGCAGGAGGCAACAACATAACACAGTCAGCTTCAATTGCGAAATCACTATGAAATAATATTTACTGTTAACGGACTAGCTATCTGTTACAATGCACTACTTTTATATCGCTATTATTAAACTGTTTATGTTTGAATATCTCTTGAACTCACCAACCATTGTGTTGACATTTTTAGTATGCTATTCTCAGGTCATTAACTTGCTTGCCATAGGAGCACTGCATGGTTCACTGCATTCTAAGACATGATCTTCAAGACAATTTTAGTATTTTAATAATTATGGTTTACTCTTTTGGGTTGGCACCTGTTTTGCCATAGTTATACTTTCATTACCTTGGGTTGTTTTCAAAATGCTTCCGCATTGTTTAATGTTTGTATTTTGGTTGATTTTGTTTAAGTTATGGCATATAGAGTCGTTCTGAGTAACTATTGACTGTGATCCTGGTTTGTTCACACGTCTCGCGGTAAAACTCCGCAAGTGGATTTTGAGGGTGTGACACACCTGTAGTAGATTTGTGATCTTGACAACAACCCCGATAATCACTATCAGTATATCCATACAGATCAAAGTTTCCTTCAGAAGGATACCATAGCCCTACTGCCATTTTTTTAGATATCTGAATTTGTGTTTGACTATGATTAGGTGAGATTCCTTTGGGTCTGATTGATACTAGCACAAACACAAACATCATACATTATGTCAGGTTTAGATGTAATAAGATACATCAAAGATCCAATCGTAGATCTGTATAAAGTTTGACGAACTAATCTTCCTTTCGTATCAAGATCAATCTTGGTATTAATGCTAGTTGGAGTTCGGATAGATTGACAGTCTTGTATTTTGAACTTTTTCAAAAGCTTGTCAAAAAACTTCTCTTGATTGATGAAAATACCATCGTTAGATAGTTTTACTTGAAATCCAAGAAACAAGTTTATCACTCCCATAGAACTTATCTGAAAACGCAATTTTATGATCTCTTCAAATTCTGAGCACAACTTCTGACTTGTAGAACCAAATATGATATCATCCACACACATTTGAAGAAATTTAGATCAATTATCCCTCTTGTGTATCCATGTTGGATCAAGTGCTAGGATAATGTCTCATACCAGATTCTAGGAGCTTGATGTAGACCATATAAAGCTTTGCTTAGCTTGTACACACCATGAGGGAATTCAACATCTTCAAAACCTTGAGGTTGCTTAACATACACATCATCAGTGATTGGTCCATACAAAAAGGCACCTTTGATGTCCATTTGTACACTTTGAATTTCATATAAGAAGCATATGCCAAGAAGACACGAATTGCTTCAAGTCTTGCAACTGGAGCAAATACTTCATCATAGTCAATTCCTTCATCCTGAGTGTAAACTTGTGCTACTAACCTTGCTTTATTTCGAACCACTATTCCTCGATCATCTGATTTGTTTCTAAATAACCATTTTGTGACAATGGCATTTTCTTCTTCAGGCAAATCCACAAGCTTCCACACTTCCTATTTATGGTACTATGGCAACTCTTCTTGCATAGGTTAAATCCAACTATTGTCCTTCAAAGCTTCAGTGATGTGTTTAGGAACAATTTGAGAAAGAAAACACAAGTATAAGAAAATGTTTGCTTGCTTTGAATGACTTCTCGTTGTTCTCTTAGTCAAAGGACCAATAATCTGTGATATAGGATGTTTCTTGTGAATACGAGATGTTGGAATCTCATCTTGTTGAACATTCAGATCAAGATTGGTTTGGTTCAAGTTGGAAGGCAAATGTAATAGGTTTGAAGTATGTGGAGTAAAATTCGGTGCTTGAGTTAGGGATTTGATAAAATAATAAAACCTGTCATTGACATCTACATCTCCAGATTCAGATGAAGTTCCAGACTCAGGTAGTTGAAGTTTAGGACCATCACTAGGAAATGATTGAGAAACATAACTTGTTTTGTTCTGGAATTTGATTATCAAGTTTTTTTGAATTGAATATAGGATCTCTAACAAATGAAAAGAATGGATAATCAGTGCTTGAATCATCCATATCATTAGAATCTGAATCGTCACTAAAGGATCCAAGATCACATACCTGTTTCTTGAGGACACAAGAAGGTTCGAATAGATTAGAATTGAATGAATTTGACAATGAATCTAAATCAAATAACCAAGCTAGACCATTTTCAACCAATGGAAATGAATTTTCTAGGAATTTAACATTGGAAGTTTTAATGATAACATTCGTCTTAAAGTTATAAACTTTATATGCTTTAGAAGCTGACGAATATCCAAGATAGAATCCATCATTAGATTTTGCATCGGATTTGCCTAGCTGAACATTTGAGTTTAAAATCAAAACTGGACAACCAAATGATTTAAGAAAATCTATGTTTGGTTTCCTGCCAAACATAGACTCATAAGGGTTTTTGTTTGTCTTTCACCAATAGAGTGCGATTCTGAATGAAACACGTAGTTGATATTGTTTCATCCAAAAAAGTGATAGGAATCATAGCATCTTCTAACATTTTACGAGCTACCTCGACCAACGTTCTTTTCTTCCTTTCTATAATTCCATTTTGTTGAGGAGTTTTAGGAGCACTGAACTCATGAAGGATCCCTTTTCCTGCATAGAACATGTCAACATTAGCATTCTTAAATTCTGTTATGTTATCACTTCGAATTATTTTTACTTTTGATCAAGTTGATTTTCTACTTTAGTGATAAACGCTTTTAATAATTCAGCCGTTTAAGATTTTGTACGCAAAAAGAAAACCCAAGAAAATCTCGTATAGTCATCAATGATAACTAGACGATAAGATTTCTTTTCAATGCTCTGCATGTTTACAGGACCGAATAGATCCATGTGTAACATATGTAGAGGCTTTGAATTTGAGTTCATCAGCTTGGATTTACAAGACGCTCTATGTTGCTTTCCTTTCAAACATGCTTTTATAGAAGTCTGATATAGCAAACTTCTTTGATGGAATGCATACTACATGATTTCTTGGTGCAAGTTTGTTCATGTTTTTGAAGTTGGAATGTCCGAGACGTCTATGCCAAAGCTGGCTTTAATCATTTGAAGCGTGAGCGATAAGTTGTTTCACTTAAAGGATCAACTTGAGACATATCTAGCTTGTAGACATCTCTATCACAAATAGCTTTAACAACCACCCACTCCTTGCTAATCTGAAAACTTGGCTTCAAAATATTACAAGAGTCATCAAATAAAGTATAATATGATTTCTTACATATTTGAGAAACACTTAAAAGATTAAAGTTCAACTGAGTATAGCAGTTGACTTCATTAAAGCTTATTACTCCATTAGATATCGTTCCTTCACCAGTTATCTTTCTAGTTGAATATCCACCAATAGCAACATGTGTACCATCTTTTGTCTTAATGTTTTGAAGCAAGGCTTGATTGCCTGTCATATGCCGGCTGCCCCACTATCTACATATCATGTGTTTATTGGTCATCTTGGGCCTACCTGCATTTCAAAGACATTTAAGTTGAGTTATCAACCTAAGCTGAGATGGTCTTGGGTTTGCCATATTTATCCACAATGGTAAATTGCTTAAAATGGAGTTTGGTCAAATTAGGTTTCTTTTGAAATTTTGGATTATCAAATCCTATTTGAACCACTGTTTAATTATCTTTTCTTTGTTTTATCCTCATAGCATTAAACCGATTCTCAAGATCATCATCAAGACACTTTGAACAAAAATTTGAAAAAATTTTAGAAAAAATTGCTTTTTAAGTGTTCCATTATTCATTCTCACCGATAGTGGAATGAAATCACTTTGTTTAAACTGTTATGGTCTTGCAGTATAATGACAATCATAATCAGAATTGATTCTTTTGAGAGATCTTAATCCTAAAGAAGGTTGTTTTGATAAATTTTGAAAACTATAATTTTGGTTTCTTTGAAATCTTTGATTTACATATTATTTTCTAAGCGAGTTCTTCCTCAAAAAAACAATCCTTAGTATTATGATTTCTCTCATCACACAAGGCATAATATTTATTGAAATAACAGTCGGTCGTTGTGCGATTTGTCATATCACAAATGTGATAGTACTTATTAAAGTAGCACTTAGATGTGTTATGATTGTACATATAACATATGTCATAGTACCTTTATGGTTGTCTGTACAAAATTTAATTAATCTTAGATTTAGATGTGGAAGTCATATTTGAATCTTGTTTAGATTTAGGGGAATGAAGATAAATCTATTGATTTTGTTTTGAAAGTTTGTTCTTTTGATTTTTAGGATTTGTCTTTTGAACATTTTCACAATTCTTTGACTCCTTAGACACAAATCCTTTATGAACAACGGAAGAGTTAGGACCTGAACCTGTTTTCAGATCAGAGTTAGATTTGATCTTAGGTTTGGATGTTGTTTCAGAATTTATGTTCATGTCAAAAGTTCCTGCTGACACAAACTTCATAGGTTTAATTTGAATTGATTGATTTATTGGTTCAGCTTATTTAGCTTTAGTATTGCTTTTCTTCTTCTTTGATTTCTTGCTCTTGATGAAGTTTTAGTACTTTGGGTTTTAATTAAATCATCAGATGATTCTTTTCTTGATTTTTTAAGTTTTTGATCACTTTGATTTGATTCAAAAGAGCTTGAATCATCTGAACATGATGTTACTGATTTCTCTTCTGTACATTTTCCTTTCATTTTGTTATTGATTTCATTAGCTTTTTCAACCTCTTGTTCAAGTTCACACTTTTCAATAACAGTCTCACCTTTTGGTACAAACAACTATTTGCTCTTTTGTTGAGGTTCATAGGATTTGACTTTTATTGGATGACCATTCTTTATCTTATCTGAGTCTTTCTTCTCGAATATAATATTTATGTTTTTGATTCCACTCTCGACTTTAGATTGAACATTCATTTTCTTCTATTGAAATTCTTTAAGCTTAGCTTTATTCTCTAGTGAATGATCATGAGTATTAAAGTTTTCAGGTAAGGTATTTATGTAGATTTAGGCATGAGTTCATGTGTGAATCCTAAACCTATTTTATCTTTGTCTTTCTTGACATTTACTAATTGCTCAACAATGGTATTGAGATTTTCACTTTGGCTAGATCAATTTGAGTTGCTACATGTGCCAATTTCTCTTGTTCAAGTGTTTTGTCATCTCTTCATGTTGCTTCTTTACAAGTTCAAGTTCTTTTAAAGTTTTGTTCCAAGAAGTTTGAAGAGATATGATTTTATCATCATTAAGTTTTTGATCAGCTTTTAGCTTATTGTGCACTGTCTCTTCTTGTTTCAATTTATCACATGTTTTGAATAAGTAGTTTATGTAGTGTTCTACTTGTTCAAAACATGCTTTAGTGCATATTTTCTCTCTTATTTCCACTGGTATTTCACCATATGAATTTAAAGACTCAGTATCAGATGATGAGGTTTCAACCTTGTGTCGTTTTTACTGATCCATAAGAGCAACTTCTTCTGAATCCTCCTTTGGGTCAGATTTATCACTCCAGTCATAGTCTTTCTCAGTGTCTGATTCCCCATCAGTGAACTTTGTCTTCAGACCAATCTTGGATGTTAATCTTATTAATCAGTGGTAGACCAAAAGTAAGATTAGCTATAAACTGTTCTGCATAAGCACTCTAATCATAACCATCCTTCATGTCCATAACTAATGTTTCTTTGGTTCTTCAGTGGTATTTGGTTCTTTTTTCAGTTCTAGCATTAGTAGACTCTAATCTGGTTTATAAAATTTCTTCTAAGCCTGTTGATGATACCTTTGATTGTTAGAGCTACTTTGAGCATTTCCTCTTTGTGTCCTTGGAGCTTTGCACTCTCTAGAAAAGTGGCCATAGCTGTTATAGTTAAAACACCTTGACTTTGACTTATCAAAGCTAACTGTTTTGTTTGCACTTGGCTTATAGTTTCTGTTCACATATAAATGCTTTTGATTTCTATAAGCTATCATCACCATTTTCCAGTTGAGATCTTCTTCAACATCATCTAGATCCATCTCAAATATATCCTACAAAATCAAATCAACATGTGTTTAATGGCTACCCTGATATGCTTGTGTAACACCCGGATATTTATTATTTTGAAGCCGGTGAAGAAAGAAAAGAAAATAAAGTCCAAAAGTCGATGGACCAAACTCGCCAACGAAGAAAAGTTGGGGAAATGTGGTGATATATGTAGGGAGAGGGCTGCCCACTCTCCCCACACTCACATTTTAGTTTACAAAGAGGAGAATAGAGAGAAAGAGGAGAAAAAGAGGAAAAAGTGTTGGTTCGTGTCGATTCGGGTCGCCAAAATCATCGTGAAGCAAGCCGAGTCGAAGCTCTTGTCATTGTGCTCGTTTAGGTGAGTTCTAGGACCCCTCTTTTGCTTGTTTTCAAACTATTTGGGGCTGGAAAACATCTGAAATCGAGTTTTTCGTATGTGTGTAAGTTGACCCGTTTGTGTATGTGTATGTATATGTATGACGCGATTGTGACTTGATTTCTTGCTTGGTTGTGCTTGAATGATGTTATGGTATGCATCCCTAAGGTTTAGGATGGTCGATTTAGGCTTAAAATGGGTTTAGATGAGTTTGGGGGCCGAAAACCCTCGGCTGCAGTCGGGTTGAACTGCATTCTGCATCAGTTAGGGCTAGGCGACCGACTTGAGGCCGAATAGAGGCCATACGGCCGATTAGGGTGCGATTGGGGTCCATTCGCACGATTGGGGTTCATTCGCATGACTGGAGGGCCAGTCGCATGGGGTCATGCGACTGAAGGTCCATTCGCACGACTGAAGGTCCAGTCGCATAGGTGTTCATCTGTATTGTCCATTCGCACGACTGGATGTTCATTTGCATAGGTGTTCATCCGTATTAGTTCAACCGCATGATGTTCAGTCGCATGGAGGCCATGCGACTGAGGGGTGTCCATACGCCCGAATAGGGCCGTTGAACCCGAGGAAGGTGTAGATTAACTTCTGACTTTCGGGGGAAAGTGCAGATGTAAGTGTTGATGTAAAGGTTCCCATAAGAGTTTTAAGACGACGATCGAGGTCTTAGAAAGCATTTTGGGCATGATGAGGGTGATGATGTTGCATGTTTGTATGTATGATGTTGCCATGTATGATGTGATGTTGATGCATGTTTATGTTCCTTATTATGATGTATGTATATCTTTCCTGTGGCTTTACTTGTTATGATGAAGGAACGAAGTATTATGTAACGTAAAGTGAAAGATAAAGAAAGAGGAACATGATGAACGAATGAAACGTCTTGCATACATCGGATACGGGGTCCCTCTTGGTGATTGACCCCAAATGTAGGACCTCTACCGCTCACCCCTAGTACTGTGGCATACGTTTAGCTGTCATTCGTTGACTTCGGCCCAGTAGCTAAGACTGACGGTTACTCCTAGTACCGCGGCATACGTTTAGCTGTCATTCGTTGACTTCGGCCCGGTAGCTACGACTAACCGGGGTGTAGCACATGGTATTGGTTCGGGATGATGTCCGATGCGCAAGTAAGGTAATGAAAGAAGGAATGAACGAATGAAGGAAGATAATAATGATATTATTTATGTGTACGTATGATGTGTGATCATGTAAAAGTACGAACGGTTTTATCTGAAAGTAAAGTATGTTTTATTTATAAAACTAGAACTCACTGAGCAACGCTAACTTTGATGTGTTTCCAGTTGGCAGGTAGCGATTGCTGAGGATGGCACGGGCGACTACTCAGATCTTTTGAGATGGCATTCTTTTGATTAATGTTTTTGCATTGTAATGCGAACAAACTATTTTTGTAATGAATGTTGTATTAGTTTGCAAAAGCATTTACATGGAAATGGAAGTTTGTTTTAGTTTTCCGCTGCGATTTATAAATACTAATGTAATTATATGTTTTATGTGCGATGAGAACCCAGCTGTAAGCGTCCCGGGAACGGGGCCTTACAAGTTGGTTTCAGAGCCAAAGTTTAAGTGAAATGGGTAAATTTTCAAAATAAACCTAATCTTAAACTGAGAATGGGACGGAAAGGGAATGGGATGCCAAACTGAGTAGCTGCGTGCCATCAGGTATTTTCATAAAGTTAACCGGTTTTATGTGCGCATCGTATGTGTTATGTGTTATATGTAGGTTTAAATACTGATGTAGTCAGGACAGGTAATACTTGGGGTATGAAGAGTAAAGTAAGTGGCTAATCACAACTGGCCACTGTAATTAGGGACTTACTATACTTGACATAAACTGAGTTATTTCCTTGAATGACCGTGTTGGTGTTTGAATCTTTCAGTGTGCGTGTGATGGCTGGAGGTAGATCTTCGAAAGCTTCTAGGGGTGGAGGTCACGGTGCTGAACCGCGACCTAAGAGAGGGAGACCCAGAGTTGAGAGGGTGGTTCATGAGGAACCAGAGATCCCTCATCCGGAGGGTGGCGACGAAAGCGCCAATCTGAGAGCCTCAGTAAAAGAGGCTGTTGTAGAAGAAGTCCATCAGGTCATGCAGACAATCTTACCGTCTGTGGTGACTGAAGTTATTAAGGCTGTACGAGAAGGGGAAAGAAAAGAAAGAAACAGATCTTCTGGAGAACGGGAACAACCAGAGCCGGAACGGTTCTATCTGATGATGATGAGGAGGAGAAGAGCCTGTGCATGAAACGGCACGAGGATGTAATTATGGGGCTTTTATGAGATGCAAGCCCCATACTTTTGATGGAAACGGCACCGCTGCAGCCGCTCATGGTGGTGAGGGAAATGGAAGCTGTTCTCGATATCAGCGAGTGTCGAGAGGACCAAAAGGTGAAGTTTGCTACCCACTCTTTTGTGGATTCAGCTCTGTGCTGGTGGGACAACCTTGTCCAAGCTGAGGGTAGTAGAGCCATTGGGAAAATGAAATGGCCTGAGCTGAGAAGGTTGGTGATCGAGGAATTTTGTCCTCATCGGGAAATGGACAAGTTGGAAAGGGAGTTTTTACAGTTGGAGGCTGGAACCATGACACACCAGCAGTATACCACCAAGTTTAATGAAATGGCACGGCTTGTGCCTGATCAGGTGACGCCTCTGTCTCGGAAAATTAAGAGGTACATTCAGGGTTTACCGGTGGATGTTCGTCGGCATATGATCGCCGCCCGGCCAAGCACGTTTAGGTCGGCGGTTGATTGGCAGGGAGGCTGTATGATGAGCGGGAGGTGGTGGTGACTGAAGCAAGTAAGAAGGGTGGTGGTGATCGGAACTGGAACGGGAAACGGTTTGGTCGGGGTGATGCCCCGATGGGTAACAAAAAGGAACGGGTGGATGAGCGTCGTGTGGTCACATCAAGTGCGGGGTCGAAAAGGTGTGGCAAGTGTGGAAGGGAGCACAGCGGGGAATGTAGTTTGGGTCAAACTTGTGCTTCAAGTGTGGGAAGACAGGGCATATGGCGAAGGATTGCATGTCAAGCAAATGTTTTAACTGTGGGGAAACTGGTCATATGAGCAGAGATTGTAAGAAGTCGAGGACTGAGGGTTCAGGGGTAAGAAGACGGGAAGTGATGGACCGAGGGCGAGCGCCAAGGCGTTCACCATGACACAGAAGGAGGCTAGGACGGACCCTGACGTTGTGTCCGGTACGTTTCTAGTGAACCAGACTTTAGCTTCTGTGGTATTTGATTCGGGTGCTAGTAAGAGTTTTATTTCTGCTGCTTTCTGTGCTAAGCTTCCTGTTAGTAGTAGACGTGTCGATGCTCCCTTCGATGTAGAAACTGCCATAGGTAAGTCTACCAAAATTTCTGAGATGATAGAGAATTGTGATGTGGAACTTGAGGGTCACAAGTTTCCTGTTAGACCGTTTGTGATGACCTTGGGTGGTTTCAATTTGGTTCTTGGGATGGATTGGTTGGCAGATTTCGAGGCGAACATTGTGTGTCGCAAGAAGATGGTTCGGTTGACAGCGCCTGACGGAAGTTTAGTAACGGTTTATGGTGATCGGGTTACTACGATTCCGAAAGTGATCTCAATGGCGGTGGCGGGAAAGTGTATGAGGCGTGGATGTAGCGCCTACTTGGCTTATGTAAAGGATGTGGATACACCAACACCACAACTAGCCGATGTACGGTTGTGTGTGACTTTCCAGACGTGTTCCCAGAAGACTTATCAGGAGTGCCACCTGACAGAGAAATTGAATTTCAGATTGATCTGATACCGGGTGCCCAACCTATTGCCAAGGCACCGTATCGATTGGCTCCAACCGAGATGAAAGAGTTGATGGAGCAGTTGCGAGAGCTGCTTGATAAGGGGTTCATTAGACCTAGTATCTCTCCTTGGGGTGCTCCGGTCCTATTTGTAAAGAAGAAGGATGGTAGTATGAGGATGTGCATTGACTACCGCGAACTGAACAAGTTGACAGTGAAGAACCGCTACCCCTACCGAGGATAGATGATTTGTTCGATCAGCTTCAGGGTGCTAGTTGGTTCTCGAGGATAGATCTTCGATCTGGTTATCATCAGTTGAAGGTGAAGGAGCAAGACATCCCTAAAACAGCTTTCCGTACGCGCTATGGTCATTACGAATTTCTGTCATGTCCTTTGGTTTGACCAACGCGCCAGCTGCTTTTATGGATCTGATGAACCGTGTGTCGGCCTATGTTGGATAAATCAGTGATTGTGTTTATTGATGATATCCTGATTTATTCGAAGAACGAGATTGAGCATGCCGGTCACATTCGAGAGGTTCTAGAGACGTTGAGAAGGGAGAAATTGTATGCTAAATTCTCCAAGTGCGCATTTTGGTTGCGCGAAGTTCAGTTTTTGGGTCATGTGGTGAATCCTGATGGGATTATGGTTGACCCGGCGAAGGTGGAGGCGGTTATGCAATGGAAGTCACCAAAGACGCCATCCGAGATCCGTAGTTTCTTGGGCTTGGCGGGCTACTATAGAAGATTCATCCAAGACTTCTCTAAGATTGCTTCTCCACTAACTAAGTTGACCCGAAAGGATGTGAAGTTTGTATGGGGTCAAGCACAAGAGAAGGCGTTCGAAGAGCTGAAGCAAGACTGACTCAAGCTCCTGTTCTGTCGTTACCCGATGGAAGCGAAGATTTGGTGGTTTATTCTGATGCTTCCTACTCAGGGTTGGGGTGTGTGTTAATGCAGAGAGGGAAGGTTATAGCCTATGCATCTCGACAGTTAAAGGTTCATGAGGTTAATTATCCCACTCATGACTTGGAGCTAGCAGCCGTGGTCTTTGCACTAAAGATTTGGACGCACTATCTCTACGGGACGAAGTGCACCATATTCACCGATCATAAGAGCTTGAAGTACTTCTTTGAGCAAAAGGATCTGAACATGAGGCAGAGGAGATGGTTGGAACTTATAAAGGATTATGATTGCGAGATTCGTTACCATCCAGGCAAAGCTAATGTGGTGGCGGATGCCCTTAGCCGGAAGCAAAGGCCCGAACCGATTCGGGTGAAAGCTTATCAACTAATCATGACCTCTGATGTGATGAAGCAAATCAAGGAGTTTCAAGATGAGGCATTGAAAGAAGATCATCTTAACTCGGAAAGAATGAGAGGTCTGGTTGGGGAATTGGGTGAAAACACACTCGGTGTTAGAACTCGATTCGGCCGTGTGTGGATTCCTCGTTTTGGGGATCTACGGGTGAAGATAATGGATGAAGCCCACAAGACTCGATACTCCATTCATCCCGGTGCCACGAAAATGTACCATGACATGAAGAAGGATTATTGGTGGCCGGGTATGAAGCGCGACGTGGTGGAGTATGTGAGTAAGTGCCATACTTGCTTACAGGTGAAGGCAGAGCATCAAAAGCCGTATGGGAAGATACAACCTTTGGATATACCAGAATGGAAATGGGAGCACATCACCATGGACTTCATTACGAAGCTGCCACGTACCCCGAAAGGGTATGATGCCATATGGGTGATAGTTGATCGTCTGACGAAGAGCGCTCATTTTCTACCGATCCGCGAGACGTATTCATCTGAGAGGTTGGCTGATCTGTTCATCAAGGAAATTGTAGCTCGTCATGGTGTGCCGGTGTCTATTGTGTCTGATCGTGACACTCGGTTTACATCTAAATTTTGGAAGAAATTCCACGACGCTATGGGGACGAGGTTACATATTAGCACGGCTTATCATCCCCAGACTGATGGTCAGTCAGAAAGGACCATTCAGACACTGGAAGACATGCTCCGGGCATGTGTGATCGATTTTGGTGGAAGTTGGGATGACCACTTACCGTTAGCTAAATTCTCATACAACAACAGCTATCATGCCAGTATTGGTATGCCACCATATGAGATGCTATACGGTAGGAGATGCAGAACACCCGTTTGTTGGGGTGATATTGGTCAGAAGGAATTGGGGAGCGTCGAGGTAATCGAGGCTACGACAGAGAAGCTTGAAAAGATTAAAGCCTTCATGAAGGCAGCCAAGGATAGACAGAAGTCGTATGCCGATAAGCGACGTAGGCCAATTGAGTTCCAGGTGGGTGACCGGGTTATGCTGAAGGTCTCACCTTGGAAGGGTATTATCAGATTCAGAAAGCGGGGCAAGTTGAGCCCAAGATATAGGCCCTTTCCGAATCATTGCTCGAGTAGGGGAGGTGGCCTATAGATTGGAGTTGCCAGATGAGTTAAGTGGGATTCACTCGACATTCCATGTATCTCATCTGAGAAAGTGTATAGCTGATGAAACATGATTGTTCCATTGGAAGACATTGAAATAGATGAAAGGCTCAATTATGTGGAGCAACCGGTGGCAATCATCGATCGTAAAGAAAAAGGCTAAGGAATAAAGTGGTTCCTCTTGTGCGTGTACAGTGGAAGCACAGAAAGGGATCCGAGTCAACGTGGGAGACTGAAGAAGAAATAAGACAGCATTATCCACGTTTGTTCGACGAATAACAGGTTTCGGGGACGATACCTATTTAAGGGGGGTGGACTTGTAACACCCGGATATTTATTATTTTGAAGCCGGTGAAGAAAGAAAAGAAAATAAAGTCCAAAAGTCGAGGGACCAAACTCGCCAACGAAGAAAGTTGGGGAAATGTGGTGATATATGTAGGGAGAGGGCTGCCCACTCTCCCCACACTCACATTTTAGTTTACAAAGAGGAGAATAGAGAGAAAGAGGAAAAAAATAGGAAAAAGTGTTGGTTCGTGTCGATTCGGGTCGCCAAAATCGTCGTGAAGCAAGCCGAGTCGAAGCTCTTGTCATTGTGCTCGTTTAGGTGAGTTCTAGGACCCCTCTTTTGCTTGTTTTCAAACGATTGGGGCTGGAAAACATCTGAAATCGAGTTTTTCGTATGTGTGTAAGTTGACCCGTTTGTGTATGTGTATGTATATGTATGACGCGATTGTGACTTGATTTCTTGCTTGGTTTGCTTGAATGATGTTATGGTATGCATCCCTAAGGTTTAGCATGGTCGATTTAGCTTAAAATGGGTTTAGATGAGTTTGGGGGCCGAAAACCCTCGGCTGCAGTCGGGTTGAACTGCATTCTGCATCAGTTAGGGCTAGGCGACTGACTGGAGGCCGAATGGAGGCCATACGGCCGATTAGGGTGCGATTGGGGTCCATTCGCACGATTGGGGTTCATTCGCACGACTGGAGTCCAGTCGCATGGGGGTCATGCGACTGAAGGTCCATTCGCACGACTGAAGGTCCAGTCGCATAGGTGTTCATCTGTATTGTCCATTCGCACGACTGGATGTTCATTCGCATAGGTGTTCATCCGTATTAGTTCAACCGCATGATGTTCAGTCGCATGGAGGCCATGCGACTGAGGGGTGTCCATACGCCCGAACAGGGCTGTTGAACCCGAGGAAGTGTAGATTAACTTCTGACTTTCGGGGGAAAGTGCAGATGTAAGTGTTGATGTAAAGGTTCCCATAAGAGTTTTAAGACGACGATCGAGGTCTTAGAAAGCATGTTGGGCATGATGAGGGTGATGATGTTGCATGTTGTGTATGTATGATGTTGCCATGTATGATGTGATGTTGATGCATGTTTATGTTCCTTATTATGATGTATGTATATCTTTCCTGTGGCTTTACTTGTTATGATGAAGGAACGAAGTATTATGTAACGTAAAGTGAAAGATAAAGAAAGAGGAACATGATGAACGAATGAAACGTCTTGCATACATCGGATACGGGGTCCCTCTTGGTGATTGACCCCAAATGTAAGACCTCTACCGCTCACCCCTAGTACTGTGGCATACGTTTAGCTGTCATTCGTTGATTTCGGCCCAGTAGCTAAGACTGACGGTTACTCCTAGTACCGCGGCATACGTTTAGCTGTCATTCGTTGACTTCGGCCCGGTAGCTACGACTAACCGGGTGTAGCACATGGTATTGGTTCGGGATGATGTCCGATGCGCAAGTAAGGTAATGAAGAAGGAATGAACGAATGAAGGAAGATAATAATGATATTATTATGTGTACGTATGATGTGTGATCATGTAAAAGTACGAACGGTTTTATCTGAAAGTAAAGTATGTTTTATTTATAAAACTAGAACTCACTCAGCAACACTGACTTTGATGTGTTTCCAGTTGGCAGGTAGCGATTGCTGAGGATGGCACGGGCGACTACTCAGCTCTTTTGAGATGGCATTCTTTTGATTAATGTTTTTGCATTGTAATGCGAACAAACTATTTTTGTAATGAATGTTGTATTAGTTTGCAAAAGCATTTACATGGAAATGGAAGTTTGTTTTAGTTTTCCGCTGCGATTTATTAAATACTAATGTAATTATATGTTTTATGTGCGATGAGAACCCAGCTGTAAGCGTCCCGGGAACGAGGCCTTACAGCTTGAAAACTTGTCATAAATGAAGTAAATGTAGTTTTGGACTCTTTATCCTATAAAAGGATGTTTACAATATCTTTAACTTTGCTAGTTTTCACAAAGTTAGAAGATGGAGTCTCATTTTGAGTTTTAGGCATTTGAGGTTTAGGAGGAGATTGTGATTGTGGTTGAGTTGAGTAGACAAGTGCACTTGTGAAGAATCCTGCTCCCACAAATAAGTCACCCTCATCTTCTAGATTAGCTTCATCCTTAGCAAGAAAAGCATTCTCCATAGTATTTGCGGAGAAGCAACATACTTGTACTGAGAAGTATATATAGCTCTATCATTATCCTTGAGCTTTCATCAATTTCCACTATCTCAATCTTTGCAATGAGAAGATCAAGATCCATGGGAAACTTTTCAGTATGCTTTAATGAAGTCACAGTTTGTTTCCAAGATGATGGAAGTGCATTTAGAAGTATGTCATTTAGGTTTTTAAGATCATTCTTAATCCCTAAAGTTGACATTTCTATTGTAAGTTGCACATATATGTTCATCATCTGGTTTATGGTTTCTCCAGAGATATGCTCAAACAATTCAAGTTGCCTTTTTAGTTTCTATCTTTGAGATCTTGAATCTCTTTGCCCCCTTCATAGATAATTTTTAAGGCTTTATACATAGTATACCTAGTTTGGTAACCCTCAAGCCTTTAATATCATTCTTCACTTTCTTTAGATCATCCCCATGTAAACCGTCTTCTAGATAAGGCTCTTGTGAATCTTTGGTGTACACAAAAACTCTATCAGGACCATCAGAAGTAACATGAATGTAAGGTCCTTTCTCTATTGATTCCACAAATTAGTATTAATAGAATTAGATGGTGTTTCAGTCTGAGTGACCAGTTCTTGAAGTCAGCTCTGTTCTTTAGCTTTGGTAACTCTGTTCTTAGAATCTTTAGACTTAACTATTTTTTAAGATTTGATTTTAAGAATATATACTATTTTTCTTGTTTTAAGATTTAAATTGAAATAAAGAAATGAAAATATTTTTGGATGTTAGATTTTGAAAAAATTTCTAAGTGTTAAGAGAAAAGTCTAAATGTTGATGTGCCTGAATAGTTGTGAAATGCCCAGTTTGACTTGGAAACGCTTAAGGGAATGCCTTAGTGAAATTCTGAAACACCCAAAAGAAGAAACCCTTGAATAATGTAGAAGCGCCCAAACAGTTGCAAAATGCTTGAAGAGTTGTCAAGCGCCCAATAGTTGCAATGCACGTATACAGTTGCAAAGCGCCTGAGACTTGGTTTCGGAAAAACTTCCTAATAGAGCTAACATCCACAACAGTGTCAAAACTCCCACTCTGAAACACCTAAACACTGTTAAAGCGTCTGAACAATGTTCATACGCCTAAACACTTAGGTGATTTTAAGATGATTCTAACACTCAAAATGCCTAATTCATCATCTTTGTAACAACCTGATCTTAACAAAATTTTCAAACTTGATTAATTGATCTAAAGACCTTCAATCAAGTGTAATATGCATCAATAATCTATCCTTTAACATCAATTCATCAGTTCTCTCAATTAACAACTATTAATCTAAATTTTTGCTGAAATTTGAGTTGAAATATGAAGAACAGTCCGCACACAAATCTAATGAAAATTCAGATCTGAATGTGTGAAATCACTCAATTGTGATTCAATTCATGTTTCTAATGATGGAACACAACTAAAATCAACAATTAATTGAACAATTGCTATCAAAACACAGATTCAAGTGATTTGTAAGGACTCAGAAGTCGTTTTAAGCTCCAAATGACTGAACCGAAGGCTCTGATACCACTTGATAGGTTCAAATGGATCGATTTGTGTTCATGATGTAATGCAATTGACAATTAGATCAACAAAGTAATCAAACAATACAAATATAAGAAAAATTCACATAAAGTTTCATTAATATTAGCAATGGATTACAAAGTATAATATGAGAGAGTTCTTAGTATTCCTGAATGTTTACCTGTACAAAATACATATAATCCTATTTATACTAATCAAAGAAACAAAAGGAACATATATTTACAAAATAAGTCCCTACACTATGAGAAAAACAAAACTAAAGACTAAATGCTAATCTTCTGGGGCTTCAACATCTAGGATGTCTAAAAACCCTTATATTCATTGGTTTCTGTTTGTTCGGATCAATACGGTTCTCATCTTCAATGACTATGGATTTAGTTGTCTTAAAGTCTTTGAAGTTGACTTTGCTCTGTCTCCAAATCATGTTCCTTATCTAATTTCCCTTCCTATAGTTACTTGGATTAATGAGTGGAACACGTCCCATTGCATAGAAATCTGAAGCTTTAAGAGTATGAAAATCATGCTCATCTTGAATACATTCTATCGCTCCAGCTCTTCTCTTTATCACATACAAATTATTTTCCTCATCGTATGCCCAATTGATAATCAGCTCTGAATTTTTTGTACCTGAGAAAGGTTTGAAATGCCAAAGAGTATGAATGTAAGCAGGTGGTGGAGGTGCATTAACTGTAAGATTACCAACCTGACGAACAAGTATTTGACCATTTTGGTATAATGCTTTGTCAGTGGCCTTTGTTATGCTTGATTCTCCAACAATCTCTCCATCTGCAATCAGAATATCTGAGAATAAGTCTTTCAAGCTATTCCTAAAAATATCAGTATAATTCCTTCTCCAAATTATACTTCATCCAAATTATCAAAAGATCCATAGTCCACTTTCTTTTTTTCTTCCAATATACTTTGCAGAAATGAGTACAATTCCTTCTCATTCTTAGCTTATATGGTAGGATCTAAAGGTGTACAGTCAATTGTATCTTCACGACTTGGTCTAGAGACATTAACAGTTCCTGATGATCTAGATTACCAGTAGTAGCACCCGTATCACCTCCTTAATCATCATCATCATCATTTCCACATCATCATTATCATCATCATTACCATTACCATCATCATCATCATCATCATCATCATCCTTATCATCCTCATCAACCTCATCAACCTGATTATCTTTATCACTGAATCCATAATCAACCATATTCTATCATCATTGTCATTAACTAGATCATGAATAGGCATGATATGCTCAGGCTCTACAAATGCCTCTCCTGTGTAAGATACAGGTTGATCCTTAATATCCTAATTAGGTATATCTGAAATAGGCTCTTGATTAACAACGTTAGTGTTTGTTGTCCCTTTAGAAAAAACTAGATCAACAACATGCTCTATAGCAATAACTGTCTCATCAAATGGTTCTAGACCAGCAGCTTGTTGTCCACTAGGTTCTCCAAACTTAGTGTTTTGTTGTTGTATGACTAATGAATACAAACCTGAGGTGAGATCTCTCAAGTTCTGCTCCATATCTGAAAATATAACTAAACATGAACTGTTGTTGACTCTCCAAACTCTTAATCCTTTCATCCTTCTCATACATACTCCGATATAAATCATCATTTAGTTAAGAGTTTCCAACATTTCTCTCTCAAAAGTACTGATTCTCTACTCCAAAGTAACCCTCATTGGTGATAAAGAAGTTGACTCTAGTTGAGGTCTTGGTTTAGGAGTAATCAACATCACCAACATATCATCGTTAGTTGGTTGTCTCAGTGGAATCACAAAATATCATTACTAGCAGTAGGAGGCATAGATATGGATGTCACAGTTGTTGATTCTATGACTATCACGGGCATAGTGGCCTCACTAACTATGACTAAAATATCAGGCATAGATACATCATCCATAGTCACTATGGTCATTGGAGTCTGAAATTTTTTTAACACACCACGTCCTCTACCCCTCCCACGTGAACTTTCACCGGCAACCCTTGTCATCCTTTTCCTTTAGCCTTGGGTAGGTGTAGGAGTTCATCGGGAATAAAGTTTGCCATGATCCTTAGCACTACATTTTGCAGGTGTCTCACATACTCTGCGAGATTCCTGCAACACATATGGCACATTCCCTATTTGATCCCTATCAGTTTCACTGTCGTCTCCTCCACCTTCTAACCAATCATCAACCTCTTTTTCAGCAGATTTCTTACCACCCTGAGAACTTTCTGGAACTTCCTGAGCAATACTAGATGAAGTAGCAGTTGTATCATGGGTATGTATATGTTGTCTCAGTCTCTTCTCGTCGTGCCTCTACTTGGAATCTATCAACAACCTTCTAAGTTTAGCAAAATGAGAACTATCCCATGCATTTCCTCTAGGTCCCACAAGATATGTGAAAATATCTTTACCATTGCCATAACAAAGTAAGTGGATAAATCAAATATTGCTAACTTAGGATGATCAGTATTCACAATCATCTGAATGAATCTTGGTACATAATAAACTTCTTCCCCGGAGTTGCTATAACATTCTTATGCATTTATGAGAAAATGGCCTTGGATATGCTGTAAGGAAGATCATCGAGTAAAAAAAACTAGTAGTGATCTGAAAATGACACTCAAACTATCCATGCTAGCCTCAAGGTTGTTGAGGCAATGAATGATAACATGAACTAAGTAATTCCAGGAGGAAGACAAGTACTTCTTCTCTAGTAATGGATATCTATGAGTATTACTCGTACGGACTAGACAGTCTTCGGCAACATCATCATCAATCTTGATTGGTGTAGGGGGAATGTCTTCGAATACTAAAACACTGTTTATCACTTCAGGAGTGATGACACTTTTTTCCTGTTCACGGTAGTTGTATTACATAGCTCACCCTCAGCATCAATCTCATTGGCTACAGTTTCTCAAAACTGATCTATCTTATTTGGTATATATGGTCGGGTTAGAAGATATAGCATGAAAGGTCCGAGATGTCTTCAATCATTCGATCAATGATCGGAATAGAGCTTTATCTTCAGGAACGTCTCCTAGATATGCAATAGCATTATGGTTTTTTTTAAAACCATATCTCTAGCCATCTGAAACAATGACCAAATGTAATAAGTACATATTAAAAATCAGAATTAGAAATGATCAATACTTAGAAATTTTTTAACAATTTTGGACATTTCACGTGAAAAGTCAACTACTCACAACTAGACTGTAACTCTCAGTCTGTTTTTAACGTGGAATCAGTGTATTAATAAAACCTTGATGAATTACCCACTTCAGTCATAGAGATTTACTTTCAGTGTATCATAGTACATAATGCTTTTCATACTTGATCGTCAAGCCTATCCACATATCAAACATAATACAAGTCAGTATCTTATATACCTTCAGATGTAAAGAATCAAATTAAAAAATGTACTATCACTTCCTATATAATCTTAAAATTTTAATTTTCTCAATTTTTTTAAACACAATCATTTTGTATTTTTCTTTAACCTATTTACTCCCCCTATGAATAAAATCTTTTTCGAAATATTTTCAAATTTTCTCCCCCTAAAATTGTGATCATCTATATAGAAAAAAATATTTTAACTAAACATTAAGAAAAACTTTTTTTGTAAAGGGTCTAAGAAAAAGAGTTAACCAAAGTTAACACCTTAGTAAACAAATTAGCAATGTTGCCATCTGAAGGAACGGATTCCAAATGAATAAGTATATGCTCAAAACAGTCACGATAAAGTGCATTCAGATGTTGATGTGTTTTGTCTTTGAATGTTGAATTGGATTCTTCACAATGTTAAGAACTGCAATGTTATTACATAAGAATCTTAGTGTCATAAATGTTAAGGCCATAATCCAAACATCTGTGAACAATAACTTAAAGCAGCCACATATTCAGATTCAGCAGTTGAAGTGGACACCGTTTGTTGTTTCTTGCACTGCCATGAATTCAACCGATTACCTTGAAATTGACATCCACTAGTGGTTGACTTCTAGTCCAAGTTACATCCTGCATAATCATTGTCAGTGTAAACAAATAAATTGAAATTAGAATTTTTAGGATACCAAAGACCAACTTTTGGTTGACCCTTGAGATACTTAAAAATCCTTACGACAACTTTCATATGTGATTCCTTTGGATTAGTTTAATAATGTGCACACTAAAAAGCAGGGAACATAATGTCTGGTCTGCTAGCAGATATATCAGAGATCTGATCATTGATTGATACATGTGTTGATCAACATCATTGCCCATGAGATCTGGAGTTAAAGTAGGAAGAAAAGACATAGGATTTGAAGCTATCTTGGAGTCTTGAAACTGATATATTTTGAGAATACCATGAATATACTTTTCTTGATGTAACAAAATTCCTTTATCATCTTGTTTAACTTAGATTCCTAAGAAAAATGTCATTTCACTAAGAAAACTCATCTAAAATTTCTTCTTCATCACCACTTCAAATTAATTGCACAAATCATCATTTGTAGATCCAAAAATGGTATAGTCAACATAAACTTGAATTAGAATGAGATCATCACTAGTCTTCCATAAAAACAATTTGATCAATAGCACCTCTTGAATAACCATTTGCAAGCAAATATTCAGTTAGAGTAGCATACCAAGCACGAGGTGCTTATGTAATTCATAAAGTTCTTTGTCTAACTTGTACATGTATTCAGGATGATATGGATCTTCAAAACCTGGTGGTTGACAAACATAGGTATCTTTTTTCATCTTGTCGTACAAGAAAGTAGGTTTGACATCCATTTGATAAACTTTAAAAAATTCTTGTATGAAGCATAAGCCAAAAAATACGTATTGCTTCTGATCTTGCAATATGAGCATATACTTCTTCATAATCAAGCCCTTCAATTCGATATAATCCTTGAACAAAAAGTATGGCCTTGTTGTGGACAATCACATCTTTTTCATCCCACTTGTTCTTTAAAATACCAATTTGTTTCAATCAGAAACTTTCTTTTGCTAGTTCACACATATGCCAAATATTCAACTTTTGAAATTACATCAGTTCATCTTGCATGGCCTCTACCCAACTGTTCTCTTTCAACACCATCTCAACATTCTTAGACACAATATGAGAAATGAAACATGAATACAAACATCTATCAATTGCTCCAGATTTGCTTCGAGTTTGAACGACTTATGATAATGGACCAATGATTGCTTTAGTTGGATGACTATTGTGAATTCACAGTTAAGGAATAATATCTTAAGAAATAACCTCGTCTAGATTAGACATATGACCCACTGGTTCGTTAACAGTATTTCCTCCCTCTAGTTGATAAACAATATCCTCCTCTTAAGGATTATCATTATGAGAAGATAAATCACCAAAGGGAACTTGAATGTGTCAATTAAATCAACTTGATTACAAGATGAACTTACATCATAAACTTATGGACCTTGTTCAACAATAGATTCAGAATATGCCTCAACAGATTCAGACACTTGTGGAACAACTTAAATGTTTAAAAAAGAAGGTAAGTTTGAAGATAGCCCTTTTGATTGAGAAGATATAATATCAACATCATGAGCTAATATATCTTGAATCAAAGAAGTCAAAGGAAGATTAGTTATGTATACAATAGATGATCGATTAAATATTTCAATTAATGAAGCATAATCAAAAATCCATGAAGGTGCAGAACCTGCATTTGTTTTGTATTGTTAGACTTATACCAGTTAATATCAAATGACTCAATTATTTGTTTAGATCTTTAATTTTAAACCATGTATAAAAATTTGTTAGCAGAGTAATCAACAAAATAACATTCATCAGCTTTTTCATCAAATTTGGATTTTGAATTAGATGTGTTTAACATAGTACAACAACATCCAAATGTTTTGAAGTATTTGACCTTGGGTTTATGTTTGAAAAAGATTTCATAAGGAGTCATATTTTGTTGTTTGTTGATTAACACATGATTCTGAATATAACAGGCAGTGTTAACAGCTTCCGCCCAAGAAAAAGTTGGTAAATTGGCTGCTAATAACATCGCTCTTGTGGCTTTAATTAGAATTCTATTTTGTCTTTCAGTAGCTCCTTGTTGTTGTGGAGTTCCTGTATAACTGAATTGTCTAGCGATCTCCTTTGATTCCCAAAATTCATTTAATGTATGATTGTAGAATTCAGTTCCATTGTCACTTCAAATGCACTTGATTGTTTTGTTCGTATGATTCTCAACCAGTGTCATGAATTTTATAAGCAAATGAAGTGTCTCATCTTTGGTTGCAAAAAAGAAAACCCATGTAAATCTAGAGATATCAATAGTAATGACTAAACAATAAGCATGATGTCCTAAAATCAAAACACACACTGGACCAAAAAGATCCATGTGTAATAGTTGAAGAATAGAGTCAATTTTTGTATGAGCAACTAGTTTAGGAGAAAGTTTATGTTGTTTGTCCTTTGAACATAACTAGAAATGTTTAGATGATTGAAATTCTTTCAATGATAGACCTATAACATGATTTCCTCTTACCAATTTTTTTCTTGTTGTTAATGTTGGCATGAGCAAGACGATGATGCCATAACAGTATGTCACTTTCTGATGCTTTTGATAATAAACACAATGCAGTCACAAATTAATGAGATCCATTCATATTAAGATAATTCATGTCTTTATCTCTTGGTATTCTTAATTAAACCTATTCTTTAGGGATTACAAATTCTGGTTTTAAAGTTAAGCATTCTTTATCAGTAAAGTCTGTTGAATATTGTTTGTTACAAATTTGTGAGACACTTAAAAAATTATGTTTAAATTCATCAACAAAATTTACATCCTCAAAGCTTAACACACCATATGACACTATACCTTTCTTAGTGATCTTACCACCTTTTTCCCCAGCAAATATAACATATCCTCCATTGTATGGTTTGATGTTATTTAACAAGGATATGTTACCAGTCATATGCCTTAAACATCCACTATCAACGTACCAAACACTGTTGATGTTGGGTCTAGGATGTTCCTGCATGAATAATACATTTATTCAATTTTAGGAACCCAAGCTACTATACACTTTAGTACACCTTTTTCATCCAAATATGATACTGATTTCAATATCATATCTCTTTTATCATTGAATATATAATCTTCAACAACATCATGTTCTGATGAAATTGCTTTCACTTTCCATTCTCAAATTGGTTTAATCCGTTTCTTGTAAATGTTTTGTGCGGAAGATCAATTGTCTTCATTAACATGTAAAGATTTCTTGATGAAGTTATTATTTTGTAAATTTGTGTTCTTTTGAACCTTTTTGTTATCAGTGAATAAGTTTAACTGACGTAATTTCCTTTTAAATTTAGCATTTATAAAGAATTGTTTTCTATTATTAGTAATAGAGTTGTGAAATCTTTGATTACTTGTCAAAGAATGTTGATGATGATAATTTGTAGCCATGTGATTTGGCTTTCCGCACACATAACAACATTTATTATGATACTTAGTTTGTGCTTGAATCGGTATCCCAGATTGTTCATGATAACATCTACTCTTATCATAGAATCTAGCTTCAGTATTACTTTGGCCTATAGATTCTTTAATGGTCTCTCATTTTTCTTTTTCATTATGATTCACTTTAAATACAAACAAGACTTTAAATGTTCCTTTATCCATCTAAATTGAATGTACTAGAGGTGAACCCGTTTTTTTACCTGATCTACACACATCCTATTTCACATGGTTAGTAATAATAGAAGGCTTACTTTTAAAGAAACTTTCATTTATTTCTTTAAAAATATAATCTTCTTTATCAATGTTACCTTTAGAAACAAATCTATTCTTGAAATCAGTTTTCAAGTCAAATAAAGATGGTGAATTTCTTTTCTTTTCACTTGTCTTAAAATCTATTTTGGATTTTAATTTTCTTTTTTTTTTGACATCATTGAACAATCATTTGAAACATTCAAAACATCCAACATTTCATTAATCAAAGATGGTGAATTACACAGAGATTTGTCATTACAACTTTTATTATTTTCAAAATCTATTTTATCATTACTATTCCAATCTTCAACCAACCTTCCTTCTTCAAACTATATGCAAAAGAATTGTCATGATTAGTTTTAGTTTTAGTTTTTATGATGGAATCAATAGTAAATGGAACATTCACTGAAGGTGTTAAGTCGGACTCTAGTTGAAAACCTAAACCACAGGTCTCTTCATCATAAATGTTAATTAATGAAGGCAAGGAGGTATAGTTGTGTCATTCGTCACTATCAGGTCTGTTAGTTGACTCATAGTTTGTTAACTCTACTCGTGAAATTATTGTCTTTGCGAAATCAATCTGTTTTCAAACATGAATCTTGTGTTGTCTGTCTTGCATGTTAACCCTAATATGATAATATAATGGATTAGACAAATATTATATAATGATATATAACAAAACCTATCATTATAGGTAAAATTAGTATTATTATAATACTTATTATTGAATATATATATATATATATATATATATATATATACCTACGGGCACACACCTATTTATATATCCATTTCAAACACACACACAGAGACTGTTTATTGGAAAAAGCTCTTCCCCACCTCTTCATCTGCGCGCACGCAGATGCGGGAAGGGGTTTCGAGAGCGCAGACTGTTTGATTTTTGGAAGACGTTTCATTAAAAAACATCTTCCTTACGTCTGCATGGAGAAGAATTGGACTAATCACTTATGAAGTCTTCTAACCTCTTCTCACTTTTCCACCTCCCTACCTCCCCCCATCGGCCGCCCCACCTCCTCCACCTGCCGGACCACCGCCGCCCCGCCTCCCCCCATCTGTCGGACCACAGGACCATGGCATAGCACATGAGGTGGCACTAAATCAACGTGTAAAAAGGGGGCAAAATTGGTTTTGGAGTTGTTGAGGGTGGTTGAGAGTTATTCTATTGGTTGAACAAAGGTGGGGATGAAGTCCTCCATGGTGGCACGGGTGGTGCCGCAGGTAAGGTTTTCGGCGAGGTTGCATGGGGGTCGGAGTTCGCCGGTGGGAATTGAGGGATTAGGGGGATACTGATGATGATGATGATAAGTTTGATGGACCATTTGAGGGTGTTGATCGGGGGATACATGCAGTTGTTGGTGAGTGGTTTCCGATGTGTTTTTCCTATGACGTTGTGGTGATGATAGTGGCTGTTTACTTGTGTTTGTGTTGTATATATCATATATGGGGTGATGAAGAAGAAAGGGGTTGTGATTATGAAGGTTTTTGGGGGGCACAAACTTCAAAGGTTTTAAAGGTGATTTCACACATTGTGATGCTTGGGTTTATCTATATTCACATATCAACAAAAGTATTCAACTCTGCAGACGTTAAAGAAGGTGTGATTGTGAGCGTTTATCTGTATACACACGTTGATTGTGAAATTCTGTTAGCACTCTGCAGATGTTAAAAAACAAATAGTATTTTTCTTGCAGACTGTAGACATTTGGTCCGCCTCTTCTGTTGTAGAGGTCTACAAATATGGTCAGCAGACTACAAACATTTTCCTGTAGAAAAAACAAACAACGCCTAAGTGCATTATCTACACTGATCATGAAAGTCTTCAATACATCTTTTGATCAAAAGGAACTGAATATGTACCAAGACGATGGGTGAAACTTCTCATTGACTATGATTGTGAGATCCGATATCATCTTGGAAAGGCAAACATAGTGGCTGATGCCTTGAGTAGGAAGGAACATGTTAAACCCTTACGTGCGCGAGAGTTGGGAATGACCATTCAATCGAATTTGAAAACGCAAATCTTGATGGCGCAGGGCGAAGCATTGAAGGAGGAGAATATTGCAAGTGAGAAATTTCAAGGGTTGGACAAAGAGATGAACTGTAAGGAGGATGGTGTACGGTAGTTTGTGGTAGTATATGGGTACCTCAGGAAATATTTAGCTCATGGATCCCTTCATGTGTCGATTGAGGACATAAAGATTGATGAGAAACTCCATTTTGTTGAAGAACCAATAGAAATTATGGACCGGGAAGTTAAGAGAATGAAGCGCAACAAGATCCCAATTGCCAGAGTGAGATGGAACTCTAGGGAGGGCCAAAATTTACGTGGGAACGTGAAAACCACATGAAACTCAAATATCTACATCTGTTTGCAAATAGAGCTTCAGGATCTAACTCTAGCTGAATTTCGGGATGAAGTTTTCTCAATTGGGAGAAACTGTGACATCCATCACAATCAGGTCCGTTAATTGACTCATAGTTTGTTAACAATACTTGTGAAATTATTGTCTTTGCTAAATCAATCCGTTTTGAAACCCGAATCTTGTGTTGTTTGCCTTGCATGTTAACCCTAATATGATAATATGGTGGATTAGACAAATGATAAAGAACAAAACTAATCATTATAGGTATCATCGATATATTATAAAAATAATAACTATTATTATTGTGTCATTGTTAATATTATTATTATTATTATTATTGTTATTATTATTATTATTATTGTTATTATTATTATTATTGTTATTATTAATATTGTTATTGTTATTATTATATTATTATTATTATTATTAGTTTGTGTTGTTATCTATCGTCAGTATTATTACGATTAATAATAATATTGTTATCATTATTAATATATTATCAAGACTGCTATCATTATTGTTATATAGGGTAACAAAGTGTTTAAAAATAAATAAATTTATTTATATACACATGTATTTTATTATATCCAACTAAATATGTAATTAAATTATTATAATGATATATACATGGACTTATTCATAAATACCTATATTTACGTGTGAGTTGCTCGTCAACCCAAACCGATCCGTGACCAACCGGATTTATATCGATACTCTTTTGACGTGTTTTCATATTTAGTTACAATTAATTAAAGATGATTGATCGTTCATTGCTCCCATCTTTAGAAGTCTTGTGATGGCTTTATTTTTGAATCTTTACAAGGTCAGTTTTGCAGCTCTGTTTTCATTACAATTATTTATAAACTCAGGGGGAAAAGTATGCTCACCCTTTTGTGTTGTGAACTTATTCAATCTTTGGGACTGTTATGTTTACTGTTTTGTAAGTTAATATCTAGTACATGCATGAGCTTTGTGTGTGGTTCTTTATTCACAACTATTTAACTCCGGTGTTTGGAACCGAAGGACTGGTATTGATAGTACTATTTGGCTGATAACCCCTCCCTTGTTTTTTAGTATACTAGTTGGGACTAATAGTGGCCATGGACGAGCCCTAGGGTGAATATGTTTCGATAAGATCAGTGTGTACGTTATAGGTTTATTTGTGAGGCTCATGTTTACATGTGATATTGCTTGCTTATAACTATATGCACTCATGTCCTACCAAACTATTACACAACATCAAGTTTATTTATTATTTTTAAACCTAAAAACTCACCAATAATATGTTGACATTTTTTGAGCATATCTCTTCAGGTAATAATCATTGAGGATAGTTAAGGATGTTGCTTTAGTGATGACCTTATGATCGCATTTAGAGTGTGGCCTTGGTGTTTTCTGACATTTTGTTTTTGTGGATTAATCTCTATGTATCATGTTTTGTTTACTTGTTCTTGGGTTGTGGGATTTAAAATTCATTATGCTTATTTGACTATTTTGTCATGGAATTGAGTAGTTGCGACACAAGTCTCTTTTTGTGTCAGATGACGTTATGACACGTTGGTTTTTCATCATTTAATGCATCTATATTAAATATCAATGTCCATTACATCCTCGTGTTTCTGCTACAAGAAAGGGTGAGAAATTAATCATGATTAATTGGTGTGCAATGTTAGAGTAACCAACTCCTCCTTTACCACCACTAATTTTTTGTGTCACTTGAGACCTTTCAACAATTAGTTTTGAAGATAAGTGTTCACTATTTAATTTTTTAATTTCCAAAGAAAGTTCATCATTAGAATTTGTCAAATCCTTTATGTTACATTCTTTATCATAAAGATTTAATTTTGACTGAGAAACTAATTTTTCCTAGAAAACTTTCTCATTGGTTTTATTATGCTTGATATTGAAGTTTTTCAACTTCCAAAATCAAATGTTCATTGTGAACTCTATATCTTTGAACCTTTTTAATATAATTGTTAGAACAAAGATTAAAATATACCTCATATGTTTCAGCTTTCTTCTTTGTCTCTTCATGGACCACATTTACTATGAAGGCCTTTTTACTGGTCATGACTACTTCATATGTCGGAGTAATCTCAACGGCATTTTCTTGAATAATCCAAGCAGTATCTAGAGTAGTCTCAAAAGCTTTGATCTCTTCTTCCTTTGTAGTTGGAGTAAACTCAACAACTTTTCCATCAAACACAACCTTCTAAGCTAGAGTAATCTCAAAAGCTATCTTTACAAAGTTCAAAACATCTTCAGCAACTACTTCTTCCCCTTTTCTATCTTTATCATCCCCCTGTTCAACCATTGATTCTTTGTTGGATCTAGAAAGGCTGGTGCAACCAAAACCAAAGACTTAGACTATTTTTGGTACAACTAATAAAGGACTTTCGAAGCAAAGAGTAGAATTTCCGAAGAAAAATGGAGTTCTTCCAAAGTCAAGCGCAAGATCAACTTCTGAAGGAAAACTCCAACTTCCGAAGACAAAGTCTCTACTCCTCCAAAGCTTCAACACTTAGAACAAATGAAGACTACAACTTCTGAAGTATAAAGGCCCAAGGAAGGCTCGGAAGAAGTATCCACTTCTGAAGTATAAGTGGCTTTGGAAGAACAAGTTCTTTCAAAGCCACTTAACCTTCGAAAGTAGCTACTATAAACCAGTGGACATAAGTATGGTCCCTATGACACTCCGCTGCAGACCTTTGATATACTGCATGGCATTATCTGTAAAACCATGTAGTTGACCATACTCTATTCCACTGTTCATCTTTATCAGTTAGTACAGTTGCCAACTTTAGTTGGTGACAAAAGGTAAGTCATGGACATGTCATGACTACCGTATCTTAGATAATACTTTATCTAAGATACCTTAACTTTAGTTTTTTAGTATTTGCTTTAGTATAAGGTTTCCAGCTAGTATCAAAGTAAATCCAGCTGTAGGTGGTAGTATATATAGTTTCTCATTGTAACTCATGTAATATGCTGGTAAGAGTCTTGTGATACTTTTAGTCGAGAAATAATATATACAATTATCTTGAAAAACTATTATCTTGTGTTTGCTTTGATTTAATTAATATATTATCATCAACTCTTAGAAGGATTCTGATTCATCACAAACCCGAGTGTTACTTAGTGATTTTGAGAGAAAATACTTGTGTTGAGTACAAAAACAGATCCTATAATTGGTATTAGAGCTTTTTAGGCTCTTGGTTATGTTATCTTACCATCCTAATCAACCTCTTTTTCACTCACCTACTCACTACACTCAAAATGGCCCTTAACCAGAAATCTAAATGTCAAATGGGGACGATGACTAAAGCACCTATCATCACCCAGAAAACTTCAGACAATGGAGTAGATGTATCGAAGGGTTCATCAGATATCAAGACATCCAAATATGGAAATCCATCGTAGTGGCCCCTACCAACCAAAGGTTGTAGCACCTGTTGGGCCTTACATGTTCTTCTGGGCCTTACATTACATTTCCTAAGACTCCAAGGTCTCAACAGGCTCAACCGAGTCCTTTCCTGGATAGCTATGCTTTTGTCTCAAGAGGCGGACACTGGTGATTTTTAGTTTTGCTTTGAAGATCTGGAGTGTTTCAGCCCAAACGATGTATAATACATGGACATAGTCTAATAAATCGCTATGTTAACCTACAGGGAAAAGAAGTTCTTCAAAAGAACTGGAAGGCAGTCCCCTCAAAACACAACTAGCAGCAAGTTCGGGTTCGACAACGCAAAGGCCAAGTGTTACAACTGTACCCAGCTGGGTCATTTTGCTATGGAATGCAAAGCTTCCAAATCAAATCCGGGATCTATGTTAAGATCGTGTACTCGACGAATACTAACAGACTTACGCGTGTACCGAATCAAATAGTTTGGAATCCTATTTGATTAGCGATCCAATCAGTGAGAACGAACGTAGAATCAATTAAAGATTGAATCTAAACGTTAAGAACGATTAGCAATCGATCTACTGCGATCTATGAAGTTGGAACAGGTTTCTAGAGGTCTCTGGATGGCTAGGGTATGTGTAGGTATCGAAATATTCAAAGTGTCTCGTTTTTCCACGAATTAAGTGATATTTATAGGTTAGGGTTTCTCAATCGTGCGACTGGACCATTTGCATGGTTCAGTCATGCGATTGAGTCATGCAGTTGATCCATTCGCACGACTGACTGTTCAGTCGTGCGATTGAGCCAATCTCATGTCACAATCATGCAACTGATCCAGTCTCCTGGTTCATTCGTACGACTAGTTCATTAGCATGAAGTTGTTTATGCGTATGGTCCATTAGTGTGGGCCAATCACATGAGAACTTCATATGATTAAGTTTGAATATGTTTCATAATCATTATTTGAGTTAGATCTATTCAAATAACCACAAACCTATATAATTAGTTCAATTAGCGTTATTACATACCAAGGAATGAAATATTCAACATTATAAGCACAACCACACATTGTTTCATTAAGTACCCATTCAATTACATATGTGTAAGAGAATAAAGACATATTACATTGAGTTCAAAAACTAGGGACACATGTATCTACAAACTCCCCCTTGGACCTAGTTTCATCTATTGTCTTACATCTTTCATAAGCTCTTCAAACTTCTTGTACTTCTGTTCTCTTGTGACTCGTGCGTGTATCTCAAAAGCAAAACAGAGTCGTATCACGTTCTGAAATTATAGAGCTTGTACAATATCTTGTGAGTCATAGAATAGTGGCCACTTGTATAATGTATAGACATCATCAGCAGACAAGTTTGTAAGCCACATTGGGTCAAACACCCTGATGGTTTCCATTTTACCATTCTTGTTCAAAACCATGACGGCCTCTCCTGTTCTCAATCATAGTACCATAATTTGAAGTGTGGAGTGAAGTCCTGTGGCATTTCCCGTAGAGGGATCTTAGACATGGTGCGCGGAGGACTCCACTTCAGCACTATTTTCGGTTCTCCAGTTAGGGCATCAACCTCAGACTGTCTGATATACCTCGTTGTTATTGAGGTTTGAAGTTGACCCATATGGTGTGGTACTCTCTCTTTAGAGCTGCTTCAAACAAGCCTGACATTTTACGTGGGTCAACATATAGCAATTTCAATTTTGCTAACTGGTTAAGCTCAAAACCAGGAAGAGTCTTCAGGTCGTGTGGGAACCTGAAGTACTCAATCCCCTTCTCACATTTAACAGCATAAACGTTGACATCTTTAACGTGTGCCCATGCTATGATTTTGCCCGACACCTTGTGATATTTCTTCACTTTGTACAACTTGGTGTTGACAGTTGACGTTGAAGCACTTCATTGGGCTTTTATTTCTTCAAAGCATGCAACCCACTCACCTTTTCTGATGTTGACTTCAGCTTCCGAGGCTTGGGCCTTATCTTCTTTCTTTTCTGACTATTGTTCCATATTATCCAGAGTCTCAAAAGTTTCACTGACAAGATTGTCGCCCAGATTGGGAACAACATTACCCTCAATGTCAGTGTACTCTGGATAATTTTGGTCCGTGACATCTTCAATCTCGATCTCATCAACATCGTTGAGCTCGTCATCACTTTCCACATGGACTATTGGAGCATCTTTCACGATCTCATCAGTATTGAGTCAGAACATTTCAGCAAGTTGCTCGTCGGTGAGATCATGAATTATCTCTCCTTCTTCAGGAGTGTAATTCAATGATCTCCTGACTATTCCCTGCAGATCTAGATTCATCATAAGCTGAGTCTTGATCTGTTGGAGGGGAGCAACATCATATTCATCCCCATTAAAATTTGGATCTGCTTGATTTAATACATGGAACACAACAACCATTAGTCAAAAATCAAAGTAGTAAACATCAATAATCAAAATATAAACATTATATACATTAGTTTGATACAATATTCAGTTACACATGATTTTAAATAACATAAACAACTAACCATTACTCTTGTCTTGTATCATGTGCTCCTCTGTTGACGGGGCTGATGTGGAGGCACCTTGGTCTTGAGCTTTCTTGGTCCTCCTTTCACTTGCAGATGTGGCACCCGCAGCAGAAGTATCATCATCTCCATCATCATCATCAACATCATCACCAACATTAGTATCATCCCCTTGATCATCACCATCATCATCATCATCACTGTCATTATCATCACCATCATCTCCATCTCCTTCTCTGATCTTTAATGGCTTATCCTTTGATCCTTTGAGCCTCAGCATGATGGCCTTGTCGGTCGCCTCCAACTCCTCTATCCATTTTGCTGAATGGACATGTTGCTCCTGGAGTTGGGATATCTTTGAGCTCTAAGCAACCTTTTTCTCACAATGGCACTGAACCCTCAGCACAACGAAGTCGCACTCCTTGATTCATCCAAGGATGCTGACTTCTCAAATATCATCTCTTTTCTCACCCAATCTACCTATTACACTGCTATGACTGTTAACCCCATCGTTTACTCAAATCATATGGCTGAATTCTGGAGCAACGATCAGATTGAAACCTTAAAAGGGGTTGGGATAATAAGGTTGAACATTTGTGACTAGGAGTTGATCATTACTGAACAACTCATCACATCAGGGAGCATGTGGAGCTTCACGATGAAGGCGCTCCTACTAAATTCCACAAATCAGACCTAGACAACACTTATACCCAAATGGGATATGGTGGAGATGTGAACACATCCACTGTTTACAAGTTCAGTTTCTCATACTATTTGAAGTTTCTGCTTCATGTTGTTTTCCACTACTTGTCTAATAAGTCTGGGGGATGGGATCATATCCCATATGAACTAGGATGCCTAGTTCATGGGTTGGTGAAAAGCCTCTACTTCAATTACTCAATGTTTGTGTCGACTAACCTTATGGGGAACCTCCAGAGGGACACATTTTTATGTATCCCCGGTTCCTTCAACATATCATCAACTGTGAGTTGGACAAGAGTCAGCTTATTTGTGCAACTGTCCTACCAGTTCCCCAAATAAGGTCGACTATCTTCCAAATCTTGAAAAGAGTTTCCCCAAATCAGGATATCATCAATAAACACAATCATTGATTTATCCAACATTGACCGGCACACCCGATTCATTAAATCCACAAAGGTAGCTGGCGTGTTAGTTAATCCAAAGGACATAACGAGGAATTCATAATGTCCAGAACGGGTGTGAAAAGTTGTCTTAAGAATATCCCGCTCCTTCACTTTCAGTTCATGATAGCCAAATTGAAGGTCTATTCTTGAAAACTAACTGGCACATTGAATATGATCAAACAAGTCATCAATTATGGGTACGGGATATCGGTTCTTTACCGTTAACTTGTTTAACTCATGGTAGTCGATGCACATCCTCATACTACCATCTTTCTTCCTTACAAACAAGATTTAAGCACCACAAGAAGAGATACTCAGTTGAATGAACCCTTTATCCAATAATTCTTGCAATTAAACCATCAGTTCTTTCATCTTAGTTGGAGCTAATCAATACAGTGCCCTAGCAACCGGTTAAGCACCAGGTATCAAGTCAATCTGAAACTCGATCGCGCAGTCCGGTGGCACACCTTGTAAAATTTTTAGGAACACGTCGGGAAAGTCACACACAACTGGTGCGTCTGAAAAGTGTGGTACTAATGTGTCCACATCCTTTACATAAGCCAGCTAGGCACTACATCCACATTTTATGCACTTCCCCGCCACCATCATCGATATCATCTTCGGGACGGTAGTAACTGGATCACCGTAGATCGTCACCGAACTCCTGTTAGGTGCTGTCAGTCAAATCATCTTCTGACAACACACGATATTTGCCTCATAGACTGGTAGCCAGTCCATCCCAAAGACTACATCAAACCCACCTACGGTCATCACAAATAGTCTAGCAGGAATTCTATGGCCTTCTAGTTCTATGTCATAACCTTCTATCAGATCAGGATTTTCCTAGTAGACTTACCAATGGAAATTTTTACATCAAAGAGCTCATCAATACTTCTAATTCTAATGAGTAAATTAGCATAAAAAGTGGTAGAAATAAAACTCCTACTAGCACCAGAAACAAATAACACAAAAGTAAGAGTTTGGATTACTAGAAACGTAGCTGACACAACATTAGGGTCCATCCTAGCCTCCTCCCGTGTCATCGTGAAAGCTCTAGCACTCGCCTTTTGCCTTTCAGTTTCGATCGTCTTCTTTGCTCCAAAACTATAAGCACTTGGCTTCTTGCACTCCCTGCTCAAGTGACCCTTCCCACCACAGTTATAGTACTTCCTCACCCTATAATTCCTTGCCATATGTCCTGTCCTTTCACACTTGAAACAAAGATTTGATCCCCATCCACACTCCCCCATATGCTCCTTCCCGCACTTACCACACCTCTTCATCCCCACACCAGATGTGGCTACACACCGGTCATCCATCCTTGCAACCATATTGTTTGGAGCAACCCTGCCACGTCCAAATCGTTTCCCATTCTAATTCTTGTCGCCACCAACCTTATTGCTTGCCTCAACCACTATCATTTCTCACTCATCATACAATATCCCTGAAAGATCAACCACTGACCTAAATGTGCTTGGTCGGGCGGTGATCATGTGCCTGCGAATATCCACCGGCAAACCCTGGATGTACCTCTTTATATTTCGTGACACATGTGTCACCTGATCTGGCACCAGCCTTGCCATCTTATTAAACTTAGTGCTATAGTATTAGTGCGTCCTAGTTCCTACCTCTAGCTACAGGAACTCCCTCTCAGCCATGTCGAGTTCCCAGTGAGGACAGAACTACTCAATCACCAACTTCTTTAGTTCATCCCACTTCATCCTTCCAATCACCCGGCTCCCCTCGAGCTGTACAATATTGTCCCACTAACATAAGGCAGAGTCTTCAAATGAGGGAGTAGCAAACTTCACATTCTGATCCTCCTTACACTCGCTGGTCTCCAACATTGCCTCTAATTCTCTCACCAATCAGTGAGCAGCAACAGCATTCCTATTGCCATCAAAAATTGGGGGCTTACACTGTTGAAAGGCTCCATAGTTACAACCCCTTTTGTTTCTCTCATAGCCTCTTCCTCCTCATCATAATCACTAGAGATAACCGTCTCAGTCCTTGGTTGCTCCCTTCCTCCTCTCCCATCATTCCCCCTCTCAAAGGTCTTCTTATTTTCCTTCTTGTCTTCCCTCACCACTTTGATCACTTTAGTCACCATAGATGATAGAATCGTCATTACTTAATGAACCTCCTCCACCACATCCACATCACCAAGGCCCTTAGATTAGCACTCTCATCACTGCCTTCTTGGTGATGGGTCTCGGCATTCTCATGAGCTGCTTCATCAGTCTTGGCTCGAGTCCTAGTGACCTGTTGTCCAGTATCATGTCCATCACGACCTCCACCTTGTGAAGCCTTTGAAGATCTACCACCAAACATTCTCTACACACACTATAAAATTCAATCACTAACACGGTCATTCAAGTTAATAGCTCAGTTTATGTTATGTATAGTAAGTCTCTAGTTATAGTGGCCAATTATGATTAGCCACTTAATTTACTCTTCATACCCCAAGCATTTCCTATCCTGATTATATTAGTATCCAAATCTACTAAAAGCACATAATCCAAATAATATGCACACATAATACCGGTTAACATTAGAGAAAATACCTGATGGCACATAGCTACTTGGACTACCATACTTCCATTTGTCCCATTCTCAGTTTAAGTTTAGGTTTTTGAAATAATTTATATATTTCTCTTAAACTTTGGCTCTGATACCAACTTGTAAGGCCCCGTTTCCAGAACGCCTATAAGCGGACATTCATCACACATAATATTTAAAACACCTTATAATTTATAAAATATTGTAGTGGAATAATTTAACAAAAAAACCATTTCATGCCTTGATAATTGCTTTTGCCAAATAATACATCATCTTTAACATTACAAAATATGGTTTGGTTTCATTACAATGCAAAAACATCATTTCTACATAAAATGGATGCAATTCTTTCATTGCGCAGTAGCTTCACCCCATGCCATCCCCAACAACAATTATCTGTCAACTGAAAATACATAAATGTCAGCATTACTGAGTGAGTTCTACTTTTATAATATAAAAATATTTTACTTTCGTTTAAAACTTTTCATTACTTGCATTCGTGATCATACATCATACGTACACGTAGATAATATTTATTATTATCTTCCATCGTCGTTCATCATCGTTCATCATCGTTCATCATCCTTCATCATCATACATCATTCGTTATGATTCATTATCATTCATATCATACGTTTCATACATTCATCATTAACCTTTACTTTCATTCTGGACCAATGGCATCTGCTATACCCAGAACATTATGCACGAAGCTTGTACTGGGCCAATGTCTACAACTAGACCACTAAAATAATGCACGAAGCTGACTCTAGTATCTAGGGCAAGCAACAAGGGTCCCATACATTTGGTGAATCACAAGGATTAGACCCATGTGTTCATCCTCATGGGTTAGCTAAACTACACATAGTTGACCTAACAATCCTTCATTGGGTGTGAAACTTCTTACTTTTGCTTGCAAGACTTTACATACATTCATTCATTCCTACATTCATCCATTCCTACATTTTTTCCTTCATTCATTCATTCTTTACGTTTCACTTTTCATTATCATTAACTTCCGATTTCATTATATAATACTTTGCTTTCATTAGCGTGATCATACCACGTAAAGCCATAAAATAATACGTAATAAGGAACACAAGAAAATAGGCCATAAATATCACCACATCATCAACATAAATCATACTAGAAACATTCAAAGTCGTAGCCTAAAAATCCTTTTTCCCAAAAAATAGAATATTTTCTAAGTCATTAAGTGCATGGGAAATATGCAGGCGCATTGCCACTATGTGGGCGCATGACTGCTTAGGCGTATGAGAACACTTAGGAGCATGGAGAAAACTTGGGTGCATGGGCACTATAAGAGCGCATGGCCAATAATTAGGCATATGGGGAAAAATTGGGTGCATGGGCACTAATTGGGCGCATGGTCAACACTTAGGCATCTGGTGTAACACCCGGCTATTTATTTATTTTGACCCATTGTGTATGTGTAGGTATGTGTGTAATTCGTTTGGGTATTATGTTTGCTTGAATGGTGTTATGGTATGCATTCCTAAGGTTTAGGATGGTTGATTTGGGCTTAGAATGGGTTTAGATGAGCTTGGAGGTCGAAAATGGCAGATTGGGTTCGGGATGAACTACATTCTGCACCAGCTAGGGCTAGGCGACTGAATGAGGCCATATGGCCGATTGAGGTGCGATTGAGGTTCATTCGCATGACTGAGGGTTCATTCGCACAACTAAGGGTTCATTCGCACGACTAAGGGTTCATTCGCACGACTAAGGGTTCATTCGGACGACTGAGAGCCCAGTCGCATAAATGCCCATTCGCATTAGTTCCATCCGCATTAGGTCCATTCGCATGGGACTCATCCGCATTGAGTCCATCTCATTAGTTTCATTCGCACGATTGGGTGTTCATCCGCATAGGTGTTCATCCGTATTGGTCCAATCGCATGATGTTCAGTCGCCTGAAGGCCATGCGACTGAAGGGTGCCCGTACACCCAAGTAGGGCTGGTGAACTGAGGAAAGTGTAGTTTATGTATTGACTTTCGGGGGAAAGTGCATATGTAAGTTTTCTTTAGTTCATGTAAGATGACCGTTGAGGCCTTAGAGAGTATGTTGGGCATGATGATGATGATGTTGCATGATTATGCATGTTATGTATGTATGATGTTGCCATGTATGATGATGATGTATGTATGTTATGTTCCTTATTATGATGTATGTTTATCTTTCCTCTGGCTTTACGTGTTATGTTAATGAAAGAAATGAAAGTATTATATAACGTAAAGCGAAAGATAATGACAGAGGAACATGAAGTAAGAATGCATGCATTAATGAATGATGAAAGTAAAGAAAGTCTTGCATGCCTTGTATGTCGGGACACGCTATTAAGGTGTTAGCCCAACGTTGTGCGGGTTCGCTACCCCGGGAGGATGCACATTGGAGTGTTTCTTTGTGATTGACCATTTGTATGGAACCATTGTTACTTGCCTTAGGTACTATGGCCAGAGGTGCTGGGCACCATGAATGAAGGTCTATGATAGGCTTAGGTCTAGTACCATGAGCATGAAGGGCATAGCACATGACAACGATATACCTGAACTTTATCTTAGGTACTGTAGCCAGAGGTGCTGGGCACCGTGAATGAAGGTCTATGATAGGCTTAGGCCCAGTACCATGAGCATGAAGGGTAAAGTTCATGGTGTTGATGAAAGGAAAAGATGTAATGACGAAACAACGAATAATGAAGATAATAATGATATTATCTATGTGTACATGTGATGTATGAACACACGAATGTAAAGGATGGTTTTAATGAAAGAACAGTATGTTTTATTGTAAAACTACAACTCACTCAGCAACGTTGACTTTGATGTCTTTCCAGTTGGCAGGTAATGATTGCTGTGGATGGCACTAGGTGGTTACTCAGCTCTTTTGGGATGGCATCCATTTATTTAATGCTTTCGTGATGTAATGCAACAATGTATTTTGTAACTGATTAACGATGTATTATTTTGAAAAAGTTATTATGATGAAATGAGATGACATTTTTTATTGTTTCCGCTGCAATATTTATGTAAGATAAATCAAAATGTATGTTTTATGTGCAATGATTTACTAGTTGCAAGCGTCTTAGGAACGGGGCCTTACAAGTTGGTATCATAGCCAAACTTTAAGTGAAATGGGTAAATTTTAAAAATAAACTTTAACTTAAACTGAGAATGGGATGGAAAGGGAGGGGATGCCAATCTGAGTAGCTGCGTGCTATCAGGTATTTTCGTAATGTTAACCGGTATTATGTGTGCATGGTATGTGGTTTATGTGTTGTTTGTAGATTTAAATAATAATGTAGTCAGGATAGGTAATGCTCGGGGTGTGAAGAGTAAAGTAAGTGGCTAATCACAACTGGCCACTGTAATTAGGTACTTACTATACTTGACATAAACTGAGCTGTTCCCTTGAATGACCATGTTGGTGTTTGAATCTTTCAGTATGCGTGTGAATGGCCAGTGGTAGATCTTCGAAAGCCTCTCGTGTAGGTGGTCATGGTGGGCTTGGTACTCAGTCGCGACCCAAAAAAAGAAGACCTAGAGTGGAAAAGGTGGTTCCTAAAGAACTAGAGACCCCTCATCCGGAGGGTGGCGACAAGATCGCCAATTTGAGAGCCTCAGTAAATGAGGCTATTGTTGAGAAAGTCCATCAGGTCATGCAGACAATCTTAACGTTTGTAGTGACCAAAGTTATCAAGGATGTACGGGAAGGGGGAAGGAAAGAGAGGAATAGGTCCTCAGGAGGATGGGAGCAACCGGAGCCTGAAGCGGTTCTATCGGATGATGAAGAAGAGGAGGAAGAAGAGCCCGTGCAGGAGGTGACATGAGGCTCTAATTATGGGGCATTTCAACGATTCAAGCCCCCTACATTCGATGGAAAAGGCACTGCTGCTGCTGCTCACCGGTGGGTGAGAGAAATGGAAGTTGTATTGAACATTAGTGGAGTGTCGGGAGGATCAGAAAGTAAAGCTTTCTGCCCACTCTTTTGTTGACTCGGTTCTGTGCTAGTGGGACAATATAGTCCAACCCAAGGGTAGTAGGGCAATTGGAGGATGAGATGGTTGGAGCTGAAAAAGTTGGTGATTGAGAAGTTTTGCCCTCACGGGAAATGGACAAGGTCGAAAGGGAGTTCTTGCAACTGGAGGCGGGAACGATGACGCACCAACAGTACACCACCAAATTCAACAAGATGGCAGGTCTGGTGCCGGATCAGGTGACGCCTCTATCATGAAAGATTAAGAGGTACATTCAGGGTTTGCCAGCGGACATTCGCAGGCATATGATCGCTACCCGAACGAGCATGTTTAGGTCGGCGGTGGATTTGGCAGGGAGGTTATATGATGAGAGGGCTGTAGTAGTGGGTGGCTGAAGGTAGCAGGAAGGGTGGAGGTGACCAAAACTGGAATGGGAAGAGGTTTGGTCGGGGTGGTGCCTCGAGGGTAACAAGAAGGCAAGGGTGGACGACTGTCGTGAGGTCGCATCAGGTGCGGGTATGAAGAAGTGTGGTATGTGTGGGAGAGAGCATAGTGGGGAATGTAGGTCTGCGTCAAACTTGTGATTTAAATGTGGGAAGGCAGGGCACATGGCAAGGGAGCGTAGTACGGTCCGGTGTTTTAACTGTGGTGAAGAGGGTCACATAAGTAAGGATTGTAAGAAGCCGAGGTGGAGGACTCTGGGGAGAAAAAGACGGGGAGTGAAGGATCGAGGGCGAGCGCTAGGGCATTCACTATGACACAGGAGGAAGCTAGGACAGACCCTGATGTCGTGTCCGGTACGTTTCTAGTGAACCAAACTTTAGCTTCTGTGTTATATGATTCGGGTGCTGGTAAACGTTTTATTCTGCTGCTTTGTGCGCTATGCTGCCTGTTAGTAAAAGACATGTTGATGCGCCATTTGATATAGAAATTGCCATAGGTAAGTCTTCAGGATTTCTGAGATAACATAGAACTGTGATGTGGAGTTAGAAGGTCCTAAGTTTCCTGTTAGACCGTTCGTAATGACCTTAGGTGGTTTCGATTTGGTTCTTGGGATGGATTGGTGGCGGACTCCGAGGTAAACAGTGTGTCGCAAGAAGATGATTCATTTGACAGCACCTAACGGGATTTTGGTAACTATTTATGGAGATCAGGTCACGACGATCCCGAAAGTAATCTCAATGGCGGTGGCGGGAAAGTGTATGAGGCGTGGATGTAGTGCCTACTTGGCTTATGGAAAGGATGTGGATACGTCAACACCACAACTATCCGATGTACCGGTTGTGTGTGACTTTCCAGATGTGTTTCCAGAAGACTTACCAGGAGTGCCACCTAAAAGAGAGATTGAGTTTCAAATTTATCTGATACCGGGTGTCCAACCTATTGCCAAGGCACCGTATCGGATGGCTCCGACGGAGATGAAACAGTTGATGAACCAGTTGCAAGAGCTACTTGATAAGGGGTTTATTAGATTGAGTATCTCTCCTTGAGGTGATCCGGTCCTATTGTGAAGAAGAAAGACTGTAGTATGAGATGTGCATTGACTACCGCGAGCTGAACAAGTTGACGGTGAAGAACTGATGCCCCTTACTGAGAATAGATGATTTGTTCGATCAGTTTCAAGGTGTTAGCTGGTATTCAAGGATAGAATTTCGATCTAGCTATCATCAGTTGAAGGTGAAGGAGCAGGATATCCCTAAAACAGCTTTCCGCACACGATATGGTCACTAGGAGTTTCTTGTCATGTCTTTTGGTTTGACCAATGCTCCAGCTACTTTTATGGATCTGATGAACCGGGTGTGTCGACCAATGTTGGATAAATCAGTGATTGTGTTTATTGATGACATCCTTGTTTATTCGAAGAGCGAGATGAGCACCACCGGTCACATTCGAGAGGTTCTGGAGACGTTGAGAAAGGAGAAGTTGTACGTTAAGTTCTCCAAGTGTGCATTTTGGTTGTGCGAAGTTCAGTTCTTGGGTCATGTTGTGAATCCTGATAGGATATGGTGGACCCAGCAAAAGTGGAGGCGGTGATGCAATGGAAGTCTCCAAAGACGCCATCCGAGATTCGTAGTTTCTTGGGTTTGGTGGGCTACTACAGAAGATTCATCCAAGACTTCTCTAAGGTTGCTTCTCCACTAACCAAGTTGACCCGAAAAGATGTGAAGTTTGTATGGGATCAAGCTCAAGAGAAGGCGTTTGAGGAACTGAAGGCGAGGTTGACTCTAGCTCCTGTTCTGTCATTACCCAATGGAAGGAAATATCTGGTGGTCTATTCTGATGCTTCCTACTCGGGGTTAGGATGTGTGCTAATGCAAAAAGGGAAGGTTATAGCTTATGCATCCCGACAGTTGAAGGTTCATGAGGTTAATTATCCTACTCATGACTTGGAGCTAGCAGCCGTGGTCTTTGCGCTAAAGATTTGGAGGCCACATCTTTACGGGACGAAGTGCACCATTTGCACTGACCACAAGAGCTTGAAGTACTTCTTTGAGCAGAAAGATCTGAACATGAGGCAGAGATGATGGTTGGAGCTTATAAAGGACTATGATTGCGAGATCCATTATCATCTGGGCAAAGCCAACGTGGGGGCTGATGCCCTTAGCCGAAGGAGAGGCCCGAGCGATTCAGGTGAAGGTCGTATCAGCTAATCATGACGTCTGACGTGATGAAGCAGTTAAAGAGTTTCAAGATGAGGCATTGAAGGAAGATCATCTTAACGTGAAAGAATGAGAGGTTTGGTTCGGGAATTGGGTGAAAACACACTTGTTGTTAAAGCCGATTTGCACGGGTGTGGATTCCTCGTTTTGGGGATCTACGGGTGAAGATTTGGATGAAGCTCACAAGACTCAATACTCATTCATCCAGGTGCCATAAAGATGTATCAAGACATGAAAAACGATTATTGGTGGCCGGGTATGAAATGGGACGTAGTGGAGTATGTGAGTAAATGCCTTACTTGTCTACAGGTGAAGGCCGAGCATCAAAAGCCATATGGGAAGATCCAACCTCTGGATATACCAGAATGGAAGTGGGAGCACATCACCATGGATTTCATTACGAAGCTGCCGTGTACCCTGAAAGGGTATGATGCTATATGGGTGATTGTTGACCGTTTGACGAAGAGTGATCACTTCCTACCGATCCGCGAGACATATTCATCTGAGAGGTTGGCTGATCTGTTTATCAAGGAAATTGTAACTCGTCATGGTGTGCCGGTGTTTATTGTGTCTGATCATGACACCCGGTTTACATCCAAATTCTGGAAGAAATTCCACGACGCCATGGGGGTGAGGTTACATATTAGCACGGCTTATCATCCCCAGACTGATGGTCAGTCCAAAAGAACCATTCAGACATTGGAGGACATACTTCGGGCATGGGTGATTGATTTTGGGGGAAGTTGGGATAACCACTTACCGTTAGCTGAATTCTCATACAACAACAACTATCATGCCAGCATTGGTATGCCACCCTATGAGATGCTATACCGTAGGAGATGCAGAACACCCGTCTGTTGGGGTGATATTGGTCAGAAAGAACTAAGGAGTGTCGGGGTAATCGAGGCTACGACTGAGAAGCTCAAAAAGATCAAGGCCTTCATAAAGGCAGCCAAAGATAGGCAGAAGTCGTATGCTGATAAACGATGCATACTGATTGAGTTCTATGTGGGTGACCGGGTTATGTTGAAGGTCTTACCTTAGAAGGGGATCATCCGATTCAGGAAGAGGGGCAAGTTGAGCCGAGGTACTTAGGCCCTTTCTGAATCTTTGCTCGAGTAGGAGAGGTGGCCTATAGATTGGAGTTACCAAATGAGTTAAGTGGAATTCTTTCGACATTCCATGTATCTTATCTGAGAAAGTGCTGAGCAGATGAAGACATGATTGTTCCACTGGAGGATATCGAAGTAAACGAACGACTCAACTATGTGGAGCAACCAGTGGCAATCATTGATCGAAAAGAGAAAAGGCTGAGAAATAAAGTGGTTCCTCTTGTGTGTGTACAGTGGAAGCACAGGAAATGATCCGAGTCAATGATGGAGAATGAGGAAGAATGAAACAACATTACCCACATTTTTTCGAGGAATAACAGGTTTCGGGGACAAAACCTATTTAAGGGGGGTGGACTTGTAACACCTGGCTATTTATTTATTTTGAAGCCGACGAAAGAAGAAAAAGAAATAAAGTCCAAAGTCGAGGGACCGAACTCGCCAACGAAAGAAAGTTGGGTGAGTGTGGGTATTTAAAGGGAGAGGGCAGCCCTTACCCTCTCCCCACACCCACCAAAAATCAGCCAAGAAGAGAGAAAGGGAGAAAAGGGAGAAAAGTTGGTTCGAGTTGGTTCAAGTGAGCAAAATCATTGAGTAACGAGTAAAATCGAAGCTCTTCTCATTGTGGTCGTTTGTGTGAGTTCAAGGACCCCTCTTTTACACGTTTTTGAATGATTTGGGGCTAGAACACATCTAAAAATCGGGTTTTTGAAATGTGTATGTGTTTGACCGGTTTATGTATGTGTGGGTATGTGTGTGATTCGCTTGGGTCTTTTTTTTGGGCTTGTGTGTGCTTGAATGGTATTGTGGTATGCATTCCTAAGTTTTAGGATGGTTGACTTGGGTTTAGAATGGGTTTAGATGAGCTTGGAGGTCGAAAATGGCAGATTGGGTTCGGGATGAACTGCATTCTACACCAGCTAAGGCTAGGCGACCGAATGGAGGCCATATGGCCGATTGAGGTGTGATTGAGGTTCATTCGCACGACTGAGGGTTCATTCGCATGACTGAGAGCCCAGTCGCATAAATGCCCATTCGCATTAGTTCCATCCGCATTAGGTCCATTCGCATGGGACTCATCCGCATTGAGTCCATTCGCATTAGTTTCATTCGCACGATTGGGTGTTCATCCGCATAGGTGTTCATCCGCATTTTAGTCCAATCGCATGATGTTCAGTCGCCTGAAGGCCATGCGACTGAAGGGTGCCCATATGCCCAAGTATGGCTGGTGAACCCGAGGAAAGTGTAGTTTATGTACTGACTTTCGGGGGAAAGTGCAGATGTAAGTTTTGACGTGAAAGTTCCAGTAAGTCATGTAAGATGACTATTGAGGCCTTAGCGAGTATGTTGGGCATGATGATGATGTTGCATGATTATACATGTTATGTATGTATGATGCTGCCATGTATGATGACGATGATTGTGTATGTTATATTCCTTATTATGATGTATGTTTATCTTTCCTGTGGCTTTACGTGTTATGTTAATGAATGAAATGAAAGTATTATGTAATGTAAAGCAAAAGATAATGATAGAAGAACATGAAGTAAGAATGCATGCATTAATGAATGATGAATGTAAAGAAAGTCTTGGAGGCCTTGTATGTCGGGACACGCCATTAAAAGGTGTTAGCCCAATGGTGTGCGGGTTCGCTACCTCGGGAGGATGCACATTGGGGTCTTTCTTTGTGATTGACCTTTTGTATGGAACCATTGTTGTTTGCCTTAGGTACTATGACCAGAGGTGCTGGGCACCGTGAATGAAGGTCTATGATAAGCTTAGGTCCAGTACCATGAGCATAAAGGGCATAGCACATGACAACGATATACCTAAACTTTATCTTAGGTACTGTGGCCAGAGGTGCTGGGCACCATGAATGAAGGTCTATGATAGGCTTAGGCCCAGTACCATGAATGAAGGTCTATGATAGGCTTAGGCCCAGTACCATGAGCATGAAGGGTAAAGTTCATGGTGTGATGAAAGGAAAAGATTTAACGACGAAAGAACGAATAATGAAGATAATAATGATATTATCTATGTGTACGTATGATGTATGAACACATGAATGTAAAGGACGGTTTTAACAAAAGAAAAGTATGTTTTATTATCAAACTAGAACTCACTCAGTAACGCTGACTTTGATGTGTTTCCAGTTGGCAGGTAATGATTGTTGAGGATGGCACGAGGTGGCTACTCAACTCTTTTGGGATGGCATCCATTTATTTAATGCTTTTGTGATGTAATGCAACAATGTATTTTGTACCTGATTAATGATGTATTATGTTGATACATATGTACCTAGTTTGTGATCTTAATGTAATATGTCTGGCATGTCCCAAATGTAAACGACATGTATGAGTTGAATGAAACTAAATATGTGATTGATGATCTTAATGTTAAATGTTTCAGTCTATGTTTCAATGTTTATTATTTATTAACGCATATTGAACCAATATATAGGTTTGAGGTTGTTTGAATAGATCTTAGTCAAGTAATGATTGAGAAACATATTTAAATTAGTCGTATGAAGTTTTCATGCGAATGGACCATGCTAATGGTTCATACGCATGAATACTTCATGCTAATGGACCAGTCGCACGATTGAACCAGGAGACTGGATCAGTCGCACGACTGAGACATACGATGACTTAGTCACATGACTGAATCTTCAGTCATGTGATTGACTCAGTCGCATGCTTTAGTCGCATGACTGAACCATACTAATGGTCCAGTCGTACGATTGACTAACCCTAACCTATAAATACCAATTAATTCGTGGAAAAACAGAACACTTTCAATATTTTGACTCCTACTCCTACCCTAACCATCCAGAAACCTTAAAGACTCTATTCCAAGTTCATAGATCGCACAGATTCGTATTGCAATCGCTCTTAACATTTAGATTCATTCTAAGATCGATTCAACATGTGTTCTCACTGATTGGATCACCAATCAAATAGGATTCCGCACTATTTGAATTGGTATACACGCAAATCAGTTAGTACTCCGTCCGTACACGGTCCTAACAAGTGGTATCATAGCCTTGGCTCTTGATTTATAGGTGATTCAATCGATTTTGATATAAAAATCGTGTTTTCCACTTAAAAACACAATCTTTTTGTGTCAAACAGTGTTTTAGACGTCTCTAGGTCAAAAAGTTAACGTTTTCCGGCATACGGCAATTAAGGTTCATGAGAAATTCGTGTTTTTGCGTCCAAATACCTTAAACCTTTGAATTCTCAAAATTCAGCAGCTTCAGTCGCACGATTGACTCAATCGCAAGACTAAATCCATCCACATCCTCATACACACGATTGGACTCAGTCATTCATCCATTAGTACGACTGAACTGCCTATTTGCAGTGTTCATCCGCACTGCTCATTCGGATGATTGAGCCATCGCACTTGTTCATTCGCACATCTGGGCCAACTGCATTGTTCAATCGCATGAAGTGTTCAATCGCATTCCTTCATTCGCACAAGTAAAACAGTTTACTCTAAAGTTCAAAGTCAATAGTAATGGAGGATCAATGTTCAGCGTTCACCGTAGGGAAGGATTCAAGGATCCAGAATCTATTCCTTCTTGAAAATGATGTAGGAAATCACAATAAACCCCCTAAGCTCATAACGTTAGATGATTACCCACAATGGAAGCAAAGATTCGAGATCTACTTAAATGGAGTAGATCCCAATATATGGGAGTCGATAGAGATAGGGTATATCATGCCTGTAAGTGCAGATGGAGTCAAACTTACCTTAGGTGGCATGACTGATGGCCAAAAGGTAAAGTACAATGCTGAGAAGAAAGTATATGCATTGCTAACTCAGTCAATTCCTAAGGACATCTTCCATCAATTTTCTGAGAACAAGCAAGCAAAGAAGCTGTGGGATGCATTGGAAAAACGGTATGACGGGAATGCATCATTAAAAGCTCTAAAGGCTAAAGGGTTGAAGAAGGAGTTCGACAATTCTCGTCAATGGGTAAGGAGAGCTTGGATGACGTCATCAAACCGTTCTACTACTTGATGAGTTAGCTGCACACTCATGGATATACAACGTCTATGGAAGACAGGTGTCGAACTTTGCAGATGGGCTGCCAGAGAAGTGGGTTTCCTTTGTATCCAACCTCAGACTGAATAATATGCTGGCAAAGTTGGATATCAACAATTTCATTCCCAAGCTAAGAGAAGAAGAGTTGAGGATGAAGTACAGGGCCTAAAAGTCATCATATGATCAGAATCCGTCACTATACAACTCAACTCCAGCCAACCAAAACGTCTGGAGCACCACTTCAAAGTCATTTGTGTCGAGTTCAACTACTCCATCTCAAGCTACTACTTCAGGATCTGACACATCAGGGTCGTCTTGTACCAATACATAGCACCTGAAGCCAATGCTACAAAATTGAAGACTGAAAATCTTGGGAATGCGACAGTAGAGGTAGCAAAGGAGCCTATGGATCTCTTAGCAGCTGTCGTTCACTCCTATGACAGACTAGTTGCTGGAAAATTGGGAACTGCCATCTGGTAGATAAGGACTATGAGCAGGTAGATGAGACAGAGCTGGAGAGAATGGACATCATGTGGGCCTTAGAAAGTGTTGTCCGGAGAGCTAACAAGTTTGTCAGAAGACCGAACAGAACTTGATTGCCACTAAGGACACAACTTTTGGTGTTGACAAGACCAAAATTGCCTGCTTCAACTGTGGGGAAAAAGGGCACTTCAAACGTGAATGTGTGAAGCCCAAGAAGACAGGAAATGGTAATCCATTCTCATCCTTTAATCGTCAAGATAAACCCACAAGTAGTCCTACTTCGTCAAGCAATGATCCTAAGGCCTTGACCACTCAGGATGACGAAGGACAAGATTGGAGCTTTCGGTTTGTGTCTCTGGGAGAATCCAACATTGCTAGTGTGAAGATTTAGATGACGACTCAGCAAGCGAAGGGATATTGCAGTGGAACTCGCGTTGTCATTTAATGAAGAAACTGCAAATGTGGTCGATCACGTGCCTAAAGAAGGGACAAGCGCAAAATGTTCTGAATCACCAGCACCAGAAAACTCAGACTCTGCTTTGATGGCTGATTCAACCGCACCCTCTCAGGTAAGTACAAAGAAAAATTATTTGTTAGTCATGCATGCATTGAATGTAATAAATTTAGGAAAAGCATAGACTTAAAAATTTGGTAGGTTATGGATCATAACGATAGCTTAGTAAAGGATTTACAACTATGCACAAAAGCCAACTGAATTTTAAAACAAAATGAGCACAATTATAAAGAGAAAATAGAACTGTTAAATAAACAACTACGGGAAACCAAAGTTGTGGCTTTTTACCAAGTAAATGACATCAAGTTCTATTTAAACTCCCTAGAAGAAACTAAGAAACAAAAAGTAGTTTTGGAAGTAGAAGTAATTTCATTAAAACAAAAACTGGATAATTGGACAAGTTCTTCTCACATTTTCCAACACTTAGTGAGAGAACGCAACAATGGGGATGGATTGGGTTATAAAGTGGTTCCACCACCACATGAGAACTTGTTAAATGCCAAAAGCAAACCAATAAATAACAACCCAATCAAGGATCATGTGGTGTCCACTCCTCTTGTAAGTGATACAGATTCCACATGTCAAACTATTAAATCTGGCACTAAATAAAAGGAGACCACTTCAAAAAAAAAAGGTAAAATGCTTATTGTTAATCTGGATGAACAAATTGAGAAGGTTACATGTAAAGTCTGGTTCAAACATGTCCAATTCTGAACCTAAAAACACCAAGCAAGTTAACCAAACATGTGCATCATGTATAAGTCCTGATAAACAAAAGAGTAAAGATGTTAAGAAGGTTCAAACAATTAATCTTGTTAAACAAGATAAAACATCTAAACAAGAAGTGTTAAAAATCAACCAAGTCAAAGTCACTCGAGTGTCACACACTTCTCCACAGAAACATCCATACCAGCATGTCGAAAGTAGATCTTGCTACAACTATGAAAAGTATGGACATCACATCTAACTGTCCTTACTATCAAACACCTAGGAAAAAGTTGAACTTCATGATCCTAAACCCAGTTCTTCTAAAAGGAGCTCCATGAATCCACCAAGAAGAGTTAGTGAACATAAAGTTCAAACCATAAGCCAATCATCTGTTTATCATAAACAGGCCTTACACAAAACTGGCTTATGAAAAGAAAATTCTAGTTCAATGTCTGGTAATGAGAACAAGAAGACGAATGATCATCCCTCACCCTTTAATGAACAGTGGGTAGAATTTATGATGCGTGATGCCTCTGGGACACCCAAGCTGGTTAAAGCTTGGGCCCCTAACCTTAACTAATGTTATCAATTGAATGTGCAGGGTGTTCGTTATAGTGCTAAAATAAACACTTGGATTGTAGATAGCAAACCATCTAGGCACATGACTAGGAACCGGGCACTCGTGTCAAATGTCAAACAAATAAATGGAGGTCATGTTTCATTTGCTGAAAACAAAGGAGGTTATATCACAGCACAAGGGGAAGTGGGGAATCAGAAAGTAAAGTTTGACAAGGTAAACTCTGTTCAACAACTTCAAAATAATTTGCTTTTTGTCTCCCAAATCTGTGACAAAGGATTTAAAGTAGTATTCGACAAAAAGAAATGCTATGTTTTGAAAAAGGACTACGTGATCCCAGAGGACCAAGTCTTAATGTCAGCTTCAAGATATAACGACCTTTATGTCTTGGACCTTTCAAAGGCCTCCACTACGGATCATCAAGTTCAGTGCTTTTTGTCCAAGGCTACTAAGAAGATTCGATCTCCTGGCATAGGAGAATGGGTCACATCAATCCACGATGAACCACTTGATCCAGAATGATCTAGTGCGGAGTATATGTCAAAAACTTCCAACTACCAGATTTTTGTGTTGCCTGCAAGAAAGGCAAACAGACTAAGAAGTCTCATAAGGCAAAAAAAGTTCATTCCATAGAACTGCCTCTTGAGCTTCTTCACATGGATCTGTTTGGTCCAGTGAGTACAAGGAGCATCGTCGGCGACTTGTACTGTTATGTAGTTACAGATGACTACTCAAGATTCTCTTGGGTAATGTTTCTGAAATCTAATTTGAGACATTTGAGTCATTCAAGAGAGTTAGTAACTACGTTAGAGTCTCTCTACAAGCTGAAGGTAAGACAAGTACGCTCAGACAATGGTACCGAGTTCAAGAATCAGTGGATGGAGGCTTTCTGCAAAGAAAAGGGAATTATGCACCAGTTCACTTTTGCCTACACCCCACAAATGAACGGAGTTGCTGAGAGAAAGAATTGCAGCTTGATAGAGACAGCAAGGACAATGCTAGCAGACTTGAAACTGCCCATCCAATTTTGGAATGAGGCAGTTGCCAATGCATGTTACACTTTAAATTGAGTCCTGGTAGTAAAACATCATGGTAAGACATGTTACGAGCTACTTCAACAACGTAAGCCAAATCTAGAGAACCTCGAACCATTTGGCGCACCTTGCACCTTTTGAAGAAAACTTAGGAAGGCAAGTTTAGCGAGAAGGCTGAAGAAGGAATATTCCTAGGATACAACATACCGAATAAGAGAGTTTACAATAACTCAATGGGTCAAGTTGAAGTGTAGTGTAATGTGGACGTTTAGAGATATACACCCCCCCAGCTGGAAAAGGACCCGCATTCTTTTTTGATTATGATGGATTCTTCAAGTCCTCAACATTCCTCTCATACCTTCAGATGATGAGATATCTACAAAGATGATGTATGATGTCTTAAACACACCGCCCCTAGACTCGACAACATCTAGTTCACAAGGCCAATCTTCAAGCAGCTCAGGGGGAGTACCAGAAGTTAGTGACTCCTCCTCTGATGATGAAGATGTGGAGATTTTTTAGGTGGAACACAAGGAACAGGTTCCTGCTACAACAAGTACACATGCATCCGATGCTGATTCCCCTGACACTTCGGAACCTCAAACTCCAACAGCTATAGATTCGGACTCTAGAACTCAAAATCTAGGTCAGGATGTAGTTGTCCCACCACTCTCGGGTGTGAATAAATGTCTATCATCCTCTGGACAATGTCATAAGGGATGTACAATCGGGAGTACAGACACGAAATTAGCTATACTCAGCTGATTATGCCTCGGTCATGGAAAAAGGATACCTTCACGACAGAGCTTATCGATGTTTTGTGTCTCAGTTTGAGCTAAAATATGTAATTGATGCCTTGAATGATGAGGCTTGGGTGAGTGCCATGTAAGAAGGACTTCTTCAATTCAAGAAGTTAGGTGTGTGGACTCTGGTGGATAGACCTAAAGGTGCTAAGGTCATTGCCATGAAATGGGTCTTAAAATTCAAGAAGGATGACAAGGGGTCATTATCAGAAACAAGGCTCGACTTGCAGTTCAAGGATTTCGACAAGTCGAGGGTATTGATTACAACGAAGTGTTTGCACCCGTGGCAAGAATGGAAGCCATCCGTATCTTCCTAGCCTATGCATCGTATATGAAGATTAAAGTATATCAACTTGATGTGAAGAGTGCGTTCCTTCATGGTGAAAATTGAGAGACAGTGTATGTTAGTCAACCCGAGGGATTTGAGGATCTATATCATCGGGACAGAGTTTACAAGTTAGACAAAGCTCTATATGGGCTACATTAAGCCCCCAGGGCATGGTACGAGAAACTCTCCACTCATCTTGTGAAACATGGGTTTTGAAGAGGAGTGATTGATTGTACACTATTTATCAAAGAGGAAGATGGTGACTTACTGGTGCAGATCTATGTTGACGACATGATCTTCGGTTCAAGAACGAAGATTTATGTAAAGAATTTGAAGCAGTAATGAAAGTAGAGTTCGAAATGAGTGCTATGGGAGAAATGAAGTTCTTCCTCGGATTACAGGTGGATCAGACACCTAAGGGAATTTTCCTACATCAAACCAAGTATGTAGGCGATATTCTCAGTCGGTTTGATATGGAGAATGCTTCGGCAGCTGGAACTCCTCTTGCTACAAATCATGATGTAGCACCCGACGAAAGTGGCGATCTAGTTGATGCCATCATGTAGAGAGTAATGATCGGATCCCTCATGTATCTCACAGCCTACCGACCTGGATATCATGTACACGACTTGTCTATGCTCCAGATATCAGGCGAAACCGAAAGTCAACCATATTATTAGGGTTAAAAGGATATTTCGTTATCTGAATGGTACACCAACACTAGGGTTGTGGTATCCTCATGATGATGACTTCGAGCTTACAGCGTATAGTGACTCGGATTACGGCGGTTAAAAAGTGAACTACAAGTCCACGTCAGCACGATGTCAATTCTTTGGGAGGAGATTAGTGACCTGGCAGTGTAAGAAGCAGATCTCAGTTGCTCTGTCAATCTGTGAAGCCAAATATGTTGCTGCTGCAAGTTGCTGTTCACAAATCATTTGGATTCAATAGCAAATGCAGGACTATGGTTTGCAATTGTCTAATACTCCTATATTTGTTGATAATTCTGCTGCAATAGCCATAACTAAAAATCCGGTCCAACATCCTAAAACCAAACACATCAGGATTAAATATAATTTTATACGTGATTGCTTTGAAAAACATTTAATCGATGTGGTTCAAATTAATACGGATTTTCAACGCGCCGACCTCTATACAAAAGCTTTTGATAAACCGAGAGTTTTATATCTCTTAGAGGTTAATGGCGTGTGAAACAAAAGTGACGTAATCTCAGAAGATGAAAGCATGTAGTCCGACACTGTGTTTTAATTTAATGTTATTTTTAATTTTTTTATTCTTTTTAATTCCTGTCTTATAAAATTCAAAAACTGCAAAAAGATTTTCGTTTTAGAATTTTAGGGGGAGAATAGGTTAAGAAGTTAGTGTTAGTTTTAGTTATTCTAATTTCAGTACAAAAGAAAAATCATATCTGTGATACCGATTCAATGACTATGGAAAATGATAGTACACGGGAAAAAAGAATTTAGGACTTTAAAAGATTTAAATTGAATAGATGTGAAATTCAAAGTATAAGTTTGAGAAGTCTGAGCAATATAACAGGAAAAATGATAGTAAAACAAGCAACTACTAAGGTAACACAAAGAAAGTAGATCTAGAGGTTGTTAGACCACTACATGATGTGTCGGTAGATTCACACAATAGATAATTAGACCGCATTGGTGACTTCAATTCAAACTAAGTTGTTTAACTAGCTGTGGGTTCTCATCTTATAACTGGTTAACAAAATCAATTATTTCCAATAAGGGGTGACGAGCAAATCCATGCCACAAATGTGTGCAGATGACCACAAAAAAAGCAAAGCGCGAAAAAAATATGAAAAATAAACGCAATCAAGCTAATAACAAATTTTGTTGGTGTGTTATGTGCAAAAAGAAAAATATATATACTCTAACAAGAAGATAGGTTGTGTGCCTCTCTGCTGTGCGGTAGCATTGACCTGAGGATAAGCACAACCTAGATATTCTAGAATTCATTGTTGTTTATTGCCTCTCTACTGTGCGGTGCACTAAGCTGAGGCTTGGCTTCTCTTTGAAAGCTCTAAGAATAGTTTCTTCTTGTCAAAATACCCGTAGACCGCTCAAAAATCTCCTGAGGAATGTTGATTACTATATAAGTGTGGAATCCGCAAATGCTGGTTGAAATAATTTAACCTAATGTATCACCAATCTGTGTCAAAAGTCTGTGTATGGATTAAGTGGACAAGTATACTGACAATCATCGTGGCTGCAATTCTTGAAAGTCCAAATCAATGTGTGCATCTTATAGTACTAGTATGATTTCCTAAACTTGTTAATGACTCTCAATGAAAAAAAGAATCTAGCATCAAAATATTTTGGTAACATGTCCTGAATGATTTGAAATACCTGTATGATTCCATAATGAATCGTACCAGTTATGGTCATAATAATTTGAAGTTGTACTGTTCTAGGAATAAATCTGTTAGATATCTATCTTAAGATTTCTACCTCACACAAAATCCCAAAAACATGTTTAGTTTTATCCTTTAGTTTTAGTTCCTTTTATTTGTTTATATTTTTTGGTCAATTTAGTTTTAAACGTCGGACTATGCAGCGGAATTCAATCTGCGATTTAATCACTTAAAAGGGGTCACGTCTGAGGTGACCACACATGTTAAATGTAAAATGGGTCACGTAGAGGTGACAAAATGTTTTATTGTTAAAAGGGATCACGTCTAAGGTGATCAAACGTTCTCAAAGTTATAACGATCATGTCTTAGATGATCAAATGCTTGTAAAGTCTTATCAATAGTTAAAAGGGGCTTAGTGTAAATGGTCATAAAGTCAAAATCATAAGGATGAGCCATTTGCAGGACTGGACCATAAGTATGGACCAGCCGTACGATTGGGCCATACAAATAAGCCCAATCGCATGACTAAGCCACACGTATGGCCCAGATGTGCAATTGGATCATCATCATATGTCAATCCATGCAATTGGATCATCAGATTGAACCACCGCACGAATGAAAGCAACCGAATGGGGTTGTCGCACGACTAAAACCCAGTCGCACGACTAATGGTGACCGATTGAGTCAGTCGTACGACTGAGCCTCAATCGCACGAACCAGCTATGCGATTAGGTCCAGTCGCACAACTGGAGGAAACCCTAGTATAAATAGAGGGAGAGTCGGTCACAAACCCTATTCACCCCGAAATCGCTCATTTTTCGCACGACTTAACGTTACGCTGCCCAAATTTTGTTTGATTGTTCTTGGACTATGATTATTACTTTCTAACGATTTCCAGTGACTCCACAGGTAATGTGCAACGATTTCCAGTCAAATGTTCAATCGATTCATCCTCAAAAGATCAAAATTGTGCCCTAAATCTTAACGAAGATAGTTTGACAAATAAACTGACAAAACTAAGTCAAATGTCAAAATAAAACTTATTAGGTGCTATGTTAGGTGTTTGCAAGACTAATGTGCCATACCACGACGTCTAACACTATGAATTGTGCAAAATTTGAATTTGAATGAACCAACAGTTTGTCATGTGAATGGGTGCTCTGATGAACTTCAATCGACTGAGCCGGGCAAATGGCTCAGTCGCACGACTGAGTTGAGCGAATGGAAAAAACGCATGACTGAAACATGTGAATAAGTTCAGTCGCATGACTGGTTCAACCGCTTGGTAGAGCATACGACTTAGCACAGTCGCATGACTCAGTCGTGCGTATGATCTCAATCGCACGACTAAACCTCAGTCACACCGTTCATTCGCATGATAGAACAGACAGATTAAGTTAAGAAATTCAAATGGTTACTCTTTTACTCACACTAATGTTTATCTATATTGTGTAATAGATGGTGAGTCGCTGGACTATGAGCACGAAGCACAACATATGTGCTCACCTGGATTTGACTTCCAGGAATGCTGCAGACTTTTCGAGCATCATCACATTTCTACGACGAACTAGGATATTCCGAGCCATCTCGACACCATGTACTCCTTACCGCTCGGTCTAGCAGGCTTTTTGGGAAAGCGCTGTGGTGGACTGGTCCTTTGAGCCCCATTGCATCAGGAGCTCGATATTCGGCCAGGCTATTGAGATCACAAAGGATGATCTCCGGACTGTTCTAGAGTTTGGGGATGACGCTGGTTGTCCCACACGATTACACCCACTTACAGTACGAGGATGTTTCTTGAGGGCTAAGTACTCTGGGGACATCAACGTAGGTGTGCTCAACAAGAGCACCTATGCCCCCAGTTCAAGTACCTCGCCCATGTGCTACTCAAGTGCATAGCATCTCGGAAGGGAGGGTTCGACGAGCTTTCCGATCAGATCCTATACACATACGTGGCGTTGGTGCTGAACAACCCGTTTAGCTTCTCTAGGATGGTCTTCACCTATCTGGTGGAGAACATTAAGGGGAAGAGGAAGGAGGGGTTTTGTATATACCCTCTATTCATCGATGATCATTGATCAGAAGCTACCGTCGCTACCAAGGAGAAGGAGGACGCAGTAGTGCTTGAAGTGATGGATGATACCACTTTGGGCCGCATGAGGGCCTATAGGGGGAAGCAAGTGAAGCCTTTGTCAGGAGATGTTCGGGCATTTGGCCTAGGAGGATTATGTGGCGCCCGCTAAAAGGAAGTGGTGCCACGAGGACAGTGATTCGGATGTCGAGAGATTGTGCTCCCGGATGATGACTCCGACCATGATGATAGTGGTGATGGTGGAGATGCAGGGCCCGCCCAATCAAGGGCCCCCACTACTGATATAGCATCTCCATCATCCACCCAAGGTGGAGCTGAGTCAGCTGGTTACCATCAAGATTTTGTCCTGATGAGGAGGAGGAGACAGACGAGGAGCCTTTAACTCGTACTGTTAGGAGCAGGGTGGTTGCCACTGACCGAGGTATCGGGAGGTTGGAGGATGCCTTAGAGAGCCTAGGAGACTACTGTTGATCCCACTTATCCCCCTGATTAGCCTAGCAGCATCCCAGGGGGAGCATCCTCCTCAAAGGGCATGAGGAGAAAAATGATGGCTCAGCCCCATGGGATGAAGACTAAGAGGAGGTGGATTACAATCATCACCACCACCACTACCTCTACCACTACCACCATTCCACCCTCCACCACTACTACCACTCCACCCACCATGACTACCACACCTCCACCTGTCACTACTACATCCACCCCTTCACCATCCATACATATCCCACCACCCCTCTACTCTACATCCACTACCACCACCACCACTCATGGAGCCGGGACCTCATTATAGGTCCCACCTACTTTTGGATCCTCTTTCCCTTCTGTTGGGTTGGAGGAGCAGCTGGCTAACCTGAACCGGTTAGTACTTAAGCTGCTAGCGACGGATGAGCAGAGAGCCAGTCAACTTAATCAGCTGATGGAGCTCAATGTCTCCCAAGCCTAGAGGATTGACGCTCAGAGCCAAGAGATTGTGGAGTTGCATGAGATGTAGGCTTCGTCTGTACAGAGGATTGAGGCTCAGAGTCTGGAGATCACAGAGTTGCGTGAGACGCAGACATCCTCTATACAGAGGATATGGATTTAGAGGCAAAGAACAAGAAGCTCATGCTGAGGCTCAAGGGATCCAAGGATGAGCCTCTAAAGATTAGAGAAGGGGATGACGATGGTGATGATGATGACGATGATGAAGATGATATTGATAATGATGGAGGAGATGATGATGCGGGTGAGGATGAGAGCAGAGATGATGAGGAGGGTGATAATGCTGCTGCATCTGCTATAGATAGGTTTAATTAAATTCAAAATTGTAATTATAAATCTACAAGATCAAGATCAAGATGGAGAACAAGTTCCATGAAGATAGAGATCGTGGATCACGTGGGAGTTTATTAAAATTAGGATTTTGTAAAGTGTTAGAGTAGTCCGGTTTCGGTTATTGGCACAAATAAAACCAAACAACCAACTTAGGGGTTCATTCGCTTTTATTTGTTTTATGATTGTGTTTTGTTATTGTAAATATTTAGATAACCTAAAATGAATAAGATATTCACAATCAATAAAACAACTTTTATCAAAGTAGGCTTTAGATAAACCTATAAATGGTACCTTTAATAAAAGAGTTTTATTTTTAGAAATAAAAAGATTTATTCGTGCTATACGACCAACCTAATTTATATAAAGTATTTAAAGCTGATTGGTGTCGAGTGTCGAAAGACGTTTCAATTTATCACGAATAATATATAAAATTGGTTTTTATAAAATTGTATAACTCACCTCATGCTATGAGGTATTCAAAATATTGTGACCCTACAACGATAAATATTAAAATAAAACCCAATATTAAAATCGATGTTTTTTGTTCCGCCCTTAACAGGTTGACACTTCAATTCGACCTATCCGAACCCTCAGTGTTAGAAAAACACCCTTCATCCGGGCCACCGGTTTCTGAAGAAGGTAAAAATTGCATTTCCTATGTTACATGGGCTGGTGTTACAGTTAACAGTTGAAGGATATACATCACTTGAATTTTGAGTGGGCATAGTTGGGGTTAATGTACAATGTCTAGAATACTCTCGTCTTGCGACCACAAATACAGAATTGTGTAGTTGACACAATTGGCAATCATTTCCTGCTTACCTAATCATACCAGTGGAGGGTGCAAAAGCCTTCCACTATGGCTTAATGAATAGGGATCTCTTCCTACTTATATAAATTTGTAGTTGGGACATAATTTGAATTAATATATCTAAAGCATGAAATAAATTTTATTTTGAATTTTCTACATCTCAAACATAAAACAATTCCAACACCTCTTAATTCTCTCTTAAGCCCATCTTAAAGAAGGACAAACTTAACAACACAACTTCATGGATTGGCACCATAAATTGAAAATTGTTCTTTAGACAAAGAACAAGTTTTATGTTCTTTAGACAAAGAACAAGTTGTATGTTCTAGATACACCAATCCCCCGTGAGCCGATTAATAAGATATTGCTTCAAAAAAGCTTATGCAAAGCATTTTGATGACTATGTGAAAGTCTCATGTCTGATGTTAGTATCTATATTCTAGAACTTCAAAAGATTATGAAACATATGATGGAATATGAGATGAATGAACATCTATTGGAAATGCTCCAACATCAAGCTTGTCATAAGAGGTTTAAAGTGATGATATCACTTATAACCACTTGTATGTAGAAGGGTTCATTGGTCAGCACACATGTGTTGAACATTAAGACATATCTTGATCACTTGGCTCATCTAGATTCCCTTTTAGTGATGAACTGGCTAGGGAAATATCCTCAACTCATTACCAAAGTTATATGATCATTTCATACTAAATATAATATGAACAGGTGGGAAAAGACAATTGAAGAGCTGCACTTAATGCTTAAAACAACTAAGGTGAATATACCCAGTAAGCCTACACTAATGCTCATGGTCAAAGAGGGTCGTGTTAAGAAACCTAACCTTAAGGATAACAACAAGAAGAGTAAAGGGTCGGGCAAAGGCAAAGCTTATTTAAGAAAAAAAGCCTCTAAAGGATGCCAAGATTTTCATCATGATAGGACTTGGCACTGGAAGAGAAATTACCCTAGTTCTCTGGCTAAATTGTAGACTAAACCTTCAAGAGGAGAGTCCTCATGTATACATGTTATTGAAATCACTTTTTTGAGCAAATCTTGGGTGTTTGACCTAGGATGTGGTTCTCATTTTTCTAATGATTTGTAGGGACTAAGAAAGCTTAAGAAAATAAAACAAGGCGACTTGGAACTCCATGTTAGCAATGGAAAAAAGATTGTTGTGAGGGCTATAGGAGAATTTGTTCCTTTACTTTCTTTTGGTTTTGAACTTATTTAGAGTAATGTTTGTTACATTCCTAGTTTGACTAGAAATATTGTTTCTATTTATGCTTTGTGTGAACAAGGTTTTAAATATGCTTTTCATGGTGATTTATTGTTTTGATTTAAATGATGTGTTCTATTTTGATGCAAAACCTCATTATGGAATCTATGAGATAGATTTCTAGAACAATAACATTTTATACAACATCTCCCATAAACTTAAGAAGGTAGAATTGATGCATTGGCGGAGCTTCATAGTAGGCGGGGGGGGGGGGGGGGGGGGGCTATTTTGTCCTCCGTATTATTAAATTTTAGCCCCATAGTGTACATTTTTGGCCCGGTAGTGTAACTTTATATATATATATATATATATTATATATATAATATATATATATATATCGAGTTCACCTCCCTTAAAATTATTATATTCGCCCCTGCCCCCCCAACAAAATAATTCAAACTCCAAACCACATGAATTTTATTTCCACTTGTTTAGAGATGTTCAAAGAATGCAAATCATGTTTAAGTGGGAAGTTAACAAAAACACCCTTTTCAAATGTTAGGAAAAGGGCTAAGGATCTGTTAGGACTTGTATTATATGTATGTGATCCATTTAGAACAATGTCAGGAAATGGAGAAAGATATTTTGTTACATTTACATGATTACACTAGATATTGTTATGTTTATTTTATGAAGCATAAAACGATGTACAAAATCATCTAGGTAAACCTCTTAAAAATGCTTTGATCAGATCGAGGCGGTGAATATCTTAGTCAAGAGTTTGACGATCATTTGAGGAATTATGGAATAGTTTCACAACTCACTCCACTTGGAACATCACAGCTTAATGGTGTGTTAGAATGTAGAAATCAAAATATATTAGATTTGGTTTGATCAATGATGTATCCTATGAACCTCCCACTCTTTTTGAATATTTCTCTCAAAATTGCCGCAAGAATTTTAACTATAGATCCAACAAAGAAGGTGGATAAAGTGCTTTATGAGATATGGCATGGTAAAAAACCTAAAGTGACCTTAGGGTATTCGGATGTAACGCCTATGTTACTTGGGAATCTTTGGATAAATTGGACCCAAAGGTTACAGAGTTGCTTTTGTAGGATACTTGAAAATAATCAATTATATTTATGAAATCCTTTTGAAAATCTAGTTTTCATTAGATGCATAGCCACCTTCTTTGAGAAGAAACATCTAGAATGAGGGATTAGTGAGAATCATGTGGATCTAATAGAGGTTCAAGAACCATAAGTAACTGAACTAGTTGTTCAAGTTGAGATTAAGAGGACTCGAAAAATGATAGAAACACCAAGTGTTCCCAGAAGTACTAGGGATCATCATCAACCTGATTAGTACACTGGGGATCATGAATGTGATGACATCTTCATAATTAATTAAGCTGAGTTTACTACATACAAAGCTGGAATCTCGGATTCTGAATCCAAGAATGGCTTAAAACCTTGAACGTTGAAATACAATTTGTGCATGGAAACCAAGTCTAGGATTTGGTTAATCTTTTGGTTGATAGTCAGACCGTATGAAAAAAATGGATATTTAAAAAGAAGACCAACATGGACGACAATATGAAAACCTACAAAGAAAAGCTTGTGGCGGAAGGGTTTACTCAAACTAAAGGAGTTGATTATAAGAAAACTTACTTAGACATGGATGAAAATACAGATTGCATACTAATCATTTGAAACAACATTCCGTGCTTAAGGATGTTAAAGCTTAGTTAAGCGAATGTTTCGTAATAAAACACCTTGGAGAAGCCAATTATATTCTAGGAATAAAAATATATAGATAGATCAAAACACTTAATTGGTTTAAGTCAAAGTACATATATTGACAAGGTTATTCAATATTTCTTAATGCATGACTCTAAAAAGGGACTCTGGCCCATGGCACATGGAACTAGAGGTGTACAAACCGGTTGGGGGCCAAACCGGTTCGGGTCCCAAACCGAAACCGGTTTGGTCAAAGTTGGTCAAAACGGTTTGGCCCCAAACCGGTTCGGGTTCAAACCGGTTTCAAAACCGTAAAAAACCAACCTATCAAACCGGTTGGGCCGGTTTGGAACCGGTTTTTTTTTGTTTGTTTGTTATATTCAAACGAAATTTTAAACTTTTAATTAAAACATAAATATTTATAACATTTTTATATAATTTATATAATTTAAAAGAATTTATATAATTTAAACAATTATAACATTTATAAACATTTAAAACATTAAACAATTTAAACATTAAAACGATTTAAACAATTTAATCATTTAAACGATTTAAACAATTAAACAATTTATAACATTATAAACATTATATATATACTATTTATTAACATTTATAAACAATTTAAGCATTTAACAATTAATAACATTTATAAACAATTTATATAATTATAAACAATTTAAACATTTTAACAATTCGTAACATTTAAATAATTAAACATTTAAAACTAAACATTTAACATAGTCGTTTCTTCGTTCGTATTATACTTGTACGTTTATTCCTCGCCACCAGAACCGGAACTGTTACGAAGGTAGTCATCATATGCCGCTTCATCATCAGTCATTCCTGGTGTCAATCCGCTCTCTACCTCGTCCTCGTATAATTCTGCTTCGTATTCCAGTTCTCCTTCAAGCGATCGTTTGTCTTGTACTCTTTCCGCGGCATCCAAATAATCTTTCAAGCAAATTGACATTTCAACTGCTTGTGGAGTGAGTTGAGTTGTCTTATTGATATAATCCTGCCACTAACAGAAAAAGTAGATTCCGAAGCTACCGTAGAAGCTTGGACGGTTAGTAAATCTCGGGCCATGGTGGATAGGATGGGAAATTGATCTTCCTTACCTTTCCACCAAGCCAACAAGTCAAAATTTTTAAATTCATGTGGAGTCATGGTCGATAAAAAGTTTGTAAGACCATACCTCCCGAGTTCACTACTCGGTGTGTTACCACGTTGACGTTTATTACATTCATCCCTTAAAGTATTATATAAATCAAACATTGGATCATTCGAACATTCGGCATTTGCCACATGCCTTAAAGCATCATGGATTTGTGATGTTTCCCCGTATTTTAATAAATAAACATCATACATTTGTTGTAATTGTTTGTTGAAAGTCGCTTTTAAAGTTTTACTATACATTGGTTTACCAACTTCTAAATCCAAATTAAAAGTAATTTTATCAAGTAAAGTTTCAACCCCCGACAAATTTAAACAAGGGTTTAAAGCAGCGGCACATGTAATAACGGGAGGCATTTCTTCAAAATATTTTTTAAGTTTTTCTTTCATTGGGGGTATCATATTGGAATAAGGTCTACCCCTACACGACAATTCATTTAATTTTGAAGTCATTAAATAAATTTGGTGTAGTACCAACGGACTCGTTGGGTAATAAACTCCAGAAAGACATATAGTTGCATTTTTAAAAACTTGAAGCATTTTTGTTACTTCTTCGATGATGGCCCAACCCGATGGATGGTAAGAATTTGTCTTCCCCGACTTACCAAACTATTATGAAAGGCTATTAAACTTTCTTTTTGTTCAATAGCCTTTTCAAACATGTTACATGTGGAATTCTATCGTGTTGGTACGTCCCAATTCGGACCTAAACATTTAGTATTTGCGTCTTTACAAAACTTGCGATATTTAGTATATCTTTGGTTGTTACTAAAAATATCACGTAACATTCTTTTAAAACAATCTTTAATTGTTTCAATCGTTTTTAAACCGTCTTGCACGGCTAAGTTTATGATGTGCGCAACACATCGACTATGAAAAAACACACCCTCACATATTGGTTTATATTTTAATTTCAAATGATCTATCGCAAGAGTGTTGTTTGAAGCATTATCAAAAGATATAGAAAATATTTTGTTTTCTAATTTATACGTTTGAATAACTTTATCAATAAGATAAAAAATGTTTTGGCCGGTGTGAGGATAATCAAACAATTCAAACGCAATCGTACGTTTCATCATTTGCCACGAATCGGGTTCAACCCAATGGGCGGTGACACAAATGTACGAGTCCGGTGAACCGTGAGGTGTCGACCAAACATCACTAGTTAAGTTAACACCGGTTTGTAAATTTTCAAAATAAGATATTAATTCATTTTTAGCTTTTTTTACATTTTTAAACAATCTCTTCGAAAAGTAGCACGACTTACATTGGTGTAACGCGGTTGGAGAGTTCGTTGAATGAGTCGAGTCAAACGTTCGTTGTCGAAATGTTTGAATGGCAAGCTTTCTTGAATTACAAATTGTGCCATTTGCTCCCGAACCGCATCAACGTTATAAGCCCAAATATTTTCTTCGTTTGTCATCGAAGCTTGACCTTGAGAAGGTTCACCTTTTAACGCTTTACAATATTTATTTGCAATATGGTTTTTCAACGTTGTGTTTGCATCTTTTTTGAAAAACTTATGACAAAACTTGCAACGAGCCTTGTTTGGACCGCTAGCCATTTGACATAAATCGTAATTGGACCATACTTCGGGGTTCCTATTCCTAGGAAGGATTGCTATCACCACGTTGCTTGAAGACGCTTCACAACCAACGATGATTGAGCACTTGTTGAAGCCATTTCAGGGATTTTTGTGAGAGCGTTTTTGAGAGCGTTTTAAACGAAAGTATTTGTGGAGAGCGTTTTTGAGATTTTTGAGAGTAGAGAGTGTTATAAGTGTTGTGATTCAACCAAAACATCAAATACATATATATAGTAACTTAGTGGGGGTATAATGGTAAAAAACATCAAAAAAACGGTCAAAATTGCAAAAAAACGGCTATATAGCCGTTGGGTAACGGTAACCGGTTTGGAAACCGGTTTGAAAACCGGTTCGGTTTGAAACCGGTTTGGAAATAGGAGGTGTTAAACCGGTCAAGAACCGGCGGTTCGGGCCGGTTTGAAACCGGTTTGGGCCTCAAACCGGTTCCCGTTTTTTTGGCCGAAACGGTTCCCGAACCGGTTTTTTGGCCACCTCTACATGGAACCATATTTAATAATGAGCAATATCCTAGCACTGAAAAAGAAACGAAGAAAATGGAAAGGATTTCGTATGCTTTTGCTTTTGCTTCAATCATGTATACCAAGTAATGTACTAGACCTGATGTCTCATATCCTTTGAGCATGACGAGTAGATATCAATAAAATGTAGGAGAGAGTCATCCAGCTACAATAAAAACATCTAAAAGTATTTGAGAAGGACTATGGATATGTTCTTGATATATGGAAGGCTAGATGTGGAGCTATTAGTTAAGTGTTATATTGATGCTAGCTTCTAGACAAATCGAGATGATTCACGATCATTGACAGGATATGGTTTCATTTCGAATGGTTGAGCTATTCTTGGAAGAGCTCTAACCAAAGCACAGTTGCTTAATCCAATTGTTAATCAGAATACAATGCTACATCAAATGTTGCAAAGGAGGTTGCTTGGATGAAGTAGTTCATTGCTGATCTCGAAGTAGTTTATGTGAAAATAATTATTTAAGAATTAATTATTGATTATTATTTAATAGGTGAAATATTATTTGTGAAAAAATAATAAAATGGACTTGTTATAATACTATTAATAATAGTAATTATTAATAATTAAAGTCTTTAAAAGTTACTTAATCTTGGGGTTTAATAATAAAAGAGTTTATTATTAAAAGGGAATCAAAGTCTTATAAGTTAAGGACTATAGTATAATAATTGTTATTATAAATATAGGGTTTTGTTTAAACCGTACTAAAGCAAGTATTATTTCCTAAAGAAATAAATCTGCCACCTTTCTCTCCCTATTCTCCCTATGTTGCACACTAATAGCCGCTACCCTAGAACTGTCGTCGCCATCCGTGGGCGCCTTTGCCTTTGTTGCCACTGCCCGATCACGATCACGAAACCAAGTCGTTTGACGTTTTCATTTTGGACATCGTAAACAGGCCTACTAGTGAGGATTTCGTTGTAACCCGCATGTTACAATTCCCGTGAAAAATTCATCAAGGTATAATCCTAAAACATCTATGGTTGCGTTTTACTTCTTTATATGCTTTTTAACATGTGATCCTCATTGGGAAAAGTTTATTTATGGAGAATTAATAAACTAGTGTTTCAATTAGATTAAAACACTAAACCTAATAAAATATGATTTTTTATTTAAGGTGGAAACTACTTCACCCAATAAAAGTATTTTATTAAAGTGTAATAGTTAACCGGGTTAACTCATGATAGTTTTAAATGTTAAAACTAATCCACATTTTCCAACAGTTTGGTCGTCCTTTCCTTCATAATATTTTCATGTCTTTAGTGCCTCTATTTGTGCATCTTTGACCTGATTCATAACGTCTGGAACTACTACGAATTGGTAAGACTACACATTAAAGGTGTATATATATCTTTGTGACTAATGCATCTCCCATTGGCTCTTCCTTGGTGGCCGGTATTAATATTCACAATCTAATCATTTCTAACTACCTTCATTATATCATGTTTAAGTCCTTCTTGAAGACATATTTTGAGCTATTACGGTCGGTATATATGGTACATTTTATCCCATATAATGCCTCAAGATATTTAATGGAAAGACCATAGATGAGTAATTCCAACCATATGCTGGATAATGGGCTTGATGGGGTTTTAGTTGATGTGATGCATATGCAATTATTTTTCCTTATTGCATAGGCATACATCCCAAACTAAGATATGATGTATCAAAGTAAAGTATGAGATCATGTATCCCATTTAGTAATGATAGTATCGAAGTGTGCATTATTCGTTTCCCTATTTATTGAAAAACACTCTCTTGGCTTGCACCCCACTTATATTTTACTTTCTTCTTCATTAGTTTACTTAAGGGAGAATTAGTCTTTGCAAGATCCTTAATAAATCTCTGATAATATTCCAACAAGCCTAAGAAACTCTGTAATTCACTAGGCCTCTTTAGCAAACTCTATTTCATTACTATTTCACCTTTGAAGGATCTACTAGAATTCTTACAATATTAGCTACTTGACAAGGAAATATGCTTCTCACAACAAAAAAATAAGCATTTAGAGAATTTGGCATACAGTTTCACCTTTTTCAACTTTTCTCACGCCTCCTTAAACTGGCTTTCTTTGAGTGTATTATCTATGTTTAAAATGACTGAGCAATATAACATCGGTTTCATCCTCAATTCAACAAATCCATTAAAGCAACAGATGCATTTATCAAACCCAATGACAACTAAAAACTCAGTAGTGTTTATATCTTGTTTGAAATGTCATCGTTGAGATATGTTATCTTATCTTAATTGACGATATCTTGACCTTAGATCGATCTTTGAAAACCGATTTGCTCCCTATAATTTGTTGAATAAGTCATCGATCCTTGGTAACAAGTATTTATTCTTATATGTTAACTTATTTAGTTCACAAAATCGATACACATCTACATGCTCCTGTCATTCTTTCAATAAATTGGACCAAAACACCCAATGGTGATACGCTTGGTCTGATGAAACCTTAGTCAAGTAAATCATGTAGTGTCTTTACTTCATTCTGATAGAGCCAACTGATATGGTGCCTTAGCACCTGGTTTGCTCCTGGCACCAACTTGTTTCGAAAATCTACTTCTCTATCAGGCGGAATATCTAATAGATTATCAAGGAAAACATCAGGGAATTAGGATAGTATTGAAATATCTTTTAGTTAGTTTCTTGCTTAGTATTAACTTGAAAACCAAATACGCCTTGCAACGATCCATTAACTTCTTTGCTTTCATAATCGATATAATCCTTACAGGTGATCCTTTATAATCAGTATAAGCTCCCATCATGTGCTTATATTTGAATTCTTCTTTCATTATAGGTTGTATGAGCCTTGTATGCAGCCAACCAATGTAATTCAGTTATTCTATCCAACCAACCTAGGGTTATGGAAAGTAATCATATAAATTCGTATCCTTTAAGAGTAGTTTGTTACGTCCTTTTCTTTCTGCATGGTTGTTATTAGGCTCTCTATTTAAAGCATTATAGGTTTCCTTTCTGATGTACTCAACTTCTCAAATTAATAACAGTAAAAGCATTTCAGTTCGTCATTTGTTCTTGTGCTGTTTTATCCAGTGTGTTCTTCGAGTAAATAGCTTTCTAATACCTATAATCTGTTTAATCCGATTGTTCTAATTTTCATATATGCATGGAATGTTATTACTAATAACAGATACTTGTATGTTCAATGGAATAATACCTACAAAGTGAAGTGCAGAAGCCTGTGGGAGATCATGAAAAAACATGAAACATGTTCAAAGTCAGCACGTGCTGAGGGAGATCATGAACAAAGATCAAACAGGTACAACATTGGCATGTTCTTAGGGATCACATAGTTCACCATCTAAGTGATACGTCTTAACAACAGCTTGTTAAGATAGATGGCATCCTCTGTGATTTTATATAGTAAAGAAATATGAATGAAGGTAATATCCATATCCAAATTATGCTTGTAGACCAGCAATGTCTGATAAATGGGCAGTATCATGTGCATACATTCCTTTTCATGTGAGTGGTGTCTTAAAAGAAAACTCTGACTAGTGGGAGTGATCACTGGAAGTTCAAAGCAATATATTATCTATGGATTCCACTAAGCTGTGGAACTTATGTGTGAGGAAGGAAACCATAACACTTATCATCTTATCCTTGAAGTGGCTGTAATGCTTGATATCCATTATGATAGAATGTGTTGTTGGCGGTGGTATTGTTATGGTTTGTGGATGGCTGATCTTCAGTTCTTGGGAGCTTTATAGCTGATGAGAGAAAGCATTTAGAAGACTTTTGCCTCCTTAAATGTACTCACATGCTTAATTCACTTTTATTATCTGTTTTGGGATGAAATTGATGATCACATAGGTGTTAAAGGATCAATAGATTGAGAGAATCTGATTGGAATTCTAGAGATGCATTACATACAATTAATGATCACATAGGGTATTTATACCCTTCTGTTTCTTAGGGATTAAGGTACCAATTAACTGCCACAACTGCCCTACTTATGTTATGTAACAATAATATATATAAATAATCAACAAACTTATTTTAAACCAGTATAATGCTTAACTTAGGATAAACTAATATCAAACCAACCAAAAGAAATGTACTCCCCTAATGTTGATGATGCCAATTTCGTCATGTTGATTTATTCTTACTGGTTATAGTATTTGCAGATGCATATGTTTCATGTTTTATTTTCCTTATGGTTGCTATTTATTTAGATGTTATATGGATGATAAGATGGGTTTGGATCTTAGGTGCAATCAGTATCAATGTGTCATTGCTGTCCCTTGGCCTCAATGTTGCTACAGGGTGGGACGTAATCAAAGCTTGCTGCTGTGGTTCACTTTGCGTGGCTACAGGAGAAGGTATGTGTAATTTTGACGATGGATGATCAGATGACATTGGCCATGTCATGGTTAAGGGATGCAGCTCTATGGTGTCGGTCATCATTCTTTATATAACATGCTTCTGCAGTGTATATCTGTTTGTTCTCAGCCTTGTGTCAACCTGAAGATAGATACAAGGTGTATGGATGGGCTGTGACTCAGCTACTTTGAGATGCTGGTGTATTGAGTACAATGGGCTGTTGTAAAGAACTGCGAGATAAGTGTTGTTGCAAATGCGGGCTTAATTTGATGGTCAAGTCACCAAACGGTCAGCAGAAGTCTTTTATTTTAATGGGTCAAGTTTAGTATTTAGTCACTTTTTTTTGTTTTAGTAGGTCATAAGTAGTTGGCAAGTTAATTGGTCTAGTCATGGATAGTGGGCTAGTTAGTAGTTTTTCCCTTTGCAAGTATTGAATGAGAGTGCAAATTAAAGCATTAAGAGTTTTTGTTCATGTGTGTATTATGTGTATGTTTGTGGGGTTGAACTAACAGCTAAACCCTCTGGACGTATTAAAGATGAGTTCTCTTAGGCGCGTTATGGTTAGTATAAGACTATAAGCACACTCATAGTAAGAAGAAACTCTGCTGTGATTTGATGAATAGAAACTCAAAATTGCTACACGCTAGCAACTCTGTCATTCGAGATCAGATTGAGCAAGATTACAGTTCAATCTATTTGGAAGTCAGCATGCTGCCTATAATTCAGTTGGGGAGCACCTCTTTCAGGTCAAGATGCATGGTCAAAACTAGGGCTGCAAACGAACTGGACGTTCAACGAACCAGGTTCGGCGGGAAGTTTGTTTATGTTCGTTCGTTTAGTAAATGAACGAACACGAACAAGAAAGCCGCGTTTGTTCATTTGTGTTCGTAAACGTTCGATAATGTGTTTGTTTAAGCTCGTTAATCTCTGTTCGTGAACGTTTGATAATGTGTCCGTTTATGTTCGTGAATGTGTTCGTTTATAATTTTAATTTTTGTATTAGTTATTTTTATTACTATTACATCAAGTATTTATATATTTATATTAAGTATTTATTTATTTTTGATTGATTTTGTGTAATGGTTGTAATAAATATGTAAATTTAACTAAAAGATAAATCTATAGTCATTTGTATTCGCTTGTGTTCATGAGCATCTTTTTGTTCGTCATGTTTATTAACATTTGTTTGTGTTCGTTTACGTTTGTAAGTGTTCGTGAACAGTTCGTGAACAGTTCGTGAACAGTTCGTGAACAGTTCGTGAACAGTTCGTGAACAGTTCGTGAACAGTTCGTGAACAGTTCGTGAACAGTTCGTGAACAGTTCGTGAACATGTTCATTTTCTTAATGAATAAGCACGAATAATAAATGTCGTTTGGTAAGTGTTCGTGAACAAGTTTATGTCTTAACAAACGAACACGAGAAAGGCCTTGTTCGTGTTCATTCAATTCGTTTGCAGTCTTAGTCAAAACCCGATATCAAGAGTAGTTGATTTATATTAGTAGGCCTGTATGCTGGTCATACACTCATACTTCAGTAACTTCCAAGTGTATAAAACAACACATCAAAAAGCTAAATATAAAGAGGGGATGTGCATTAGTTCTTTTTGACGTAGTAACAACCAATATAGGCCCATATATGGACCACAAGCCTAGATATAGTTGAAAACTTGAGGCTACTAGCCGAGACAGTCATGGTTAGACACATGAATGGTCCAACCAGATTAGCCATAGCCTTAAGACTTGGATGGCAAAAGATAGTGTCGGAGCCAAAAAAAATTCTTAGATCCACAACAAATTTATCAGGTAGACTCGATTTTGGGATGGGTCAATCACATAATTACTACGATACGTAAATAAAAATACGCTAGTATTAAACAACACATAGTGAAAATACAATGTATTTTGAGACTACATAAACAATACATTTTATAGGTGTACGCATAGGTTTTGATATCTCAAAAGCGATCCGTAATAATTTGACCGCAACACGTAAAAACTCTTGATATAATAAATGCAAGAATGAGTCATATGTTAATCTTCTATTTGATTATCCAAATCGGTTTTCACATGCTTTATTAAAAAAAATTGTCAGCACTAACCATTAGAACTATACAACCTATATATCTAGTGATAACTTCAAATCTCATACTTTTAATTTGTAATTCTAAAAAAAATTAAAAATTCAAGCACTAATCACCGAGTTTAATAAAAAATGAAGTGTCTGTCAACTTCAAATTTATGGACACATATAATAACAACTAATACAAAAATATTGAAGATGAAAAAGGAACAAAAAAAATAAAAAAAGATAACATGGTGGATTGGTTGGTTGCTGTTGTGATGCATTGAGCCGTGGTATGGTGGTGGCCGGAGAGCCATGACCGGAGCTTTTGTGGAGAATTGAGAGGGGATATTGGGTTAAAAGATTACGGTATTATTTATGTCATGGGTTAATTTTATTTGGGCTTATGTGTTGTGGGTTTTACTTAGTTTAAGCCTCCTTATTTATTCAAGTAAAAATACAAAATTTTAATTCTAATTAAAGTAAATTAGAGGGAGGGGCGCCCAAGATGTTGGGCTCTGTGGGCCATAGAGTCGGGCTGCAACACCGCCCTCTCCTCAAGCCACATCCCCATTCATTCATGGCATGTTGTTTGTCGGGTGTAACCCAAACAAATAGACTATTGCCACCCCTCCCAATTCAATCATGGCATGTTGTTTGTCGGGTGTAACACAAACAAATAGACCATTGCCACCCCCTCCCCCCAGTTATTTTTTATTTAATTTTTAACTATAACACTATAAATACAAACCAACTATCCCAAAATTTTATATATCAATATCAAACATCTCTTATACTCATTTCTAATTTTATACGTTATAGAAGCCAACAAAAGATCTACCAAATCCCTTGCCCAAATCACCAAGAAACATATAGCGAATGTGCGTGAAAGCCCTAGTGAAATGGCTCCTACACGTACAATCGATTAATTTCACAACCGTATGAATCATCTTAACCGTCTCCAACAATGCCCACATATCAAACCTCATCATCATACTACCACCCAAATTTGTCCACATATCAACCCCCATAACTTGCGTATTACCAAAACATGTCAAATGATTTTTGAAACCTGCCTCATCACGCAGAAGAAAAAGAAGGTAAAGAAGACAAAGTAGATTGTATGAAAGCATATGAGGATCTACAAGTTTATTTAAGTGAGGATGAAGACATTCGTGTGGAAGAACCCCACAAGAAAATCTAACTCCTATATGATTGGGAGTTTGAATAATAGACTTTTGGTTTAAGTATTTTTTCATTGTTAATGTTTCTTATTTTTATGTTGTTTTTATTATAAATTAGTTTTAATTTTAGTTTTTAACTTTTAAATATTGTTAAAAAATAGTTATGGCATGTCATAGCATGAGTGTTCCCTTCAATTTTATAGTGTAGTGTGATATGACATGGGTGAGTTGGCATGTGTTTCATTGATTGAATTATAATAGGGAAAATTACCAAATGGCCAATTGACTGACACCAATTACCAAAATAACCGATCAAATTTAATGTTAAAAAAACAACCAATGGGGAGCAGCATAGCGTCATCCCTCGCTGACGTGACGAGAGATTATGGGAATTCTCGCCAAATAAAAGTGCCCGACGAGGATATATGGGAATCTCTCGCCCATGTGGAGATCTCGCTGACGTGTCCCTGATTCCTCGCTAAGTCAGCGAGGGATTATGAGAATTTCTCGCTCGTATTTACAAAAATACCCCCTCGCCCAAAATAAAAAAATATATTTTTAGATCAAAAGATCAGAGATTTTTAATTATTAATTATTTTTTAAATATTTAAAAGTTTAAATTAATTTTAATTTTTCATATATAATACCATGTTTACCCTTAACAAATCTTACATTCTTATCAAACTTCTTCTTAAAATTCTTTGAAACTTTGTAAAATATCAGTTAATATCATATTATGCAATGACGGTAAATGACATTTTGTAAACGAGGTTGAAGAATATCTACCATGACAAGGTAAATGTGTAAACATGTTCTTATTTTATCTAGTAATATAACGTTTGATGAAGTAAATGATATTATTTCTTCAAAATTGAGAATTCAAAGTTATATACGATTATGGTATAAAATGTCTACCTATAATAATTTTATTGATATATCTGATGATAAAGATTTACTATATTTTGTGAATGTTGTTCTTAATTGTCAAAAAGAAAATTTTACATTATTTGTCGGTGAAGAATCCGGTGTTGGTAGTAGCTCTACGTCTACAAAAAAATTGAATTTACAAACGACACTAAAAAGTTTATCTATAATTTAAACAATATTTATGTGGATGATGAGAGTTCTAGTGATATTAAGAAAGAATATGATAATGAAAACGAAAAAATAAGGATTTTTATGAAAACGAGGATCCACCTTCCTATTTCGAGTATAAAGTTCATGTATATTTTTTTCATAACTGGAGTCATTAACGGATGTTACCAATAATCCACTCAAAAATACAAGCTCTGGGTTATCTACTATTTCTGAAGGTGATTGTTTCAACAATAAAGAATGTTGGAGCATATATTGTCATATATAGTGTGCCCGTCGGTTGTCGAATAATCTAGGCTTAATGTAATACACTTGATATGTTGTAAACAAATGAAACTAGGTCATTCACAGGAGCATATGCAAATGAGACTCAGTCGTACGACTGAGCTATGCTAATGGACCAGTCGTGCGACCGCGAGATACGATTGGGACATTCGTAAGACTGAACCATAAGTATGGTCTAGTCATAAGATTGAACCGTACGCATGGTCCAGTCGTACGATTTAACCATACGCATGGTTCAGTCGTACGATTGAACCATACGCATGGTCCAATCGCACAAATGGGCCCAGTCGCATCTAATATGGGCGAGGCTTGTATATACAGTTTCAATGTGTAGAGAGTTAAGGTTCTGAGAGGGAGTCTGTCCGGGAGCCTAGGCTGCCGGATGAGATGGGAGATCATGCTCGATCTCCCCTTGCCAAGAATCTTGATTCTTATGTTGTAACGAGCTTGTAATCATTATGTTTTATCAATGAAACCATTTATTGTAGTTCGTGTTATTGATTGTCTTTTGGGTTTTGCTGTTGTTTATCCTTCCGTCAAGAAAATGCTTAGATGTTTACCGATCCAACCGACTTCACAATTGGTATCAGAGCCGGTTACTGCTGGAATGATCTAACAATCATTCTAGCAACCCGAGCTCTTGATTTCTGGATCAAATTTCAGATCTTGACGTTAAACCCACTTGTTGTTCTTCGTGTTTTGCTCAGATCTTGTTACGTGTGTTGTTTCTATGTTAAAATCAAACTTGAAACCATGTTTGGTTCACCCTTTCGAATCTGATGATGTCAATTTTGTTTCGGTTCATGTAAAATTCGTCAGATTAGGGTTTTGGGCAGCCCTGGCGGCTGCAGATCTGAAAATCTGCGTGCAGACCTGTTAATGCGACTGGGCCATGCGAATGGACCATTCGTACGACTGGACCATGCTAATGGGCCATACGTACAACTGGACCAGTCGTATGTTCAGTCATGCGACTGGACCAGTCGTATGTTCAATTGCACGAATGAGCCATCCGCATTGACTCATCCGCATTTGTTCTAGACCAATAAAAAAAGAGTCTGGAACTGCTTCTTGTATAGATTTGAGGATGAGCAAAGCATAATCACCCTGAGGTTCTTTTGTCAAATAAGTTCGATGTATAACCCATTATTTGTCGAACTTCCAGAATAGGTGAATGTATTTGGAACACGAAAGAGAGAATAGAAGATGTTAGTAATCGGTGCTAATTTTGTGGGGTAGTCAGGAGCATCTGACTACTTATGGGTCAATCAAGTTATATTTATCCGCACAGAGAGGATTCTCATTCTTAGGGGGAATCCATGTTTAGAGAAATTGAAGACGCAATCTGAAAGTGATAACGTGAGTAGGTTTCTGAGATGAATCTACGTGCATGCTAATTTGTTTGATATTATCAGCTGTGGATTGGAACCTTCAACCTTTTGCCCAATACACCTTATGAAGACGCCAAGAGAGCACAACGTTTATATATGGGATATGCTGAATGTGAGGGGGAATTTCTACAGGTGTTGATGTTAATCAGGTTAGCCTGTGTGAAGATCGAAGCAATGGAAAATTGTTCATGTCATTATCTGGAAAAATCAGTCATATGGGGAATCTTGCTGCAATGATGGTGTTCTGCAAAGTAAACGAAAGCTATTGTGTCTAAATTCATTTTCAGGGTTACTGTAGCAACCTGACGGATCGACAACGTTGGCTAATATAGTTTTTCGTTTGATTCCATTGGAAACCAGAGCAAAGATTGACTGAAGCTTATAAGAGGTGTTATCTACTATTCGCAAGCAACGTCCAAGGGGGAATTTGTTGGAGCATATATTGTCATATATAGTGTGTCCATCGCTTGTCGAATAGTCCAGGCTTAATGTATACACCTGATATGTTGTAAACACATGAAACAGGGTCATTCGTAGAAGCGTATGCGAATGAGACTCAGTCGTACGACAGAGCCATGCTAATGGACCGGTCGTGCGACTGAGAGATGTGATTGGGACATTCGTAAGACTGAACCATAAGTATGGTCTAGTCGTACAATTGAACCATACGCATGGTCCAGTCGTACGAATGTCTTAATCGCATCTCTCAGTCACATGACTGGTCCATTAACATGGCTCAGTCGTACGATTGAGTCTCATTCGTATATGCTCCTGCGAATGACCCTAAAAAGTGGGGCTGAGCCATCCTTTTCTTCCTCGAGCCTTTCGAGGAGGATGCTGCCCCTGGAACACGGCTTGGCTGATCGGGAGCAAAGGTAGGATCCGTGTCAGTCTCTCCCGACCTGCCAGGGCGTTCACCAACCACCCGGAGCCCTCACTCTATGGCGACCACCTTTGCAGGATCGTTGAAGGGTTAGTTACAACACAACAACACAAAGAAGAGATTAACTAAACTTTAATCAAACAATAAACTGGATTAACCAAGTGTTGAGATACTAAAAACACAAGTAATGCAAGAGACATAACACAAAGAACACAAGTGTATGGTTTTCAAGAATGCAGTATATTGCCTTCTCTATGTTCTATTACAAGTGTTACAAAGCATAAATAAAAGATACAAGAACATGAGATACTCATACTACATCCTACAGCTAGCTATACTTTGAAAGCCAGCTGGATACAATTGACTAGACACGAACAAATCAACTGTAGAGTCAAAAGGCAGATTGCCTTTTGAATTATGACTATGAAATGCCATAGCTCACATCCTTATCTATTACAAAAAGGATAAAGTACATAAAGTAGAAAGTTACAGACTGAAGACCTCAATGTACAGTTACCAAAAGCATGGACCTTTTCACCAACTCATGTAAGTTGGTGACTTGCAGAGGTGCAGCGGAAAGGTGTCCAGCTTTATGGAACAGTACATCAGATAAAGCATGTTACTAATAGTCTTCGGAAGAAATCTGTCTTCATGAACTTGAAGCTTCGGAAGACTTTGTCTCTGAGGCTTCGGAAGAATTCATGTTTGGCTTCGGAAGATATTGGTCTTGGCTTCGGAAGATTTCACACTTAGAGTATGTTTTCTGTTTCATGTGTGAAACTTCCTAAGCTTCTTCTTTATTGCACTTATGCAGCATGCAGGAAAGACTTAAGATGTTTAAGTTGCATCAGCCTCTTCATTAATCTCTACAAACTCCTCCTAGGCTGATGCTATCAGAACACTTTGAAAACTTCAGATATTAACAGTCCTCATTAGGATGATCACCATTCCTTTCTTCATAAGATAATCAGGATCCTTCAGGCTGTTAAAGTGTCTTCTCATGTCAAAGAGGTCATGCAGAGGCAACTGAAACATATCTTGCCATGTATAAATGTCTTCAATGCCTTGATCTTTAATAACATGCCATCTTTCTGGATTTGTGGTGTATGTCCAAGACAAGATGGGTCTTCCTATTTCTAGAGGAGCTATTTGAATTGGAGTTAGTGAAGCTTCCTCTGGCTGCACATCCTCAGGCTGTTCTGACTCATCCTAAGGTTTAGAAGGGGATGCAGGCTTCTTCTTCTTCTTCTTAGGCTTTGGTCTAGAAGCCATCCTCTTCTTTCTTTTTCCAAATTTTAACTGAGAAGAGTAGCCTGTAGCACCAGATTGATCTTCACTGTTTTTCTCAGTTGGGACTTCCTCTCTCTCAGGTTCAGATGAAGAGGGAGGTTGACCCTACTATGGATCAGAAGATGAAGCTTACTGAGCATTAGCAGGAGGTCCGGGTTGTGTTGTCTCTGGTTGTTCAACCTTAACGTCCACTTCAGGTGGAGCCTGACTTGGAGTGGAGTGTAAGTCAGTGAGCTCTCCACTCTTAATCTTCTACTTGATTACCCGGATATGCTCATCCATAGTGGATAGAGACATGGGTCCAAGTCTCCTTCCGGAGAATCCATACAGCTTCAAGAAGCTCATCATCCTCTGCCTATCAACAGACTTCTCATGCTCTTTGGATGATGGCTCTTGATTTTGCAGCTTCTTCCCTAGCTTCTTCTTTGTTGTCTTTCTTTCCTTGACTAGCTCAAGCTCAAGTTGTTTTAAGTACTCAAACTTAATATAGTCATAAGGCAAGGGAAGGAGTGCATCTGCCTGATAGAATCATGTGACACTTAGGTAGTTAATCATTTTGATTCTGTCTTCTTCTTTATTTACCTGAGGTTCTTGTTGAATCACATCCTCTGTTCAGGACGTTCTTGAACTGGGGAGAGGGTAGGCATACCTTTGTACAGTCTTTTTCTTCTTCTCTCTTCATTGACTTGTACTAGGAGTTCTGTATCTTCTACCTCCTTCTTCTCTCTTGACCTTTCCTGGTCAACCAGTTCATTCAACTCATCCAAGGGAAGAGAAATGACACTATCTATGTCATAGTTCCTAGTCTGCCGTTAGTTTATCCTCACTGCCCTTAACTCATCATTCTGAGTATCTGGTCTGGGGACAGCCCTGATTGCAGACTCCATGAGTCTTGGAGACTCAGCAGAGGAACTTTCTCCTTAGCCTCCTTTTCCTCTCTCTCCTCCTCCTCAATCTCCTTAGATGTCATCTTTCTTTTCCCTTTGTCACTCACAGACCTTTGTGACTCAGGGTGGAGAGAGCTTTGGCCTTCATTGCTTGTTGCAGCATCTGAGCTCAGGCCAGAGAGAGGTTGAGAAGCACCTTCAACAGCAGGTGTCTCAGAAGGATATGGATCTCTATAGTAGTTGGAGATGATGAGACAGGGCTCTCAGGTTCTGTCACTAGGCCTTCAGTCAATGTTTCCCCTATGAAGCTAATCTTAGGGTCAGCCTCAACATCCAGTTGACCGATAACATTGCCTGATTGCCTAAGTCTCCTTCTTAAGCTGAACTCTGCAGTGATCCTGTCTTGGATTCTTTTAGCCAGTCTGTCAGCTTGTCTTGATTGGCTTGGGTTGACAAGTGGCATGTTGACTAGATCTAGACCTTCATAATAATCCATGGTCTGAAAATTGAAGACTTCTTGCTGTCCTTGAACTCTTATGATGATTAGGGCCTTCCTGTTGTTGTCATACCTCCACCCAATGATGTGATTGGAAAATGGTGAAGGTGACATAGCCCTTGGTATCCCATCCTCAAATAGACTCTGTATGAAGGAGTCTATGTAGTCCATATCAATGTGAACTAGAGGAGGTTGCTGAGAATGCACAGTTGCAAGTGAGGATGGTGAGTTCTTAATGTCCATTCTCTCTGAAGAACTCCCAGGTTCTATGGTTGTAATGACTTTCTCCCCCTTTTTGGTAGCATCACCCACTTGCATAGGTGAGCTGGAAGATAGGTCAATGACATCCACAGGTTCTTGTGTTCCTGGTTGAGCTCTCCTTAAGGGTCTCCAACTAGTTTTTCCTTAAGATATGAAATCTTAAGTTGCTGATCATTGATCTTGTTGTGTAGGGTAGTCACCTGAGATTCAAGGTGACTGACCTTTGAGACTAGGTAAGTGCATGTTTTAGACAATTTTTGCACCAGTAGTCTCAGATTCCCCTCATCTTCATCTGAAGATTCATTAGGGGTGAGATGATTGGACCAGAGTCCTCTCTCTCACCACCAGCTTGAGGTTCTTTGCTGCTGGTTTTTCTCTGCTCACTGGCAATCTCAGTTGAGATATCAGTGGGCTGAGTTGCCATGGTTGAGTCTTAATGATGTAATCATTTTCAGAAGTGAGAGCCTCTTCCATATGGACATCCTGAACAGGTTCAGGAGTGTCCACCTCAGTTGTAGGTGATTGATATGGGATAGATGTAGGAGACTCAGGAGTACTCATCTCTCTTCGAGTAGGTGGAAAGAAGAGAGATTCATTATACTCACTGAAACCTATATTTTCATCAGTATAGAAGTCAAGGTTGGGAATTGGTTGGTTGAGATGTATAGGTTGGGGATGGTAACTGTCCCCTAAAGGTTGGTCACTTGAGTGTTGAGACTCAGAGCGATGGCTTAAGGCAGTAGGGCTAATGAGCTCATCGGGCTGAGCATGAGGAACCTCAACACTGATTCTTGAAGAGATGGGAGTGGTCTGCTCTTCAGGAGAAGTGGGAGCTCCGGTGTCCACCTCTTCCTGTATGGGTGAGTATATGGGGGCCTCCACAGACTGATTAGCTTGAACAGGGGTTCGTTTGGATTTTCTTTGGTAAGTGATGGTGATTTGAGGCTGTGAGAGTGGTTGGGAAAAAGCAGGTGCGGGTTCAACACTAGCTTGGGCTGCTAGGTTGTCACCTGAGCAATGAGCTCTAACATTTTTTGGACCAGGGCTGTTTCTACCCCAGAGAACCCAATAGTGGGTTTTTTTAGTATTTTAAAGATGCTGGACTTCATCTGTCCTAATTTAAGAATGTTACCCGTTTCCCTCAATTGTGAGCCCAGTTCACAGTTAAGAATGTACTGGACATATCTAGGAATCATGTAATACTCTAAGGAATCTAAATTAGCAAGTAAATTTGTATAAACAAACTGAGAATACCTGAATTTGACCCCCTGAACCATTCCATGGATTATGAAGGAGAGATCCTCAAGAATCTGGTCCCATCCACCATGCTTGTTTGATAAGCTGTGGATGACCACATGGAGCAAAAATCTCCACTGGGATGAGACCTTTCCTTTCCTAAAGGTCTTTATAGAGAAATCTCCCTCATATCTCATCTGCTCAAAGGAATGATTGACAGCTTCCTTTGGAAAAAACACCTCACTTTCTTCATCATCCAGCTGAAGATGTCTGTTGATGATGGTCGGAGTGATGAAGATTGTTCTTCCCTGCACTGTGGCAGACAGTGCCTTCTCCCCATCCATAATGACCTCTTGGCAGGTCTTCCAGAATTCACGAAACTGATCCTCATAGAGTGGAGGATCAATTGTTAGGAAGGTGAAGTAGTTTGACAGAGTTAGGAAATGACAAACCTCTGACAAATGAGGATCTTTCTCAGAGCTTAACAGAGCAACCTGATTGTGTTGTCTGTGTAGCTGCATGGTAAAGTTGGGATCATTTCTTTGAGCAAGGTTGGCCCTTTTGAAGTAGCTTAAGGACGAAGAAAAAGAAAAGAAAGAAATTTCAAAGAAAAATTGGGGTTTTAGGTATGGAGGAAGAACAGATGATAGAAGAGGGGGGAAACCGTTAGGTTTATATGTGAAAAGAATTTCAGATAAAGTTTAATGAAAGAGGATAAAGTTTGAAATCCGGATGTCGGTCCCACCTCTGAAAAAGTAGTTTACTTTTGCTCAAAAATTAGTTTTCTTGGAAGTCTAAAAGCTTTCGAAGGTTAATTATCTTCGGAAGTTTTAATTAAAAAGCTTCCGAAGCTAAAATGACTTCGGAAGAATTTTCTGAGAGATTTGAGAATTTTGCTTCAGAGGAGAAATTAAAACTTGAATGCTTCGTATATAAACTAACAAAGCTTCCGAGAGTTAATTTTGCCTCAGAAGTAAATTGTCCTTGAAAATAAGTAAGTGTTTGAGACAAGTATTTAAGCTTCGAAAGACAAATTTGAAAACACTTCCGAAGGTAAATTTCTTAGACAGTTATTTATTTGGAAGACATGATTTACTTCCGAAGTTAAAAGCATAACTTCTGAAGTATCAGAATTTTCAAAAGTCTAAGAAAATCTTCAAAAAGAATTTTCATCCAAAGAAAACATGAGCTTATGAAAGTGATGAACTAGACAACTTAGGACACATAAATGTTTAAGAAATAATAAGAATTAGTTTTAAGAAAAGCTTACTCAAAGTTTATCATCCAATAGCTGATATTAGATATTTAAATCTCTGTTCATCAAAGGCCTTTGTAACAGATCAGCATATTGTTCATCTCTATTAATTTGACTAGTTTAATTAATCCCTTTTCATAGTTATCTCTTATTAAATGATCCTGATATTGATGTGCTTTGTCCTGAGTACTGCATAGGGTTCTCTGTGATTGAGATAGCACTGTTGTTGTCTATGTGAATAGGAGTTCCTTGATGTTTAACCCATAGTCCAGCATTTGATTTTGAATCCAAAGTACTTGAGCACAGCAGCTTGCAGCAGCAATGTATTTAGCTTCAGCAGTTGATGCAGAGACACAAGATTATTTCTTGCATTGCCATGAGACAACCCTCTCACCAAGAAATTGACATCCCCCAGATGTAGACTTTGCAGTCATGTTGTAACCACCATAATCACTATCTGTATAGGCATACAGATTGAACTCAGAATTCTTAGGATACCATAGTCCAAGTGTTGATGCACCTTTGAGGTATCTTAGAATCCTCGTGATAGTGATAAGGTGAGACATCTTAGGGTTGGCTTGATATCTTGCACAAATACATGTAGCAAACATGATATCAGGCCTGCTAGCAGTTAGATACATAAGAGACCCAATCATAGCCCTATATAAGGCTCATCTACACACTCCCCCTCAAGATCAGGACCAAGAGAGTGGTTTTTGGCTATGGGTGTCTTAGCAATCTTGCAGTCAGTCATATTGAACCTCTTGAGTATGTCCTGAACATACTTGACTGACTTATGAAGATGCCATCTTCAACTTGCTTCACCTGAATTCCCAGAAAGAAATTGAGTTCCCCCATGGCACTCATTTCAAATATGTCTTTCATCAGCTTCTCAAAGACTTTGCAGAGCTTTGGATTAGTTGAACCAAAGATGATATCATCCACATATACTTGAACTAGCAATATGTCTTTTCCTTGTTCTTTGATGAAGAGAGTTCCATCTATAGTACCTCTCCTGTATCCATGTTTACAAAGATACTCAGATAGTGTCTCATACCATTTCTTGGGTGCCTGATGCAGTACATAGAGAGCTTTGTAAAGCTTGCAGACATAATCAGGATGATCAGGATCTACAAAACCAGGTGGCTATTTGACATAAACCACTTCATCTATCACTCCATACAAAAAGGCACACTTCACATCAAGTTGAAAGACCTTGAAGTTCTTGGATGCAACAAATGCCAAGAATATCCTAACGGCTTCTAATCTTGCCACTTGAGCAAAGACATCAGTGTAGCCAATCCCTTCTTCTTGTCTGTATCCTTGAACAACCAGTCTAGCTTTGTTCTTGATGATGATGCCTCTATCATCTTTCTTGTTCCTGAACACCCATTTGGTTCCAATTGTACTCTTCCCAGAAGGAGAGGACAAAGGTTCCAAACTTTCTGCCTTTTGAATTGAAGCAGCTCTTGTTGCATAGCTTCAACCCAACTTCCATCCTTTAGAGCTTCATCAACTTTCTTTGGCTCTATCTAGGATAGAAAACAAGAGTGAAGATAACATTTGCTTCATGGGTTTGTCCTCTTGTCTTTACCCTAGAGACAAGATCTCCAATGATGTTTGTGGTAGGGTGAGACTTGTGGATCCTAAGCTAAGGGATCACAACAAGTTGTTGAGAGAGATATAAATTAGAGAAATTTAGATCTGGCATGGATGTTTCTCCCACCACATCAGCACACTTTTCAAATGAAACTTGATCCAAGTAGTGTGTGACATCGTTGATGTTCTCATCAATGGTGTGGTTAGTGGCATCAAAACATTCTTAGTCACTGTCACCACTGCCATTGTTATCTTCCACAGTTGAGGTGTTCTTATCTGGTTGTAGAGCCTCTGAGCTGGAATTTGAAGGCATACCAGATGTATCAGCTGAGTTTGTCATTGTTGTACTGATAGAAACCTCATTTGCAGAAGTTGTTCCAACTGGAGCTGAAGATATATGACTTGAGGATCTTCCTAGCTCAAATCTTGGATCAGGATCATTTGTATTTAAATTTGCTGCAGATCCTGAAACATTCTCACAAGATTTGTTAAAAATAGTTCGTAACCAAATCAAGATCAAACAACCAATCCGGACCAGAACCAACAACACAAGGTGTGTGTTCATTGAAAGTCACATTGGCTGACTCCTCAACAATTCTAGTTCTGAGATTGTACACTCTATAAGCCTTAGCTTGGGAAGAGTATCCAATAAAGTGTCCATCATCTGGTTTCTTAGCAACCTTGGCAATTTGTTATTTGGTATTCAAGATGGTGCAAGGACATCCAAATGACCTGAGGAAATCAATGTTTCCTCTTATGCCAAAGTTCATAAGGAGTCTTGCCATGAGTCTTAACTACTAAAACTTTGTTTTGCACATAGCAGACAGTGTTGACTGCCTCTGCCCAGAAGGTGATGGGCAGTTTAGAGTCAGATAACATGGTTCTTGCAGCTTCAATCAGTGTCCTGTTTCTCCTCTCAGCAACACCATTTTGCTAAGGAGTCCTGGGGGCATTGAATTGCCTTGTAATACCCCTTTCATCACAAAATGTATCAAGGGTTGGTTCTTAAATTCAGTTCCTTGATCACATCTTATGATTTTGACCTTGTGATTAGACTGCTTCCCAATCTTTAAGATGAAATTCTTCAGAATCTCAGGAGTCTCATCCTTAGTTCTAAGGAAGAAAACCCAAGTGAATCTTGTAATCATCTGTGATCACTAGACAGTATAATTTTCTTCCTAAACTCATTACACTGGTGGGGCCAAAGAGATCCATATGTAACAAGTGTAGGGGTGTAGTGATGGAGTTCTTTTCCTTAGGCTTGTGAGATACCTTATGTTGCTTCCCTTTCAGGCATGCAACACAGTGGTCATCACTTGTGAACTCTTTCTTTGGCATTCCAGTTACCAAATCATGCTTAATTAATTTATTCATGGTCTTAAAGTTTACATGACACATTCTTTTATTCCATAGGAAAGACTCATCACTATTGGCTTTAGACAGAAAGCATGAAACTTCTCCAAAGGGAGAAGTTTCTTGCAAATCCATCTTGTATATGTTTCCTTTCCTGGGGGCTCTAAGCAAGATATGCTCATGAGGAATGACCACACCAGGCTTAAGAACAATGCACTCATGCTCAGTAAAGAGCATGTTATGACTCTGATCACAAAATTGAGATACACTCAGAAGATTGTATCCTAGCTCCTTAACAAAGTTTACCTTTTCTATGCTGAGCTTACCATTTGTGACCTTGCCCCTTCCAGAAATGTAGCCACCTTCATCTCCTCCAAAAGCAATGGTCCTCCATCAATCCTTTCAAAGTTCTGGAGTAGTGACCTATTGCCTATCTTGTGCCTGGAACAGCTACTGTCTATGATCCAGACATTTTTGTCTGTCTTCAGCTGTCTCTGCACAAAGAGAATGATTAGTTACATTTGGAAACCCAAGCCTTGCTTGTCTTGAGCTCATTTCCAGAAGGTAATTCAACAGTAATAGATCCTATGGTTGTACAAAGAGGATCTTGAGCTGTTGTTGATGGAGAAATCTAGTCACTTGGTCTTTCTTAGACATCCACACCACCTTTGGAGTCTTGGACATGACCTTCAAAACTTCGGAAGCTTTTGGAACTTCGAAAGTTTTGATGACTGATCCTTCGGAAGATTCTGCAGACACTGCAGCAGACTTTAGTGCTTCAGAAGAACTCCTTTCTTCCGAGACCAACTTTTCTTCCGAGGGTAATTTTCCACTTCCCTTCTTCTTAGACATGGAGCTTTCGAAGGAATCAGGTTTTCCTTCTGAAGCTTGAATCTTCTTAGAACTCTTTGAATCCTTTGTTTTGGTCATATGGACAGTACCTTTAGGATTGAAGGGACAATCCTGGCAATGTGAGTGGTACTTTCACACATAACATAATACATCTCTTCTTCACAAGAGTCTTTTCTTTGATAGGACTGTCTTTGGTCACATCCCTTCTCCACCTTCATCTTTGCAGATGATGAGACAATCCTCTTGGGCTGAGGACTGTGCTTGAAGTTTGATGGTCCAGGCTATGCAGCAGTGGTACACAGTACATCAGTTTTCTTCTTGCTGCTCAGATGAGTGAAAAAGAACCAGAACTCTTAGCAAAAGAGTTTTGGTTGATGTCCTCAGTCCCTACCACTTTAAACCCTGCAAAGATAAAAACTTGTTTCTACTTAGAGTCAAAAGTAGTCTTGATCTCTTGAGCCTTCCTTGCCTTTCTTTTGCTCTTTCTGATCAAGTTCTTTCTCATGGACTTGGTCATCACAGTCTTCACTTTCTCCTCAGAAGGCTAGTGGCCCTTCTTGGAATCCTCATCTTCACTCTTTTCAGAGGGATTCTTCACTATCTCTTCTTCATCCTCTTCACTCATGGGATCTATGAGAGGAAGCTCATCTTCACAAGTTCCACACCTAGGAGATCTTACTGACAAGATTATGTGTGGAGGAGCTATCTCATTGGATCCTAGTCCCTGCCTGTTTTGATAGCACACTTTGTTGTGTAGGGACGAGGATATCATGTTCTTGAAGGTCTCTTCTTCAAGAACACTCTTTTCTGCCCTGGCTTTGCTGATCACAAGCTCAGCCTGGCACTCAGTTAACTTGGTTATGAGATTTTTGATCTGAGTCCTAAAATCTTGTGTTTGTGTTTTAGAACTGAAATGGTTTTCTCTAAGTCCTCTATTTTCAGCTTATAATCATTTTCAGACTTTCTAAAATCAGATTTTAAAATGTTTAAGGACTCAAGGTCAGATCTCAGTTCCAAGTTGTAGGACCTGTACCTGTTAACTTTAGCAATGGATTCAGGAGTACAAAGATGTTCCAATACCTTGGCTTCATCATGATCTGCCATCAGTGCTTGGTTTGGAGAAGCATCTTCCACCTGAAAGCTCTAGTCAAAGCCTCCTTCTTCAACAGCAACATCAGCTTGCTGCTTTGACTTCTCATTGTGGAGAGCTTTGTCAGTGTAGTTTGGTCTGGATTGTGTTTGGACACCATTTGTTCTAGGTGCCTTACACTCTCTGGGAAAGTGGCCCATCAAGTTACAGTTGTAACACTTGACTTTACCTTTGTCCAGTCCAAACTTTCCACTAGTTGCATTGCTTGGAAACTTCCTTCCAGTTCTCTTGTAGAACTTCTTGGCTCTGTGAGTGAGAAGAGCTATCTGCTAGACTATTTCCATATATTCCAGATCATCTGGATGGGTACAGTCCAGGTCTTCAAGAGTGAAAAGAGAGTTGCCATAGCTTTAATCAGAAGACACAAAAGCTTGAGAAGAGCTTGTCTCTTGGAATGGGCTTCCTTGAGTGTAGTTCTCCCTTGGTGTCTCTGGGAACGTGATGAAAGGACCCTTTGGTGAATTGTCAGGGTAGCATAAGAGATGATGTTGGGTTCTATGCTATCCCTTTCAATCACATGTAGGGCTGAACCCATTTGATTGTTAGAGTTGCCAGATGAACCTTGCATGTTCATCTCCATCTGGTAGCCACTGAGAATCCCATATAACTCTGTCAGAGTAAGAGTTTTGAGATTTTCAGTTCTCTTGATCGCCACACGTGTGTCCATTGCCTAGGAAGTGAGGACATGAACTTTCTTACAATGTCTCTGTTTTCAAGAGAAACTCCTCCATCCACTAGGGTATCCACAATCTCAACATACCTGAAATACTGCTGAGTCATGGTTTCACCTGTTTTGAAGGTAAAGTTTTTAAATTGCTGCTTCAGGAGATCCTTCTTGTTTTCCTTGGCTTCAAAAGAACCCTCATACATCAGTTTCAGTGCATCCCACAACTGCTTGGCTATTTTGCACTTCTTGAAACCTCTGTATACAGAGTTTGGAAGGGCAGTTTGAAGAGATGTCATAGCTTTTCTATCTATCTCTACTCTTCCTATCTTCATCAGAGTAGTTAGCCATATCTTTGGGGATCATACCAGCACCAGTAGCAGAAGGGGTGCTAGGTATGAAAGGTCCATTCTCAATAGACTCCCACATTCTTGAATCAAGAGACCTGATGAAACCTTCCATTCTTAAACACCAGGTATGAACCTCATCAAGAGTGATCAGTGGGGACTTGTTCATGGTTCCAGTTTCCATATCAGTTTTGGAAATGGCTGCCATTTGAAAAGTATAGTATTTGTGTGTGTGAGGGATCTTAAGATGGTGAGATCTTATATTAAGAGCCTGAAATGATCTGATACCAAATGCAAGATCGTTGAAGGTTTAGTTACAACACAACAACACAAAGAGGAGATTAACTAAACTTTAATCAAACAGTAAACTGGATTAACCAAGTGTTGAGATACTAAGAACACAAGTAATGCAAGAGACAGAACACAAAGAACACAAGTGTATGGTGTTCAAGAATGCAGTATATTGCCTTCTCTATGTTCTAATACAAGTGTTACAAAACATAAATAAAAGATACAAGAACGTGAGATACTTATACTACATCCTACAGCCGGCTATACTTTGAAAGCTAGCTGGATACAATTGACTAGACACGAACAAAATCAATTGTAGAGTCAAAAGGTAGATTGCCTTTTGACTTGTGACTATGACATGCCATAGCTCACATCCTTATCTATTACAAAAAGGATAAAGTAGATAAAGTAGAAAGTCACAGACTCAAGACCTTAATGTATAGTTACCAAAAGCATGGACCTTTTCACCAACTCATGTAAGTTGGTGACTTGCAGAGGTGCATAGGAAAGGTGTCCAGCTTTATGGAACAGTACATCAGATAAAGCATGTTACTAAAAGTCTTCGGAAGAAATCTGTCTTCATGACCTGAAGCTTCGGAAGACTTTGTCTCTGAGGCTTCGGAATACTTCATGTTTGGCTTCAGAAGATTTCACACTTAGAGTATGTTTTCTGTTTCACGTGTGAAACTTCCTAAGCTTCTTCTTTAATGCACTTGTGCAGCATGCAGGAAAGACTTAAGATGTTTAGGTTGCATCAGCCTCTTCATTAATCTCTACAACCTTGCTACCAACAGTCCGAGTGAGGAGCTCCTCATCCGTATCCTCCTCCTCATCAGGTTTGAAATCCTAATGGAATCCAACATCCTTAGTATTTCTTTGGGTGGGTGCTGGTGATGCTATATCAGTAGTGGGGACCCTCGGTTGAGTGGGCTCTACATCTCCACCAGCACCGGTGTCATCGTCATCTGAGTCATCATCAGGGAACTCGATCTGCTCAGTATCTGAGTCACTATCGTCGTGGTGCCACTTTCTTCGTGACGGCGCCACATAGTCTTCACGGGCCAGATGCCCAAACAGTCGCCTCACAGGCGGTTTCACCTGCTTCCTCTTGTATACTTTCATTCGACCCAAGGTGGTATAATCCATCACCTCGAGTGCTACCGCATCCTCCTTCTCCTTTGGCAACGAAGGGAGCTTTTGGTCTATGATCATCTGTATGAATCGAGGGTACATGCAAAAGCCCTCCTTGCCCTTCCCTCTATGTTCTCACCAGGTAGGTGAAGATCATCCTAGAGAAGCTGAACGGATGGTTCAGCACCAACGCCACATAGGTGTTCTGTATCTGATTAGACAACTCATCGAACCCCCTTCCGTGAGGCAATGCACTTGAGCAGCACATGGGCTAAGTACTTAAACTGAGGACACATGTTACTCTTGTTGAGCACACCTGAGTTAATGTCCCCAGAGTACTTGGTCCGCAAAAAACAGCCTCGTACTATCAGTGGATGTAGACGGGTAGGGCGATTAGCATCATCCCTGAGCTCTAACACTGTCCTGAGATCATCATTAGTGATCTCTATGGGCTGACCAAAAATAGAACTCCTGATCCGGTAGGGCTCTGAGGATCTGTCCACCACAGCGCTTTCCCAGAAAGCCTGTTGGACTGAGTGACAAGGAGTCGAGATGGCACGGAAGATCCTCGATCTTCGTAGAAATGTGATAATGCCCAAGAAGTCAGCTGCGTTCCTGGATGTCAGATCCAGATGAGCAAAGATGTTGTGCTTAGTGCTCATAGTCCAACGACTAGCCATCTGTTACACAATGAATATAAACGTTAGTGTCAGTCAATAAGTAATGAACTTAATCATTTGAACATGAAATTCTCTGTTCTGTCGTGCGAATACCTCCTACGTATGACTTAACATGCGACTAAGCTCATACGTATGCTATCTCATGTGGTTACTCCAGTCGTGCGAGTGAACTCATACGCATGGTTTAGCTGTGCGATTTGGCTATTCGCCCCTTTCAATCATGCGACTGAAGTTCATCAGATTGTCCATTCGCATGACAAACTAACTGTTCAATTCAAAATCAAATTTTGAGCAATATTTAATCTTAGACATCGTGGTTAGACTCATTAGACTCACAATTCACCGACAAAACACATTATAACATTTAATTGCACAATGGACTTAGTTTATAAGTTTATTTGTCAATGTAAGTCATGGTTTCTTTTAGGGTTCATATCAGTCGAATTTGGGCTTATATCGATGGATATTTTCATGGATTGCACCTCATTATCCTGTATAGACAATAGAAATCGTCAGTACACAACAAACAATGGCTCAAATGAAAATTTGGCAGAGTAACGGTATGTTCGTGTGATGTAGGGGCGATTTGGGAGTGATGACCAACTGCGACCGACTCACCCTCTATTTATACTAGGGTTTACTTTCAGTCATGCGACTGAGCCCAGTCGCATAGTTGATTCATGCGACTAAAGATCAGTCATGCGACTAGCACAGTCGGTCACCTTTAGTCATGCGACTAGAAGTCAGTCGTGTGACTGGGTCATTTGGTCACCTTCATCCATGCGGTTAGCACATTTTAGTCATCCTCATGGTCCAATCGCACATATGGCCCATACGTGTGGGTTAATCATGCGATTGGGCACGTTCGTATCCTCCAATCATATGACTGGTCCATGCTCATGGTCCAGTCGTGCGAATGAATCATACTTATGGTTTTTGAATTTATGACCATTTTACCTTTGATACCCTTTTAAACTATTGATTTAACATTATGAACCTTTGATCATCTCAGACATGATCATTTTAACTTGAAAAACTTTTGACCACCTCAGACGTGGTCCTTTTAAATTACTTTGTCACCTCAGACGTGATCCATTTTTATTTGAAAGCACATGTGGTCACCTCAGACATGACCGTTTAGATAATAAGATTCCTTATCAACTTCCATGACATAGTCCTATATTAAACAAACTGAAATTGACAAGCTTTATACAGAAATGAAGGAAATAACACTGAAACTTAAAACTAAGACATGTTTTTGGGTTTTTGTGAGGGTAATCCTAAGATGTAAATCTAAGAAATTATTTTTCTGAAAAGGCAGCTTCAATTCATTTAAACCATACATGGACCAATTCAATTTGGAATCATACAGTATATTCAAATCATTTGGGACAAGTTATCTAAAACCTTTGATGCTCTATTCTTGTTTTTCATCTAGAGTCATTTAGCAAATTTAGGAAATCATACTAGTACTAATAGGTCCCCACACTGATTTGAACTTTCAAGAATTGTAGCCACAATGATTGTCAGTATACTTGTCCTCTTAAATCCATACATAGACTTTCAACACACATTGGTGATGGTTTAAGGTTTGTTTATTTCAAAAAGCATTTGTGGATCCCACACTTATATGGTAATCAACATTCCTTAGGAGATTTTGAGTAGTCTCAGGGTAGTATTCAAGAAGAAACTATTCTTAGAACTTTCAAAGAGAAGCCAAGCCTTAGGTCAGTGCCACCGCACAGCAGAGAGGCACATAACCTATCTTCTTGTTTGAGCAATTTCATTCTTTTTGCACAGATCTCACCAACAACATAGGTTATCAGTTTGATTGTATTTGTTTTCTCATGCTTTGGTCTTACGCGCACATTCGTGGCTTTTATTTTGCTCGTCACCCCTTATTGGAATCTTGTTGATTGTGCTGACCGGAGATAAGGTGTTACCCACAGCTAGTCAAATATTTTAGTTTAATCTTGAGAGCACCAAAAAGGTCTAGTCATCTATTGTGTTGAATCTACTGACATATTATCTGTGCTTTAGCAACCTCTAGGTCTACTTTCTTTGTGTTACCTTAGTAGTAGCTAGTTTATCTATCATATTTCCTTTTATATTGCTCATACTACACAAACTTATACTTGAGCTTTGCATCTTTTTCAATTTAAAGTTTTAAAGTCCCAAATGGTTTGCTCCTGTAAAATGTTAAAGTCCCAAATAGTAGTAGCTAGTTTATCTATCATATTTCCTTTTAATCAGCTAGCTCTCCTCCTCCCTCATTTTTTTAATTTATACTGTCTAAACCTATTCTCCCTCTAAAATTTTAAAACCGTAATGGATTAGCGTTTTAGGATTTTAATAGGCAAAGAATAAGACCATTTTAATTAAACTACTTAAGATTGAGAAAATAAATAAAAAATTTGAAAATTAAAAGAAAATTTACATGACACATCGGACTACACATGGTCATCTTTAGAATGACCTCACTTTTCTTTTTAACGCCGTTGACCTCTAACAGATATAGAAAACGTGGTTTGTCAAAAGCCTTTGTATAGAGGTCAGCGCATTGAAAATCCGTGTTTATTTTTACCACATCGATTAAGTTCTTTTCAAAGCAATCACATATAAAGTGATATTTAATTCCGATGTGTTTGGTCTTACAATGTTGGACCGGGTTTTTAGTGACTACAATAGCAGCAGAGTTATCAACAAAGATAGGAGTAGAAAAGAATTTCAAACCGTAATCCCGCATTTGCTGTTGAATCCATATGATTTGTGAACAACAACTTGCAACAACAATGTATTCTGCTTCATAGGTTGACAATGCAACCGAGGTCTGCTTCTTACGCTGCCAGGTTACTAATCTTCTCCCAAAGAACTGACACCCTGCTGATGTAGACTTGTAGTTCATATTGCAGCCGCCGTAATACGAGTCGCTATACGCCGTAAGCTCAAAGTCATCATCATGAGGATACCACAACCCTAGTGTGGGTGTACCCTTCAGATAACGAAAAATCCTTTTGACCCCAATAAGATGGTTCACCTTAGGCTTTGCCTGATATCATGAACATAAACATGTAGCATACATGATATCAAGTCGTGAGGCAGTGAGATACATGAGAGATCCAATCATCCTTCGATACATAGTGGCATCTACCAGATCACCATTCTCGTCGGTGCTACATCATGGTTTGTAGCAAGTGGAGTTCTAGCTGTAGAAGCATTCTCCATGTCAAACCGACTAAGAATATCACTTACATACTTGGTCTGATGTAGGAAAATCCCATTTGGTGTCTAATCCACCTGTAACCTGAGAAAGAACTTCATCTCTCCCATTGCACTCATCTCAAAATCCGCATTCATTACTGCTTCAAACTCTTTACATAATTCTTCGTTCTTGGAACTGAAGATTATGTCATCAACATAGATTTGTACCAGCAGTAAATCCCCATCTTTTTCCTTGATAAACAATGTACAGTCAATGAATCCCCTACGAAAACCATGTTTCACAAGATGAGTCGAGAGTTTCTCATACCAGGCCTGCGGAGCTTGATGAAGCCCGTATAGAGCCTTGTCCAGTTTGTACACTCTGTCCTGATGATATGGATCCTCAAATCCCTCGGGTTGACTGACATACACTGTCTCTCGGATCTCACCATGAAGGAACACACTCTTCACATCTAGTTGATAAACTTTGATCTTCATATAAGATGCATAGGCAAGGAAGATGCAGATTGCTTCCATTCTTGCCACGGGTGCAAACACTTTATTGTAGTCAATACCCTCAACTTGTCGAAATCCCTGAACAACAAGCCAAGCCTTGTTTCTGATGATCACTCCTTGATCATCTTTCTTGCATTTCATACCCATTTGGTGCCAATGACCTTAGCACCTTTAGGTCTATCCACTAGAGTCCATACACCCATCTTTTTGAACTGAAGAAGTTCTTCTTGCATGGCACTCACCCATGCCTCATCATTCAAGGCTTCACTAACATACTTTGGCTCAAAGTGAGACACAAAGCAACGATAGGCACCATCGTGAACATATCCCTTTTCCATCACAAAGGCATAATTAGCTGAGTACAACTGATTTCTGGTCTGAACTCCTGATCTCACATCTCCTATGACATTATCCAAAGGATGATAGACGTTTAGACGTGAGCCGGGAGTTATTGGAACAACCACCTCAGAATCAAGATTATGAACATTTGGTTCTGGATCTGAGGCAATAGGAGTCTGAGGTTCAGAAGGCTCAGAAGCATCACTGTCAGATGCTTGTGGACTTGTGGTAGTCGGAACCTATTCATGGTTGTTCTGATCGTTTTCCACATTTTCTTCATCAGAGGAAGAGTCACTAACATCAAGTACTCCCCCTGAGTAGGTAGATGATTGACTTTGTGAATCGAATGGTGTTGAATCTTGAGATGATGTGTTCAAGACATCGTACATCATCTCGTTTGCCAACTCATCTTCGGAAATGGAGAGAGGTATGTTGAAGGACTTGAAGAATCCATCATAGTCAAAGAAGTAAGTAGGCCCTTTTCCAACGGGTGGTGTGTTGTATCTCTGAACATTAACATTACACCACACCTCTACTTGACCTGTTGAGTTGTTGTAAACTCTCTTGTTTGGTATGTTGTATCCTAGAAAAATCCCTTCATCAACCTTCTCGTTGAATTTTCCCTCTTGAGTCTTCTTCAGCAGGGTGCATAGAGCGCCAAACGGCTCAAGATACTCTAAGTTAGGTTTACATTGTTGTAGTAACTCATAGCATGCTTTTCCATGGTGTTTAACTACCAGAACTCGATTGAGCGTATAATGCATTCCAACTGCCTCATTCCAGAATTGAATAAGCAATTTCGAGTCTGCTAGCATAGTCCGTGCGGTCTCTATCAAGCTGCGATTCTTCCGTTCAGCAACACCATTCATCTGAGGAGTGTAGGCAGAGGTAAATTGATGCACAATTCCCTTTTCCTTGAAATAGGCCTCCATACATTGATTCTTGAACTCAGTTCCGTTGTCTGAGCACACTTGTCGTACTTTCAGCTTGTATAAGGATTCCAGTGTAGTTACTAGTTCCTTGAAGGATTCAAATGTTTCTGATTTGGACTTTAGAAACATTACCCAAGAGAATCTTAAGTAGTCATCAGTAACTACATAGCAGTACAAGTCACCTGCAATGCTTCTTGTACTGACTGGACCAAACAGATCCATGTGAAGAAGCTCAAGAGGTAGTTCTATTAAATGAACTTTCGTTTCCTTATGAGACTTCTTTGTCTGTTTTCCTTTCTTTCATGCAACACAGAAATCCGGGAGTTGGAAGTTTTTGACATTCACTCCCCTCACTAGATCGTTCTGGATCAAGTGATTCATTTTCCTCGGATTTATGTGTCCCATTCTCCTATGCCAGGAGATGGAATCCTTCTCAGTAACTTTGGACAAGAAGCACTGAACTTCACGATCTGTTGTGGAGGCCTTTGAAAGATCCAAGACATAAAGATCATTATATCTTGAAGCTAACATTAGGACTTGGTCCTCTGGGATCACGTAGTCCTTCTTCAGAACGTAGCACTTCTTGTTGTCAAAGACTACTTTGAAGCCTTTATTACATGTTTGAGAAACAGAAAGTAAGTATTTTGTAATTGTTTGACATAGTTTACCTTGTCAAATCTAACTTTTTGATTTCCCTTCCCCTTGGGTTGTGATATACCCGCCTTTGTTTCCAGCAAATGAAACATGCCCTCCTTTGATTTGTCTAACGTTTGATAAGAGAGCTCTATTCCCCATCATGTTCCTGGATGCTCCACTATCTACAATCCACGTGTTAGTCTCATCACTATAGCGAACACCCTGCACATTTAATGAAAACATTAGTTCAAGTTAGGAACCCAAGCCTTCACTGGCTTGGGTTTCCCCAAGGCATCACACAACATAAACTCAACCCATTGACCATTTGAGGTTGATGTCTGTTTGTTCCTATTTTCAGACGCTGAGGCGGATTTTTCTTTCCATAACCTAGCTTTGTGTAAGGCCTGTTTGTGATAAACAGACGACTGGCTGATGGGTTGAAATTTGGATTCACTATCCCTTTTAGGAGGCGTCACAGAGTTCCTCTTAAAAGATCTAGTTTTAGATGCAGGAAGTTCAACTTTTCTCCTCGGTGTCTGATAATAAGGACAATTGTACTCTCCACAATTGTAGCAAGATCTGCTTTCAACTTTACGGTTTATTTGTTTTTATGGAGATGTATGTGTCACACAGATGACCTTATTTTGTTTAGATTGAGACACTTCTTTGTTAGATGTATGGTCGGGTTTTACAAACTTAATTGCTTTACCTGGTTTTACATCTTTTATTTCTTGTTTACCTGGACTTTGACGTGATACTCGTGATTGATTAGGTTTTATAGTCTTTTTGGGTTCTGATTTGACTTTGTTTGAACCTGACTTTAAACTAACCTTTTCAAACTCTTTTTCCTAGTTAACACAAGGCATCTTTCCTTTTGCCTTAGAAGTGGACTCCTTTTGTTTAGTGCCAGAGAAGTGGTCACCACATGATCCTTGAAGGGGTTAGTATTAATTGGTTTAGATTTGGTGTTCATCAAGGTCTCAGGTGGTGGCGGAACCACTTTGTATCCCAATCCCTCCCCATAGTTTCTCTCTCTCACTAAGTGTTGGACAATATGGGATGAGCTTGTCGAACTATGCAGTTTTTTTTAAAGAGTTGACTTCTACTTCTAAAACTGCTTTCTGCTTCTTAGTGTCCTCTAAGGAGTTAAGATAGTACCTAATATCATTAGCTTGATTAAGGCAACTACTTTGTTTCCCTAAGTTGTTTGTTCAAAAGATCTATCTTTTCCTTGTAACTGTGCTCATTTTGTTTTAAAACTCTATTAGCTTCAGTGCATACTTCCAAATCCTTTACTAGGCTATCATTATGATCTAATAACCTAGCAAATTTTAAATCTATGCTTTCTCTAAATTTATTACAGTCAGAACAAACATGATTATTAAACAACTGGTCAGTAGTACTTACCTAAGATGTTGAAGAGGAATCAGCCATGTGTGCAGAATCTGTTGTCTTTGGTTCTGGTAATTCTGACATTGATGTAGATTTTTCTTCTTCAGGCAGGTGGTTGACCACAGGTGCAGTGTCTTTAGAATTGGACATCGCGAGCTCTACTGCTATGTCTCCTTCACTTGCGGAATCGTCATCTATGTCCTCCACACTAGCTATGTTGGACTCTCCCGGTGTGACGAACCGAAAGCTCCAGTCCCGTCCTTCATCCTCATTAGCAGTCAAGGCTTTAGGGTCCTTGCTTGCTGAAGTAGAACTACTAGATGTGGCTTTGTCTGGACGATTAAAGGACGAAAAAGGATTGCCATTACCAGTCTTCTTTGGCTTCACACACTCCCGTTTGAAGTGCCCTTTCTCACCACAGTTGAAACAGGTTACCTTTGACTTGTCAAAGCCAAAGGTTGTGTCCTTGGTTGCAACCAAGTTCTGTCCGGTCTTCTTGACAAACTTTTTAGCTCATCGGACAGCACTTGCCAAGGCGCACAGTATATCCATCCGTTCCAACTCCATCTCATCCACCTGTTCATAATCCTCATCTGCAAGGTGGCAATTTCCTATCTTTCCAGCAATTAGTCCATCATAGGAGTGGACTACAGCAGCTAAGAGGTCCATGTGTTCTCTAGCCACCTCAATAGTTACGTTGCCGAAGTTATCGGTTTTCAATTTTGCTGCATTGGCTTCAGGTATAATATACTGGTACCAGACGACCTTGACGTTTCAGGCCCTGAAGTAGATGCTTGTGCTGGACTTGTTGAGCTTGAGACGAAGGCAGTCTGCAGTGGTGCTCCAGATGTCTTGGCCTGAGGAGTCACGTTGTAAAGCGCCGGATTATGATCATAGTTGGCCTTTTGGGCTCTATACTTCATCCTAAGCTCCTCCTCTCTCAGTTTCAGAATGAATTCATTTATATCTAACTTTGAGATCATCCTATTGTGTCTGAGATTCGAAACAAAAGAAGCCCATTTCTCTCGTAATCATCTGCAAAGTTGGATACCTTATCCTCCATCAACATAGTTACTCCATGAGTGTGCATCTCACTCATCAAGTGGTAGAACCTGTCGATCACATCGTCCAGGCCTTCCTTTCCCATTGAAGAGAAGTTGTCAAACTCCTTCTTCAAAGCTTTGGCTTTAATGGCCTGATGAGGAGGCATTTCTATCATACCTCTTCTCTAACGCATCCCATATTTCTTTGCTTGAGTATACTCCGAGTATTGATGGAAGATATCCTTCGGAATAGACTGGGTAAGCAAAGCGTTAGACTTTCTTCTCAGCTTTGTGTTTCACCTTTAATGCATCAAACATGCCACTTAACATAAGTTTGACACGTCAGCTCCAACTGGCATGCTGTACCCCGACTCTATTGCCTCCCACAAATTGTATCTACTCCATTTAAGTAGATTTCAAAATGTTGTTTCCATTGTGGGTAGTCGTCTAATGTGATAAGCTTTGGGGGATTATTATGAATTCCACTTCGTTCTCCAATAGCAGTAGATTCTGAATACGAGTATCTCTACTTGCTGTGTATGCTGAAAACTGGTCCCCATTTCACTTAACTTTACTATCAAAAAAACTGTTTATGTGTGCGAATGAAGGTATGCGATTGGGCTTATTCGGGCGATTGAACTAGGCGAATGGTTCAATCGTGCGACTGAACTAATGTGGATGAGTCAGTCGGCCGAATGAACTAATGCGGTTGAGCAGTCCGAATAGGGTTCTCAGTCGTATGAATGAGTCCAGTCGTGCGTTTGGGGAATGCGAATGAACTTAGTCTTGTGACTGAACCTGCTGAAGTTTGAAAATTCGTAGGTTAAATGTGTTTTGGCCGCAAAAACTCGAATTTTCAGAAACCCTAATTGTCGTATGCCGGAAAAACTAAAGTTTATGGTCAGGAGACGTCTAAGACACCGTTTAACACAAAAAGATTGCGTTTTAGTGAACAAACACAATTTTTGTATAAAAAACGATTAAATCAACATGTAATCAAGGGCCAAAGCTCTGATACCGGTTAAATATAAGCTCTGGGTTATCTACTATTTCTAAGGTGATTGTTTCAATAATATAGAAGAATTACAACTTAAATTGGGTATGATGTGTCTTACCAAATGTTGAGTATAAAGTGATTAAATCATCAAAAAATAGATTTGAGGCGTCATGTTGTAACGATGGTTGCGATTGGTATATTCGTACGCATTGTTTTAAAAATACAAGTATATTTCAAGTTAGATATTTCAAATCAGTACATACTTGTTTAAGAACACAACATTATCCAAATATTCATCAAGAAAACAAAAAAGTATTGGGTCATATCATTAAAGACCAACTAAAAGATAGCGGTCGAATTTACCGAGGTAAAGAAATATGAATGATATTAAAGAGAGATATAAAGTTAGCATATCGTATGCTCAAGCATGGCATGGGAAGGCTTACGTGCTCAAACTTTTAAAAGGATCTCCAGAAGAATCGTTTTCGTATCTTCCTATTTAGTGCTACAACTTGAAAGCAAACCCGGGTGTAAAGTCCTTGTCACGATCGATTCCACATATTGTTGCACTTGATAATCGAATTAAGATGGATGTGTGTGTGTGTGATATCAATGAACATTAAGCAAACTCAATCGAATATTATTAATAAAAAAACTACAATACCAAAGAAGTTTACATCGTTTAAGTTCGATCCACCCAAGGTCCGAACCCCTCAGGTGGCCGATCACACAACTCTCTGCTCTCTCACCCTTAGAGCACTTTTACAAAATGAGAACACATAATGAAATACAATGGAAAAACATCTATATATACTATCCAGATGTTCTTGCGTGAGAACATAAAGTTCTTGCGCAACAACACCAATTTTTTCACACGATGTCATTTTTATCCACAATCTTAGAGTTCTCGTTTCCTTGTATTTCTCGCATGATTTGAGTTGTTGCTTTTCAGTTGATGTTGTAATCTATAAAGGCTAGGTCCTTACAATTTCCCCCTATGGATTATAATATCAAGCTAGTTCGACTTCAGTCACTCATCTTCAAGAATTATCTGATCATCGAGTATCTTTCACTTTAGTATTCCCCCTCAACTTTTACCTCCTCTTTGCATAGCTTCATAAAGAATATCATGTCTGAATCAAGATTAAACTATTCAATCTTCATTACTTAAAACTTAAAATGTATTATGCATATGACAGAGGGATCCAACATCCATTTAGGATTCCTGAAGAACCCCATTCTTCAATTCAATGACAAGATTCTATGATGATGAACTAGATCATCTAAAGTATTCATCTCCCTAAGTAAGATGTAATAAGCCCATATTTTCAGAGCAAGAATACCAAACAATCGTGATTCTTCACTTAATCAACTTGTTCAATCATTTTCCCCATAAGTAAGATAAGATAAGATAAATTGTCAATTTTAAATTCATGAATGACCCAAATCAAATGTTATAGATATAGAGTCTTGAACTTGATCAAACATCATAACAAAAACTTGTTTAAGCAACATGGTGAAGTTTTTGCATGAGAAAATTTTCACAATGTGAAGATTTTGCATAAACTTTTCTCACGAAAATTTTTCTCATTAAAAGTTCTCACATGAAAGTTCGCACATAGAAAGTTCTCACATGAAAGTTCTCACATGGAAAGTTCTCACATGGAAAGTTCTCTCATGGAAAGTTTTCGCATGAAAGCTTTAGCATGAAAAAGTTTCTCATGAAAAGTTCTCTTATGAAAAAGTTTTCTCAAAATACGGTTATTTTTGCCAAGTTCTCACACGATGCAGTCACTCCTGTGAAAACTTCAACCAAAATCGACTTTTATGAGTTTGAATCACTGCTACAGTCTGAGATCTTTGTTTCCTATCAAAAGTTGAAGATACCAAGCATAATTATGTAACAAAGTTGATTTCGTGTGTGTTCACCCTCAGTTTCACCTCCTTCTCCTTCGAAACCGGTCCAAACTCGATCTAAACCTTTAGTTCTTCAACCTCCATGTTTAACGTCTTAAACGGATGATCACAGAATGAAAATTTGTGTATCAAGAGCAACACCTTGCTCTAATACAAAATGTAAATTCCTTGTCACGATCGATTCCACATATTGTTTCACTTGATAATCAAATTAGGATGGATGTGTGTGTGTGATATCAACGAACATTAAACACACTCAATCGAATATTACTAATAAAATTATTACAATAACAAAGGAGTTTGTGTTGTTTAAACTCGATCCACCCGAGGTGAGCTCCCCCTGGGGGGCCTATCACACAACTCTTTGCTCTCCCACCCATAAAGCATTTCTACAAAATGAACACACATAACGAAATACAAAGGCAAAACATCTATTTATACTATCCAAATGTTCTCATGCAAGAACATAAAGTTTTCGCACGGAAACTCCAATTTTTTCACACAATGTCATATTTATTAACAATATTGGAGTTCTCGCTTCCTTGTATTTCTCACATGATTTGAGCTTTTTCTTTTCACTTGATATACAATCCATAAAGTCTAGGTCCTTACACCATATACGGTCATTAAGGTGGTAGACTTGTAAAGCTTATAGAGTTTTTGATTTTGAACAACACTTTTAAAGATTCACCATTGTACTTCCATGCATTTAAAATACTTTAGTCAATGTCGGGTTTGAAAAATAGGCAAGAGCAGACTGTTAAGGAAGTCGTTATAATATTATGACTTCTAATAGCGCTGGGTCTATCAATACGTTGTCACTTCATGCTAGAAAACTACCAATTATTGGGCTCGTTGAATTTTTTGAGAATATCTACAAAAAAGGTATTTTAATGGTAGACAAATTGCAGGTAATTTTTATATAAAATTACCTAATATTTTAGGTTTTTTTGTTAAAAATATTACATATTAATTTTTGTAGGTGAATTGCCACATAATCTTACAAAATATGCATAAATTAAAATAACAAGAAGAATTGCAAAAAGTGCAACATGGACAGTGACCGGAATCGATGATCACACATTTGAGTTTGCAGACAGAGGAAAAAAGGTTTGGATGAATTGGGTAGCAGAACATGTAGTTGTAGGCAATGGGTACTCTCTAGTTTAACTTGTGGTCATGCAATTGATGTTTCAAGATTTTTAAATATAACAAATTGTAGTCACTGAGCTTTAAAATGTTTTAGTAAAGATATATATACAAGGCTACATATAAGGATTCAATAAACCCTTTGCCAACACAATCTAAGTGGGAGGTACAGTTTGATTTTGTGTCTGTTGTAACACATGGTTATTTCCCCTTGAAGCCCAAGAAAGAGAAAAATAAAAAGAAAAGAAATAAACTCCAAGTCAGGGACCAAACTTGCCAAACGGGAAAAAAACTTGAATGAGTTGGAGTATAAGAGGGGGAAGGCAGCCCACAACCTCCCCCCACACTTACAAAATTCGGCCAAGAGAGAGAGAGGGAGAAAAGAGGTTTCAAGCTTCGGTTTTCGTGGATTCGAGCGTGAAAGTTGAGGTCTAGCAGGTTTGATTGAAGCTCTACTCGACGGGGTTGTTTGTGTGAGTTCTAGGACCCCTCTTTTACATGATTTCAACTGATTTGGAACAGGAACACATAGTAAAACCCGTTTTTTCGGAATGTGTGTGTCGAAACCATATGTATGTGTTTGTGTGTGATGCAAGTGGGGTATGTTTTCGGGCTTATGTGTGCTTGAATGGTGTTGTGGTGTGTGTTTCTAATGTTTAGGATGGTTGATTTGAGCTTAGAATAGGTTTGAGAGGGTTTGGAGGCCGAAAAGTGCAGATTGGGTTCCGGATGAACTGCATTCTGCATCAGCTAGGGCTATGCGACCGAATGGCATGCAACTGAGGTTCACTCGCATGCGAGTCATGCGACTGAAGTCCATATGTCACACCCTCAAAATTCACGTGCGAAGTTTTACCGTGAGGCGTGTTAACAAACTAGGATCACAGTCACTAGTTACTCAGAACGATACTATATGCCACATTCAAAACAAAACCAACCAAAATATAAAAGTTTAAAAACCATGCGGAAGCATTTAGCAACACAAGACAAACCCAAAGTAAATGAATGCATAATATGGCAAACACATGCCATCCCAATGTTTAAAACCCATATATAAAAGATAAACAACTTGTCTATGAAATAAAGCCTTAGGATGCATGCTGGACCATGTTGTGCTCCTAATGACAAGCTGAGTTAACGATTTAAGAATAGCATACTACAAATGTCAACACAATGGTTGGTGAGTTCAAGAGTTTGCGTTTAACATAAATATTAACAATTGTATAGCATAAGAAGCTGACTGTGTTGCGTTGTTGCCTCCCATCACGACTTACCAGGTCGTGACGATGTTTGTGTTTAGGACAATATTGCACCCGTTTGACCTCAAGTCGCACAGGTGGGGCTCGTCACACCCAGTAGTACTACCCAAAATTTCCTACTAGTTAGCATTATTAATGATCCGAAAGTGTGAGGACTTTTCAAGGTATCAAACACTATGTTAAAACATACATAACTTATATAATAAAATAGAGTTTGAGAACAAGTATGCTACCTCCCCCAGAAGAGAGTTTATAAAATAAAATGGCATGAACTCACTTGGTGTGTAATGATAGTGAATAAAGATACTCATGATAGATGAAAAGACAACCCTTCAAAGGTTACCTAGAACACACAAGTACATAAGTACGTGTACACATAGAACCTCAATAATCCTAGGTTAACCTAGTTGACCCGTTTGACCCGTTGGTGACTTATTAGTTGAAATATAGTTTAATCATATATGATAACTAAACATACAAGAGTATCATGCAATTTATCCATGTATATCACATTATCAACGTAGGTTCTACTAAGTCATCAAGCCATATTAGATCATCATACACTTATGCAAATCTCAACAAACATTATGCTTAATATATATAATATATATATATATATATATATATATATATATATATATATATATATATATATATTATATATATATATATATATATAAATACATCACAACAAATAATTCATACGTGAAGACTAATCATGCACCACATGCCATGTGAAGCCACTCACGACTTCACATCCTAAACCCTGCCAATCCTACTAAGTAGGGGCCTCAGATTCGCACGCGTGTATGAAAATCATAATCACATTCATTCATTTAGTTCATTCCAACCAACATACACATTTACCATCAGTTTCAATCCCAAACATGATCTCGTAATCACTAACCATAATCCATTCTCATGTATGATCAACAAAACCTATACTTCCTAAATGATCAACCAAACATCCATAACAATTCAATTACACATTATATCTCAACAAACATCATCCACAATCATTCTAACATGATCTTAACATCACAAGCATGCCCAATTCATCACATCCAAAGTTCTACAAAAATAAAGTTTCCCTTTCGGGAAGGTAACACCCAAAAGTGTTCTAGCATCCAATACAATGGTAATTTCATCAATATTATACCTAATCAAGTTCATAACATTCATTATAACATGTTAATCATCTCCAAAACATTGAAATTCCCAAACATCATACACAAAAGTTTCTACTTTTAGTATGTCATGATCAATATCACAATTTCATGGATTTTCTTGTACAATCCAATTAAACCAACATCTAAACATTACATCTAACATATTAGGATCATCAAATCATGAATTCCAAGAACAAAATGTTTCCTCTTATGGCAATGTATGAACTAGATGATCAAACCCTAGATTTCTTGCATTATCAACATCATTCAACATTCATATAACCTAACCAACATCATCTTAACATCTAAAAATCATCAATTTCATATAATCATTATCAATTTTTGGATTAGGGTTCATCAAGAACAATCAATCATGAAAAACTAATCAAAACTAACCTTTAGATGTATTTAGATGATGATTATCACTTGAAATCAACTTGTAATACTTGAAACCACTGGAATTCGACTTGTATGCTTGCTTTTGGATCAAAATCGCAAAGAATGGGGGTGGGGAGAAGGGTTTCGGCCAATTTGGGGAGTTTGTGGGCTAAGGTTTTCTTTATTTTGATTAAATATGGTAAGTATTAGCTTATGAATATTTACAAGCTAACCCTTTTTATTTACTTTATAAAATCTAGTCTTTCTAATACTTTTTAAATAGTTTTTAACTATCAGACACAAGTATTATTAACCAATAATAATAATCATAGCCATTTATAATAAGTCACACAACACACGAAATATATATATTAACGTTGTCACGTTATCGCGTAGAATTTATAAAATAAACATTTAAAATTCTATAAATTTATGAACCACATAATCACAACTAATAATCAACATTATTAATTAGATTATTATTGTTTATCATAGATTATTATTAAGTCACCATGTTCAACGACAACTAGTGTGTGCCCATGACATGTGTATGTAAGACCTAACGGAACTAACGGAGTTTGGTAACAGAAAATTACCGGATGTCACACCATACGCTTGTGAGTCGTGCGACTGAGGTTCATTCGCATGGGGGTCATGCGACTGAGGTCCATACGCCTAGGTATTCATCCGCATTAGGTTCATTCGCCCATAGTGACCATCCGCATAAGGACCATCCGCATTGGGTCCATTCGGATAGGGCCCATTCGCCGCATTGTGTTTAGTTTCCTGGGAGGCAAGGGTGCCCATAAGCCCAAGTAAGGCTTGTGTGCCCAAAAGAACATAGTTTATTTACTGACTTTCGGGGGAAAGTTTAGATGTAGGTTTTGATGTGGGAGATTCCCGGGGGTTCAGTAAGTTGACTTTTGAGGTCATAGGCGTTATGATGTGCATGGATGATGATATACGATGTTGTATGTTTATGCATGATAATGATGTATGATGATGTATGTTATGTATGTATGATGGTGCCCAAGATGTTGACTATGTATGATGATGTTCCTTTTATTGTATGTTATTTTTCCATGGCTTTACATTGAATGTTAATGAATGAAATGAAAGTATTACGTAATGTAAAGTGGAAGATAATGAAAGAGGACCATGATGAATGAATGCATGCATGCATTAATGAATGATGGAATGTAAAGAAAATCTTGCAAGCCTTGTTTGTCGGAACACGCCCAATGAAGGGTGTTAGTCCAACGTGTGTGGGTTAGCTATCCTAGAAGGATGCACATCGGGGTCTTCTTTGTGATTGACCATTGTATAGAACCTTTGTCGCTTTCCGTAGATACTATGGCCAGGCTACTGTGCACCATGACGGAAGGTCTATGATAGACTTCGGCCCACTATCCTCTTTATGCATGACGGTTTGTATAGCACATGACAATGGTACACCTGAACTTACCCTAGGTACTGTGGCCAGGCTGCTATGCGCCATGACGGAAGGTCTATGATAGACTTCGGCCCAGTACCAGCTTTATGCATGACGGTAGGTAAAGTTCATGGTTTTTGATGGAGTGAAAAGATGTAATGATGAATGTATGAACGAAAGTAAGAAAGTATGAATGAATGAGAATGAAAGTAATGAAAGTGAATGGTAATGACGAACGATGAATGAACGAAACTTAATGAACGAATGATGAAGATAATAATGATATTATCTATTTTTATGTCTGATGTGTGTTCACATGCAAAAGTAAGAATGGTATTAATGAAAGTAAAGTATGTTTTACTAAATCTAGAAGTCACTCAGCAACACTGACTTTTATGTGTTTCCAGTTGGTAGGTAAAGTTGTTGAGGATGGCACGGGGCGGCTACTCAACTAGTTTTGGATGGCATCCATTTTTTAATGCTTTTGTGATGTAATGCAACAAGTATTTTCTAATGTATTAACGATGTATTATTTTGCAAAAGCTTTTATGATGAAATGGAATGTTGTTTAATGGTTCCGCTGTGATGTTTCTTCAAGTTAATAAAATTATATGTTTTATGTGCAATGATTTATTAGCTGTAAGTGTCCCGGGGACAGAGCCTTACAAGTTGGTATTAGAGCCAAATTTTAAGTGAAACGGGTAAATTTCCAAAATAAACCTGAACTTAAACTGAAAATGGGACGGAAAGGGAACGGATGCCAGTCTTAGTAGCTGCGTGCCATCGGGTGTTTTCGTAATGTTAACCGGTATTATGTGCGCATGTTATGTGGTTATGCGATGTTTGTAGATTTAGATAATAATGTAGTCAGGATAGGTAGTGCTTGGGGTATGAAGAGTAAAGTAATTGGCTAATCATAACTGGCCACTGTAATTTGGGACTTACTATACTTGACATAAACTAAGCTGGTCCCTTGAATGAATGTGTTGGTGTTTGAATCTTTCAGTGTGTGTGTGGATGGCCGGGGGTAGATCATCTAAAGCTTCACGTGGTGGAGGTCGTGGTGCTCAACCGCGACCCAAAAGAGGAAGGCCTAGAGCCAAAAAGGTGGTTCATGAAGAACCAGAGACCCCTCATCCGGAGGGCGGTGATAAGAGTGCTAACTTAAGGGCCTCGGTGAAAGAGGCTGTGGTTGAAGAGGTGCATCAGGTCATGCAGACAATCTTACCATCTGTAGTGACTGAAGTGATTAAGCTGTACGAGAGGGGAGAGGAACGAAAGAAGTAGACCTACAAGTAAAAGAAGATAGCCCGAGACTGAGACGGTTCATCTGATGACAAAGAAGAAGAGGAAGAAGAAGAGCCTGCGCCGGAGGTGGCAGGAGCCTATAACTACGGGGTGTTTCAATGATGCAAGCCCCCTAATTTTGATGGTAACGGTGCTGCTGCTGCTGCTCACTGGTGGGTGAGAGAAATGGAAGCTGTTTTGAACATCAGCGAGTGCCGGGAGGATCAGAAAGTGAATTTTGCTGCCTACTCTTTCGTGGACTCAGCTTTATGCTGGTGGGACAATTTTGTCCAGCTGAGGGTAGTCAGGCTATTGGGAGGATGAGATGGTCTGAGCTGAAGAAGTTGGTGATTGAGGAGGTTTGTCCTCACAGGGAGATGGACAAGGTTGAGAGGGAGTTCCTGTAGTTGGAGGCGGGGATGATGACACATCAGCAGTACACCACTAAGTTCAATGAGATGGCACGTCTGGTGCTGGACAAAGTGATGCCTTTGTCACGAAAGATTAAGAGGTACATTCAGGGTTTGTCGGCGGATATTCGCAGGCACATGATCGCTGCCCGACCAACCACGTTTAGGTTGGCGATGGATTTGGCTCGGAGGCTGTATGATGAGAGAGCTGTGATGGTGGTGGCTGAAGGTAGCAAGAAAGGGAGTGGTGACCAGAATTGAAATGGGTTAAGGTTTGGTCGAGGTGGTGTCCCGACGAGTAACAAGAAGGCACGGGTAGATGACTACCATGTGGTCACATCTGGTGCAGGATCGAAAAAGTGTGGCAAATGTGGAAGAGAGCATATCGGTGAATGTAGGTTGGGATTGAACTTATGCTACAAATGTGGGAAGCCTGGTCATATAGCGAAGGACTGTCATGTGGTCAGATGTTTTAACTGTGGTGGAGAGGGTCACATGAATATAGACTGTAAGAAGCCGAGGGCTAAGGGTACTGGGGTGAAGAAGACTGGAGGTGAAGGACCGAGGGCGAGTGCTAAAGTGTTTACGATGACACAGGAGGAGGCTAGGACGGACCCTCATGTTGTGTCAAGTACGTTTCTAGAAAACCAAACTTTAGCCTCTGTGTTATTTGATTCAGGTGCTAGTAAAAGTTTCATTTCTACCGCTTTCTGTGCTAAATTGCCTGTTAGTAGTAAGAATATAGATGCGTACTTTGATGTAGAAATTGCCATAGGTAAGTCTACCAGGATTTCTGAGATGATAGAAGGATGTGATGTGCAATTAGAAGGTCACAAGTTTCCTGTTAGACCATTCGTGATGACCTTAGGTGGTTTCGATGTGGTTCTTGTGATGGATTGGTTAGCGGATTACGAGGCGAACATTGTGTTTCACAAGAAGATGATTCGACTGATAGTGCCTGACGGGAGTAAGGTGACGGTTTATGGGGATCGGGTCACGACGATCCTGAAAGTAATCTCAATGGCGATGGTGGGAAAGTGCATGAGGTGTGGATGTAGTGCCTACTTGGCTTATGTGAACGATGTGGAAACACCAACACCACAACTGTCTGATGTACCGGTTGTGTGTGACTTCTCAGATGTGTTTCCTGAAGACTTACCCAGAGTGTCGCCTGACAAGAGATCGAGTTTCAGATTGATCTGATACCGGGTGCCAACCTGTTGCCAAGGCACCGTATCGTTTGGCTCCGACTGAGATGAAAGAGTTGATGGAGCAGTTGCAAGAGCTGCTTGATAAGGGGCTTATTGGACCGAGTATCTCTCCTTGGGTGCTCCGGTCTTATTCATGAAGAAGAAAGACTGTAGTATGAGGATGTGTATTGACTACCATGAGCTAAATAGGCTGACGATAAAGAACCGCTACCCCTTACCAAGAATTGATGACTTGTTTGATCAGCTTCAAGGTGCAGTTGGTTTTCAAGGATAGACCTTCAATCTGGTTACCATTAGTTGAAAGTGAAGGAGTAGGATATCCCCAAAATAGCTTTTTGCACGCGTTATAGTCGAGTTTCTTGTCATGTCTTTTGGTTTGACCAATGCGCCACCTGCTTTTATGGATCTAATGAATCGAGTGTGTCGGCGTATGTTGGATAAATCAGTGATTGAATTTATTGATGATATCCTGATTTATTCGAAGAGCGAGAAAGAGCATGACGATCACATTTGGGAGGTTTTGGAGACATTGAGAAAGGAGAGTTTGTACGCCAAGTTCTCCAAGTGCGCATTTTGGTTGCGCGAAGTTCAGTTCTTGGGTCACGTGGTGAATCCCGAGGGAATTATGGTGGACCCGGCAAAGGTCGAGGCGGTGATGCAATGGAAGTCTCCAAAGACGCCATCTGAGATTCGTAGCTTCTTGGGTTTAGGAGGCTACTACAGAAGATTCATTCAAGACTTCTCTAAGATCGCTTCTCCACTAACCACGTTGACCTGGAAAGACGTAAAGTTTGAATAGGGTAAGCTCAGAGAAGGTGTTTGAGGAATTGAAAGCGAGGTTGACTCAAGCTCCTGTTCTGTCATTACCTGATGGAAGTGAAGATCTGGTGGTTTATTCTAATGCTTCCTACTCGGGGTTGGGGTGTATGTTAATGCAGAGAGGAAAGGTTATAGCCTATGCATCCCGACAATTGAAGGTTCATGAGGTCAATTGTCCTACTCATGACTTGAAGCTAGCAGCCGTGGTCTTTGCGCTAAACATTTGGAGGCACTACCTTTACAGGACGAAGTGCACCATATTCACTGACCACAAGAGCTTGAAGTACTTCTTCGAGTAGAAGGACCTAAACATGAAGCAGAGACTATGGTTGGAGCTCATAAAAGACTATGATTGCGAGATCCATTACCATCCAAGAAAAGCCAACGTGGTGGCGGATGCCCTTAGTCGAAAAGAGAGAACCAAACCGATTCGCGTGAAAGCTTACCAGTTGATCAAGACATCCGATGTGATGAGCAAGTCAAAAAGTTCCAAGATGAGGCACTGAAAGAAGATCATCTTAACTCTGAAAGAATGAGAGGTCTGATTGCGGAATTGGTGAAAACAAACTCGGCGTTAGGACCCGATTCGGATGGATGTGGATTCCTTGTTTAGTGGATCTATGCATGAAGATTATGGATGAAGCTCATCAGACTCGATACTCTATTCATCACGGTGCTACAAAGATGTGCCAAGACATGAAGAAAGATTATTGGTGGTCGGGTATGAAGCGCGATGTGGTGGAGTATACGAGTAAATGCCTTACTTGTCTACAAGTGAAGGCCGAGCATCAGAAGCCGTATGGGAAGATCCAACCTTTGGATATACCGGAATGGAAGTGGGAGCACATCACCATGGATTTCATTACAAGCTATCGCGTACCCCAAAAGGGTATGATGCCATATGGGTGATAGTTGACCATTTGACGAAGAGTGCTCACTTCCTACCGATCCTCGAGACATATTCATCCGAGAGGTTAGCGGATCTATTCATCAAGGAAATTATAACTTGTCATGGTGTGCCAATGTTTATTGTGTCTGATCGTGACACCCGCTTTACATCTAAATTTTGGAAGAAATTCCACGACGCGATGGGGACAAGGTTACATATTAGCATGCCTTATCATCCCTAAATAGATAGTCAGTCAGAAAGGACCGTGCAGACATTGGAGGATATGCTTCTAGCATGTGTTATCGATTTTGGAGGAAGTTGGGATGATCACTTACCGTTAGCCGAGTTCTCATATAACAACAGCTATCATGCCAGTATTGGTATGCCACCTTATGAGATGCTATACGGTAGGAGATGCATGACACCCGTCTGTTGGGGTGATATTGGTCAGAAAGAGTTAGGAAGCGTTGAGGTGATTGAGGCTATGACTGAGAAGCTTGAAAAGATCAAGGCCTTCATGAAGGCAGCCAAAGACAGACAGAAGTTGTATGCTGATAAACGACGTAGACCGATTGAGTTCCAGGTGGGTGACAGGGTTATGTTGAAAGTCTCAACTTGGAAGGGTATCATTCGGTTTAGAAAGCAGGGCAAGTTGAGCCCAAGGTACATAGGGCCTTTCCGAATCATTGCTAGAGTAGGAGAGGTGGCCTATAGATTGGAGTTACTAGATGTGTTAAGTGGAATTCATCCGACATTCCACGTATCTCATCTGAGGAAATGTTTGGCAGACGAAGATGGTTGTACCACTGGAAGATATCCAGGTAGACGAACGGCTCAATTATGTGGAGCAACCGGTGGCAATCATTGATCGAAAAGGGAAGAGGCTGAGGAATAAAGTGGTTCCACTTATGCGTGTACAATGGAAGCACAAGAAGGGATCCAACTCTAGGTGGGAGACTAAAGAAGAGATGAGACAGCATTACCCATGTATGTTTGAGGAATAACAGGTTTTGGGGATGAACCTGTTATAGGGGGTGGACTTGTAACACCGATTATTTCCCCTTGAAGCCCAAGAAAGAAGAAAAAAAGAAAGAAAAGAAATAAAGTCCAAAGTCAAGGGACCAAACTTGCCATACAGGAAAAAACTTGAATGAGTGGGAGTATAAGAGCAGGAAGGCAGCTCACACCCTCCCCCTACACTTACAAAATTCAGCCAAGAGAGAAGAGAGGGAGAAAAGAGGTTTCAAGCTTCGGTTTTCATAGATTCGAGCGTGAAAGTTGAGGTATAGCGGGTTTGATTGAAGCTCTACTCCACGGGGTTGTTTGTGTGAGTTCTAGGACCCCTCTTTTACATGATTTCAACTGATTTGGGGCTGGAACACATAGTAAAATCTGTTTTTTTAATGTGTGTGTCGAACCGTATGTATGTGTTTGTGTGTGATGCGAGTGGGGTATGTTTTCGGGCTTGTGTGTGCTTGAATGGTGTTATGGTATGTGTTTCTAAGGTTTAGGATGGTTGATTTTAGCTTAGAACAGGTTTGAGAGTGTTTGGAGGCCAAAAATTGCAGATTGGGTTCGGGATGAACTGCATTCTGCATCACTAGGGCTAAGCGACTGAATGGCATGCGATTGAGGTTCATTCGCATGCGAGTCATGCAACTAGAGTCCATACGCTTGTAAGTCGTGCGACTTAGGTTCATTTGTGTGGGGGTCATGCGACTGATGTCCATACGCCTAGGTTTTTATCTGCATAAGGTTCATTCGCCCATAGTGACCATCCGCATTGGGTCCATTCGCATAGGCCCATTGGCCTAGTGTTCATCCGCATTGTGTTCATTCGCCTAGGAGGCCATGCGACTGAAGGGTGCCCATATGCCCAAGTAGGGCTTGTACGCCCAAAAGAACATAGCTTATTTACTGACTTTCGGGGGAAAGTGCATATGTAGGTTTCACGTGGGAGATTATCGGGGTTCATGTAAGTTGACTTTTGAGGTAATAGGCGTTATGATGGGCATGGATGATAATGTTCCTTTTATTGTATATTATTTTCCCATGGCTTTACATTGAATGTTAATGACTGAAATGAAAGTATTATGTAATGTAAAGTTAAAGATAATGAAAGAGGAACATGATGAATGAATGCATGCATTAATGAATGATGGAAAGTAAAGAAAGTCTTGCAAGCCTTGTATGTCGGAAGACGCCCAATGAAGGGTGTTAGTCCAATGGTGTGTGGGTTAGCTACCCTAGAAGGATGCACATCGGGGTCTTTCTTTGTGATTGACCATTTGTATAGAACCTTTGTCGCTTACCTTAGATACTGTGGCTAGGCTGCTGTGTGCCACGACGAAAGGTCGATGATAGACTTTGGCCCATTATCCACTTTATGCATGATGGTGGGTATAGCACATGACAATGGTACAGCTGAACTTACCAAGGTACTGTGGCCAGGCTGCTATGCGCCATGACGGAAGGTCTATGATAGACTTTGGCCCAGTACCAGTTTTATGCATGATGGTAGGGTAAAGTTCATGGTTTTTGATGGAATGAGAAGATGTAATGATGAACGTATGAACGAAAGTAAGAAATTATGAATGAATGAGAATGAAAGTAATGAAAGTAAATGGTAATGGCGAACGATGACTGAACAAAAGTTAATGAACGAATAATGAAGATAATATTGATATTATATTTTTGTATGTATGATGTGTGTTCACATGCAAAAGTAAAGAACGGTTTTAATGAAAGTAAAGTATGTTTTACTAAAACTAGAACTCACTTAGCAACGCTGACTTTTATGTGTTTCCAATTGGCAGGTAAAGTTGCTGAGGATGGCACGGGGTGGCTATTCGACACTTTTTGGATCGCATCCATTTTTATAATGCTTTTGTGATGTAATGCAACAAGTATTTTGTAATGTATTAATGATGTATTATTTTGCAAAAGCTTTTATGATGAAATGGAATGTTGTTTAATGGTTCCGATGTGATGTTTCTTTAAGTTAATAAAATTATATGTTTTATGTGCAATGATTTACCAGCTGTAAGCGTCTCGGGAACATGGCCTTACACCTGTGCAGCCACTACTGATGAATAATAGACAAGGTGGCAGACCGCGAGGAAGAAAGCACATACCATCATGTGGGGAGGTAGTAAAAGAAGTTATATGTAGTACATGTTGTACACAAGGTCATAACCGTGACCAATGTAGAGACCCACTTCCATCACAGGTTTTATAATCAAAATCAAAATCAAGATCAAATGGAAGCAGTAATCCATATCAACCCACATCATATGTCAGACCAGAAGATTTTTATGAATACGTTTTTGACGCAACAAACCAACCATCACAAATACGGGATTTTGATTTGAATGAACCTTAATGATGAAATGATTTTGATTTTTATTAAAACATGTTTGTTTTAACGTTTTATGTTTGTAATATTATTAGAATGAAAATTTCATATTTTAATTATTATTCAATTCTCTCCCTGTAAATAGCGTAATACATCTTCATTGAACAATTAAAAATCCCTCTATCTCACCAACACCTTCCTACACATTGCAACAACCAACAAAAATCCATCCGATCTTTATTCAACAACTAATTTTTCATTCGTCCTACCATTATCTATCTTCACTAAACTTATTACTCTATATAAAAAATATTATTCCTCTTTCACATACGTCCTCCACCAAAACCTTCGTACTCATTATAACACTAATATTAACTTATCTATATAATACTGATCAAAATAGTTCTACTGTCTTGTTCAAATTTTTTTTTCTACACAACATTGATCATGCGATGAGAAGTATTAAAACTGACAGTAAGAACTTCTACATTGAAGTGTGTAAGATGCGTGCTACAACTTACATCTTACCTGTGCTAGTGAAGTCGGCAAGCTCTGATTACGGGTTGCCTGCTCACTATTAATAATGAATAGTGAGGACATGCTATGTGTTAACAGGAAATAATGAAGATAAACTATGTGTTAACAAGAAACAAATTAGATTATATGTTTATAGGAAAAACTGTATTGATTCTTAATTTTATTTTTAAATTATTAAAAATTTTTGAAACATATTAATCGTACATATATATTTCCCTAGTATCATTATTAAAATGAAAAATAAATAAAACACTGTTATAAAAATCACCGACTTAGATTCTAAAAATCATTTAGCATCTTAGATTAAGTTTATATTACAATGAGAAACACATGAAATAAGAAAAATATAAAACCTAATAAAAGATATTATAACGTTGGCATGTTGCTTAGATTCGCTTGGATTGAAAAATGCCATGTTGAATAGGTTAAGACCTTGATAATAGTTCAAGGTCTAAAAGTTGAAGACTTCTTGCTGCCCTTGAACTCTTTTAAGTATGAGGGATCTTCTATCAGCATCATAGCTCCACCTAATTATGTAGTCTGAAGTTCCTTTAGGTGGGAATGACACAACCCTTGGAATACCTTCCTCAAAGAGACTCTGAATGAGAGAGTCTAGTGAGTCCATATCAATTTGAACTTGAAGAAGTTGCTGAGTATGAACAACTGTAAGTGAGGATGGTGAGTCCTTAATTTCCTACTCTATGAAGAACTCCTAGGTTCTATGATTGTTATGACTTTCCCCCCTTTTTGGTAGCATCACCCACTTGCATAGGTAAGATAGGAGTTAGGTCAATCACATCCACAGGTTCTTGTGTTTTTGGATGAGCTCTCCTCAAATGTCTCCCAACTAGTTTTTCCTTAAGATAAGATGTCTGAAGTTGCTGGACATTGACCCTGTTTTGTAAGGTAGTCACCTGATATTACAAGTGACTAAACTTAGAGACTAGGTAGGTGCATGTTTGTGACAGATTTTGCACCTTTAGTCTTAAGTTCCCCTCATCTTTATCAGAAGAATCATTATGGAGAATTGGACCAAAGTCTTCACTCTCACCACAAGCGTCATATTCTTGGTTGTTGGTTTTCCTCTGCAAACTAACAGCTCCAAGAGAAGTGTCATGGGTTGAGTTGCCATGGTTGAGGTCTGAATGATGTAATCACTTGCAAAAGTGAGAGCCTCTTCCATATGGACCTCCTTAATAGGTTCATGGATATCCACATCAAGTATTGGGTTGATGATATGGGCTAGACATGGGAGAGGCAGGAGCATACATCTCTCTTTGAGTAGGGGAAGAGTAAAGAGACTCATGGTACTCACTGAATCCCATGTCATCATCATCATCATAGAATTCAAGCTGAGCATGAGGAACCTCAGCACTAGAGCCTGGGGATGATAACTTTTCCCTGAAGGTGTTCACTTGGGTGTTGAGACTCAGAGTGAAGGCTTAAGGTTGATTGTCTAATGAGCTCATTAGGATAAGCATTAGGAACCTCAACACTAATTCTTGATAAGATAAGAGTGGTTTGCTCCTCAGGAGAAGTGGAGCTCCATTGTCCACTTCCTCCTGTATGGGTGATGATATGGGGCCTACACAAGTTGAATAGCTCATATAGGGGTTTGTTTTGATTTTATTTTGTAGGTGAGGAGTGTTTTAGGCTGTTTAGATGGTTGAGAGGTAGAAGGTGTGGGTTCAACACTAGCTTGTGTTGCTAGGTTGTCACCTTGAGCAATAAGCTCTAACATTTTTGGACAAGGGTTGTTTCTACCCCAAAGAAGCCAACAATTGGCTTTTTATGATTTAAAGATGTCGGGGTTCAACTGTGAGCCCAGTTCATAGTTAAGAGCGTATTAAACATATCTATGAAACATGTAATATTCTAAGGAGTCTAAGTTAACAACAAATTTGTATAAACAAATTGAGAGTACCAAAAATTGACCCCTTGAACTATTCCAAGTACTATGAAGAAGATATCTTTAGGAATCTGGTCCCACCTTCCATGCTTGTTGGACAAGTTGTGGATGACCACATGAAGCAGGTACTTCTACTGGGATAAGACCTTCCCTTTCCTGAATGTCTTTATAGAGAAATCTCCTTCATAGCCCATCTGCTGAAAGGAGTGGTTAACATCTTCTTTTGGGAAGAATAATTCACCTTCCTTATCATCCAGCTAAAGATAATTGTTGATGATGGCTGGAGTGATGAAGATTGTCCTGCACTGCACCATAGCAGATAGTGCCTTGAACCATCCGTTACGATCTCTTGACGGGTCTTCCAAAACGCAAGCATATAATCCTCATTGAGAGTAGGATCAATGGTCAGGGATGTGAAGTAGTTAGATAAAGCCAGAAATCAGGGTCGTTTCTGAGAAACAATAATCTTTCTTAGAGTTTAACGGCGCAACTTGATTATGTTGCCAGTGAAGTTGCATGGAGAAATCAGGGTCGTTTCTGCGGTTTTGGTTGGCCATTTCAAAAAGCTTAAAGGTGAAGAAGGTGAAGAATAAAAGTGGTTTGTGGGTGAATTTAGGTTTTTGAATAGTATAGAGAAGAAGAGAGTGAATAGGGGGAACCATTTGTAAGGATCATTTACGTACGGAGTACTAACTGATTCTACGCGTATACCAACTCAAATAGTGCGGAATCCTATTTGATTGGCGATCCAATCAAGGAGTGCACAGTTCAGATCAATCTAACAATTAATGAAATGTTAAGAACGATTAGAGAACGATCAACTGCGATCTATGAACTTGGAACAGGTTTTCTTAAGTCTCTGGACGGCTAGGGTACGATTATGTGCGTAGGTATTCGAATTGTTACATTTTTCATTAATTAGGTGGTATTATAGGTTAGGGTCTTCCAATCATATGACTGAACAATTAGCATGGTTTAGTCGAGCGACTGAATCATGCGATTGATCCATCCGCACAACTGAAGGTAGAGTCGTGAGATTGAGTCAATCTTATGTCTCAATCGGGCGACTGATCCAGTCTCCTGGTTCAGTCGTGCGACTAGTCCATTAGCATGAAGTATTCATGCGTATGGTCCATTAGCATGGTCCATTCGCATGAGAACTTCACACGATTAAGTTTGAACATGTTTCTCAATCATTATTGACTAAGAATTATGTAGAATAACCACAAACCTATATACTTAGTTCACTATAAGTTATCACATAATAAACAATGAAATATTAAACATTATAAGCATCAACCACACATTGTATTTCATTCATACCCATTCAATTACATATATATATAAGACATGATAGACATTTTACATTAAGCTCCTAATCTATGTACATATGTATGAACAAACTCCCCCGTGGACCTAGTTTACATCATTGTCTAACATTCTTCATTAGCTCTTAAAATTTCTTGTACTTTTCTTCTCTTGTAACTCCGGCATGTATCTTGAATGCAAAACAGAGTCTTATCACGTTCTGAAACTGGAGGGCTTGTACGATATCTTGTGAGCCATAGAATAGTGGCCACTTGTATAAGGTATATACATCGTCAGTAGACATGTTAGTTAGCTACATAGGGTCAAACACCCGGATAGTATCCATTTGGCTCTCCTTTTGTAAGACTATGACTGCTTCACCTGTTCTCCAATCGTAATACCACCACTTGAAGTCTGGAGTGAAGTCCTGTGGCATTTCCCTTAAAGGGATTTTGGACATTGTACGCGGAGGACTCCACTTCAGCACTACCTTAGCCTTTCTAGTATTTGGATCAACTTCAGACTTTTGATGTACCTCTTCGGTTGTTGAGGTCTGAAGTTTACCCACCTAGTGTGGTATTCTTCCCTTAATGCAGCCTCAAACCAGCCTGACATGTTTCCCGAATCAGCATACAACAACTTTAGGCGTGCCAGCTGGTTGAGCTCAAAACCAGGGAGAGTCTTTAGATCGTGTGGGAATCTAAAGTACTCTATGCCCTTCTCTCTCTTAACTGCATACCGATTCAGATCCTCAAAATATGCCCATGCAATGATCTTGCCTGACACCTTTAGGTGTTTCTTGACTTTGTATAGCTTGGTGTAGGCATTTGGCTTTTGCGTAGTGCGCAGGGCTTGGATCTCAGCAAACAGGCCGCCCATTTAGTCATTTTGTTGTCAATATCAGCATCTAAGGCTTTGGCTTGACTCTAATTCTTCTCAGACTCTTTCTCCATCTGATCCATCTTGTCAAATGTATCACTGCCGAGAGTATCACCCAAGTTAGGGACCATATTGCCCTCTCGGTCAGTGTACTCTGGATAGTGGTCAGCGGTGACATCCTCAATCTCTATTTCGTCTACATCGTTGAGCTCATCATCACTTGTCACTTCCAAAGTAGGCGCATCCTTGACAATCTCATCTGGGTTTAGCCTGAACATCTCAACAAGTTGCTCATCAGTCAGATCATGTATGATTTCTCCTTCTTCGGGAGTATAGCTCACCAACCTTCTGACTATCCCTTGCAAATCAAAAATCATTGTGAGTTGAGACTTGATTTGTTGTAAGGGAGCAACATCATACTCATCTTGCTGAGATGTTTGATCTGCTTGATTTATACATTTAAAAACACAGCAATTGTTAGTAATTAATCAAGACATTCAAACATTTGATAAAGATAGATAAACATTAATTACATAATTTTAATACACGATTTAAGTACAAAGTTTTTCAAATAAATAAACATCTAAGCATTACTTTTGTCTTGAATGGCGGGCTTCTCAGTAGGTGGGGCAAAGGATGATGCTCCTTGGTCTTGATTTCTCTTTGTCCTTCTTTCTTGACCTTGAGTGGAGGCATATGCAACTACATCTCCTCTTTATCATTATCATCATCCTACCTTCCCCTTGTCCCTTCATCTTCACTCGTCTCATCATCATCACTATCATCATCATCCTCGTCATCATCACCATCATCATCACCCTCTCTTATCTTCAGTGGCTCATCTTTCGATCCCTTTAGTTTGAGCATGATAGTCTTGTTAGAGGCCTCAACTCCTCTATTCTCTTTGCTGATTGGTCATTTCACTCCTGGAGTTGGGAGATCTACTGTGATTTCTGAGCAATTTACTGTGCTTCAGTAGCATTTAGCTCCACAAGCTGTTTGAGTTAAGCAGCCTTTTCTTTGTCAGCAGCCAGCAGCTTTAGGACCATACGGTTAAGTGCAGCCAGCTGTTCCTCTACCCCAATAGGGGGTAGAGTTGGTCCTGTGGTGAATGTTGTGTGGGATAATGGTCATGCTTGGTGGCTGGTGGTGGTAGTGGTGGTAGTGGTGAATATGGGTGGTGGCATATGAGTGGATGGTGAAGGGTTGGCTATAGTAGTGGTGGATGGGAGAGTGGAAGTGGTGGTAGGGGGTGTGGTAGCTGTGGTGGATGTTGTGGTGGTTGTGGCAGTAGTGGTGGCATTGGCTGTAGGAGTGGATGTGGTCATTGTAAATCTTGGCCTCTTCCATTTATGCCATAAGGGTGAGCCATTCTCTTCGCCCTTAGACACAGTGGCTCCCCCTTGGCTGCTGGCGGGTCCAGGGTATATGATGGATCTGTATCAGCAACAGCAGCATCCCCGGACTCCCCGTGGCGTCCACCAACCGTCCTGAGACCTCTCTCTGTGGCTATGACCCAGCTTCCCACCGTTCGCAATAGAGGCTCTTCATCAGACTCCTCCTCCTCCTCCATCTGGAAATCAGGGTTAATGGGAGCAGACTCGGGTCCACCTTGACCATCACCTCCCTAATCAGCATCGTGGTCATCACCGTCGAAGTCATCGGAGGGTAGAGCAATTTGCTCAACATTCGAGTCACTATCATCGTGGCGTCACTTCCTCCTTGCTGGCGCCACGTAGTCATCCCGGGCCAGATGCCCAAACAGCCTCCTTACCAGGGGCTTCACCTGCTTGCCCCGGTAAACCTTCATCCTCCCTAGTGTGGTGTCATCCATGACCTCGAGTGTCAGCGCATTATTACTCTCTTTGGGTTGAGACGACAGCTTTTAGTCAATGATCATCTGGAGGAACCGAGGGTACATACAAAATCCCTCCTTGCCCTTGGCTTCTAGGTTCTCGACCCAGTAGTTGAAGATCATCCGTGAGAAGCTGAATGGATGTTCAGTACCAGAGCCACATAGGCTTTCTAAATCTGATCAGACAGCTCATCAAATCCTCCCTTCCTCGAGGCAATGCACTTTAGTAGCACATGGGCTAAGTACTTGAGTTGGGGGGCACAGGTTGCTCTTGTTGAGCAAACCTGCGTTTATGTCCCCCGAGTACTTAGCCCGAAGAAAGCAACCTCAGACAGTTAGTGGATGCAGTTTGCTAGGGCAGTCACTGTCCTCTCCCAACTCTAACACCCTCCTCAGGTCTTCATCACTAGTCTATTGCTTCTCCAAATATGGTATTCCTAATCCAATGAGGTTTAGCAGACCTGTCGACTATGGCGCTTTCCCAGAATGCCTGCTGGATCGATTGATTAGGTGTGCATGGCGAGATATAGCCTTGAAGATCCTCGATCTCCGTAGGAAGGCGATGATCCCAGCAATGTCAACGACATTTCGTGAGGTGACGTCCAAATGAGCACACAGGTATGCATTGTGCTCATAGTCCATCGACTCGCCATGTTTCTATTACACAAGATAAATAAACGTTAGAGTTTGTGTAAATGAATGACACTTGAATTTTAATGAACTTGAATCATTTTGTTCTATCATGCGAATGGACAATCCGACTAAGTCTTAGTCATGTGAATGAGCTCAGTCGTGCGAATGAACCTGTGACTCAACTGAGTCGTATGTTGTTCTATGCAGTTGAATCAGTCGTGCGACTGAGTTCATATGCATGGTTCATTCGTGCGATTGAGTCATTTGCCCAATTCAATCGTGCGATTGAAGTTCATCAGTGTGTCTATTCGCATAACGTCTTTCTTCGGTACTATAGAATCGATTCTTGGTCAATACTTGATGTTAAATGTTTAGGTTAGTCTCATTTGATTCGCAATCCATCAAAATAACACTTAGTACTATATAATTTGACATTTAAGTACAAATTCGTAGTTTATTTAAAGGTTTAGTCTTGGTTTTAGCTTTGAACCAATTTGAACTTTAGGGCTTGCTTAATCTAAACATTTTGATAGAATCTAGTCTCGCATTACCTGTAGAAACGATGCGTAATCAGTTAGTATCACAAACAAGGTGCTAAATCACTGATATGAAATTTGGGTAGAGTGGTATTGCTTTCGTGCGATTTGGGGGCGATGAGTGTCTGCGACCGACTCCCCCTCTATTTATACTAGGGTTTCCTTCAGTCGTGCGACTGAACCTATTCGCACTCTTGATTCGTGCGACTGGGGTTTAGTCGGGCGATTTGCTCAGTCGGTCACAGTCAGTCATGCGACTAGGTTTCAGTTGTTCGACTGACTCATTCGGTCAGCTTCATCATCGACTGGGGTTCAGTCGGATGACTGACTCATTCGGTCATTACCATTCGTGCGATTGGCTCATACTCATGATTCACTCGTGCGAATGGTTCAATCTCATTGCCCCATTCGTGTGACTGGTCCATACTTATGGTCCAGTCGTATGAATGACTCTGACTTGTTCATTTGACCTTATTCACTTTCAAAATTATCCTTTTAACAATAGATAAAACATTACCAGTGATGATCATCTCAGACATGACCCTTTTAATTTGGAAAAACACGGTTGATCACCTCAGTGGTGAACTTTTACTTAAAACGAATTTGTCACCTCAAACGTGACTCATTTTATTTTGAATGTTTTGGTCACCTCAGACGTGACCCTTTTGAGTGAGTGATTCACAGATTACGACAAATTGTTGAGTCCGACTCTTACATTACACTTTACTAAAATTAAACAGAAAAACTTTGAAATTTAGAATAGTGACAAGACATATTTTTGTATTTTTTATTAGAGATGAAATACAACCTATTAGAATAATTCTAGTTGATTTTACTTCCTAGACAACACAACTTCAATTCTAGTTAATCATTTTTGGTACAATTCATTTTGGAATCATACAGGTATATCAATATCACTTGGGACCCTTTAATAAACAATTTTGATGCTTGATTCTTGTTTTCACTAATAGTCAACAACAATTTTAGGAAATCATACTAGAGCTATAAGATGCACACAATGATTTTTACTTTCAAGAGTTGCAGCTCACGATGATTGTCAGTATACTTGTCCTCTTAAATCCATACACAGATTTTTGACACACACCGGTGATGATTTAAGGTTTAAATAATTCAACAAGCATTTGTGGATCCCACGCTTATAAGGTAATCAATGTTCCTTAGGATATTTTTGAGCAGTCTACAGGTATTTTACCAGAAGAAACTATTCTAAGATCTTTCAAAGAGATGTTAAGCCTCAGGTTAGTGCCACCGCATAGCAGAGAGGCGCAATCAACAATGAATTCTAGAATATTTAGGTTATTCTTATCCTCAGGTCAGTGCCACCGCACAACATAGAAGCACACAACCTATCTTCTTGTTTGAGTAATTATTTTCTTTTTGCACATATCGCACCAACAACATAGGTTATTAGCTTGATTGTTTTTTCATTTTTCATGTGCTTTGCTCATTTTTATGGTCATCCGCACACATTTGGACGTTTATTTTGCTCGTCACCCCTTATTGGAACTTCGTTGATTGTGTTAACCAGGGATAAGATGGGAACCCACAGCTAGTTGAACAACTTAGTTTGAGCTTGATATCACCAATGAGGTCTACGTATATATTGTGTTGAATCTACCGACACATCTCTAATGAGCTAACAACCTCTAGGTCTACTTTCTCTATGTTATCATAGTAGCACACTAGTTTACCTATCATCTTTCCTTTTATTTTGCTTTGACTATTCAGACTTAACTTTGAATTTTGCATCATACGTTGTTAAACCTTTTAACGTCCCAAATGATATGTTCCTTGTGTACTATCATTTTCCAAATTCATTGAATCAGTATCGTAGATTTGATTTCTTTTCTTTTAGCTAATTTGTCCTCCTCCTCGTTTTTTTAAATAATAAAATAAAAACTACCAAGTTAATACTAAGCTAACCTATTCTCCCCTTAAAATTCTAAAACCGAAAATGTTTTTGTGTTTAGAATTTTAATAGGCGAAGAAATACAATAAAATAAAATAAATGACGCTACTTGTCGGACTACGTGCTATCATCTTCTGGAATCACTTCACATTTCATTTTCACGCCATTGACCTCTAACAGATATAAAAATCTTGGTTTATAAAAAGCTTTTTTGTAGAGGTCAGCGCGTTGAAAGTCCGTATTAATTTTAACAACATCGATTAAATTCTTTTCAAAACAATCACGTATAAAGTGATATTTAATTCTGATGTGTTTTGTCTTAGGATGTTTGACATGATTTTTAGTTACGGCTATAACAGCAGAATTATCAACAAATTTAGGAGTGTTAGAGAATTTCAAACCGTAGTCCCGCATTTGCTGTTGAATCTAGATGATTTGTGAACAGCACCTTGCAGCAGTAACGTATTCAGCTTCACAAGTTGACAGAGCAACCGATGTCTGCTTCTTACATCGCCACCTGACTAATCTTCTCCCAAAGAATTGACATCCTGCTGAAGTTGACTTATAGTTCATTTTGCAGCCGCCATAATCCGAATCGCTGTACGCAGTAAGCTCAAAGTCATTGTCATGAGGATACCATAACCCAAGTGTTGTAGTACCCTTCATATAACGAAATATCCTTTTGACTCCTATGTGATGGTTGACTTTCGGTTTCGCCTGATATCTGGAGCAGAGACACTTCACGTACATGATATCAGGTCGTGAGGTAGTGAGGTACATGAGGGATCCGATCATTCCTCGGTACATGGTGGCATCCACCAGATCACCATATTCGTCGGGTGCCACATCGTGGTTTGTAGCCGGTGGAGTCCCAGCTGCCGAAGCATTATCCTTATCGAATCGATTGAGAATATCGCCTACATACTTGGTCTGATGTAGAAATATCCCGTTTGGTGTCCGATCCACCTGTAATCCGAGAAAGAACTTCATCTCTTCTATGTCACTCATTTAAAATTCAGCTTTCATTACTGGTTCAAATTCTTTGAATAATGCTTCATTTTTGGAACCGAAGATAATGTCATCAACATAGATCTGAACTAGCAGTAAGTCGTCATCCTTTTCTTTGATGAACAGTGTACAGTCAATCACTCCTCTGCGAAAGCCGTGTTTCACAAGATGAGTCGAGACTTTTTCATACCATGCTGTTGGGGCTTGGTGGAGCCCATAGAGAGCCTTATCCAGCTTGTAAACTCTGTCCCGATGATATGGATCCTCAAATCCTTTGGGTTGACTGACATACACTATCTCCTGGATTTCACCATGAAGGAATGCACTCTTTACATCTAGTTGATAAACTTTAATCTTCATGTAAGATGCATAGGCTAGGAAGATACGGATTGCTTCCATTCTCGCCACAGGTGCAAAGACTTCATTGTAATCAATACCCTCGACTTGTCAAAATTCTTGAATGACAAGTTGAGCCTTGTTTCTTATTATGACCCCTTAGCCATCTTTCTTGCATTTCAAGACCCATTTCGTTCCAATGACCTTAGCACCTTTAGGTCTATCCACCAGTGTCAATACTCCTAACTTCTTGAATTGAAGAAGTTCTTCTTGGATGGCACTAACCATGCCTCGTCGTTTAGGGCTTCACTAACATATTTTGGCTCAAATTGAGGCATAAAACAGTGATATGCACCATCGTGAAGATATTCTTTTTCCATCACTGAGGCATAATCAGCTGAGTATAGCTGATTTCTTGTCTGTACTCTTGATCGAACATCTCCAATGTCATTGTCCAAAGGATGATACACATTTAGTCATGATCCAGGAGTGGTGGATACAACTACCTCATTATCCAGATTGTGAATAACAGGTTCATTATCTAATGCAGTGGGAGTGTGAGGTTCCGAAGTGTCAGAGGCATCAACATCAAATGCTTGTGTACTTGCAGTAGTAGGAAACCGTTCCTCTAGATCCACCTGATCATTTGTCACATCTTCGTAATCAGAGGAGCAGTCACTTACCTCAAGTGCTTCCTTGAAGAACTAGGAGACTCACCTTGTGACGCTGAGGTCATCGGGTCCAGTGATGGTGTATTTAACACTTCGTACATCCTTTTGGTCGATAACTCATCCTCAGGAGGGGAGAGAGGGATGTTGAAGGACTTAAAGAATCCATCATGGTCGAAAAAGAATGAGGGTCCTTTTCCAACAAGGGGGGTGGTGTATCTCTGTACATCAACGTTGCACCACACTTCTACTTGACCCGTTGAGTTGTTATAAACTCTCTTATTCGGTATGTTGAATCCTAAGAAAATTCCTTCTTCGGCCTTCTCGCTGAACTTTCCTCACTGAGTTTTCTTCAGCAGCGTACATGGTGCGCCAAATGGTTTTAGGTACTCCAGATTTGGTTTATGTCATTGGAGCAACTCATAGCATGTTTTACCATGACGTTTGACCACTAAGACTCAGTTGAGGGTGTAACATAGGTTAGCTACTGCCTCGTTCCAAAATTGGATAGTAGTTTCAAGTCTGCTAGCATCATTAGAGTTATCTTTATCAAGCTTCGATTCTTTCTCTCAGCAACCTCGTTCATTTGAGGAGTGTAGGCAGATGTGAACTGGTGCATAATTCCTTTTTCTTTGTAGAATGCCTCCATCCCCTGGTTCTTGAACTTAGTACCATTTTCTGAGCGAACTTGCCTTACCTTAAGCTTGTAGAGTGACTCCAATGTAGTTACCAGCTCTTTGAATGATTCAAATGTCTCTGATTTGGATTTCAGAAACATCACCTAAGAAAATCTTAAGTAATAATCCGTAACTACATAGCAGTACAAATTACCGATAATGCTCTTTGTACTAACTGGGCCAAACAAATCCGTGTGAAGAAGCTCAAGAGGCAGGTTAATTGAGTGAACTTTCTTTGCCTTATGAGACTTCTTTGTCTATTTCCCTCTCTTGCATGCCACACAAAAATACAGTAATTGGAAGTTCTTAACATTTACTCCATGCACTAGATCATTCTGAATCAAGTGATTCATCTTCCGTGGATTAATGTGTCCCATTCTCCTATGGTAGGAGATGGATTCTTTCTCTGTTTCCTTTGACAAGAAGCATTGTACATTATGATCGGCTATGGAGGCCTTTGATAGGTCCAAGACATACAAATCGTTATATCTTGAAGCTGACATTAAAACATGGTCCTCTAGGATGACAGTCCTTTTTCAGAACATAGCACTTCTTGTTGTCAAATACAACCATGAATTCTTTGTCACATATTTGGGAGACAGAAAGTAAATTATTTTGAAGTTGTTGAACATAATTTACCTTATCAAACTTCACTTTCTAGTTTCCCACTTCCCCTTGTGTAGTGATATAACCTCCTTTATTTCCAGCAAATGAAACGTGTCCACCTTTAATTTGTTTGACATTTGACAAGAGAGACAGGTTTCCAGTCATGTGTCTGGATGCCCCGCTATCAATAATCCAGGTATTTGTAGTAGCACTATAGCGGACACCCTACACATTAAAAGGATATGATTAGTTTAGGTTAGGGACCCAAGCCTTAACTGGCTTGGGTGACCCGGAGGAATCACACATCATAAACTCTACCCACTGTCCATTTGAGGGTGAGGGCAGATCATTCTTCTTCTTGTTCTCATTATCAGACACTGGACTTGATTTTTCTTTTCATAGGCTAGTTTTGTGTAATGCCTGTTTGTGATAAACAGATGACTGACTTATGGTTTGAACTTTATGTTCACTAATTCTTTTTGGTGGAGTGATAGAACTCCTTTTAGAAGAACTTGGTTTAGTATCATGAAGTTTAATTTTCTTTCTTGGTGGCTGATAATAAGGCCAATTAGAAGCAATGTGTCCATACTTTCCATAATGGTAGCATGATCTACTTTCGACATGTTGGTGGAACTGTTTCTGTGGAGAAGTGTGTGACATAGGTGTGACTTTAGTTTGTTTGGGTTTTGACACTTCTTGTTTAGATGTTTTAGCTTCTTTAACAAAATTCATTGTTTGAACATTTTTAACATCTTTACCCTTTTGTTTATTTGGATTGAGACATGGTGTACGTGGTTTGTTAACTTGTTTGGTCTTTTTGGGTTCAAAATTAAACATGTTAGAACCTGACTTTACCTTAACCTTTTCAAATTGTTCATCCAAATTAACAATAGGCATCTTACCTTTAGATTTTAAAACGGCCTCCTTCTGTTTAGCGATAGATTCCACCGATTTACTCGTGGAATCTGGATCACTAACTAGAGGAGTGGACACCACATGATCCTTGATTGGATTGTTATTTATTGGTCTACATTTAGCATTCAACAAGGTCTCATGTGGTGGTGGAACCACTTTGTAACCCAAACCCTCCCTGTTGTTACGTTCTTTCACTAAGTGTTGGACTATGTGAGAAGAACTGGTCCAACTGTGCAGTTTTTGTTGTAATGAATTTACTTCGACTTCCAAAACTGTTGTTTCTTTCTTAATTTCTTCTAGGGAGTTTAAATAGAACTTTATGTCATTTGATTGGTTAAAAGCAAAAACTTCGGTTTTCCTTAGTTGTTTATTTAACAGTTCTACTTTCTCTTTATAACTGTGCTCACTTTGTTTTAAATCCGGTTTGCTTCTGTGCATAGTTGTAAGTCATTTACTAAGCTATCATTGTAATCTAATAACCTAGCAAATTTTGAATCTATTCTTTCTCTAAATTTATTACATTCATTACAAGCATTACTATCAAAAAGTTAGTCTTTGGTACTACTTGAGAAGATTCAGATGAATCAGCCATCATAGTAGAGTTTGATTGTTCGGGTGCTGATGATTCTATACATGTTGTTCTGAGACCTTCTTCATTCAGGTGATTGACCACATTCGCAGTTTATTCATTATTAGACATCACTAGTTCGACTGTGATTTCACCTTCACTTGCAGAGTCGTCATCCAAACCCTCAACACAAGCATTGTTGGATTCTCCCGGAGATACAAAACGAAAGGTCCAATCTAGCCCTTCGTCGTCTTGTGCAATCAAGGCCTTAGTGTCCTTGCATGACGAGGTAGCACTACTTGTGGGTTTATCTTGGCGATTGAAGGTTGAGAATTGATTACCATTACTTGTCTTCTTGGGCTTAACACATTTACACTTGAAGTGCCCCTTCTCTCCACAATTAAAACAGGTAACTTTAGTTTTATCTAAACCAAAGGTAGTGTCTTTGGTGGTTATTAAATTCTGTCCAGTCTTTTTCCCAAACTTCTTCGCCCTCCGGACAGCACTAGCCAACGCTCACATGATATCCATTATGTAAAGTTCAGTTCCGTCTACCTACTCGTAGTCTTCATTGACGAGATGACAGTTTCCAATCTTCCTTGCAACCAGGCCATCATAGGAGTGAACTACAGCTGCTAGGATATCCATATGCTCCTTTGCCACCTCTATAGTAATATTACCAAGATGCTTGGTCTTCAACTTCGTAGTATTTGCCTCAGGTGCTATAAATTGGGTGCAAGATGACCCTGACGTATCAGATCCTGAAGTAGTGGCTTCGGAAGGAGCGACAAAACTAGACACGAATGTCGTTTGAAGTGGTGCTCCAGAACATGTTAGAGTGGGAGAAGAGTTATAAAGTGACGGTTTCTGATCATATGATCCTTTTTTAGACCATTACTTCGTCCTCAATTCTTCCTCTCTCAGCTTCAGAATGAAGTCATTAATATCCAACTTTGCCAGCATATCATTCTATCTTAGATTTGACGCAAACGAAACCCACTTCTCTGGCAATCCATCTGCAAAACTCGACACCTTGTCTTTCACGGACATGGTTACTCCATGAGTGTGCAGCTCACTCATCAAGTGGTAGAAATGGTCGATGATGTCATCCAGGCTCTCTTTTCCTATTGAAGAGAAGTTATCAAACTCCTTCTTCAAAGCCTTTGCCTTTAATGCCTTCAACATCGCATTCCTGTCATACCATTTTTCCAAAGCCTCCGATAACTTCTTGGCTTGTTTGTTCTCAGAAAACTGATGGAATATATTCTTAGAAATTGACTGAGTCAATAAAGCATACACCTTCTTCTCTACATTGTACTTCACCATCTGGCTATCAGTCATGCCACCCAAGGTAAGTTTAACTCCATCAGCACTAACCGGCATGCTATAACCTATCTCGATTGATTACCACAGATTGGGATCAACTCCATTTAGGTATATCTCAAACCTTTGCTTCCATTATGGGTAATCATCTAACGTTATGAACTTAGGGGGCTTATTGTGATTCCCAATTTCATTTTCCAGAAGCAATAGATTCTAGATCCGTGAATCCCTACCGGTAGTAAACGCTGAGTACTGATCTTCCATTTTTATTAACTTTGAACTTCAAACTGAAACTTATTCACTCGTGCAAACAGAGAGATCCGAATGAATCAATTGTGCGATTGAACAAATGCGGATGAGCCAATCGTGAGACTGGACAAATGCGGATGAACAGTCATGCGATTGGGCAGATGCGGATGAACAATGCGAATGAGATTGTTCAGTCATACGAATGGATGGGCGACTAAGTTCAATCATGCGTATGGGAGGTGCGAGTGTGTTCAGTCATGCGATTGAGTCAATCGTGCTACTGAAGGCTGCTGGTTTTGAAAATTCGAGGGTTTTTGGTACTTTGACACAAAAATACGATTTTTCACGAACCCTAATCTGCCGTAAGTCGGAAAACGTGAACTTTTGGATCTGGAGACGTCGAAAACACTGTTTTAGTAAAAAATATGGTGTTTTTGAATGAAAAAAATGTGATTTTTACACCAAAATTATCGAATCACACGCAAAATGAAAAGCCAAAGCTCTTATACCACTTGTTAGGACCATTTACGTACGGAGTACTAACGGATTCCGCGCGTATACCAACTCAAATAGTGCGGAATCCTATTTGATTAGTGATCCAATCAGGGAGAACACAGTTCAGATAAATCTAATGATTAATAAAATTTTAAGAATGATTAGAGAATGATTAACTGCGATCTATGAACTTGGAACAGGTTTTCTTGAGTCTCTGGACGGCTACAGTACGATCATGTGTGTAGGTATTCGAATTGTTATGTTTTTCCACGAATTAGGTGGTATTTATAGGTTAAGGTCTTCCAATCGTACGACTGAACCATTAGCATGGTGCAGTCGTGCGACTGAATCATGCGATTGATCCATCCGCATGACTGAAGGTCCAGTCGTGCGACTGAGTCAATTTTATGTCTCAATCGGGCGACTGATCCAGTCTCCTGGTTCAGTCTTGCGATTGGCCCATTCGCATGAAGTATTCGTGCATGTGGTCCATTGGCATGTTCCATTCGCATGAGAACTTCACACGATTAAGTTTGAACATGTTTCTCAATTATTATTGACAAAGAATTATGTACAACACCCATAAACCTATATACTTAGTTCTCTATAAGTTATCACACAATAAACAATGAAATATTAAACATTATAAGCATCAACCAGACATTGTATTTCATTCATACCCATTCAATTTCATATATGTAAGACATGATAGACATTTTACATTAAGCTCCTAAACTAGGTACATATGTATCAACACTATTGGGTATATATATGAAATGGATCTCAGACAAATTTAGTGAAAGATGATAGACTTTGAAATCCGAATGTCAGTCCCACCTCTATAAAAGCAATTTTCTTTTGCCTAAAAAGTTAGTTTTCTTGGAAGTCTAAAATCTTCCGAAGGTAATTTCACTTTGGAAGTTTTGATGAAAATATTTCAAAGCCAACATAGCTTCGGAAGACATTCCAAAAAGTTTAGAAAATTTTGCTTCGAAGAGATTAAGACTTGGAAGTTTTAATATAGATTTCGAGATTTAATTGCTTTCGGAATAAAATTATTCTTTTAAACAAACAAGTAATTAGGAATAAATGCATATCTTCTGAAGAATAAAAGATCAAAATTTTCAAAAATCTAAAGATTGTCTTCTTAAAAAAAACTTTGCTTCTAGAGTAAAGAAGGGGTTATGAAGATGATAAAAAGAGAAAACTTGGGACACACATATTTTAGAAATAATATGATTAAGTTTTAAGAAAAGCTACTCAAAGTTAATCATCGCAATAGTTGATACAAGATACTTAAATCTTTGTTCATCAAAAGCTTTGGTGAACAGATCAGCATATTGTTCATTTGTGTTAACTTTGACTAGTTTGATTAATCCCTCTTCAAAGTTATCTCTAATAAAATAATATCTGATATGATGTGTTTTTCCTTGAGTGATGCATAGGATTTGATGTGATAGAGATAGCATTGTTGTTGTCTGTGTAGATAGGAGTCTCTTTGAAGTTGAATCCATAATCTAGCATCTGATTATGAATCCAAAGCACTTGAGCACAATAGCTTGCAGCAACAATGTATTCAGCTTCAGCAGTTGATATAGAGACACAGGATTGCTTGTTGCATTTCCATGAGACTATCCTTCCACCAAGGAACTGACATCCCAGATGTATTGTAACCACCATAGTCACTATCTGTATATGCATACAGATTGAAGTTAGAATTCTTTGGATACCAAAGGCCAAGAGTTGAGGCACCTTTAAGATATGTTAAAGTTCTCTTGACAGTGACTGGGTGTGACATCTTGGGATTGGCTTGATATCTTGCACAAATACATATGGCAAACATGATATCAGGCCTGCTAGCTGTGAGGTACATAAGAGACCCAATCATAGCTCTGTAGAGATGTTCATCCACACCCTCCCCCTAAAGATCATGTCCAAGGGAGTAGTTTCTTGCTATGGGTGTCTTAGCAACCTTACAATCATTCATGTTGAATATTTTAAGTATGTATTGTACATACTTTGACTGACTTATGAAGATTCCATTGTCAACTTGCTTCACTTGAATTCCTAGAAAGAAATTGAGTTCACCCATAGCACTCATTTTAAATCTATCCTTCATCAGTTTCTCAAAGTCTTTTCAGAGCATTGGATTAGTTGACCCAAAGATGATGTCATCTACATATACTTGAACCAGCATTAAATCATTCCCTGTTCCTTTAATGAAGAGAGTTCCATCTATATTACTCCTTTTGTAGCCATGTTGATAGAGTTACTGAGATAAAATCTCAATCCACTTCCTTGGAGCTTGGTAGACATAATCAGGATGAATAGGATCTGCAAACCCAAGTGGTCGTTTGACATACACCTCTTCATCAATTACCCCATAAAGAAAAGCACACTTGACATTAAGTTAGTAGACCTTGAAATCCTTAGATGCGGCAAAAGCTAAGAATATCCTAATAGCTTTAAGTCTTGCAATAGGAGCAAAGACATCTGTGTACTCAATTCCTTCTTCTTGTGTGTATCCTTGAATGACTAGTCTAGCCTTGTTTTTATGACAAGTCCTCTATCATCCTTCTTATTTCAAAACACCCATTTGGTTCTTATGGTAGTCTTCCCTTGAGGAAGAGAACATTAGTTCCAAACCCTCTACCTTTTGAATTGAATCAGCTCCTCTTGTCTAACTTCAACCTAACTTCCATCATTTAAAGCCTTTTAATTTTCATAGGCTTTATCTCAGATCAGAAACAAGAGTGAAGACAACATTTGCATCATGGGCTTGTCCCTTTGTTTTTATGCCTGAATCAACATCTTCAATGATATCTATGGTAGGATGAGACTTGTGGATCCTTAGTTAGAATCATAACAAGTTTCTTGGAGAGATCTATCTTAGAGAAATTTAGATTTGGCATTGAAGTTTCTCCCACCACATCAGCACATTTATCAAGAGAGACTTGATCCAATGAGCATGTGACATCATTAATTTGTCTTCAATGGAGTGGTTGTCAGCATCAAGGAATCTTGATCACTGTCACCACCACTATTTTTTCCTACATTTGAAACTCCTTCATCTTAGTTTTATGCCTCTATGCTGGAATTTGAAGGCACCCTAGAGGTATCAGCTGGATTTGTCATTGTTGTGCTGATAGGACTCCATTTGCAGGATTAGTTACAAATGGAGCCTGAAGTTGTGTAACTTTATGGTCTTCTCAGCTCAAATCTTGGATCAGAGTCACCTATTGGTAGTATATATGTAGATCCTAAAAAATGCTCACAAGATTTGTTAAAACAGTTGATAACTAAATCAAGATCAAACAACCAATCAGAACCAGAACATTTCACACTTGGAGTGTGCTCATTGAAAGTCAAATTGGCTAACTCCTAAACTACTCTAGTTCTGAGTTTGTATACTCTCTATGCCTTGGCTTGGGAAGAGTATCCAATAAAATGTCCATCATCTGATTTCTTAGCAAACTTAGCAATTTGATCTTTGGTATTCAAGATTCTGTAAGGACATCCAAATGACTTGAGAAAACCAATGAAAGGTTTCCTCTTGTGCCAAAGTTCATAAGGAGTCTTACCATGTGTCTTAACTATTAAACTTTTTTTTGCACATAGCAAGTAGTGTTAACTGCCTCTGCCTAGAAGGTGATGGGCAGTTTAGAGTCAGACAACATAGTTCTTGTAGCTTCAATGAGTATCATGTTTCTCCTCTTAACAACACCATTTTCCTAAGGAGTCCTGAGAACACTATATTATCTTGTAATACCTATTTCATCACAAAATGTATCAAGGATTTGGTTCTTGAATTTAGTTCTATAATCACATCTTATGGTTTTGACCTTATGATCACATTGATTCTTAATCTTTAAGATGAAATTTTTCAGAATCTCATGGGTCCCATCCATAATTCTAAGAAAGAAGACCCAAGTGAATCTAGTAAAGTCATCTGTGATCACCAAGAAGTAGAGGTCATTCCTAAACTCATTACACTAGTGTGGCCAAAGAGATACATATGTAACATTTATAGGGGAGTGGTGATGGAGTTTCTTTCCGTTGGTGTGTGAGATAACTTGTGTTGCTTCCCTTTCAGTCATGCAACACATGATCATCAATTGCAAACTCTTTCTTTGGAATTCTAGTTACCAATCATTCTTAATTAATTTATTCATATTTAAAATTTACATGGTACATTCTTTTATGCTAGAGGAAAGACTCATGGCTATTGGCTTTAGACATAAAGCATGAAACTTCTCCTAATGGAGATGTTTCTTATAACTCCATCTTGTACATGTTCCCTTTCAGGGGGGCTTTGAGCAGGGTATGCTCATGCGGAATGACCACCCTGGGCCTAAGAACAATGCAATGATGCTCAGTAAAGAGCAAGTTGTGACTCTAATCACAAAATTGAGATACACTCAAAAGATTGTATCTAAGCTCCTTGAAAAAGTTTACCTTCTTAATGCTAAGCTTACCATTTGGGACCCTGCCCCTTCCTGTATTGTAACCACTAACATCTCCTCCAAAAGCAACTGGTCCTCCATCAATTCTCTCAAATTTCAAGAGTAGTGACCTATTGCCTGTCATGTGCCTGGAACAACAACTATCAATGATCCATACATTCTATTTGTCTTGAGTTGTTCCTGCATAAAAGAGATGGTTAGTTACATTTAAAAACCCAAGGCTTGTTGAGGCTTGTTGGTCTTAAGCTCATCAAAAGAAGTTAAAGACAATGAAATAGTAATAGATCCTATTCTCATGTTTTAAGGATCACTTGATGATGCTGATGAGAACTTCTATGTCACTTGGTCTTTCTTTGACTTCCAAACCACCTTTGGAGTCTTAGACTGGACCTTTAACATTTTGGAAGTTTTGACGACTTTAGAAGTTTTGATGACTCTGCAAGTTTTAATGGCTGGACCTTAAGAAGATCTTGCTAACACTATAGCAGGCTTCAGTGCGTTGGAAGTATTCTTTTTTTCCAAGACCAAGTTTTCTTCCAAAGGCAATTTTCCACTTTTCTTCTTCTTCTTCATCTTGGAGCTTCCGAAAAGGAAAAGATTATCCTTCTGAAGCTTTCTTCTTTTCCAAACTCTTAGAAGTTTCTTTCTTGGTCATGTGGATAGTAGTTTTTGAATTATAGAGACAATCCTTTGCAAATTGAGAGGTGTGAATCCAAGGATCACAATCAGGAATTATCATTGTTAAAGGAAATAAAGTTAATGTTTATGGAATCAACATTAACCTTGTTTAATTGTTTGATTAATGAACAATGATTATGACGAATCCAATAATATGAACACAATTAATATTCAAACAAGAATTGATTCAAAAGTATTAAAACTAATCAATGAATACAAATAAATAATCAATGAATGACATAAACAATAAATGCTTTAGTCGTGTTGATGTTAATGTGACAGCTGCTAGGGTTTATGTTTGTGTGAAATGATGTGATGTTTGGGTTTGCCGTTTGGTTGCTCGTGTGTTTGTGTTCGTGATCTTCTATTGTTCATCGCCGTCTCTTGATGTGAAACCTAAGATCCATATTTATAGGCACGTGTGTTTTAGTTAAGGAAACACTGAATCTCTTTGGATTTGCACAACTGTCTTGTTGACGTGTTGACTTGTAACATTTGTATTATTTAAATACAAGTGTTTGTTCTCCGCAACTGCATAGTCTTCCATAGGTGATTGTTAATCCGTAGGAATCTTGTTCTTCCTAAGGTACTTTGTTCTTACGAAGGTACTTTGTTCTTCCGAAGCTATCTTGTTCTTCTAAAGATACTGTTAGGATCTGGTGTTTGAACGAAACACCAACTGATTAACGTGTTAAACCAAACCAATAGTGCAGAATCCTATTTGATTGGCAATCCAATCAGTAAGAACGCACGTAGACACAATAAGGCATTGAATCTAACGTCAAGAATCGATTAGGAATCGATGTATAGCGTTCTATGAACTTGGAGTACGAACTTAGAGGCTTCTGGATGGCTAGGGTACGTCTTGAGTCGAAGTGGATCGAATGCTTCTCTATTGTTCTAATTTGTTACATTTTACACAAATTTAGTGGTATTTATAGGTTAGGGTTGCTCATTCGGGCGACTGAACCATGAGCTTGGTTCATTTGTGTGATTGACCCATGCGGTTGCTCCGTTCGCACGACTGAATGTTCAGTCGTGCGACTGAGTCAGTCGCATGAAGCTGTTCAGGCGTATGGACTATTTAGGCGTATGGACTATTTAGGCGCATGGACACTCAGTCGCATGGCCATTTGGACGCATGACCATTGTTTGGGCGCATGGTCCAGTCGGACGCATGTGAACTTCACTTAACCAATGTTTGAATGTATTCTTATTATAACATTATATATATCAATTCAAACAATCACAAACCTATATAATCTAGTCAATAAGCATTAGTCAACTCATTCGTGAAATATTAAACATTATAAATCACAACCAAACATTATCATTTCATTAAGTACCCAATATTACATAAGTGCAAGACACTCAAGACATATTACATTGAGATCAAGATCTAGGTACATATGTGTATCAACAAACACCCCCTTGGACCTAGATCTATCTACTGTCTTACATCTTTCATAATTTCCTCAAATTTCTTGTACTTAGCTTCTTTGGTGACTCCTGTATTTATCTCGAAAGCAAAACAGAGTCGTATAACATTCTGGAATTGAAAATCTTGTACTATATCTCGTGAGTCATAGAACAGTGGCCACTTGTATGATGTGTACACATCATTAGCTGACAAGTTGGTAAGCCACATTGGGTCAAACACCCTTATGGTTTCCATTTTACCATTTTTGTTCAAGACTATCACGACCTCTCCGTTCTCCAATCATAGTACCACCATTTGAAATGTGGAGTGAAGTCCTGAGGCATCTCACGTAGTGGGATCTTTGACATTGTACGTGGTGGACTCCACTTCAACACGACTTTTCGTTTGCCAGTTATAGCGTCAACCTTAGATCTCTGATATACCTCGTTGGTTGTTGAGGTTTGAAGTTGACCCATCTGGTGTGGTACTCCCTCTTTAGAGCTGCTTCAAACTAGCCTGACATCTTACGAGGGTCAGCATATAGCAATTTTAACTTTGCTAACTAGTTAAGCTCAAAACCTGGAAGAGTCTTTAGGTCATGTGGAAACCTGAAATACTCAATTCCCTTCTCACGTTAAAAGCGTAAACGTTGAGGTCTTCAAAATGTGCCCACGCTATGATCCTGCCTACCACCTTTTGATGTTTCTTGACCTTATACAATTTGGTGTAGACAGTTGACGTTGACGCACTGTGTTGGGCTCTTATCTCCTCAAAACATGCTGCCCATTCTGCTTTTTGATGTTCACTTCAGCATCTGTGGCTTGGGCCTTATCTTTATCTTTTCCGGACTCTTGTTCCATCCTATCCAGAGTCTTAAAAGTATCACTAACAAGGGTGTCTCCCAGATTGGGAATGGCAGTTCCCTCCTTGTCAGTGTACTGTGGATAGTGTTGAGTAGTGACATCTTCTATCGCAATCTCATCGACATCCTGAAGCTCATCGTCACTCTTACATTCATAATAGGGGAATCTTTCACAATCTCTTCAGCATTCAGCTTGAACATTTTGGCTAGTTGCTCATTAGTGAGATTGTGAATGATTTCTTCTTCTTCAGGAGTATACGTCACAGATCTCCTTACAATACCTTGCAGATCAAGAATCAAAGTCAGTTGAGTCTTGATCTGTTGGAGTGGAGCAATATCATATTCATCTCGTTGAAAATCTGGATCTGCTTGATTTTAACATTCAACACAGCAATCAATAATTAATAATCAAGACATAACCATTTACATAACATATAAAAATTCATTACATAAAATTTTATACATGATCCAAATACAAAAGAGTTTAAATAACAATAAAACATCTAAATATTGCTCTTGTCTTGGAGCCTGTGTTCTTCTGCTGTCGGGGCTGATGTCGAGGCACCTGGATCTTGAGTCTTTTTGGTCCGCATCTCACTAGCTTCCTGTGCACCCGAAGCAGATGACTCTCCTCCTCCTTCAATGTCTCCTCCATCTCATCATCACCTTCATAATCACCATCATCATCTTCATCATCACTCTCATCATCATCACTAGCATCACCATCATCATTGTCTCCCTATTTGATCTTCAGAGGCTCATCCTTTGTGCCCTTAAGTTTGAGCAGGATGGTCCTCTTAGCATCCTCCAACTCCTCAATCTTCCTAGTAGATAACACATTTTACTCCTTGAGTTGGGAAATCTCTTGGCTCTAAGCAGCCATTTGCTGGGCCTGCTCTCAATCTGGTGTGCCTGTGAGAGATCTGCTGTGATTGTGCAGCTGTAAGCTCCACTAACTGTCAGAGTTGAGCAGTCTTCTCATCATCGGCTACTAACAGTTTCAGCACCATACGATTTAGTGCTGAAAGCTATTCCTCTACCCCACTTGGAGGTAGAGATGATCTTGAGGAAAGGATGGGGAATATGATGGTCCTTCCTGGTGGCTAGAGGTGGTGGTGGTGGTAGTGGTGAATATGGGAGGTGGTATGTGTGTGGGTGGTGAGGGGTGAGCTGAAGTGGTGGTGGAGGTGATGTGGATTGGGGTTGGAATCACTGGTGGAGGTGTGGCTGTAGTAGTGGAGGGTGGTATGGTAGTGGTGGTAGTTGTGGTGGTGGTAGTGGTGGCAGAAGTAGTGATGGTGGAGGTAGTAATGAAAGTAAATCTTCTTTTCTTCTTCTTCATACCATGGGGCTGAGCCATCCTCTTCTTCCTCGATCCACTCGAGGAGGATGCTCCCCTTAGGGCACGACTCGGCTGATCGGGAGCATATGTGGGATCAGTATGATCCTCTCCCGACCTGCCGGGGCGTTCACCAACCGCCCTGAGCCCCCGTTCTGTGGCAACGACTTTGCTGCCTACAGTACGGGTCAGTGGCTTCTCATCCGAATCCTCCTTCTCCTCACCATGTATGAATTCCCGGTGGAATCCAGCGGTCTCTGCTACATCTCCAGTGGGGGCAGATGCTGGAGATACACTAGCAGTAGTGGGGCCCCTTGGTTGAGTGGGCCCTTCATCCCTAGCATCCCTGCTATCATCATCATCGGAGTCGTGCTCTGGGAGCTGTAGCTGCTCATCATCTGAGTCGCTATCTACGTGACGCCACTTACGCCTGCCTGGCGCCACGTAGTTCTCCTTGGCCAGATGGCCGATAAGCCTCTTTACCTGGGGCTTTACCTGCTTACCCCGGTAAACTCTCATACGACCTAGAGTCGTATCATCCATGATCTCCAAAGCCATTACATCGTGGCGCTCATTAGGAAGCGAGGGCAGCTTCTCATCAAAAATCAGCTGCAAGAACCTGGGGTACATACAAAAAACCTCTTTTCCTTGGCCTCCAGATTTTCCACGAGGTAAGAGAAGATCATGCTAGAGAAGCTGAATGGGTAGTTCAGCACCAGTGCCACGTAGGTATTTTGTATCTGGTCTGATAGGTCGTCGAGCCCACCCCTTCTGAAATCTATGCACTTCAGAATAACATGTGCCAAGTACTTATACTGGGGGGGCACATGTTGCTCTTGTGGAGCACACCTGAGTTGATGTCCCCAGCATACTTAATCCTCAGGAAGCAGCCTCTCACTGTCAGCGGTGTAGCTTGTTGGGGTATCCAGCATCATCTCCCAACCCAAGTACACGCTGAATGTCTTCAGCTGTAATCTCTATGTCCATACCAAAGATGGAGCTCTTAATGCTGTATGGCTCTCGTGATCTATCCACAGATGCATTCTCCTAGAAGGCCTAGTGTATAGACCTATAGGGAGTGCGTGGGGTAGAGATGGCTTTGTGTATCCTCGATCGCTTGAGAAAAGCGATGATCTCTGCAAACTCAGCACCATTCCGAGTTGTGTGGTCTAAATGAGCACAAATGTTGTGCTTGGGATTGATAGACCATCTCTCAGCCATCGATCTGTAAAACAAGATACATAAACATTAGATACTCACATAACACATATCAGTTCTAAGTAACTTGATAGAATTCATTCTGATTCATTCATGTGAGTGATTCATTCAATCATGTGAGTGATTCATTCATTCATGTGAGTGAATCATACTCACATAACCAACTTAATCGTGCGATTGGAGTTCATCCAGACGACCAGTCGCATGACCTACTGTTTGGTCGACTTAGGTTTGAATCTTGACTAATTCATGAAATTAAACGTTGTGTATAGGTTTTTTAGACTCGCAATCACTTAACTAATAACCTAGTAACATTATTTTTAACATTTTACATGGTTTCAGTAGGTCATTAATCCATTGAGTGGTTCGGTTCTTGTTTCAATCGCGAATCACATATTAAGGCACCATTTCTTCTAATTTTGTGAGATTTCATCACATTATACCTGTATAAATGCACACACAGGTCAAACGATCAATAGAATATATAATCGAGGTCTAAAAAAATTTGGGCAGCGTAACAGTAGGATGTGTGATATAAGGGCGATTGGAAGTGATGAGCCGAATGCAATCGACTGTGGCCATATTTATACGGTATCTGAGCTCAATCGGCCGACTGGAGTCATTCGCTCGGTTCATTCGGGTGAATGGAACTCAGTCGGGCGATTGGCTCAGTCGTGCACTTTCAGTCGGACGATTGGAGCTCAGTCGGTCGACTGACTCATTCGCACACTCCCATTCGGTCGAATGGATCATTCTGATATGCCATTCGGGTGAATGGTTCATACTCATGTCAATTCGGATGTTTAATGCATGAGTATGGTCCATTCGTGCGAATGGGTCAGACTCATAAATTTGACTTTATGACCATTTTACATTTTACACCCTTTTAACTTTTGAATAAAGGTTATGTGCACTTGATCATCTCAGACATGATCATTTTATCTTGAAAAACCTTTGATCACCTCAGACATGATCTTTTTAAACATTTTTTCACCTCAGACGTGACACAATTTTATTTGAAAGCACGTGTGGTCACCTTAGACGTGACCTTTTTAATGATAAGGTCCCTTATCAACTTCCATGACATAGTCCAATACTACACAAAACTGAAATTTACAGACTTTGTATAGAAATAAAAGAATAATACTGAAACTTAAGAACTTAATACATGTTTTTGTGTTTTTGTGAGGGTTAACTCCTAAGATGTAATTCTAAGGAATAATTTTTTTGAGAGAGCAGCCTCAATCATTTAAACCATACATGGACCAATTCAAGTTGGAATCATACAGGATATTCAAATCAGTTAGGACAAGTTATTTAAAAAACTTTGATGCTCTATTCTTGTTTTTCATCTGGAGCCAGTTAGAAAATCTAGGAAATCATGCTAGTACTCTTAGGTCCCCACACTGATTTGAACTTTCAAGAATTGTAGCCATAATGATTATCAGTATACTGGTCCTCTAAATCCATACATAGACTTTCAACACAGTTTGCTGACATTTTAATGGTTTGTTTATTTCAACAAGCATTTGTGGATCCCACACTTATATGGTAATCAACATTCCTCAGGAGAATTTTGAGCGGTCTCAGGGTAGTGTTCAAGAAGAGACTATTCTTAGAACTTTCAAAGAGAAGCCAATCCTAAGGTCAGTGCCACCGCACAACAGAGAGGCGCAAACAACAATGAGTTCTAGAATATATAGATTATGCTTATCCTCAGGTAAGTGCCACCGCACAGCAGAGAGGCACATAATCCATCTTCTTGTTTGAGCATTTTCATTCTTTTTACACAGATCTCACCAACAACATAAGTTATCAGTTTGATTGCATTGTTTTATGTGCTTTTGCTCATGCTTTGGTCTTACACACACATTCGTGGCGTTATTTTGCTTGTCACCCCTTATTGGAATCTTGTTGATTGTGCTGATCAGGGATAAGGTGTTACCCACAGCTAGTCAAACATTTTAGTTTAATCTTGAGATCACCAAAAGGTCTAGTCATCTATTGTGTTGAATATACCAACATATCATCTGTGGTCTATGCAGGATCAGTGTTTGTCATTTAAACACGAATGTTTCTCTCAAACTCACCTAGAATCACACTCGGGTAAGAATCAAGAAGGGTTGATCACAATATGAAAAGTAACTAAGAACACAGAAAGATAATTTTCAAGATACTTTTATATATTGATTCTCAACTCAAAATACAAAGACTCTTACAAGAAAATCGGCTGTGTCTGTATGAATTACAAGGAGAACCTATATATAATACTATCTACAACCAGATATACTTTGATACCAGCTGGCATCCGATAGCTAAAGTCTATACTACAAGACTAAAGATTAAGGTATCTCGGATAAAGTCTTATCTGAGATTTGGTAGTCAGGACATGTCCCTGACATACCTTTTGTCACCAACTAAAGATGGCAACTGTATTATCATGAAAAGATAAACAGTGGAATAAAGTATGGTCAACAACATGGTTCTTTAAGAAGAAGCCATGCTGTATCAGAAGTCTGCAGCGGAGTGTTAGAGACCGTACTTGTGTCCACTAGTTATAGCAGTGTCTTCGAAGGTTAAATGGCTTCGGAAGAGTAAGTACTTCTGAAGCCACTTTATACTTCGGAAGAGGCTGCTTTTTCCAAGACTTGGAGACTTCTTCATCATACTTCGGAAGTGGTCTTCACTTTATTCTTCTAAGTCTTGAACTTCGGAAGTATACATTTGTCTTCGGAAGTAGAGTTCTGTCTTCGGAAGCTGGACTTTTCCTTTGTCTTCGGAAGAACTCTACAACCTTCGAAAGTTCCATGAAGAGCTTCGGAAGCCTTTGCATGCAGCATCAAAATAACTTAAGTGATATAGTTTTGGTTGCATTAGCCTTCTTCTTGATCCAACAATCTTGCAACCTCTAGGTCTACTTTCTTTGTGTTACCTTAGTAGTAGCTAGCTTATCTATCATATTTCCTTTTATATTGCTCAGACTACACGGACTTATACATGAGCTTTGCATCTTTTTCAATTTTGAATTTTAAAGTCCCAAATGGTTTGTACCTGTATACTATCATATTCCAAAGATTGAATCAGTATCACACATACGAACTTATTATTATCAACTTGCCTCTCCTTTTCCCTCATCTTTTTTTATATTGCCTAAACCTATTCTCCCTCTAAAATTATAAAACTACCACGGAGTAGCGTTTTAGGATTTTAATAGGAAAGGAATAAACCAATTGTAATTAAACTAAGTAAACTAAAACAAAGACAAGAGTATAAAATAAACTAAAATTAAAAATTTTAAAAATAAAAGAAACTAGACATGACGCATCGAACTATATATGGTCATCTTCAGGAATGACCTCACTTTTCTTTTTAACTCCGTTCACCTCTAACAAATATAAAAAACATGGTTTGTCAAATGCCTTTGTATAGAGGTCAGGGCGTTGAAAATCTGTTTTTATTTTTACCACATCAATTAGTTTTTTTCAAAGAAGTCACGTATAAAGTGATATTTAATACCGATGTGTTTGGTCTTTGGATGTTGGACCGGGTTCTTAGTAACTGCAATTGCAGCAGAGTTATCACAAAGATTGGAGTAGAAAAGAAATGCAAACCGTAATCCCGCATTTGCTGTTGAATCCATATGATTTGAGAACAGCAACTTGCAGCAACAACATATTCAGCTTCACAGGTTGACAATGCCACCGAGGTTTGCTTCTTACACTTCCAGGTTACTAATCTTCTTCCAAAGAACTAACATCCTACCGATGTAGACTTGTAATTCATCTTGCAGCCGCCGTAATCCGAGTCGCTATACACCTTAAGCTCAAAGTCATCATCATGAGGGTACCACAACCCAAGTGTGGGTGTGCCCTTTAGATAATGAAAAATCCTTTTGACCCTAATTAGATGGTTCACTTTAGGCATTGCCTGATATCGTGAGCATAAACATGTAGCATACATGATATCAGGTCATGAGGCAGTGAGGTACATGAGAGATCCGATCATCCCTCGATACATAATGGCATCTACCAGATCACCATTCTCATCGGGTGCTACATCATGGTTTGTAGCAAGTGGAGTGCTAGCCGTAGAAGCATTCTCCATGTCAAACCGACTGAGAATATCCCCTACATACTTGGTCTGATGTAGGAAGATCCCATTTGGTGTCTGATCCACCTGTAACCCGAGAACGAACTTAATCTCCCCCATTGCACTCATCTCAAACTCAGCCTTCATTACTGCTTCAAACTCTTTGCATAATACTTCGTTCTTTGAACCGAAGATTATGTCATCAACATAGATTTGTACAAGCAGTAAATCTCCATCCTTTTCTTTGATAAACAATGTACAGTCAATGACTTTGTTGATACACGTATGTCCCTAGATCATGATATGTAATAGATCTTACTTGTCTGATTCTGATGTAATGTTTGGAATGATTAATGAAATGATATTGGTTGTTTGTTAGTTATAATGTTTAATATTTCATTAATGAGTCGATGCTGAATTGGTTAATTAGGTTTGTGGTTGTTTGAATTGTTACACATAATTCTATATTAATTAATACATTCAAACTTAACAAAATGAAGTTCTCATGCGAATGGCCCATGCGAATGGACCATACGCATGAATAACTTCATACGAATGACTCAGTCGCACGTCTGAACCAGGAGAGTGGATCAGTCGTATGATTGTAACATAAGATTGGCTCAGTCGCACGACTGAACACTCAGTCGCACGACTGAACACTCAGTCATGCGGATGAATCAACTGCATGGTTCAATCGCATGACTGAACCATACTAATGGTTCAGTCGCACGAATGAACAATACTAACCTATAAATACAACCCAATTCATGGAAAAACGAGAGCATCCATTCTATTTCGACTCCAGACGTACCCTAGCCGTCCAGAAGCCTCCAAGTTGATACTCCAAGTTCACAGAACGCTGTAGATCGATTCCTAATCGATTCTTAACGTTTGATTCAATACTTTATTGATTCTACGTGCGTTCTCACTGATTGGAACGCCAATAAAATAGGATTCCGCACTATTTGGTTTTGTTTACACGTTAATCATTCGGTATTTCGTTCAAATACCAGGTCCTAAGAGACTCCCCTATGAAAACCGTGTTCAAGATGAGTCGAGAGTTCTCATACCAGGCCCTCGGAGCTTGATGAAGCCCATATAGTGCCTTGTCGAGCTTTTAAACTCTGTCCCGATGATATGGATCCTTAAATCCCTCGGGTTGACTGACATACTCTATCTCTCGAATCTCACCATGAAGGAACGCACTCTTCACATCTAGTTGATTAACTTTGATTTTCATATATGATGCATAGGCAAGGAAGATGCGGATTGCTTCCATTCGTGCCACTGGTGGCAAACACTTCATTGTAGTCGATACCCTCAACTTGTCAAAAACCCTAAACAACAGCCGAGCTTTGTTTCTGAGGATCACTCCCTGATCATCTTTCTTGTATTTCAAGACCCATTTGGTACCGATGATTTTTGCACCTTAGGTCTATCTACTAGAGTCCATACACCTAACTTCTTAAAGTGAAGAAGTTCTTCCTGAAGGATTTGATCTGCCCAAGATACATATTAAATTGATGTGGCTAGTGTGATATGATCCAAGTCGGGTCATACCCAATAACAAGCCAAACAAACACCGATAAATATTTGTTTGTTGATGAGATCAAGCAAATAAATATAAGCACCAACATTGAAACCGGGTTTCCTAAAACATTGCTTTTGAAAATGAACAACATTATATGGATAATTTGTTCCTGAGAAATTGTTTGTTTTATTATTTAAATAGTTGAATAATATCAAACAAAGTATGTTAGGTTTTTAAAATTAAAAGGGTTTTAATTTTATAAAAATAGAGTGCAAGAGTAAATTTTATTAAAACATTTCAAATGGGAGGGAACCCACCTTGTGGGTCCCCAACTTCGGCCGCCCCTTTTGGGTTTAAAGTTTTGATTTGTTGTTCTTGCATGCAACATAGAAACCTAACTCTCTTCCACCAAGACATAACTCTCTCACACACACCACAAGAGCTAAATCCTCTCAAATCTCTCTCTTGAATTTCGAATTTTAGAGCTCTAATTACAAGATTTTCAGCTGTCAAAGAAGTGTTCTTGGCTGCAAAATCAAGTTGAAGAGGGTTCTACTAGTTGGTGTTGCAAGTCCTAGCAAAGGGGTGTTTGTACAAGCTTGGGGTATCATCTCTTGAGGACTTCTACATTGAAGTCTTGACCATCTAACATCATCATCTTGTCCTACACATCCACGGTTCTAAGGTGTATTGTTGGTGGTTTCGGGTGCAGCCTTCTTGAGGTTTTCTTGGTTGAAGATTCAGCCATAAAGTTCATCCTTTGCTCCCTCTCAAACCCGTTTTCTAGCACCTTGAAAATTTTCTTCTTAACCTCCTTTGGTTGTTATCTTGTATGCATTTCGTATTTGGATCCATGGTTTGGGTTTAGCTTAACAAATGAGGTTGATAATCTATATTTAACAAGTTTTAAAACTTATTATCCGTTGCGTTTTTTCATATATACAACATTATATGAACTTTGATAAACTTTTTAAATCCCTTCAATGGCATCAAGAGCCACTTATACGAATGCATACATGTATATGACACTCTAGTTCACGGTTTTGTGGTGTGTGACACCATATGGCCGAGAGATTAGAGGGCTGGATTGGTCCCCTTTTCTGATTTTAAAGATACTATTTTATATGCATGATTAGGATCTTTAAAATTTAGGTAATGGTTGTTTTTTTGTTTGAACCAAACCATTTGTTCTTGGTTTATGTTGGCCAAGAATATGGGTTGAAAAGGGGCTGCAAAATCGTTTGTTATGTGCATATTTGGATGTGTATATGGATGTTCATAACCTAGCCAATACCTTGTATTTGGATGTGTTTTGTGTTGTGATGTTGTATGATTTTTATTTGGGTTTGTAATCTATTATTATTTATATTGGTTGTAATAATAAGTAGATTAGTTGTATTTCTTTTACTAGTAAACAAATGTATTAGGATATATTTCTAAAAGAAGTTCAAGAAGACTTTGGTTTTTGGTTTGGGCCATTTTAGGCCCAAATGGGCCTCATAGCCCAAGATTGGTTTTAAGCCCAATAACCAAAGCCCAAGCATGAAGGCCCAAGAAAGCTAGGAGCTGAAGTTGGAGCCCAAAAGAAAGCCAAAATGACCTTGATGCATTAGGATGCGGGATCAAGTGGGAGCACACCATCTCAATGCCTTGTGTCATGTTTATGCTTTATTATGACCCTCTTGGCACACTTGTTTTGGCCAACAAGTGTTGCCAAATCCATTGGCTATGGTTATGGACTTGTGGTTGTTTTATCATGCATGTATAGTTGATTTATGTTCTTCTTATCTTATTATGGAATTGAATAGTTAACAACTCGAAATCTACCACTCGCATAAAATTGGTTCCTTAGAAATCAATAAGTGATAAAATGGTTTTACCAAAGTTATTGATTTCATAATTAAATGGGCTATTAAAAGGAATTTTTGAAATAAGTTTTGAAATAAATTACCATGTATTTGAATGCATACGAATGCAAGGTATGAAAATTGTTTTCCAACTAGAATTTTGTGAAACATAAATCCCTTTTTATCAAGTCAAACACCATCTATATACAACACTCGAATCATTTGAGAATTTAATGTGGGATAAAGGTCACCTAACCACATTAAAGGGAACTTATGGTTGTGAGGTGGGTTGCCATATTTATGGAATAAAGGTCACCTAACCACTAATATTAGCAAATCCACACGTGTGTCTAAGTAGGACGACTTAATTTGGAAATCATGCATTAGGATCACCGAAGCATGACGTACAAAGGGTGTTGATGGGATAAACATGCCTAACAAACAAAGATGTTTAACCGATCCCATAGACTAGAAATTGTAATAGGTTATAATTGTCAAACGTTGACTACCTTGTTAATTTAAATAAAGGGATAAAGGTCACCTAGCCGATATTTAAATGTAACGTTGGATTCTAAAATTTTGACTATTAAGTCTATGAGACAAAAAGGGTATTAATAATCAAAATACATTGATATTAAAAGTATTAAAAATTTAACTTTGTAATATTGTAGATGGCTAACAACAACAACGCAATCCCGACCGTCCATAACCTATCACTAAGGACCATCCTTGAAAAGGAACGTCTAAACCATGGGAACTTCATGGATTGGTACCAAAATTTGAGAATTGTTCTCAAACAGGAAAAGAAGTCCTATGTGTTAGACGATCCCATTCCCGATCAACTCGATGAAAATGACGTTGAGGCCTTTGCCGAATGGGTCAAGTACACCGAAGACTCTGTGCAAGTCTCGTGTCTCATGCTGGCAAGTATGATACCCGATTTGCAAAAGGACTTTGACAACCACAATGCCTATGACATGATCACCCAGTTGAAGGAAATGTTCCAACAACAATCAAGGGTGGAGCGCTTCGAAACCATTCGGGCACTTCATGCATGTCGAATGGACGAGACCCAATCGGTATCATCGTACGTTCTTAAGATGAAGAGCCACATTGATCGCCTTGAAAGGCTTAACTGTCGTGTGTCCAACGAGTTGGCAACGGATTTGATCCTCAACTCCCTATCCAAGAAGTTTGATAGCTTCGTTAAGAACTATAACATGAATGGATGGGACAAGAGCATTGGTGAGCTTCACTCAATGCTCAAAACGGCCGAGACAGGCATGGGTAGAAAGGTTCTACCGGTCCTTACGATCAATGAAGGTGGTAGTAGGAAAAGGCACCTCCCGACCCTAGGGCAAGTGTTGCTAAAGGGAAGGGACACGTCAAAGGAAAGGGTAAGGGTAAAGCAAAAATGGAGCCGCCCAAACAAAAGAAAAGAAGCAAAAGGTTGCTCAAGATGACCCGTGTTTTGAGTGTGGTGAAGTAGGCCATTGAAACGCAATTGTCCGGTCTATCTCAAAGCGTTGAGATCGAAGAGGGACGCGGGGAAAACTTCACGTACAATGTTTATGATACATGTTGAGCTTAATATTATTCTTCTAACATGGGTATTAGATACTGGATGTGGAACTCATATTTGCAATTTGTTGCAGGGGTTCAAAAGAAGTGAGCATTATGCAAAAGGGGAATAAGTCTCTTTATGGGCAATGGTGCAAAGGTTCATGTGGAAGCCCAAGGAGACTACATTTTGAAGCTTCCAAGTGGGTGGAAGTCATTTTGAAGAATGTATTGTAGCTCCTAGCTTGACTAGGAACATTATTTCTGTTTCCCGTTTAAGACAATATGATTATGATTTCAAGTTTGTTGACAATGATATTCATGTTTCTTTAAATCATGTGTTTTATTTTAAAGCTATACCTTGTAATGGTATTTATGAATTGGTTCATAATAACACAACATATGATAGCTCTATGTACCAAGAAGCTCCAACTTAATTTGAGTGATTCCTATCTTTGGCATTGTCGCCTTGGTCACATAAACAAGAATCATATGCAAAAACTTCAAAAGAATGGTCTTTTGAAAACAAATGAAAATTATTCATTTGATGTATGTGAGTCTTGTTTACAAGGTAAAATGACAAAGGCCCCTTTTAGTGGGACTAATGAAAGGGCAAAAGACTTATTAGGGATCATACATTCGGATGTATGTGGACCTTTTAAACCAACAACTAGGAATGGTGAAAGATACTTCATTACCTTTACCGATGACTATAGTCGATATGGGTATGTGTACTTGTTAAGACACAAACATGAATCTTTTGAAATGTTCAAAATCTTCAAGAATGAAGTAGAAAATCAACTCAACAACACGGTCAAGATTCTTCGTACAGATAGAGGAGGTGAATACCTTAGTAGTGAATTTCAAGAATATCTTAGAAGTTATAGGATTGTCTCACAACTTACTCCACCTGGAACACCACAACATAATGTTGTGTCTGAGAGGAGGAATCGGACTCTATTGGATATGGTTCGATCTATGATGGCTAGAAGTACGCTACCTCTATCATTTTGGGGTTTCGCATTGCTTTCCGCGGCCCGTATTTTAAATGTGGCCCCAACCAAGAAAGTGGAAAGGACACCTTTCGAAGTATGGCGTGGAAGGGTTCCATCACTGTCATATTTAAAAGTTTGGGGGTGTGATGCTTATCCTAAGCAATACACTCAAAACAAACTGGAAGCCCGATCCACAAAGTGTGCCTTCATTGGATATCCTAGAGATTGTATTGGATATTATTTCTATGATCCGACAGAACAGAAAGTGTTTATTGCTCGAAAGGCTGAGTTCTTGGAAACTAAGTTTCTTTTGGAAGAAACTAGTGGAAGAGCAGTGGAACTTGAAGAGGTTCAAGATTCACAAGACGATACACAATGGTTTATACTAACAATTAACATGAGGATGTTGAAAATGATCATATGGATGATCAAGATACACAAAACGTTCGTAGATCTGGTAGAATTAGTGTTCCCTGAGAGATATGGATTTTTCATGGATGGATGCTATGTGGTAGATTCAGATGAACCAACCACATACCATGATGCAATGTCAAAACCTGATTTTGACAAATGGCAAGAAGCCATGAACGTTGAGATGCAATCCATGTATGATAACCAAGTTTGGGAATGGTTACACCACCTCTTAAGTCCAAGATAGTTGGAAGTAAGTGGGTTTTCAAGAAGAAAACCGATATGCATGGAAACTTGGATACTTATAAAGCTAGACTCGTAGCGAAAGGTTTCACTCAAACTCAAGGGATGATTATGATGAAAATTTCTCCCCTGTGGCAATGCTAAAGTCTATTAGGATATTATTTGCCATAGCAGCATATTATGACTATGAGATTTGGCAAATGGATGTCAAAACTGCTTTCCTAAATGGATATCTTGAGGAAGATGTCCATATGGAACAGCCTGAAGGTTTTGTCGATCCAAAACATCCTAACAAGGTATGCAAGTTAAAGAAATCAATCTACAGATTGAAACAAGCGTCAAGAAGTTGGAATCACCGTTTTAATGATGAAGTAAAGAAATTTGGCTTCATCAAAAACACTGATGAAGCTTGTGTGTATAAGAAAGCTAATGGGAGCATTATTACTTTCCTTGTATTATATGTCGATGACATTCTACTTTTTGGAAACGACATTCCAACCTTGGAAAGTGTAAAAACCTGGCTTGGAAGCTGTTTTTCCATTAAGGATCTAGGTGAAGCCACCTATATTTTGGGAATAAAGATCTATAGGGTTAGATCAAAGCGGTTGATAGGTTTAAACCAGAGTGCATACATTGAAAAGATCTTGAAGAGGTTCAAGATGGAGAATTCTAAGAAAGGTTTTGTGCCTATTCAAAAGGGGACTATATTGAGCTCATCTCAATGCCCCAGCTCAAAGGTTGAACAAGAAAGAATGAATGGAGTCTGATATGCATCTGCTATAGGATCCATCATGTATGAATGATATGTACTAGGTCGGACGTGTCGTGTGCTCTAAGCATGACAAGTAGATATCAGCAGAATCCTGGTAATAGTCATTGGATGGCTGTTAAGAGTATTTTGAAATACCTTAGGAACACTAAGGATATGTTCTTATTATATGGATCTGGTGAGGAGGAGCTCGTTGTAAAGGGTTACACGGATGCGAGTTTCCAAACTGATCGAGATGATTCTCGATCACAGTCGGGATATGTCTTCATTATGAATGGAGGAGCAGTCTCTTGAAGAGCTCAAAGCAAGATGTAGTGGCACTATCTACAACAGAATTAGAATACATCGCCGCTTCATTGGCAGCTCAAGAAGCTGCGTGGCTTAGGAAGCTCATTGCTGAAATAGGGGTAGTTGCTACCATTCAAGACCCCCTAGAGATCTTTTGTGACAACGAGGGTGCGATTGCTCAAATCAAGGAACCTCGTGCTCATCAAAAGACTCGGCACATTGAACGGAGATTCAACTACATAAGGGATGAAGTTGAAAAGGGAAAAATATGTATTCGCAAAGTTCACACCGATCAAAACATTGCGGATCCATTCACGAAGCTCCTAGATAGGTCAAAACATGAAAGTGATACTTGTGCCTTAGGACTTTGATATTCTAGTGATGGACTTGATCAAATTTTGTATTTGGATATTGGAACTTATGTCATTTGCCTCATTCTATTGTTATAATTTTCATTAGTCCTTCAATTTTAGCATGTTTAAATCCGTGAATAAGTAAGTTATTCTAAACGTCCGTGGTCAATCATACTTGTGGGAGCAACTATGAATGTAAGACTATAATGAACTTGGATTGGTTGATATTCATAAGGTATGAATATAGAGCAAGTCGTTGCTACCAAGGTTCATTGATATCTATGGGTTTAGATATTGGACCGACCCGCTCTCTCATTATTTCTGCATGGAATCGTTGTGATTAGTTATAAGAGATATTGAGTGAAGGCAAATATCATTGTATCCTCAGACCTGAGATGCATATTGGGTCTTAATATTCATCAAGTATTGTACTTTGACTTGGTTCTTTGCTGTTATGAAAGATTGGCAGTACATAAGGCTGAGTCAGGCATGATATAACGTGATTGTGAGAGACGTATGTAGTCAAGATGGAATTTGTTCCTCTTATTCGTTGAGAGTTAGATGTCTAAGGCCTGTTAAAGTTAAACGTGGAGAACGATAATTCTGTGTCTCTGGGATCTAACATGACATCTGTAACAAAAAAAAAAATGATTAATTCACCTAAATCATATTCAAGTGAGGTACTTGAAAAGGATGATGTTATTGAATGGCACTTAGTCATATACATTAGGGGTAGCAAACCGTTGCTAGGCGTTATTTGCTGCTTGCATCAATCTTCTATGAATCTTGTGCAAGTGGGAGATTGAAGGATTTGATCTGCCCAGATACACATTAAATTGATGTGGCTAGTGTGATATGATCCAAGTCGGGTCATACCCAATAACAAGCCAAACAAACACGGATAAATATTTGTTTGTTGATGAGATCAAGCAAATAAATTTAAGCACCAACATTGAAACCGGTTTCCTAAAACATTGCTTTTGAAAATGAACAACATTATATGGATAATTTGTTCCTGAGAAATTATTGTTTTATTATTTAAATTAGTTGAATAATATCAAACAAGAGTATGTTAGGTTTTATAAAATTACAAGGGTTTTAATTTTATAAAAGGAGTGCAAGAGTAAATTTTATAAAACATTTCAAATGGGAGGGAAACCCACCTTGTGGGTCCCTAACTTCGGGCGCCCCTTTTGGGGTTGAAGTATTTTGATTTGTTGTTGTTGCATGCAACATAGAGAACCTAACTCTCTTCCACCAAGACATAACTCTCTCACACACAGACACAAGAGCTAGAATCCTCTCAAATCTCTCTCTTGAACTTCGAATTTTAGAGCTCTAATTTACAAGATTTTCAGCTGTCAAAGAAGTGTTCTTGGCTGCAAAATCAAGTTTGAAGAGGGTTCTACTAGTTGGTGTTGCAAGTCCTAGCAAAGGGGTGTTGTACAAGCTTGGGGTATCATCTCTTCAGGACTTCTACATTGAAGTCTTGACCATCTAACATCATCCTTGTCCTACACATCCACGGTTCTAAAGGTGTATTGTTGGTGGTTTCGGGTGCAGCCTTCTTGAGGTTTTCTTGGTTGAAGATTCAGCCATAAAGTTCATCCTTTGCTCCCTCTCAAACCCGTTTTCTAGCACCTTGAAAGGTTGTCTTCTTAACCTCCTTTGGTTGTTATCTTGTATGCATTTCGTATTTGGATCCATGGTTTGGGTTTAGCTTAACAAATGAGTTTGATAATCTATATATTAACAAGTTTTAAAACTTATTATCCGCTGCATTTTTCATATATACAACATTATATGAACTTTGATAAACTTGTTAAATCCCTTCACTTCCGCATGGCACTCACCCAAGCCTCATCATTTAGTGATTCACTTACATACTTTGGCTCAAACTGAGACACAAAGCAGCGGTAGGCACCATCGTGAAGGTATCCCTTTTCCATCACAGAGGCATAATCAGCTGAGTACAGCTGATTTCTAGTCTAAACCCCTGATCTCACATCTCGTATAACATTATCCAAAGGATGATAGACATTAAGACGTGAGCCGGGAGTTGTTGGAACAACTACCTCAGAATCAAGATATGACCATTTGGTTCTTAATCTGAGGCAATAGGAGTCTGAGGTTCTGGCATCTCAGACGCATCATTAAGAGATGCTTGTGGACTTGAGGTAGGCGGAACCTGTGCATCCTGGTTGTTCTAATCAGTTTCCATAATTTTTCATCAGAGGAGGAGTCACTCATATCAAGTGCTCCCCTTGAATTGGTTGATAATGGACTTTGTGAACCGGATGGTGTTGAGTCATGAGACGGTGTGTTCAAGACATCATACATCATCTTGTTTGCCAACTCATCTTTTGAAGCAGAAAAAGGAATATTGAAGGATTTGAAGAATCCATCATAGTCGAAGAAGTAAGCAGGTCCTTTTCCAGCAGGCGGTGTCATGTATCTCTGAACATTAACGTTACACCACACCTCTACTTGACCCATTGAGTTGTTGTAAACTCTTTTGTTCGGTATGTTGTATCCTAGAAAAATCCTTTCATCAACCTTCTCACTTAATTTCCCTTCCTGAGTCTTCTTCAGTAGGGTGCATGGAGCACCAAACAGCTCGAGATACTCTAAGTTAGGTTTACGTTGTTGTAGTAACTCGTAGCCCATTTTTCCATGGCGTTTGACTACCAGAACTTGATTGAGTGTATAACATGCATTTGCAACTGCCTCATTCCAAAATTGAATAAGTAGTTTCGAGTCTGCTAGCATACAACAACACCATTCATCTGAGGAGTGTAGGCAGAGGTAAATTGATGCACAATTCCCTTTTCCTTGCAGTATGCCTCCATCCACTGATTCTTGAACTCGGTTTCGTTGTCTGAGCGCACTTGTCGTACCTTCAGCTTGTAGAGGGATTCCAGTGTAGTTACCAATTCCTTGAAGGATTCAAATGTTTCTGATTTGGATTTCAAAAACATTACCCAAGAGAATCTTGAGTAGTCATCTGTAACTACATAGCATTACAAGTCGCTTGCGATGCTTCTTGTACTGACTAGACCAAACAAATCCATGTGAAGGAGCTCAAGAGGAAGTTCTATAGAATGAACTTTCTTTTCCTTATAAGACTTCTTCGTCTGTTTGCCCTTTTTGCACGCAACACAGAAATCCGGGAGTTGGAAGTTTTTGACATTTACTCCCCTCACTAGATCATTCTGGACCAAGTGATTCATCTTCCATGGATTTATGTGTCCCATTCTCCTATGCCAAGAGATGGAGTCCTTCTCAGTAGCTTTGGAGAAGAAGCACTGAACTTCATGATCTGTTGTGGACGCCTTTGAGAGATCCAAAACATAAAAAAAATATATCTTGAAGCTGACATCAGGATTTGGTCCTCCGGAATCACGTAGTCCTTCTTTAGAACGTAGCACTTCTTGTTGTCAAAGACTACCTTGAATCCTTTATCACAGATTTGAGAAACCGAAAGCAAGTTATTTTGAAGTTGTTGGACGTAGTTTACCTTGTCAAACTTAACCTTCTCATTTCCCACTTCCCCTTGGGCTGTGATGTACCCGCCTTTGTTTCCAGCAAATGAAACATGCCCTCCTTTAATTTGTCAGCCGTTTGATAAGAGAGCTCTGTTCCCTGTCATGTGCCTGGATGCTCCGCTATCTACAATCCACGTGTTAGTCTCAGCACTATAGCGAACACCCTGCACATTCAATGAAAACATCAGTTCATGTTAGGAACCCAAGCCTTTATTGGCTTGGGTTTCCCTAAGGTATCACACATCAGGGAAAGCTCAGATTGATGTTTGTTCTCATTTTCAGACGCTAAGGTGGATTTTTCTTTCCGTAGTCCAGCTTTGTGTAAGGCCTGTTTGTGATAGACAGACGACTGGCTGATGGATTGAACATTTGGTTCACTAGCCCTTTTTGGAGGTGTCACTGAGTTCCTCTTAAAAGATCTAGGTGTAGATACTGGAAGTTCTACTTTCCTCCTCAGTGTCTGATAATAAGGACATTGAGACGCTATGTGACCATACTCTCCACAATTATAGCAGGATCTGCTTTCAACTTTATGGTTTATATGTTTTGGTGGAGATGTAAAAGTCACGTAGTTGACTTTATTATGTTTGGATTGAGGCACTTCTTTATTAGATGTATGACTTGGTTTTACAAACCTAATTGCTTTACCTGGTTTTACATCTTTTATCTCTTGTTTGCCTGGACTTTGACATGACGCTCGTGATTGATTAGGTTTTATAGTCTTTTTGGGTTCTGGTTTGACTTTGTTTGACCCAGACTTTAAATTAACTTTTTCAAATTCAGTTTCCAGGTTAACACAAGGCATCTTTCCTTTTTCCTTTGAAGTGGCCTCCTTTTGTTTAGAGTCAGATTGGTTTGATTTACTTACGGAGTCTGGATCACTAACAAGAGGAGTGGACACCATATGACCCTTGATGGGGTTATTCTTAATCGGTTTACTTTTGGTGTTCATCAAGGTCTCAAGTGGTGGTGGAACCACTTTGTATCCCAGCCCCTCCCCATTATTTCTCTCTCTCACTAAGTGTTAGACAATGTGTGATGAGCTTGTCCAACTGTGCAGTTTCTATTTTAAAGAGTTGACTTCTACTTCTAAAATAGCTTTTTGCTTCTTAGTGTCCTCTAGGGAGTTCAGATAGTACCTAATGTCATTTTCTTGGTAAAGGCGACTACCTCTGTTTCCCTAAGCTGTTTATTCAATAGGTCTATCTTTTCCTTATAACTATGCTCGTTTTGTTTTAACACTCTATTTGCCTCAGTGCACAGTTCCAGGTCCTTTACTAAGTTATCATTATGATCTAATAACCTAGCAAATTTTAAATCTATACTTTCTCTAAATTTATTACAATCTAAACAAGCATGATTATTAAATAACTGGTCAGTAGTACTTACCTTAGATGTTGAAGATGAATCAGCCATGAGTACAGAATCTGTTGATTCTAGTTCTGGTGATTCACACATTGATGCAGACTTTCCTTCTTCAAGAAGGTGGTTGACCACGGGTCCCGTGTCTTCAGAATTTGACATTGCGAGTTCTACTGCTATGTCTCCCTCACTAGCTGAATCGTCATCAATGTCCTCCACATTAGCTATGTTGGACTCTCCCGGTGACACGAACCGAAAGCTCCAATCCTGTCCTTCATCCTCATTAGCAGTCAAGGCTTTGGGGTCCTTGCTTGATGAGGTAGCACTACTAGATGTGGCTTTGTCCTGACGATTGAATAAAGAGAAGGGATTGTCGTTGCCAGTCTTCTTAGGATTTACACACTCCCTCTTGAAGTGCCCCTTCCCACCACAGTTGAAACAAGTAACCTTTGACTTGTCGAAGCCAAAAGTTGTGTCTTTGGTCGCAACAAAGTTCTGTTCGGTCTTTTTGACAAACTTTTTAGCTCGTCGGACAGCACTTGCCAAAGCGCACATTATGTCCTACGTTCCAACTCCATCTCGTCCACCTGTTCATAATCTTCATCTGCCAGGTGACAATTTCCTATCATTCCAGCAACTAGTCCATCATAGGAGTGAACTACAGCAGCTAAGAGGTCCATGTGTTCTTTGGCCACCTCAACAGTCACATTCCCGAAGTTGTCAGTTTTCAGTTTTGCTGCATTGGCTTCAGGTATCATATACTGGGTGCTAGACGACCTTGATGTTTCAGACCCTGAAGTTGACGGTTGTGCTGGAATTGCTGCACTTGAGACGAAGGTGGTTTGCAATGGTGCTCCAGATGTTGACCGGAGGAGTTGCATTGTAGAGAGCAGGATTCTGATCGTAGTTGGCCTTTTGGGCTCTGTACTTCATCCTTAGCTCCTCTTCCCTCAATGTAAGAATGAAGTCATTTATGTCTAACTTTGAGAGCATCCCATTCTGTCTGATATTTGAAACGAAGGATATCCATTTCTCCGGTAGACTGTCTGCAAAATGGACACCCTATCCTCCATCGACGTAGTTACACCATGAGTGTGCATCTCACTCATCAAGTGGTAGAATCTGTCGATCACATCATCCAGACCTTCCTTTCCCATTGAAGAGAAGTTTCCGAACTCCTTCTTCAAAGCTTTGGCTTTAATGGCCTTGAGTGAGGCATTTCCGTCATATCTCTTCTCCAACGCATCCCTAGTTTCTTTGCTTGAGTATACCCCGAATACTGATGGAAGATATCCTTCGGAATAGACTGAGTAAGCAAAGCGTATACTTTCTTCTCAGTGTTGTATTTGACCATCTGAGCATCCAACATTCCACTTAGAGTAAGTTTAACACCATCTGCTCCTACGGGCATGCTGTACCCCGACTCTATTGCCTCCCACAAATTGTATCTACTCCATTTAAGTAGATTTCAAAACCTTGCTTCCATTGTGGGTAGTCGTCTAACGTTCTAAGCTTCGGGGGTTATTCTGAATTCTCACTTCATTCTCCAACAACAGTAGATTCTGGATACAAGTATCTCTACTGTTATGTATGCTGAAAACTGTGTATGCTGAAAACTGGTCCTCCATTTCACTTAACTTTACTATTTAACAAACTGCTGATGTATGCGAATGAAGGTATGCGATTGGACTTATACGCGCGATTGAAAAAATGCGGATGGTTCAATCGTGCGACTGAACAAATGGGGATGGTTCAATCGTGCGACTGAACAAATGGGGATGGTTCAATCGTGCGACTGAACAAATACGGATGGTTCAATCGTGCGACTGAATTATGCGGATGAATCAGTCGCCTGAATGAACTAATGCGGTTGAACAGTCCGAATGAGGTTCTTAATTGTACGAATGAGCATATGAATGAGTCCAATCATGCAGTTGGAGAATGTGAATGAACTTAGTCGTGCAATTGAGCAATCGTGCGACTGAACTTGCTGAGTTTGATAATTCATAGGTTAAACGTGTTTGGCCGTAAAAACTCTAATCACCGTATGCCGGAAAAACTAAAATTTTAGTCAGGAAACGTCTAAGACTCCGTTAGACACAAAAAGATTGTGTTTTTAATGAAGAAACACAACTTTTGTATCGAAACTATTGAATCAACATGTAATCAAGAGCCAAAGCTCTGATACCACTTGATAGGATCTGGTATTTGAACAAAACACCAACTAATTAACGTGTTAAACCAAACTAAATAGTGTGGAATCCTATTTGATTGGTGATCCAACAGTGAGAATGCACGTAGACACAATAAGGTATTGAATCTAACATCAAGAATCGATTAGGAATCGATCTACAACGTTCTATGAACTTGGAGTATGAACTTAGAGGCTTCTGGACGGCTAGGGTACGTCTTGAGTCGAAGTGGATCGAATGGTTCTCTATTTTTCTGAATTGTTACGTTTTTCCATGAATTAAGTGGTATTTATAGGTTAGGGTTGCTCATTCAGGCGACTGAACCATGAGCTTGGTTCATTCGTGCAATTGAGCCATGCGGTTGATCCATTCGCACGACTGAATGTTCAGTCGTGCGACTGACTCACTCGCATGAAGCTGTTGAGGCGTATGGACTATTTAGGCGCATGGACACTCAGTCGCATGGCCATTCGGACGCATGACCACTGTTTGGGCGCATGGTCCAGTCGGACGCATGTGAACTTCACTTAACCAAAGTTTTAATGTATTCTTATTATAACATTATGTATATCAATTCAAACAATCACAAACCTACATAATCTAGTCAATAAGCATTACTCAACTCATTAGTGAAATACTAAACATTATAAATCACAACATTATCATTTCATTAAGTACAAAATATTACATAAGTGCAAGACATTCAAGACATATTACATTGAGATCAAGATCTAGGTATATAAGTGTATCAACAGATACTTTGTTCTTCTGAAGATACTTTGTTCTTCCGAAGGTATCTTCACTTCAACTTCAAAGCTGGTTGTTCATCCGAAGAGGATCTTCAGATGTATTTTACTTGTAAGAAACATATCTATAAAAAAACAAAATGTTCATCCATAGATGTTTCTTACACTTGGTCAATTTTAGTAATTCACCAATTATAATGGTTGTACCTGCACTCATACACACATATAGGTTAACCTATATACATAATGCATAAATCAAAAAATGAATTAGAATCATTCATTACAAGTATTGATAAAAGTTCTAAGCCTATACAAAATGATATAGATATATTGTTCCTAGATCTAACAATACTCCCCCTTAGGCTTAGACACTTCTAATCAGGTCAAAACTAAAAGCTCCTTCAATCTTAACACCATCTTCTTGTTGAAATAAGATACTACATCCTTTTCATCATCGTATTTGTACTTGATCTCCATTGTGTATATCTTTTGAAGTGTCTCAAAACTTAGTCCTAAGATGTCTTCTTTAGTTGTTTAGAGTTTCCACAACACTTAATTGGTGAACTATTTCAAGCTCATCTTCTTCTAAAACTCTTAGTTCTAAAACTTCTTCAATGTTAGCTCCTTTCAAAAGCCCAACATTATACCTTCTTCTCTTGTATGCTTTTGCATGCAATTTATCCACCACTTGTATCATATGAACATATAAGCATAGATCATTTTGTGCTCTTTCATCATACAGTTGTGGCAAGAATTTTTCATGTAAGTACGATGTGTAGCTGGGGTGGAGCAGTTTGATCTCTACTAGGTCAAAAATTCTTATCTTGTCACCTTCTTCCCATTAGCATCCTTAGTAGCACCATTTCTTTTTTCTTAACATATCCCTACTCAGTTTTAGGAAGAGTTTATTGATTCCTGTTATGACTTTGATGGCTGCTATTTTCCTATTACTATCTTAGAATCATCATCAGCTAATGTAGGGGAGTTGGTGTTTGATCTTCTTTCCTTTTGAAGCCTTCTCTTATGTTCAGCCTCTTCTCTCTTAGCCTTCTTCATCACATCATCTATAAACCTTGTCTTCAGCCTACCCATAGACATAGAGAAATATTCCCCTTGGATGAATTGGATAGTGGAGATGATTAGGCTGTGCAAATCATTAATGTCTCTCTCAGAAGACTCAGTAATGCTTCTACATCATGGAAGTATTCAATTCTTCAGATGAACTCTTGATTATTGCACAATCCTAGTCGTGATCATACTTCCAGCCTATGATCCTGTTATCTTCAATAGAGTTAGGACTTGTGACGTGATCAAACAGATCTTCAAGGTAGACTTCTGCTCTATAATCTCTCTGACTGTTGTACCCAATGGCCACACTTTTCCGGGTATAACTACTCGTGGCTCTGGATAGTTTTTCTTTCCTTTTGTGCTGATCTTTAGGTTCAATAGTTATAGGATCAGCAGGGAGTTTGCTTTGTTGCTCATATGATGGGTTTGGAGGTTCTCTTCTGAATCTCACCTTGAGTCAAGCTCAACAGCCATGACATGTTCCATCATCCTCCTAAGCTCACCAACATTTCTTCCCTTAAGCTCATGTGCCTTGTAGTTATGACCCTGTAGCCAACAGATCATATTGTACCTACTAAGTTTTGCTATATCATAGTGGCTTAGATCTTTGTTGATTTTCTGACTGGTTTGAAATGTAGTGAATTCTTCATAGTCATAATTGGGGATCATGAATCTAGCAAGTTCAAATTCTTATAGTAATCCTTCATCTCAGTCACATTCATCCTTTTAATCATATCAAATGGAAACCCATGGTTGATAAAGGTCATAAACATGTTTGACTCAGGCCTTTCTTCTAATATGTCTTGGTGGTCAACAGTTCCTTAACTTGTGATTTTTTTCTTCTTTAGGAGACTCATCTTTAGTAAGCTCAATCCATTTAGCATCACTTTATGTTTCAGTAGGAGACATAAGCTTTAAGGTTGAAACATTCACCGAGGGAACGTGCTCAGATTCAACAGATTTTGATCTCTTAGGAGAATCTTGTACTTCAATCACTTCCTTTTTTACAGGACCCAAGTACTTCCTTTTCTTTGAATATTGAATGATTGCCATTGAAGCTTCAACAGATTCTTTTGTTAGTTTTGTAGCGAGAGCATTAGTTTCAATGTCCTTTATCTTCTTTCTCATCCTTTCAATCTCCTCATCCTTCCTTTTCAGCTGAGCAAGCTATTCTTATAGAGTCTTGTTAGCTTTGTTGCTCTCCAACACAAGTATTTCCTTTTCAGCCTTCTCATGAGGAATTGACTCTTCTTGTTCTTTGAAAAGCTCATGCAGAGCATCACTGACTTCATTTTTTTCTTGTATTTTTCCCTTAATCTTTTAAGACTAGATTCTTGCTTCAGCAACTGATCATCTTTTTCTTTCATCATCCCCTTTAACTCTTGAATTCTTTGCTTTTTGTTGTTTGACTTGACAACAAGCTTGTTGTATTCAGCAACCAAATAAATTTTGCTGACTGGGATATCATTATCACTAAGACTAGTTTCATTGTAAGCAATCACATCAACAAAGTTGCCTTCTTCTTCTTCATCCTGATGTTACGCAGCAATCTAATCATTATTCACTTCTTTTGGTGCTACACTAGCTGAGCATGATTTGGACTCAATAGCTTGCACTGCCAGTTCTTGATGTGGTTGTTGTTGTTGCTGATGGTCAGTGACTGGAGAGACAAGTTCAGTATCATTTGAATGGACAGAGGATTCAGTCTTGGTTGGTGACAGCCAAACTATACTTGCTTGTGAGGCTAACTCTGTCTCCTCGATGTAAAAGTTTTCAATGGATTGCTTTTCTAGAGTTGGAGAATGATTTGGTGAAAGAGGATGAATTGGAGATTGGTTGAGTGCTTTGACTGGCTGGTTTTTGTGATTGGGGTGTTTGAGGTTGATTTGGTGATAGAGGGTGAATTGGAAAGATTGGTTGAGTGTTTTGACTGGCTAATGATTGTGATTGAGGTGCTTGAGGTTATTTGTGAATGGGTGATTGATAAGGTGAAGATGAGGCTTCCATAGAGTTAGTAGATGAACTCTCTTGAGGTTCTTCCCATATCAGTTCTTAGGGATTGTTTGCATTAGGGTCACCTATATACGCAAACATAGGCATATCTTCTCCTTCATACCTTCCACTTATCTTATTCAGAACAGATCTCCCTAGGTGTGCTTGAACAAATACATCACCATCTATAGCAATACCAGGTAGATCAGCATTGATGATTAATTGTAAGAACCTGGAAAACATATACATCTTATTGGCCTTCTGCACCCTTATTTGGTCACACAAACTACTGAAAATATACTTCAAGTAGTTGTATGTCCTTCCATCAAAAATACCAATAATGCCAGATGAGATATGCCTTGAGAATCTGTCAACCCAGACTTTCTATTGGATATGCACTTTAAATAAGTGTGACATAAGAATCTATATGCCTTGCATAACCTCCCTTTCTTCATCTCACCCTTGTCAAAATCACCATCATATCCCATCAGGTATAACACTTCTCTATTTATTCATTCTCAAATACATCAAGGTGACCAACTTCTTGTTCTCCAAACCCTAGTACCCTTCTTATGGTTTTCTCATCTATCCTTAGTCTTTCATTCTTAATCTCAACCATAATCACTTTAGATTCTCCATCTTCCTCAATTTGTGTTGGGTTCTAGAAGTTGACTCACAAGTTGTGCTGATAAAGCATAGAAGAGCCTGGATCGTGGTAAGTATCTTATGATGCCTCTGCATCCTTCTGACACAGGGTCGTTTGGATTTAAGAACACACACACATTGTGCTCCCTTGCAAATCGATTAGCCATCTGTTCATGAGAATAAAGACGAGTATGTTAGAACTAAGTCATCATATTTTAAGAATACGAAGAGTTTAAATGAAAATGATGACTCAATCAGTTCATTACTAATGTTTATGACATGATTTACCTTGAGATTAAGACTTGAGATCAGATTTAAGCTTTGTTTGATGTTTAAAATTTGAGTAATTTTGAAATCAGATGAAGGAGGGATGAGGTTTGACTAACGAACTTCTTGGTCAAAAAGATTCTATAAAAGTGAATAATGAATTCCAAGTCAAAAACATCATTTATACTCCCCCGACATATTTATTTCATTTATTTAATGAAATGGGTCCTACTATTCTTATTACTCTTCTGTGGAATTTATTTGTTCCATAGATTTAAGTGCATAGTGCATCCGAAGGATATCTGTGGATGCCTAACTTAAAGCTAACAGTTTGAATTGAAGTATAACTTGATTTTTCATAGGTTTCCAATCTATGAAAATAAATTATACTTGTAAAATATTAACTCATTCGTAGGTTACCAATCTACGGATAGTCATATTTTACTATCCCTTAAGTTTTGTACTATAGCTTCTGTTGATGTTTACAATGCACTGTAGCTTCTATTGATGTCTATAATGCACTGCAGCTTCTGCTCATGTTTACAATGCCCTGCAGCTTCTGCTGATGCTAAGAATGCATTGTAGCTTCTGTTGATGCTTAAAAAGCCAAGATTGAAACTTATTATGTTGTATGGTTCTAATCAACTGATAGAACTACTTATTGCTATTGGACCTTGTTGACTTTGTATTCATGACTATTGTGCACAAGAAGGTTTATATTTTAAAAACTTCATGTATCCGAAACCAAGTTAGTGCTCAGGTTCCAATTCCTTTATATTGACAATTCATTTGACATTTTGTTGTTAAATTGTTTTCATGATTCTACCCCCCCTAAATTTTTTATCAATGATGAAGAAAAGCATTTATCATAAATTTATAAAAAGAATATCATGAAAGGCACATGTCTGTCCAAACACGCCAAACAAAAAGAAATCAAGTTAAAATAAATAAAATTGAATTGAGTAATATGTACAAGCATATATACACATAGAATAGGATCATACTATAACCCTAAGCATCTTCCTAATTAATTTGTTTGATGAATTGATACCTGATTTTAGTTCTGATTGCAAGTATGTTTGTCCACTTAAATCCATACACGAGTATTATGTCAACTAGGCATGTTGTTTATCATGTTTTCATGTTTATTAAGAGGTAACTGTTATGGGCTTTAGATTTAATTCACTTAGAGTTTGTCCTCCCTTTTGTGAGTCAAAGCATCATCTTTTCACACTTAGAAACTATGTACTTTAAGTTATAAGTTCTATCTTGATATGCATTTGACATCTCATTAATGCATTGATGTAAAAGCTCTAAATTTAATATACAGTTGATCACAAAAGGATTCATTTGAGAGCTTAGATATGATCATCATCAGTTCACCAGGTCTTTACTTCTATAAAACAAAGGTGCCATTACCTAGGTCTTTGTTTACACAAAACAGAGGGATGATGAGGATCATGATCATTTCACCAGTTGGTTACAAATGTATACCATGGTGATCATACACCCAGGTCTTTGTTTACACAAAACAGAGGGAATATGATTTGCAAAGATAGACATTATAAAGTGTTGGTACATAGTGTGCTTAGATGGGTGATTTGGTCACATCAGAATAACACTTACTTGTTGTTTCCTCAAAATAAAGTATCCCACAAACAGTCACTTTGTATTATGTTTGGCATGCACTCAGTGTAGTTTCACTCAAGATGAACCTACTCACATATCAAGAAACTTGATCAAATTTTAACGATATATAAGAAATCAGGAAGAAGCAAAGGCATAGTGTACTATCATTTCCCAAACATATGTCATGCTGAATTAAAAGACATAGAAAGAAAGACAATATATAAGCTTCGGAAGATGTTTCAGAAGTTTCTTCCGAAGGAAAATATTTTATTATTTACAAGGACAGACACATGTTTTCTTTGTTTATGATGATAAATCTAAGTTAATCATACCCAGAGACTCAATTAGAAAATTAAATCTAACTGAATCAAAGGATTTAGTGAAGAAATCAGCAAGGTGATTTGTTGTATCCACTTTGACTAACTTGATCAAATTGTGTTCTGAGCAATCTCTCAGAATATGGTATCTTATTTCAATATATTTTGTTTTACTATGTTGCATTGGATTAGCAGTAATAAACATAGTAGTTGAATTGTCAATATAAACTAGAGTATGAAGAAATTTGTAACCATAATCTAGTAATTGGTTTGGCAACCAAAGCACTTGAGAGCAACTAGCTAAAGCAGCTATGTACTCATCCTCAGCTATGGATACAGATACATTGTTTGCTTCTTGCATTGCCATGAAACTAGTCTTGGTCCTATGAATGGCATCCACCGGTTGTGGATTTTCTGTATTGTTGCAACCTCCAAAGTCATTATCTTAATATGAGTAAAGAGTAAAATCACCATCTTTTGGATACCAAAGTCCAAGGGCAGGTTCTCTTTTCAGATATCTAAAAATTCTCTTCAAAGCATTCAAATAAGACTCTTTTGGATCTGATTGGTACCTAGCACAAACATACACAGCAAACATAATGTCAGGTCTACTGCCAGTTAGATACATAAGTGATCTTATCATTGATCTATACAATCTTTGATCAACAGATTTTCCTATACGATCAGGTACAATCTTATCAATTGTTGAGGCTGGTGTTTAGCATGAAGATGTTTCAGTAAGGTTGTACTTCTATAATATTTGATGTATGTACTCTCTTGATTGATGAAAATGCCATCTTTCTTCTAATTCTCCCATTGAACTCATCTAAAACTCAAATTTCATCAACTCTTCAAAGCTTACACATAATCTCTTGTTAGTTGAGCCAAATATACTGTCATCAACATAAATTTGAACAACTAAGAGATCTTGATGTTCTTCTTTGAGAAAGAGAGCTTGATCAATGGTTCCCATTTTGTATCCATGCTTGAGCAACAAAGATGATAATGTTTCATACCACTTTCATGTTGCTTGATGAAGGCCATACAAAACTTTGTCAAGCTTGTATACCCTGTGTGGGTAATGAGGATCTTCAAATCTAGGAGGTTGTGATACATAGACTTCTACATCAATTTTCCCATATAAGAAAGTACATTTACATCCATTTGATAAACAGTGAACTTCTTATATGATGCATATGCTAGGAATACTCTTATAGCTTCAAATTTTGCAATTAGTGCAAAAACTTCATCATAGTCTATTACTTTTTCTTGTGTGCAACCTTATGCAATCAACCTTGCTTTGTTTCTCACAATAATACCTCTATCATCTAGTTTATTTTTGAAGAGCCATCTTGTTCCAATTTGATGTTCGCCCTCTTGGAAATCAACTAGATTCCAGACTTTCTGCTTTCTGAATTGTTGAAGCTCTCTTGCATAGCTTCAATCCGGCTATTGTCCTTTAGAGTAGGAGTGATGTTTGCACGAACTATTTGTGAAAGAAAAAAAGTGAAAAGATAGATGTTTGCAGCTCCACCTTGACTTCTTGTTGTTCTTTTGTCAAGATCACCAATAATATTGTTTATTGGATGTGTCTTATGAATTCTTGTTGTTGGAGCAGATTCAGCTGGGATAGATGATACCAAATTAGTCATATTCATTGATGCAGATGGATCCAATCCATCTGATGAATTTAGGAATTAATCAAAGTGTTCCTCTTGTTTAACATTAGATATGGAATGATCTTCCTGAGTCTGAACATAAGGTGCATCATTAATATCTTTCGCATGAACTTCTCCGGAAGCAATTTGTTTTTTCGTAGGAGTTACAAGAACTTCTACGGATGGTGTATGAGGATTTGGTGGATCATCTCCAATGTTTGTTGTATCTTCTTGAGAGCATGGAACACCTGTTGAGACATCATTCATATCTCCGGATGTAGGACAATCATCTGCGGATGCAGAGGTAGCAGCTGCGGATGAAGTGTTTTCATCTGAAGATGTAGATCCATTATACTGGACTTGTGCAACATCATTGTTATTATTTGTTGTTTCTTGTTCCATGATTCTTGATGTGTGTATTCTTGGAGGATCAGCAGATAATGACACTTCATTCATATTTGGGGGAAAAAATGGATAACATGTATCATCAGATCCTGCATTATTCAAGTAACCTGAGTTAAATGAATCTGTTAGAGCATCTATATCAAAAAACCATAATGATCCTTTTACAGATTTAGGAAATAAGGATTCATCAAATGACACATTAGGAGTTTCTTCCACAATTTGATGTTGTGAAATATAGATCTACAAGATTTAGATATTGAAGAATATCTAACAAAGAAACTATAATAGGCTTTTCTAAAAATTTCCCATTGTTCTTTCGTGTTAAAATAGATACATGACACCCAAAAGCTCTAAGATATCCTATGTAAGGTTTTCTTTTAAATAGAAGCTCATAAGGTGTTTTATTATGTTCTTTTATGATCAATGTCCTATTTTGAACATCGCATGTTGTATTCACTGCTTCAGCCCAAAAGGTGATTGGCAATTGTAAATTAGCTAGCATTGTTCTTGTTGCTTCAATAAGTGTTTTGTTTCTTCTTTCATCAACTCCATTATATTGTGGAGTTCTTGGTGCAGTGATTTGTCTTGCAATACCTTTATTCCTACAAAACAAATCTAAGTTAGTATTAACAAATTCAGTCCCATTGTGACTTCTGAAAATTTTAACTTTTAAATCAAGTTGATTCTCATTCTTGATGATAAAGTCCATTAATGTTTCTGATCTTTCACTCTTTTGTTTTTAGAAGAAGACCCATGTGAATCTAGTGAAATGATCCACTATCACTAAACAATATTGCCTCTTTCCAATGCTCATCACATTGGTTGGACCAAACAGATCCATGTGAAGTAATTTGAGTGGTGTAGTGTTTGTATTGATAGTTTTTTATTTATGAGACACTCTATGTTGTTTTTCTTTATAACATGAAGGAAAATGGTTTGAATAATAAAACTCTTTCTTTGGCAATCCAATGACTAGGTCATTTTTCAACAATTTGTTCATGTACATCATGTTATAATGAACAAGCCTTTTATGCCATAATTTAAATTCATTTTCTGATGACTTAGATAGGAGGCATGTTTCATGTTTTGTGAGTGTTGTTCGATCCAAAATATACGTGTTTCCTTTTCTTAATGCTTTTAAAAAGGATCTAATCTTCTAGAACTGAAAAACCTGGCTTAAGAATGTAACAATTAGTGTTATTAAATAATGTGGTATGTTAGGATCAGTGATCTATGTTTGATTGATTAGAGAGTATAGCAGCGGAAATCGAGCAATGAATTAGCCAATTCACAAGAACAAAACGATATTCAATGAAGAACAAAGACGGTTATAGAGAGAGAATTCTGCAAATATATTTCATTCAATATTCGCTTTCGTGGTAACAGAATGTCACAATTACAATTAGGTCGACACCTTATATAAGAGATGTGACGTCTGCTGATGTCACTTGATAGTGACATCTAATAGATTTATTACAATTGAAGCACAACTACTGAAGATGTCAAAACAGCTGACATCTCCTTACAAAAATGCTAAGTGTTATCAGTTGTTATAACTACTGAAAAACATAAAACTACTGAAACTACAACGACTGAAGAACAAGCTCTTCAGTCGTTTTACAAAACTACTGAAAGTAAAAATATAAAACTACTGATATCACAACTACTGAAGAAATACTCTTCAGCAGTTGTGACAAACTACTGAAACTTCAGTACTTGGTCTTCAGACTTGAACTTCAGATGTTTCATCAGCTGATGACTTCAGTAGATATCATCAGCTGATGTCTTCAGTCTTTGTCTTCAGACTTTGTACATCAGTTGTTGATCTTCAACACTTGTAAACTCTTCAGCTGTTGTACTTTAGTACTTTGGTCTTCAGCTTCAGCACTTGTGTTCTTCAGCTGTTCAGCTTCAGTACTTGTGTTCTTCAGCTGTTCAGCTTCAGTACTTGTGTTCTTTAGCTGTTGTACTTCAGCACTTTAGTTCTTCAGCTATTGAAGTCTTCAGCACTTGATCTTCAGCTGTTGAAGTCTTCAGTACTTGTCAAACTGCTGATGAAGCTTTCAGCAGTTGTTGTGATATCATGTGGGACTTAGAGGTATTCTGATCTTGGCTCATTGGTTCTTTTGGTCCAACAAACTCCCCCTGAACCAATGCAGCCAAAACCTCTAATTTATTTATTATCCCACTTATTGTTGGCAAAAAGATTGGTCTTTTTCCTTCTTGATCAGTAGAGAAGATGACCCATATAAGCTCCGGCCTGGGAAGAAGTCTCAGATATTTGTTTGGCAAGATATGAATGGGAACTCTGTTTTGGGGAACTGGACACAAAGTTGTTATCCCATTCATGAGATCTACTTCCGTGTATGAGCCTGTAGGATTCTCTGGTGTAGGCTCTGAGAAACATGATTTGTTCTTCCATGGTCAGGTTCTCAGCTTCACCATCAAACAATCCTTCTCGCCCATACAGCTCTGAGATGTACTTGGCCTGTTTGCCGTTTTTGAGCTCAACTGTTGTAATTTGTCTGTATGCAAACTCATCAGGATGATTCCCTTCGAGTAACAGACTGAGCTCATTTTGTTTGAAGTTCTCAAGCCTCTTGTAGACTAACCCTTTTTAATAATTTTGTTCTCTAGCATCTTCTGGGGTGGTTGTTTAGTCTCGTAGGCCTTCTTGAAATCTTCGACAATCTCCCAGGGTGATACTACAAGGGCCACTGTGATCACTTCATCTACGATCCTCCTGACTTGACCCTTGTATCTCGAAGGAATGTCTTTCTTTACAATCCTGTGAGCCACCCTCGGATCAGGCCATACTCTCACCCTTTCCTTCTGATATTGAAATGTGTTGGCGAGAGTGTACAATCTCAGAGCTTCTTTCTTCATACTGATAATTGATGACGAGGCAGCATAAGTTTTGTCAATGCTTTTCAGCATTTCATCATCATGAAGCTTTTGTTGCTCCTCTTCTTCAATCTTTACTCTCACAGCATCCATTTGTGAGGTGGGAGTGATGGGCATAGGTTTGGCTTTCGCCAATGTTAGGACTGTAGACAGAGGCATCCTATCTTCTTCCACATCATCCTCTTCTTCTTCTTCTTCTAGCCTCAACACCCTTCTCTTCTTCTTCTTGGGTGCATCATCAGCTGTTGGTTTAGAGGGTAAGGGAGTTGGTTTTGTGGGTTGAGGTTGTGGTTGTTTGGATTTGGGCTTTGAGATTGGTTTGGAGATTTGAGGGGTAGGCTATTTTTGAGTAGATGGAAGGGAAGGTTGTTCCAGCATTTTTGTTGTGAGTTTAGCCTTTGTAAGTCTTTCCATTTCAAACCTTTTTCCAGCCCCAGCCTCATCAAGGGCTTCAATGATAATCCCCTTGTGGAATTGCTCAGACAGACAGATTCTGGTGGCTATAGCCAGAATACTGTCTCTGGTCCACGCACGAATCTCCATCAAAGATCTTCCTAAGTATTTGGCAATGAAACGGATCATGATCTCCAATCTTCCTTCTCTAGTACATCATACCCACCCATCGGGTTGAATCTCCTCCACTTCCAACTTCCTGATTTCACTATCTAATGTGGCTGTATCAAAACCTTGCCTGAAGAGTTGCTCAATGATTTTATCCATGGATCGGCTGTGTGTATCATTAGCATCTTTTACCAGCTCTTCCAAGGATTTTCTTCAGCAGTAGGTTGATCATCAGCACTTTTCTTTCGTTTATAGTGATCAGTTGTTGCTTTTCTTTTTCCAACTCCTGGGCTTGCTCTTGGGCCTTCTCATCCTCTGTTCTTTTCCTCTTCTTTTCTTTCACTGCAGTACTCTCCCCCTTTTTTGATGCATTGGTGGTAGGGGTTTGTACCGCAGAAAGTGTCTTTTGCATAGCAGCATCAATCAATGGTTGTAAAGTTGAGGAAATCCTCTCATCAATGGCTTTAGTCACAGTCAGTGATTATGGGTGTGATGAGAGTTAGGGAATTTTGAAGGACAGCAACTATTTGCTCAGGAGGGTTCTGTTCCTGAGAAATAGTGCCAGAAGCAGAGGCAGGTGGCTGAGTTGTTGGGAGTGGCTCAGTGTTTGGGGAACCTTCAACTGAAGGTGCCATCTGTGGGTTGGTGAGAGCAGATGGTCTTTCTCCGTGAGAGTTTGGTCAAGTAGGCTTTGCAGCCTACTAACTTCCTCCTCAAGGATTGTGTTCTGGGCAAAACATCGTAGAAAAAGCCCAGGTCATCATCAGCAGAAGCTGAATCACCTGACCTCCTGCTTGGAGCAGGATGTACATGCACTGGGTGTAGACCAGTTGTAGCATGTGCCCCTTTGTCTTGGAACTGGGGACTTCCAGCCTCAGGACTATGTCCATCATCAGCTGTTGCCTCTAGTGAGGTCTTAGCAATGTTACCAGCCTCATTCTGATCATGTGCTGATGCAGAAGAGGTGGCAGCCTCACTAGATATTCTAATCTCCCTATCTACACCAGGAGATAGAAGTGGTAAACCCCTATGCTGTTGGTTTCTCAATTGCACTTTGGTCCTCCCCCTCAATGGTAGAGGTGTTCCCAGTAGTAATCGGTATCTAGGGAGGGGTGAGGAGTGCAATTGAGTCAGCACTTGTGCAACAAGCAATGTAGGGCTTTGGGGGGCGTTTGCATGGGGGTGAAGGGATAGAAGCAGTGTGCACCTGGGGAGGAAGGTGCTCTTCAATGGCAATCCCCTCAAGTCCAGATGTGGCAGGTACCCCTTGTGTGGTTTCTGCAGGCTCCTGTTGAGAGGAATCCTGAGCGGCTATGGCTGGAAGAGTCCTGATATCCACTAGTGGGTTATAACCAGTGGATATATCCTGCGTTGTGTTGCGGGGCATCCTCAGGGACTCATTTCCTTGAGTAGCCGTTTTGGGTTCTTTTTGGTGGTTTGGTGGGGACTTTTGATTTGGAGGTGGTGGTGTGGGTTCCAGCTGCGTGGTTTGCGCAGCTTGGCAGCCAGTTTGAGTGAGTGGTCAGAGTTGTGCCGAGAGTATACTTCAGGCAAAACACCGTAGCAGGGACTCCCAGGCCAACAAGTCCCCTCAACTTGAAGCTGGTTTGTAATTATGGCCATTATGAACCGCGATATAGTATCCAACGGTTAGCAGTTAGTTTTTGAGCCGTATCCTTGAGCTCTGAAAATATTATTTCTGAAAATTTTAAAGGCTGTTGCTCAGAATAGAATACATTACCTGCTGCCACTTTGTAGACATTTGATCCCAAGACGAAGTCTTAGGAGCCAACAGACATTACCATGTGAAAAATTAGGCGTTCAGCATCATGGAAATGTTTCTTCATTATAGTGGAGGCACTAAGGTTGCCCTGATATCCATGATGGGCAAAGGATAATCAGTTGTGCCCTTGGGATATCCAGCAGGAGAAATGGCATCATCCAGATGTAGAGTTTGGCGAAGTATTTCGGGAGGATGACCACTTCTTGGTTGTGGACGACGACCGGAGAGATGTTGTGTTGTTCTCCCCAGTGGTGATGGTGACGTTCATCAAAACTGTTTGAGGGATTCGGCATGAAGGATGGGATTGAGAAGAAATGCCGTTTTGTATTGTGACTGGACCATAAGATCGATAGCAGTATCGAACTTAGCCCGACTGGCGATTTAGTAAGGTAAGCTACACAGTTGTGTCGCGGTTTGATTTGCATGGACGCCATTTAGAAGAGAGAATTTTGGAGAGGAACGTTAGGTTTGAAGAAGATGAAGCTTTGAAGGATTAGGTCAGGGATATTTATAGGGTACGGGTTAGAAAACGACTGAAGGATTTGGTGTTAGTCATCAGTAGTTTTAAACGACTGTTGACATGGTATTACCCTTTCAGACGTTGAAACAGCTGAAGTCGTGGTGTTAGGCATCAGTAGTTAGAAAACTACTGAAAGCCATCGTTTTGACTTCAGATGATGAACAACTGAGACTTGGTGTATGTCATTAGTAGTTGTGAAACTACTGAAGACAGTGGTTTTGTCATCAGTTGTTGTAACAGCTGAAGACTTGTATTAGTCATCATAGTTATAAAACTACTGAAGACATGGTTTTGCTTCAGTTGTTTAAAATGAAACAGCAGTTGTTGAAACAACTGAAGAGAAGTTCTCTTCAGTAGTTTTCGTCAATTCATAGCCTTTCAGCTGTTTCATACTGTCCTCAACACTTACTCATCAGACTTTGCATCTGCTTTTCAGGTGTTTCATAGGACGTCAGTACTTATCTGTTTGTACTGATTTCAGTAGTTGTAACTACATCAGTAGTTGTACCTACATCAGTAGTTTTGAACAGATAAAGTACTTCAGTACTTGTGAGGCATTTAGCCGTCAGTAGTTTTAAAAACTACTGAAGGGGAAAGGACTCATCAGTACTTATATGTGGACATGGGTACCAATGATCACCAGTAAGTATTACTGAAATCACAGTAGTTGTCACTTATTCTAGCTGCCAGCAGACCAAGCCTTAACACAAGGTTTTCGAAAGTAGAACTATCCAAAGGCTTAGTAAAAATATCTGCAAGCTCATCAGCACTGGGCACAAACTTAGGATCAATCAACCTTTTTCAAAGCAATCCCGAATAAAATGATGTCTGATCTCTATATGTTTGGTCCTAGAGTGTTGGACTGGATTTTTGACAATACACAGAGCTGAAGCACTATCCATTAATAATGGAGTCTTAGTCTCTGTAATGCCATAATCCAGAAGCTGGTTCTGAAGCCAGAGTACCTGAGAAGTACAACTTGCAGCAGCAATGTACTCGGCCTCAGCAGTTGATGTAGCAACAGATGTTTGTTTCTTACTCTGCCAAGAAATCAAACAGTTGCCTAGGAATTGACACCACCAGAAGTTGACTTTCTAGTTAACTTGCACCCTGCATAGTCACTATCTGAAAAAGCAACTAATTTGCAAGAGTGTCCAGTGGAATACCATAAACCCAGAGATTGTGTACCTTGCAAATATCTAAAGATTCTCTTGACTGCAATCAAATGAGACTCTTTAGGAGCAGCCTGAAATCTAGCACAAACACATGTAGCAAACATATATCTGGTCTAGAAGCTGTTAAATACATCAAGGACCCAATCATACATCTGTAAAGTGTTTCATCAATAGCTTTACCTTTCTGATCAGCATCCATTGTTGTGTGTTGCACATGGGAGTAGAACAGGGCTTACAGTTTTGTAAATCAAACTTATTCAAAAGATCTTTTGTATATTTTGACTGATGAATAAAGGTTCCATCAGCCTTTTGGTTTGAATTGCAAGCCTAGAAAGAACGTAATTCTCCCATTGCACTCATTTCAAACCTCTTTTCATTAATGTTGTAAAATCATCACACAACTGGGGATCAGAGGATGCAAAAATATATCATCAACATAAATCTGAACAAGTAGCTTATGCTGATCCACTTCTTAATAAACAAAGTTTTATCAATGGACCCTCTAGTGAAATTATTCTTAAGAAGAAAAGTAGAGAGTGTCTCATACCAGGCTCTAGGAGCTTGTTTCAACCCATAAAGAGCCTTATCAGTTTATAACCCATTTAGGATGTTGATTATCCTCAAGCCTGGTGTTGACACACATAAACTTCTTCCTTTATTTTACCATTAAAAATGCACTTTTGACATCCATTTGAAAAACTTTAAGATTGTGGAATGCAGCATAGGCTAAGAACAATCTGATTGCCTCTAGTCTGGCTACAGGGGCAAGGTTTTCATCATAGTCAATACCTTCTTCTTGTGAAAACCCCTGTACAACCAGTCTAGCCTTGTTCTTAACAATAAGCCCATTTACATCAGTTTTTTCCTAAAAACCCATTTAGTGCCTATTGCACACTTACCTGAGGGAAGAGGAACCAGTTCCCACACTTGCTGTTTCTTGAACTGAGTAGCTCAAGCTACATAGCTTCAACCCATCCATTGTCTCTCAAAGCACATGGTAGTTCTTTGGCTCTAGCTGACTGATCATCAGATCTTCTACAACTGAAGCATTAGACATGCTTCTGAACACCAGCATTGATATCACCAATAATCTGAGACATGGGTGATTCTTCAGTTCTTGATAAACAATGAATCTGTGCAAGTGTTTGTAGAACCTTCAGACAGCAGATGTTGATGTACTCTTGAAACCATGAATTAGATGGTAACTCAAAAGATGTAGAGGAAACAGATATCTCATCAGCAGTTTTGTTGTGGATGGAACTGCTGAAGCTACAGGAACATCAAATTTAGCAGACACAGCAGTTGGTCACTAAACTTGAATAGGTGAGTATTGATATTATCATCATCATCATCAATACCACCAGGTGGAGACATGCTACAGAAGATTATTTAGCCACAGGATCTGCAACAGCTGGAGGTTGATAAGGACATATTGCAGTATGTCCCAATCAAACAACTCCACAGGGTTTTGTGGAATCTTGTCCAAAGAGATTCATTAAACTTCACATGCAAAGTCTCTTCAACTATCTTTGTTCGGCAGTTGAAGACTCTGTATGCCTTGCAAGTAATGAATAACCAACAAATACCCTGCATCCCTCTTAGGATCAAATTTATGGAGTTGATCCTTTGTTTGAGAATAAAACAGGGACACCCAAATGCTTTGAAAATGAAATTAGAGGAGCCAAGTGATGGAGAACTTCATATGGAGTCTTCATCAACCTCTGATTTACTAAGACTCTATCTGCACATAGCAAGCTGTGTTAACAGCTTCAGCCTAAAAGGTCAAGGCAACCAGAGTCAGCCAGCATGGACCTTGCAGCTTCATTAGGGTCCTGTTCTTTCTCTCCACTACTCCATTTTGTTCTGGAGTCCTTGGGATGCTAAACTGCCTTTTGATTCCCTTTGAAAGATAGAAGTCATCAAGTGTATGATTTCTGATTCAGTTCCATTGTCACTTCTAATACACTTGACTGGAAGGGAATACTGCTTCTCAACATACAACACAAAGTGAATAATCTTCTGAGCACCTCATCCTTTGAATATAGAAAGAAGTCCATACAATCTGGAGTAATCATCCACAATTACCAGACAATATTTCTTCTTTGCCATGCTCATCACTCTCACAGACCAAATAGATCCATATGCAGTATTGCAAGCAGGCAGTGGACTTAGGCTCTTCAATAGGAGGGAATGAGACTTTGTGCTATTTTCCTTTTAAACAAGCAGTGCAGGTTTCATCACAATGGAACTCCTTTATTGGTAAGCCTCTGACTAAACTATTGTGGGTAAGCTATTCATGTTTTTGAAATTAACATGACCCAGCCTTATGTGCCACAGTTTAGATTCTTGAAAGAGGCTTTGGAAAATAGGCAAGGATTGCCTCTGAGATCTATTTTCTTGGAAAGATCTAAGGCATACACTCTTCATGTCATGTTGGCTCTCAGGAGAGTGTGATCATCCAACACCTTATCAATCAAATGCAAACTTTGGATGACAGAATCCTACAGTTCTGACTGGTGAAAGAGCAACATGGCCTTTATCACACATTTGACTGACACTCAAGAGATTGTACTTGAGATTTTCCACATGATTAACATCATCAAACTTGATTTCTCCATTGGAGACAAAACATTTCCAATGATGTAACCCCTAGCATTATTGCCAAAAGAAACAAACCCTTCTTTCCTTGAGAGTAGTCATGAAGAAGAGAGCTGTTCCCAGTCATGTGCATAGATCCCCCACTGTCTACATACCAGATGCTACTTTGGCATGTTGGAGAACCCTGCAATAATAAACAATCAGTTAGTTTTGGAGACCCAAACCTTTTTGGTTTTGGGCCTGGTCTCATCAACAATGGTAACTAATAGGTTTATTGGAAACAACAGCCTGAGAGGAAGAAGATGGTGAAGAAGAGGAATCCTTTGGCTTGGATCTCCTTTTTTGTGGTTTCAACATAGGAGCATCTAATTGTTAACTCTACCCAACAGATGTTAAACATCATAACCAGCTGTGTCTGATTTTGTGATAAAGCTTTCAGCTCATCAGACACATTGCCAGTGGAGTTTGATAAGTTCCTATGTTGCACCTTCTTCTTCTGAGCACTCTCAGCTGTCACCTGTTAACCCCTTCCTTTTTGGATTTCTTTGAGGACTTAGGGTTACAGGATTTGATGTTACTGATACAAATGTGGTCTCAAACTCATTTTTCATTTTAAACCCATTTTCTCTTTATTTCTTCTTTTTTTTTTGAGTTTGGAACCTCTTTTGTACCAGCAATCATCTGTAAGATGATTGAACAAACACATACTTCACATGGTTTCTTCTTCATCTTAGATTGATCATCAACTAAAGAGGGCGAGGCAACTGAAGACTTGCACTTCAGTGCTTTGGAAGCATTGTTTGCTTTCTTGACTTCCTTTTTAGGAGTCTTTAAACTCTGTCTACTGACAGTTTTCTTCTTTTCAGTACTGACAGTAGTTGGAGTTGAACTTCAGGTGTTAAATCCTGCTCTCTAGTCCTTTCAGGACTTTCAGAATTAACTCCTGAGTTGATCAACTCATGATCATGTGAGTGTCAGCATTGGAACCATCAACATTAGCTGATAGGTTCTGAGAGGGCTTGATGCTGACTTCTACTTCTGATTGTGTTGTATCAGAAAGTAGATCACATGATGAGATGGATTGGTTATTACTCTCACCATCAGATTCTACCTCTGCTCTTGGAGTAAAATCTGTAGGTGGAGCAGTGTGATTGTAACCAATGCCAAACTTCACATTGGAAGCAGATTGCTTACTAAGAAGCATTTCAAAACCTTTGCATGATTGTACCCATCTATCACACTCTACTTGGTAACTGCAAGGGTTTCTTTGAGATCTTTATACTTCTCTAGAAGTATCTCTTCCTTCTAGCCTTATCATCAGTTATTTGGCATTTCAGTTTGTAAATCTCATCATTTTTATCATTAAGCACAGACTCAAACTCATCTTTGCTTTTGGAAATTATTTGTTCTAGCTCAATGTTCTTGTTGATTAAAGCTACATTTGCTTCTCTAATAGATGCAAATGCTGCTATGCATGTTTCAGAACATAATTTGGCTTTTGCCTCAGAGGAAACCTGTGATACCTTTGATGTAGAGGCATTAGTGGATGAAGTATCAGCAGAATCCAAAGCCATAAGAGCTAGATTTCCAAAGGGACTTTCACCACCATGTTGACCAGCACCTGAGAACAGTTGTTCATGACCAGACAAGTCATCTGGTAAACTGCTCAAGTCAACAACTCCTGGGGTGAAGAAGCTATGTTGTTGAGGTTGAGTTTGTTGATGAGATTGGGAAGGTTGTGGTTCAGGCAATGCTTGTGGTTGTTGTGCAATTGGAGCTTGAACAGGATTTGGTTGAGGCATATTAGCAGGGATAAGGATATGACATTTGACCCTGGGGATAAAGTATGCAGGAGATCTAGGATGTGAATGATGACCAGAACCAGCAGGATGTTGCCCTCTGTTTTGTGGACTAGTACTAGGAAAAGTCACAAAGGGTGCAGAAGAGTTAGATCCAGTTGATCTACACTCTCTTGCAAAGTGTCCTAGCCTTTGGCATTTGTGACACCTCAACTTACTCTTGTCAAAACCAACTTTGGTTTTGCCAGAGAGTCCAGGAAATTTCCTGCCAGTTCTCTTATAGAACTTCTGAGATCTGATATTAATCAGTTCCATTTGGCTCGAATATCCATCTCTTCTAGATCATCATCAGCAATTCCTTTCAGATCATCCATAATGAAGCATAGATTGTCACTATTACTGCCAGAATGACTCTCAATACTAACAAATGCATGATCAGAACTATTTGAAGAGAAATCAATATGCTCATCAAATGCTTTCAGATGCAGCATATTCTGACTCATGACCAACCAAGGCAGTATTCCCTGTTACAAAGTCATCAGTGAGCTTTCCTGATGAGGACAGTTTCCTCTTCTGCACTATCTCTCTTTCAAATGTAAGCAGTTTCCCATGAAGTTGGGTGAGAGATAGGCCATCCAGATTTGCACTAGAGCGTAGGACAATAGTGTATGTGTCCCATCTCTCAGGCAGTGATCTGAGGAATCTGTTGTTCATCTGGCTATTGGTGTATTCCTGTTTCACCATTTTAAGCTCAGATATCAAGAAGGAAAAGCGCTCAAACTGTTGAGTCAGTGTCTCACCCTTTCTATGAGACAATGTCTCATATTGTTGGGCAAGGATTTCTCTGTTGTTTGCGAAGACCTCATCTGAGCAGTTTCATGATGCATAAGCCCTGAATAGATTTCATTAGGCAGTGCCATGGCTAGAATTCCATGGACTTTAGCATCAATCTCAAACAGTTTCCGATCTTCATCAGAGTATTGTTCTTTCTTCTTCGGAACCATTTGATTGGTTTCCGGATTGTTCACCATAGGCTTATGTGGTACATGTACCACAGATGTCCAACAACCTGAACTGTTAACAGACAGGTGATGAAGCATTCTTCGTTGCCATATGTTATACTTGGTTCTAACCAGCATCGGAGGCTTGGTTGAGGAACCGGTATTGTGAGGATCATTAGAAGGAGTCGTCATCTCAGATTCAATCAAATTCGGTTAAGCTAAAGCAGATTTAGCACAAAACGCAACAACCAATTGAACCAGAAGATCTCAAAATAAATGAACGAAAGCGACAGAAATTCAATAATCTATAACCAGTTCTTGTGAATACGCTAATTCAATCAAACACAGATATCAATTAGCAGTTTCAATGATCAATTGTTAGATCGATCAATGATTAACCTGCTCTGATACCACTTGTTAGGATCAGTGATCTATATTTGATTGATTAGAGAGTATAGCAACGGAAATCGAGCAATGAATTAGCCAATTCACAAGAACAAAACGATATTCAATGAAGAACAAAGACGGTTATAGAGAGAGAATTTCTGCAAAATATTTCATTCAATATTCGCTTTCGTGGTAACAGAATGTCACAATACAATTAGGTCGACACCTCTTATATAAGAGATGTGACGTTTGCTGATGTCACTTGATAGTGACATCTAACAGATTTTTACAACTGAAGCACAACTACTGAAGATGTCAAAACAGCTGACATCTCCTTACAAAAATGCTAAGTGTTATCAGTTGTTATAACTACTGAAAAACATAAAACTACTGAAACTACAACGACTGAAGAACAAGCTCTTCAGTCGTTTTACAAAACTACTGAAAGTAAAATATAAAACTACTAATATCACAACTACTGAAGAAATACTCTTCAGCAGTTATGACAAACTACTGAAACTTCAGTACTTGGTCTTCAGACTTGAACTTCAGGTGTTTCATCAGCTGATGACTTCAGTAGATATCATCAGCTGATGTCTTCAGTCTTTGTCTTCAGACTTTGTACATCAGTTGTTGATCTTCAGCACTTGTAAACTCTTCAGCTGTTGTACTTCAGTACTTGGTCTTCAGCTTCAGCACTTGTGTTCTTCAGCTATTCAGCTTCAGTACTTGTGTTCTTCAGCTGTTCAGCTTCAGTACTTGTGTTCTTCAGCTGTTGTACTTCAGCATTTTAGTTCTTCAGCTGTTGAAGTCTTCAGCACTTGATCTTCAGCTGTTGAAGTCTTCAGTACTTGTCAAACTGCTGATGAAGCTTTCAGCAGTTGTTGTGATATCATGTGGGACTTAGAGGTTTTCTGATCTTGGCTCATTGGTTCTTTTGGTCCAACATGGTATAATTTTGATCACAAATTTGAGACACACTTAGTAAATTATATTGTAAATTTTCATAATAATTTACTTTCTCAAATTTGAGCACACCATTAGTTACCATTCCTTCACCAACTATTTTACCTCCCTTCTTATCCCCACCAAATGCCACATATGAGGCATTTTTATGCTTGAAGTCATGGAGAAGAGAATAGTTTCCTGTCATATGCCTGGAACAACCACTATCAACATACCACTTGTTGTCAGCTCTGCAAGATTGATCCTGCACACAGGAAGAAATCAATTAGAATTGACAACCCAAGCCTTAATGATCTTGGGTTTGCCAGCAGTGTCTCAAATCTTTACTCCTTCATGAATAAGTCTTGAAGTTTCAGTATTAATTTTAGTTTTAATTGATTCATTCTGAGTTGTTTTAGGTGAGGATGATTCTATTGAAGATGAGGTTGTTGAACTAAGTGTTGGTTTCTCATTCTCTTCTTCATTCACCTTTTCTTTGTTGGTTTGTTGTTTTGATTTTGATGATGGACCTTGATTGTGGAATATTTCATCAGAAATCTTTTGATTTTAGTTAAATCCACCCTTTTGTGAGGTGTTTTTGATTGCTGAAATGTTGTTCTTTTCTTCAAAGGTTCAACATTAGTGGATGTTTTCTTCTTTGGTTTTAATATTTGTTTTGGTTGCTGCTTCTTAGTCTTTGAGTCTTTTTCACAATTAGTAGATTCAGTGTCTGATTCAGCTTTATCAGATTGTTTCTACTTTGTGCTCTTTGTCTTGTTCTTTTTGTTGAAATAACATTGCTGAGTTAAATGGTTATTTTTGTTACAAATAGCACAATATTTGTTGAAGTAGTAGTCAGATGTCATATGATTGTTCATATTGCAAATGGAACAATAGTTGTTGAAGTAACAATCTTCAGTATTGTGATTTCTCATATCACACCATTTTCAATGCATTTCCTCTGATTCTTCATCAAAATTGACTGCTTTCTTCTTATTTGTCAACTTTTGAGGCTTTGCATCCTTCTCCAAATTTGTAGTTGATTTATCATTTTTCAGCTATTGAGGCTTTGATTTGTTTGCTGCTGATTTTGCCTTCCACAGTTCATCTAGTGAATAAGTAGATTTGGTTTTTCGCAAATCTGCTACTGAAGAAAGTTTCTTCTTCTGCAAAGGATCTGCTGCTTGTTTCTTCTTCTGCAGAGGATCTGTTGCTTCTTTCTTCTTTCCTTTTCTTACAAAAGCTGTGTGTACATTCTCAGTAGTTGCACACTTTTCAATTTCTTCCTTTGAAGGGTTTTGTTGCTGATGTAGTTCTTGAAGACCATCATTTAATTGAGCTATTCTTTTGCAAATAGTCTTCAACATGTTTCTTTGTATTGGTGGATATGGAAACTTTGATTCTTCAAGAACTTTTGGAATGATTTTTTCAAGAGCAATATTCTTACCAATGTTTAGTAGATCATCTTCATGTTCATTAGAATCATCCAAGTAATCACACTCATCAAAGTCAAATTCTGAGTCAATTTGTTTAATATTTTCTGATTCAGAAGATTCAGTTTCATTCACCTCAGTTTCATTGTGACTAACTTGTTGATTAGAATTTGTTTCAGACTTGGTGCAAGGCATAAAATGATTTCACAAGTTATTTTTCACTGATTCAGGTAAAGGTGAGTAATTATTGTTGATAGGAGGTGGAACAGCATTATATCCCAACCCATACATGTTCTTTGATTCAATATGAGAATTTAATAGTTTCTCATATTGCTGAGATGAAAGTTGAAACTTCTGAAGTTTCATTTCAGTTGATGCATGATCAGCCATGGATTTGGTTAAGGAAGTGCTCAGATTCTCAACTTGGGCTTTTAGACTGTAATTTTTCGAAACAAGTTTATCTAAATCCTTTTGTAAAGAGTTAACTTTGATTTCATATAATTTATCTTCTCTTACATGGGATGCATTCAAAATCATTGTTTCTTTAACTTTATCAGCCAGTTGTTGAGCATGGACTCTATATCTTCAACTTCCTCAACATAATTTGATGAACATAACCTATGTATTACCTCTCTAGCCATGGGTGGAACTTTGTTTTCCATGTGAGCCATTAAAGCTTGATTTTCTTCCAAGACTTCCTTCTCATACATACTCCAATCACAGGTTCCATCTTGAAGAATGATCAGCCCAAGTTCTTTAGAGTTACTTGTTCCTGCTGATGTATTTGTGGCTAGTGGGGATGAGTTGGTTAGTTGTGGTTGTCTGAAAGATCTTTGTGATGATGATGGTTGGTGAGACAACTGTTGTTATTATTGTGTCAAGTTATGATTTGATTGTTGATTAGATTCTCTACAGAAATGTTAATAGAGATTGCACTTCGAACATCGTACCTTTGACTTGTCCACACTTTGATGATATACTTGCTGTAGCCAAATTTTTATTTCTCCTAAGATATTATTTGGCTTTATAAGCAATCATTGCTATTTACCATTGTAGATCCATCTCCTCTACTACATCTGGATGTAGTTCTTCCAAGTCTTGCTAGCAAATGTTAGAAGATGTTAAGGAGCTTCCCAGGTAAGCTTGAAAACTTGAATTGAAAGCTGCAAAGGCTGCTTTTTGTTATTCAGAATCTAGAACCACAATGATGGGCTCTGTTTGGTTGTTATTTGATAAAGACTTTGCTGATGATGTAGATGTTTCTCTTCTATCATCGGTACATCCTTTTTATTTTCCTGACTTACTTTGAGAAGATTTCTTTGAAGGTTTTGATGCATAGAAACTTACTTCCTCTTCATCTTCACTCAAAGTACAAGAGTTGTCACTATCATTGTTGAAATAAAGGCACTTCCAACACTTTTTGTTTCTTTAAAATGATAGGGTGAGACATGTGTTCTCACGCTCTTGTTTCTTGATTTTTCATCCATTTCAATAGCCTTAAGTTTAGCTACCAATGTATCTAAACCAGTTGCTTTGAGGTCAATGGTGTTCTTGAACATGGACACAGTTTGCTTCCAACTTTCTAGCAAAACATGGAGCATCTTTTTGTTTAATTCCTCATTTGTATATTTCAACTGCAAGATATTCATCTCTGTTACAAGTTGCATAAATCTATGAAGTTATTGAGGAATTGATTCACCCTTAATATGATGAAAGGTTTTATATTATAAACAAAGGGTGTCCCTCCTAATGCTTCTAGTTTCATCACTCCTTCACAGAGTGTATTAATAATTTTCCATAAGGAGTTTGTTGTTTTATAATTTTCACATCTGATTAATATTTCTTCAGGAAAGGCCATACTAAGTAAGCTGTATGATTTAATATCAACCTTGACCTTTTAACCCATTAGGTGATAGATCCTTTGTACTTATGGGTTGATTGTTGTCATTGTCATCCGGCCCAAGAGTGGGTGGAATATAAGGACCTTCAGTTATTGAAACCCATAAGTTAGAATCTGTATAATTCACATGATTTCTGAACTTGATTTTCCAGGTCTTAAAATCTGCTTTTGTTTCCAACTTTGGAGGTTAGTATGATGATCCGTCAATGTTACTCATGAAATGATTTTGCTTGAAAACAGTAGATCTTATTAGAAAAAACTAACAAATCTAGTTAAATAAGAAAAAAATTAAACACTATTAACTCTTATAGATCAATTGATCTAAATCAATGAGCACTTGGCTCTGATAGCACCCGTGAATCCAAGGATCGCAATCAGGAATTATCAGAGTTAAAGAAAATCAAGTTAATGTTTGCGGAATCAACATTAACCTTGTTTAATTATTTGATTAATGAATAATGATTATGACGAACATAATAATATGAACACAATTAATAATCAAACAGGATTTGATTCAAAAGTTTTAAAACTAATCAATGATTACAAATGAATGATCAATGAATGACATAAACAATAAATGTTTTGGTCGTGTTGATGTTGATGTGACGGTTGCTAGGGTTTATGTTTGTGTGAGTTGATGTGATGTTTGGGTTTGCCGTTTGGTTGCTCGTGTGTTTGTGTTTGTAATCGTTTATTGTTCGTCACCATCTCTTGATATGAAACCTAGGATCCATATTTATAAGAACATGTGTTTTAGTTAAGGAAACACCGGATCTCTTGGGATCTGCACAACTGTCTTATTGACGTGTTGACTTGATGGCTTGTAACACTTGTATTATTTAAATACAAGTGTTTGGTCTCCGCATCTGCATAGTCTTCCGTAGGTGATCGTTAATCCGCAGGAATCTTGTTCATCCGAAGGTACTTTGTTCTTCCGTAGCTATCTTGTTCTTCCGAAGATACTTTGTTCTTCCAATGGTATCTTCACTTCAACTTCAGAGCTGGTTGTTCATCCGTAGAGGATCTTTAGATGTATTTTACTTGTAAGAAACATATCTACGGAAAAACAAATTGTTCATCCGTAGATGTTTCTTACATTTGGTCAATTTTAGTAATTCACTAATTATAATGGTTGTACATGCACTCATACACAAATCAACACACATATGGGTTAACCTATATACATAATGCATCATCAAAATAATGAATTGTAATCATTCATTACAAGTATTGATTAAAGTTCTAAACCTATACCAAAATGATCTAGATCTATTGTTCCTAGATCTAACAAGAGGTACTACCACACATAACACAACCCATTTTCTTCTTCCTAAGAGTCTTTTTCTGTGAGCAAGGCTGAACTTGATCACTTTCCTTCTTCATCTTTATCTTTGCAAATGATATGGCAATTCCTTTAGGGTGAGAACTGCCTTTTGAGCTGGATGGTTCAGGTTGTGTAGCAGTGGTACACAACTAATCAGCCTTCTTCATGATGCTAGGATGAGTTGAACATAAACTAAAACTCCTGGTACTAGAGTTTGAGTTTTTGTCTTGAGTCTTAACCACCTCAAAACCTGCAGAGATAAAAACTTATTTCTACTTAGAGTTAAAAGTGGCCTTGATCTCTTGAGCTTTCTTTGTCTTCCTCTTGCTCTTCCTGATCAAGTTCTTCCTTCTTGACTTGGTCATCCCAACCTTCTCACTGTCCTGAAAAGGATAGTGACCCTTCTTAGAATTCTCATCTTCACTCTTCTCAGAGGCATCCTTCACTATCTCTTCTTTATCCTCTTCAGCGATGGGGTCTATGAGGGGAAGCTCATCTTCACAAGTTCCACACCTAGGAGATCTTACAAAGAAGATTATGTGTGGAGGAGCTATCTCACTAAAACCTAGTCCCTGCTTATTCTGATAACAAACTTTTGCATGCAAAGAAAAGGATATGATGATCTTGAAGGTCTTTTCTTCAAGAACACACATTTCTACCTTGGCTTTGCTAATCACAAGCTCAGTCTGGCATTCAGTCAACTTAGTTATGAGATCTTTGATCTAAGTCCTGTAGTTGGTATGTTCATGTTTAAAAGTTGAAATGGTTTTCTCTAGGTCGTTTATCTTTAGTTTATAATCGTTTTCAGCTCTTTTAAAATTAGATTTTAAGATATTTATGGACTCAAGATCAGATCTCATTTCTATGTTGTAGGACCTTATCTATTCACTTTAGCAATATATGTAGGTTTACAAAGATGTTCCAATACCTTTGCTTCATCATGGTCAGCCATTAGTCCTAGGTTTGGAGATACATCTTCCACCTGAAATCTCCAGTCAAAGCCTTCTTCTTCAACAGCAACTGCTGCTTGCTACTTTGGCTTCTCATTCTGGGTGGCTCCCTCAGTGTATTTTGGCCTGGCTTATGCTTAGCCACCATTTATCCTTGGCGCCTTGCACTCTCTCGCAAAGTGACCCATTTGGTTATAGTTATAACACTTTACTTTTCTTTTATCCAGCCCAAACTTTCCATTGGTTGTATTGCTTGGAAACTTCCTCCCTATCCTCTTATAGAACTCCTTGGCACCGTGAATGAGGAGAGCCATTTGCTGAACTATCTCCATGTATTCCAGGTCATCTAGATGGATACAGTCTAGATCTTCAAAGGTGAAGAGAAAGTTTGTTAGGACTGATTCGATACGGAGTACTAACTGATTTACGTGTATACCAAACCAAATATGCAGAATCTTATTTGATTGGTGATCCAATCAGTAAGAACGCAAGTATAATCAATCTAAGAATGAATCCATGGTTCAGTCATGCGATTGAAGCATACGGTTGATCCATCCGCACGACTGAAGATTCAGTCGTGCGACTGAGTCAATCTCATGTTACAATCGTGCGACTGATCCAGTCTCATGGTTCATCGTGCGACTGGTTCATTAGCATGAAGTATTCATGTGTATGGTCCATTAGCATGGTCCATTCATATGAGAACTTCACACGATTAGGTTTAAGCATGTTTCTCAATCATTATTGACTAAGAACTATGTAACAACCACAAACCTATATAGTTAGTTCACTATGCGTTATCACACAATAAACAATGAAATATTAAACATTATAAGCATCATAAACACATTACATTTCATTCATACCCATTTTGTTACATATACGTAAGACATGAAAGACATTTTACATTTGAGCTCCTAAACTAGGTACACATGTATCTACAAACTCCCCCTTGGACCTAGTTTACTCTATTGTCTAACATTCTTCATCAACTCCTCAAACTTCTTGTACTTCTCCTCTCTTGTAGCTCCAGCATGTATTTCAAATGCGAAACAGAGCCTTATAACATTTTGGAATTTGAGGGCTTGTACAATGTCTTGCGAATCATAAAACAGTGGCCATTTGTACAATGTATATACATCATCAGCTAACAAGTTACTTAGCCACACTGGATCAAATACCCGAATAGTATCCATTTGCCCTATTTTTGCAAGACTATAACAGTTTCACTGTTCTCAGTCATAGTACCACCACTTAGAGTGTGGAGTCAAGTCCTGTGGCATTTCCCTTAGAGGGATTCTTGACATCATGCGTGAAGGACTCCACTTCAGCACTATCTTTGGTTTTCTAGTAATGGCATCAACTTCAGACCATCTGATATACCTCGTCGGTTGTTGAGGTTTGAAGTTGACCCACCTAGTGTGGTACTCTTTCTATAATGCCGCCTCAAACCAGCCTGACATTTGCCTTGGGTTAGCATATAACAACTTCAGTTTGGCTAGCTGGTTGAGCTAAAAACCAAGGAGAGTCTTCAGATCATGTGGAATCTAATGTACTCGATTCCCTTCTCCCTCTTGATAGCATATACATTTAGATCTTCAAAATAGGCCCACGCAATAATCTGGCCTGACACCTTGTGATACTTCTTCACTTTGTAGAACTTGGCGTAGGCACTCAGCTTGGGAGCGGTGTGTTGGGCTCGGATCTCTACAAACATGCCACCCATTCAGCCTTTTTGATGTTGACATCATCAACTGAGGCTTGGTCTTGATTTTATTTTTCTCTGACTCTCTTTCCATCTTATCTAGTTTATCGAAAGTATCACTGACGAGAGTATCACCCAGATTGGGAACTACTTTTCCCTCTCTATCAGTATACTTAGGATAATGCTCCGTCGTGACGTCCTCGATCTCGATGTCGTCTATGTCATTCAGCTCGTTGTCACTTGCAACTTCAACAGTTGGAGCATCCTTCACAATCTCATCCGGATTTAGCCGAAACATCTCAGCAAGTTGTTCTTCCAGAAGATCATGAATGATTTCTCCTTCTTCAGGAGTATAGCTTACAGACCTTGGGACGATCCCTTGCAAATCAATAATCATTGTGAGTTGAGACTTGATTTGCTAAAGGGGAGCAACATCGTAGTCATCTTGCTAAGATGATTGATCTTCTTGATTTAAACATGTAAATACATCAACCATTAGTCAATGATTAAGACAGAAACATATCAAATATTTATAAATATTAAGTACATAAGTTTAATACAAGATTCAATTACAAGATTTAAAATTACATAACATCTAAGCATTACTTTTATCCTGCATCATGTGCTCTTTTGCAGACGGGGCTGAGGTCGAGGCACCCTGATCTTGACCCTTCTTGGTGCACCTCTCTCTAGCTTGTGTGGCCCCTAATGTCGTTGCATCATCTCCTTCCTCATCATCTCCTCCATCTCCTGCACCATCATCAACTCTTTCTTCTGTCTCTTCCTCATAATCATCCTCCTCATCATCATCCTCATCATCATCGTCATCACCATTATCATCACCATCCTTTTCTCTTATCTTCAGAGGCTCATCCTTTGTTCCTTTGAGCTTAAGCAGGATAGTCTTTTTGGTAGCCTCAAACTCCTCTATCTTCTTTGTTGATAGGACTTTATGCTCCTAGAGTTGGGCAATCTCCTCACCCTGTGCAACCATCTACTAAGCTTGGTACTGAATCAGCTGGGCCTGCTGTGAGATCTGCTATGCTTGGGCAGCATTTTGCTCCACAAGCTGACGTATTTGGGCAGCTCCATCAGCAGTCCACAGCTTCAGCATCATTCTGTTTAGTGCTGACAACTGATCTTCTTCCCCAACGAAAGGTAAGGATGATCCTGTAGTGAATATTGGGTGGGATGATGGTCCAGGTAGGAGGCTAATGGTGGTGGTGTGGTGGTAATGGTGAATATGGGTGGTGGTATATTAGTGGGTGGTGATGGTTAGGTTGTAGTGGTGGTGGAAGTAGTATAGATGGGTGGTGGAGTGGCTGTAGTAGTGATGGTGGGTGAAGTGGTAGTAGTGGTGGTTGTAGCTGTGGTGGTGGGGAGTGAGTGGTGGTGGTAGATGGGAGTGTGGTAGTGGTAGGTGTGTGGTAGTGGTGGTGTAGCAGTAGTGGATGAGATGGTGGTTGTGGCAGTAATAGACGTCAATGTAAACTTTAGCCTCTTCCCCTTCTTGCCATAGGGGTAAGCCATTCTCTTCCTCCTCATCCCTTTAGGCACTATGGCTCCCCCTTGGCTGCTGGGTGGGTCCAGGGCATATGATGGATCTGTATCAGCTGCAACAACATCCCCAGACCTCCCTGTGGCATCCACCAACCACCCTTATACCTCTCTCTGTGGCTACGACCCGGCTCCCCACCGTTCGCACCAGAGACTCTTCATCAGACTCTTCCTCTTCCATCTGGAAGTCAGGGTGAATACGAGCTGGTTTGGTTCTACCCTGACCATCCCCTCCCTGATCAACATCATGATCACCACCATCGGAGTCATCAGAGGGTAGAGCAATCTACTCAACATCCGAGTCACTATCCTCGTGACGCCACTTTCGCCGAGCTGGCGCCACGTACTCTTCTCTAGCCAAGTGCCCAAACAGCCTCTTTACAGGGGGCTTTACCTGCTTGCCCCTGTATACCTTCATTCTTCCAACAGTGGTGTCATCCATAATCTCAAGAGAGATAGCATCATGACTTTCCTTAGGTAGCAAAGGAAGCTTCTCGTCAATGATCATCTGCAGAAATCTCGGGTACATGCAGAGGCCTTTCTTGCCTTTGGCCTCTAGATTCTTGATCAAGTAGGAGAAAATCATGTTAGAGAAGCTGAAGGGGTGATTCAACACTAGTGCCACATAGGCATTCTGGATTTGGTCCGATAAATCATCAAATCCACCCCTTCGTGAAGCAATGCACTTCAGAATGACATGAGCTAGGTACTTGAACTGGGGACACATGTTGCTTTTATTGAGCACACTTGCATTGATGTCCCCAGTGTACCTCATCCGTAGAAAGCATCCCCTTACGGTAAGAAGATGTAGTCTAGTTGGGTAGGCAGCATCATCTCCCAAATCCAGTACTCATCTCAGATCGGCTGCTGTGACCTCAATCTCCTAGCCAAAGATGGTGCTACGTATTTTGGTCAACAGATGCGCCTTCCCAAAAGGTCTGCTGTATAGACCTATAGTGTGTACAGGGTGTAGATATCGCTCGATATATCCTCAATCTCCTTGGAAATGCAATAATACTAGCAAACTCAGCAGCATTCTGAGTGGGGCATCCAAGTGAGCACATATATTGTGCTTGGTGTTCATGTGTGACATCCGTCGCCTCAAGGTCCGTCAACTAACGGGACTTTCCATTAACTATTCCTTGATCGATCATTCCTCATCTTTATTAACTCTTTATGTGGATATCATGTGTGCCTTACCATCGTTGTGCTTGTGTATCCGTTGTAATCATATGTCAACCTTAAAAACTTTTAAAACTTTCATCTTCGAAACCGTCAAATAAATCATTTTTATATAAAATTAACGTCACTAATAAAAAAAAAATTTTAGTTAAAAATATCATTAAATACATTTTATAACTAATACAATTACCCTAACAAAGTCGTTTTTCAACCGAAACAAATTTGGGAAACTCGGGGGCTAAGTGTAGGGACTAAACTTGTAATTTTGTAAACTTGGGCTGGGTATATAAACCCTATTTCCACCCCTAAACCTCTTTACTACACCTTCTTCATCTTCTTCACCTCTTCACTCTCTACACACACATCTTCTTCATTCTAGCACCAAATTCTACCCGTGTGGTCTCGTTTTCGTCGTCTAGTCTTCATCTACAGCCTCATCTACTCCTTTCTAGCAGGTAGACGACTTTGGTTGTCTCTTTTCTTGCTTTTTCACGGCTGTCCAAACTAGGGTTTCGGGTGCTCGGGTTCATCCGAGCACATGAGGTCAAGTGGGTGCGTGTGAGGTCTTTCTGCTTGTGTTTCCTGTTTGTGTATGTTTGTTGAGTGTTTCTGGAAGTCCTTGTGTAAAACTCGCGTTAGAGCAGCTCGGGGGCTGCTCAGCCCGACCACAGTCGCGATTCTGCAGTTCAGGCGACTGGGTCTGTCATGCGATTGAGCCGTGCGACTGAGTGAGTCGTGCAACTGAATCGTGCGTTTGAGTCAATCGTGCGACTGAGGTGTGCGACTAGGCATGTCGTGCGACTGAGTCGTCCGACTGGGTGGTTGTATGCGATTGAGTCATGCGTGCGAATGAGTGTATACGATTGATTCATGCGTATGAATAATTGTGTGCGATTGAGTCAGTGACTGACTAAGTGTATGCGATTGTGCGTGTTTCACACGACTGGAGTCCAATCGCACGAATGAAGGTTCAATCGCACGAAAGTAGCTAAATCGCACGATTGAAGGTTGGTTCGTACAAATGGAGGTTGGGTCGTGCGAATGTGTGTGTTGTGTGGTGCGACTGAGTCCAATCGCACGAATGAAGTTCAATCGCACGAAAGTAGCTAATTCGCACGATTGAAGGTTGATTCGTACGAATGGAACGTGGGTCGAGCATCTGGTCCCGTCGTGTGTTTGATGATGCGTGTGTCCGCTTGTGTGTGTGCTACCCACGACCGAACCGATACAACCCGAACCGACCAAACATTACTATACGCTTTCTTCATGTCATTAATGCTTAATGATAACTGTCAATAGGTGCTTGACCGATCATTTCATCCAACTGTTGGAATCTCGACCTTTCATACTTACCACTTAACATGTGAGTTTCGTGGCCCTTTTATGCTTATACTATTTTACAAACATTTACGAACATGGGGGAAAAGTATGCTCGCCCGTTTTCTATGCTGTACAACATACATACAATTTTCATACAAGGAATCAATGTGATACTGTGTTGCAAGTACTTATCTGATACATGCTTGGGTCTGCTATGTGGTTCTATCTTTGCAACTATTTAATTCCAGTGTGGGAACCGACGGTTAGGTATTGGTAGTACTACTGGGTTGACACCCCCCCCCTCGTGTTGGTATACTAGTTAGTACCAACAATAGCCAGGTACGGGCCTTGGGTGAATATATGCCGATAATTTCTTTGTGTACGTCGCTAGGTTTGGTTGCAAAGCTCATGTCATGTGATTTTACTTGTGTATATAAATGTATTCATGGTATTCCATATCATTTACTTTATACAGCATCACTTACACTTTTATTACTTAAACCTGTGAGCTCACCAACAATTATGTTGACCATTTTGAGCATATCTTTTCAGGTGATCATGCTAGCTGAGGTTCTAGGTGTGCTGCCTTAGTGGAGACCCTAGGATGCATTTTTGGACTAAACATGTTTGACAAACAATACTTTGAACAATGTTGAACTGTGCAAACAATTACAATCTTTTGAAACTTGTTCCCGGGTTGTGGGAATTTACATTACAATTTCATCTTTATGTGATCATGTGAATCGTTTATCATGTTTATGCTTATGGCTATGTTGTCGTGAATACTGACTAAACACGACACAAGTCCCCTTGTTGTCGGGTGTCGTCATGACACGCATGTCATCATTATTATTATTTCATCTCTATCGCTTACCATGTGTTATGACGATTTCCGTCTCGTCGCAACCCCGTGTTTCCGATCTTAGCGGGGGTGTGACATCATGATCCACCTATATGCCATGATTCTGTAACACAAGACACATACATGTTAGATTAGCACATAACAGAAGCCATTTCACTTTAAACTATTTGAGACCAGTCTGGTTCAATCGTGTGATTGAACCATACGACTTAGTTCAGTCGACTGATTTGGTATGCGACTGAATTCAATCGGGTGACTTAGCATGCGACTAAGTTCAGTCGGGCGACTGAGCCTGAGACAGAGTTCAGTCGGGTGACTGAGCTCATACTCCTCATTCATTTGGTCGACTGGGTCATTCTCCCAGTTCAATCGTGCCATTGAAATTCATTCGGAGTAACCAGTCGCATACTTCTCTGTTCGACACATTTATCCTGAATCTAAGTCAATACTTGAAATTCAACGTTGTGTTTAGGTTCTTTAGACTCGCAGGATTGTTAATGGTTGTTGTATGCCTTTCATTTTACCTAATTTTGTCATTTATTTGGTCTGTGTGAAAGTTAACTCTATTTTCTTGATTTTAATTGACTTAGCGCAGTTAGGGTTTGTTTTCACTGTGCATTTACTGTGATTTGGGTCGCAAATTACCTGCAGATGAAGTACAAACTCGTCAGTTACTAAATGGTGAGGAGTAATCGATCTAACGAGATTTGGGCAGAGTAACGGTACTATCGGGCGATTTTAGGGCGATTGAGGAATGATGAACATATGCGACCGACTTTATGCCTATTTATACTGAATCTGGTTTCAATCGGGCGACTGGATCCATTCGCTCTTTTCATTCGTGCAATTGGATCTCAGTCGTGCGATTGGCTCAGTCGGTCACATTCAGTCGGCCGATTGGGTTTCAGTCGGGCGACTAACTCATTCGGTCAACCCCATTCAAGCGATTGGCTCATTCTTGTAAGCCAGTCTGTGGATGGTTCATACTCATGCTCCATTTGGTTGACTGGTTCATACTCATGCTCCATTCGGTTGATTGGTTCATAAGTATGGTCGAATCGTACGACTGGTCCATACTCATGGTCCAGTCTTGCAAATGGCCTCTACTTATTATTTTGACTTTATGCCCATTCATTCATTTAATCCTTTTTCTTATTGATACGACATTGACCATTCGATCATCATAGACATGACCATTTTAACTTCAAAAACTTTTGATCACCTCAGACGTGATCCTTTTAACATTAGAAAACCCGTTTGGTCACCACAGACGTGACCCTTTCTAGTGATTTACTCCCAGACACAATTCCAATGCATATTCCAACGTTGAACAACTAATTGACAAAATTTAAACAAATGAAAGTACTAGAACTAAAAGAAAAAATTAAAAACATATTTTGTAATTTTTGTGTGAGGTGGAAATCCTAAGATAGATATCTAACAGATTTATTTCTCGAACAAGCAGCTTCAAGTTATTTTAACCATAAGTGGAACGATTCATTATGGAATCATACAGGTTAATCAAATCATTAGCGACATGTTATCAAAACCTTTTGATGCTCGATTCTTGTTTTCATCGAGAGTCATTAGCAAGTCTAGGAAATCATACAAGTACCACAAGATGCAAACAGTGGTGTTGACTTTCAAGAGTTGCAGCCACGATAATTGTCAGTATACTTGTCCTCTTAAATCCATACACAAACTTTTGGCACAGATTGGTGATGATTTATGGTTTAATTATTTCAACAAGCATTTGTGGAACCCACGCTTATATGGTAATCAACATTCCTTAGGAGATTTTTGAGCGGTCTATGGGTAGTATTCAAGAAGAAACTATTCTAGAGCTTTCAAAGAGATGCTAAGCCTCAGGTCAGTGCCACCGCACAGCAGAGAGGTGCAAACACTAATGAATTCTAGAATATTTAGGTTATGCTTATCCTCGGATCAGTGCCACCGCACAACAGAGAGGCACACAATCTATCTTCTTGTTTGAGCAATTTTATTCTTTTTGCACAGATCGCACCAACAACATAGGTTATTAGCGTGATTGCTTTTTGCATTTTTCATCATGTTCTTTAATTATTTTATAGTCATCCACACACATGTAAGGTCCCATTCTCGGGACGCCTACAGTTGGTCATTCATCGCACATAAAATATATAATTTCATATAACTTCCATAAAACATCATAGCGGAAATGACAAAATAGACATCTCATTTCATTATAAAAGCTTTTGCAAAATAATACATTGTAATTCGATAACAAAACCCAAGTTGCATTACATCACAAAAGCATTATAAACATGGATGCCATCCTAAAAGAGCTGAGTAGCCGCCTCATGCCATCCTCAACAACCATTACCTGCCAATTGGAAAAACATCAAAGTCAGCATTGCTGAGTGAGTTCTAGTTTTATAAATAAAACATACTTTTCTCTTGTTAAAACCATACTTTACGTTCATGCGATCATACATCATACATATACAGATAACATCATTATTATCTTCATCATCTATACGTTAACTTTAATTTTTTCATACATTCTTGCTTTCATTCATTCATTCATTACTTCCAGTGACATGTACATTACCCCGAACATTGTGCACAAAGCGGGTAATAGGGACTGAGGTCTTTCATAGACCTCGAACATTGGGCACGGAGTTGACTCCAGTACCTAGGGAAAGTACATTCACTATTTATCTTTTATCTTCCATTCCGGATCGATGCCATATGCTATACCCCGAACATTGTGCACGAAGCAAGTAACTCAGCCTGAGGTCTTTTATAGACCTCGAACATTGTGCACGAAGCTGACTCTAGCACCTAGGGCAAGCGGCAAGGATCCCATTCATATGGTCAATCACAAATATTGGACCCCAGTGTGCATCCTTCGGGGTAGCTAACCCGCACACCGTTGAGCTAACACCTTCATCGGGTGTGCACCTCCATACATTTTCTTGCAAGCCTTCTTACATTCATTTGTTCATTAATGCATGCATTCATTCATCATGTTCCTCTTTCATTATCTTTCGCTTTAAATACATAATACTTTCAGTTCATTCATTAACATAACACGTAAAGCCATGGAAAGATAAACATACATCATAATAAGGAACACAACATACACAGTCATCACAACATACAGGGCAACATCATACATACATAACATGCATAATCATGCAACATCATATCATGCCCAACATGCTCTCTAAGGCCTCAATCGTCATCTTACATGCTCTTATGGGAACCTTTACTTCAAAACTTACATCTGCACTTTCCCCCGAAAGTCAAAAGTTAAACTACACTTCTCCTCGGGTGCAACAACCCTATTCGGGCGTATGGACACCCTTCAGTCGCATGGCCTCCATGCGACTGACATCATGCAAATGAACCAATGGGGATGAACACTCATGCAAATGAACACCCAACCATGCGAATGGACTAATGCGGATGAGCACTTATGCGACTGGACCTTCAGTCGCATAACCTCCATGCGACTGGACCCAATCGTGCAACTGGACCCTCAATCATGCGAATGGACCCCAATCGCACCCCATTCGGCCGTATGGCCTCCATTCGGCCTCCAGTCGGTCGCCTTGCCCTAGCTGATGCAGAGTGCAATTCCAGCCGAACACAAACTGCCCTTTTCGACATCCAAACTCATCTAAACCCATTCTAAGCCCAAATCAACCATCCTAAACCTTAGGGATGCATACCACAACACCATTCAAGCACACACAAGCTCACAAACAAGGCTCAAATGCATCATAAACACACATACACATACACAAACGGGTCAAACATGCACACACTCAAAAAACCCGATTTTCAGATGTTTTCCAACCCTAAATCATTCAAAAAAGTTTAAAGGAGGGGTCCTAGAACTCACACAAACGACCACGACGAGAAGAGCTTCGATTTGACTCGCTTCTCAATGATTTTGGCCACTCGAACCAACCCGAACCACACTTCTTCCTCTTTTCTTCCTTTCTCTCTTCTCCTCTCTTTTCTTGGCTGAAATGTGAACGTGTGGGGAGAGTATAGCTGCCCTCTCCCTACACATATCACCACATTTCCAAATTTTCTTCGTTAGCGAGTTTGGTCCCTCGACTTTGGACCCTATTTCTTTTCTTCCTTCATCGATCTCAAACTAGATAAATAACCATGTGTTACAAGTCCACCACCCCTTAAATAGGTTTGATCCCCGACACCTGTTATTCCTCGAACAAGTGTGGGTAATGCTGTCTCATTTCTTCTTCAGTCTCCCACGTTGGCTCGGATCCTTTCTTGTGCTCCCACTGTACACGCACAAGAGGAACTACTTTATTTCTCAGTCTTTCCTCTTTTCGATCAATGATTGCTACCGGTTGTTCCACGTAATTGAGTCGTTCATCTACTTCGATATCCTCCAGTGGAACAATCATGTCTTCATCAGCTAAGCACTTTCTCAGATGAGATACATGGAATGTCGGGTGAATTCCATTTAACTCTTCTGGCAGCTCCAGTCTATAGGCCACCTCTCCTACTCAAGCGATGATTCAGAAAGGGCCTATATACCTTGGGCTCAACTTGCCCTGCTTTCTGAATTGAATAATACCCTTCCAAGGTGAGACCTTCAACATAACCCGGTCACCCACCTGGAACTCAATCGGTCTGCGTCATTTATCAGCATACGACTTCTGTCTATCTTTGGCTGCCTTCATCAAGGCCTTGATCTTTTCAAGCTTATCAGTCGTAGCCTCGATCACCTCGACGCTCCCCAACTCCTTCTGACCAATGTCACCCCAACAAATGGGTGTTTTGCATCTCCTACCGTATAGCATCTCGTATGGAGGCATGCCAATACTGGCATGATAGTTGTTGTTGTATGAGAATTCAACTAACGGTAAGTGGTCATCCCAACATCCCCCAAAATCAATCACGCATGCCCGAAGCATGTCTTTCAATGTCTGAATGGTCCTTTCTGACTAACCATCAGTTTGGGGATGATAAATCGTGCTAATATGTAACCTCATTCCCATGGCGTTGTGGAATTTCTTCCAAAATTTAGATGTGAATCGGGTATCACGATCAGATACAATAGACACCAGCACACCATGATGAGTTACAATTTCCTTGATGAATAGATCTGCCAACCCCTTAGATGAACATGTCTCACAGATCGGTAGGAAGTGAGCACTATTCATCAGACGGTCAACAATCACCCATATGGCATCATACCCCTTCGGAGTACGCGGCAACTTTGTGATGAAATCCATGGTGATGTGCTCCACTTCCATTCCGGTATATCCAAAGGTTGGATCTTCCATACGGCTTTTGATGCTCAGCCTTCACCTATAGACAAGTAAGGCACTTACTCACATACTCCACCACGTCGCGTTACATACCCGGCCACCAATATTCTTCTTCATATCTTAGTACATCTTTGTGGCACCAGGATGAATGGAGTATCGAGTCTTGTGAGCCTCATCCATGATCTGCATCTGTAGATCCCTAAAATGAGGAATCCACACTGTTCAAATCGGGTTTTAACACCAAGGGTGTTTTCACCCAATTCTCCAACCAGACCTCTCATCCTCATAGAGTTAAGATGATCTTATTTCAGTGCCTCATCTTGAAACTTTTTGACTTGCTTCATCACATCAGAGGTCATGATTAGCTAATATGCTTTCACCCAAATCGGTTCGGGCCTCTCCTTTCAGCTAAGAGCATCCGCGACCATGTTAACTTTGCCCGGATGGTAATGGATCTCACAATCATAATCCTTTATAAGCTCCAACCATCATCTTTGCCTCATATTCTGGTCCTTCAGCTCAAAGAAGTACTTTAAGTTCTTGTGGTCGGTCAAGATGGTGCACTTCGTCCGTAGAGATAGTGCCTCCAAATCTTTAGTGCAAAGACCACGGCTGCTAGCTCCAGGTCATGAGTATAATAATTGACCTCATGAATCTTCAATTGTCGCAATGCATAGGCTATAACCTTTCCTCTCTGCATTAACACACACCCCAACCCCGAATAAGAAGCATTAGAATAAACCACCAGATCTTCGCTTCCATTGGGTAATGACAGAACAGGAGCTTGAGTCAATCTTGCCTTCAATTCTTCGAATGCCTTCTCTTGAGCTTGACCTCATACAAACTTCACATCTTTTCGGGTCAACTTGGTTAGTGGAGAAGCAATCTTAGAAAAGTCTTGGATAAACCTTCTATAATAGCCCGCCAAACCCAATAAGCTACGAATCTCGGATGGCGTCTTAGGAGACTTACATTGCATCATTGCCTCCACCTTAACCGGGTCCACCATAATCCCATCGGGATTTACCACATGACCCAAGAACTGAATTTCGTGCAACCAAAATGCACACTTGGAGAACTTGGCTTACAACTTCTCCTTTCTCAACATCTCCAGAACCTCCCGAATGTGACCGGCATGCTCAATCTCGCTCTTCGAATAAATCAGGATATCAGCAATAAACACAATCACTGATTTATCCAACATTGGCCGACACACACGGTTCATCAGATCCATAAAAGCAGCTGGCGCATTGGTCAAACCAAAAGACATGATAAGAAACTCGTAGTGACCATAGCGCGTGCGAAAAACTATTTTTGGGATATCTTGCTCTTCACCTTCAAATGATGGTAACCAGATCGAAGATCTATCCTTGAAAACCAACTGGCACCTTGCAGCTGATCAACAAATCATCTATTCTTGGTAAGGGGTATCGGTTCTTCACCGTCAACTTATTCAGCTCTCAGTAGTCAATGCACATCCTCATGCTACCGTCTTTCTTCTTCACAAAAAGGATCGGAGCACCCCAAGGAGAGATACTCAGTCTAATGAACCCTTAACTAGCAGCTCTTGCAACTGCTTCATCAACTCCTTCATCTCAGTCGAAGCCAACCGATACGGTGCCTTGGCAAAAGATTCGGCACCCGGTATCAGATCAATCTGAGACTCAATCTCTCTATCAAGTGGCACTCCTGATAAGTCTTCCGAGAACACATCTGGGAAATCACACACAACCGGTACATAAGACAGTTGTAGTGTTGGCGTATCTACATCCTTTACATAAGCCAGGTAGGCGCTACATCCATGCCTCATACATTTTCCCGCCACCACCATTAAGATCACTTTGGATCGTCGCGACCCGATCTCCATAGACAATTACCGAACTCCCGTCAGGCGCTGTCAGAAAAATCATCTTCTTGCGACACACAATGTTCGCCTTGAAGTCTGCTAAACAATCCATCCCAAGAAACAACCCTCTATCATCTCAGAAATCCTGGTAGACTTACCTATGGCAGTTTCTACATCGAAGGGTGCGTCAACACGTCTACTACTAACAGGTAGCTTAGCATAGAAAGCAGCAGAAATAAAACTTTTACTAGCACCGAATCAAATAACACCGAAGCTAAAGTTTGGTTACTATAAACATACCGGAAACAACATCAGGGTCCGTCCTAGCTTCCTCTTGTGTCATAGTGAATGCCCTAGTGCTCGCCCTTGGTCCTTCACTCCCCCTCTTCTTCGTCCCGGGACCCTCATCCCTTGGCTTCCTACAATCTTTACCCATATGACCACTTTCTCCATAGTTGAAACACCTCACACCCCTGCAATCTCTAGCCATATGACCAGGCTTCCCATATTTGAAACAAACATTCAACCCCCATCTACACTCGCCACCGTGTTTCTTCCCACACTTGCCACACTTTTTCGATCCCATACCCGGTGTGGCTACATGGCGGTCGTCCACCCGTGCCTTCTTGTTACTTGTCGAGGCACCACCCCGACAAAACCTCTTCCCATTCCAGTTTTTATCACCTCCACCCTTCTGACTACCTTCAGCCACCACCACCACAGTCCTCTCATCATAAAATCTCCCTGCTAAATCCACCGCTGACCTAAACGTGCTTGGTCGGGCAGCGATCATGTGCCTGCGAATGTCCGCTGGCAAACCCTGGATGTACCTTTTAATCTTCCGTGACAAAGACGTCACTTGATCGGCACCAAACGTGCCATTTCATTGAACTTTGTGGTGTACTCTTGGTGCGTCATCATTCCTGCCCCTAATTGCAAAAACTCCCTCTCAACCTTGTCCATTTCCCGGTGAGGACAAAACTCCTCAATCACCAACTTTTTTAGTTCGGACCATCTCATTCTTCCAATGGCCCTGCTACCCTCAGCTTGGACAATATTGTCCCACCAACATAGAGCTGAGTCCACAAAAGAGTGGGTAGCGAACTTCACCTTCTGGTCTTCTCGGCACTCGCTGATATCAAGTACAACCTCCATTTCCCTCACCCACCGGTGAGAAACAGCAGTAGTGTCGTTACCGTCAAAAGTAGGGGGCTTTCATCTCATAAATGCCCCATAGTTACAGCCTCGTGCCACCTCCGACACAAGCTCATCTTCCTCCTATTCTTCTCGTCATCAGACAAAACCATCTCAGTCTCGGGCTGTCTCCTTTCGCCCGTAGGTCTACTTCTTTCCTTCCTCTATTGTTCCCATACTGCCTTGATAACTTTAGTCACTACAGACGGTAAGATCATCTACATGACTTGATGAACTTCTTCTATAACAACCTCCTTTACTGAGGCTCTTAGATTGGCGCTCTCTAGTTCTCCAGGAACCACCTTTTCCATTCTTGGTCTCCCTCTCTTGGGTCGCAGCTCAGCACCAAGCCCATCACGACCACCTCCACGAGAGGCTTTCGAAGATCTACCACCGACCATCACACGCACACTGAAAGATTCAAACACCAACACGGGCATTCTAGGGAACAACTCAGTTTATGTCAAGTATAGTAAGTCCCTAATTACAATGGCCAGTTGTGATTAGCCACTTACTTTACTCTTCATACCCCAAGCATTACCTGTCCTGACTACATCAGTATTTAAATCCATAAACAACACATAACCACATCACATGCGCACATAAAACCGGTTAACTTACGAAAATACCTGATGGCACGCAGCTACTCATATTGGCATCCAATTCCTTTCTGTCCCATTCTCAGTTTAAGTAAAGGTTTATTTTGAAAATTTACCCATTTCACTTAAACTTTGGCTCTGATACCAAATTGTAAGGCCCCTTTCCTGGGACGCCTACAGTTGGTCATTCATCATACATAAAATATATAATTTCATATAACTTCCATAAAACATCACAACGGAAATGACAAAATAGACATCTCATTTCATTATAAAAGCTTTTGCAAAATAATACATTGTAATTAGATTACAAAACCCAAGTTGCATTACATCACAAAAGCATTATAAACTTGGATGGCATCCCAAAATAGCTGAGTAGCCGCCTTGTGCCATCCTCAGCAACCATTACCTGCCAACTGGAAACACATCAAAGTCAGCATTGCTGAGTGAGTTCTAGTTTTATAAATAAAACATACTTTTCTCTTGTTAAAACCATACTTTATGTTCATGCGATCATACATCATACATATACAGATAACATCATTATTATCTTCATCGTCTATACGTTAACTTTCATTCTTTCATACATATTTGCTTTCATTCGTTCATTCATTACTTCCAGTGACATGTACATTACCCCGAACATTATGCATGAAGCGGGTAACCGGGCCTAAGGTCTTTCACAGACCTCAAACATTGGGCACGGAGCTGACTCCAGTACCTAGTGCAAGTACATTCACCATTTATCTTTTCTCTTCCATTCCGGGTCGATGCCATACGCTATACCCCGAACATTGTGCACGAAGCGGGTAACTCAGCCTGAGGTCTTTCATAGACCTCGAACATTGTGCACGAAGCTGACTCTAGCACCTAGGGCAAGCGGCAAGGATCCATTCATATGGTCAATCACAAAGATTGGACCCCAGTGTGCATCCTTTAGGGTAACTAACCCGCACACCGTTGAGCTAACACCTTCACCGGGTGTGCACCTCCATACATTTGCTTGCAAGCCTTCTTACATTCATTTGTTCATTAATGCATCCATTCATTCATCATGTTCCTCTTTCATTATTTTTCGCTTTGCATTACATAATACTTTCGGTTCATTCATTAACATAACATGTAAAGCCACAAAAAGATAAACATACATCATAATAAGGAACATAACATACACAGTCATCACAACATACAAGGCAACATCATACATACATAACATGCATAATCATGCAACATCATAATCATGCAACATCATCATCATGCCCAACATGCTCTCTAAGGCCTCAATCGTCATCTTACATGCTCTTATGGGAACCTTTACGTCAAAACTTACATCTGCACTTTCCCCATAAAGTCAAAAGTTAAACTACACTTTTCCTCGGGTGCAACAGCCCTATTCGGGTGTATGGACACCCTTCAGTCACATGGCATCCATGTGACTAAACATCATGTGAATGAACCAATGGGAATGAACACTCATGCGAATGAACACCCAATCGTGCGAATGGACTAATGCGGATGAGCACTTATGCGACTGGACCTTCAATTGCATGACCTCTATGCGACAAGCCCCAATCATGCGACTAGACCCTCAATCATGCGAATGGACCCCAATCGTACCCCATTCGGCCGTATGGCCTTCATTCAGCCTCCAATCAGTCACCTAGCCCTAGCTGATGCAGAGTGCACTTCCAGCCGAACGCAAACTGCCCTTTTCGACCTCCAAACTCATCTAACCCCATTTGAAGCCCAAATCAACCATCCTAACCTTAGGGATACATACCATAACACCATTCAAGCACACACAAGCTCACAAAAAAGGCATAAACACATCGAACACACACATACACAACGGGTCAAACACGCACACACTCAAAAAACCTGATTTTCAGATGTTTTCCAGCCCCAAATCATTCAAAAACGTTTAAAGGAGGAGTCCTAGAACTCACACAAACGACCACGATGAAAAGAGCTTCGATTTGATTCGCTTCTCAACGATTTTCGCCACTTGACCAACCCGAACCAACACTTCTTTCTTTTTTCTTCCTTTCTCTCTTCTCCTCTCTTTTCTTGGCTGAAATGTGAGTGTATGGGGAGAGTATGGCTGCCCTCTCCCTACACATATCACCACATTTCCAAATTTTCTTCGTTGGCGAGTTTGGTCCCTCGACTTTGGACCCTGTTTCTTTCTTTCCTTCGTCGACCTCAAAATAGATAAATAACCGGGTGTTACAACACATTTGTGCATTTATTTTGCTCGTCACACCCTTATTGGAACTTTGTTGATTGTGTTAACTAGGGATAAGATGATAATCCACAGCTTGTTGAAAAACTTAGTTTGAACTTGACATCACCAACGAGCTACTTATCTATTGTGTTGAATCTACCACACATCATCAAATGGTCTAGCAACCTCTAAGTCTACGGTTTTCCGTGTTAGCTTAGTAGTAGCTAGTTTTACTATCATTTTTCTTTTATTGTTGCTTAGACTTCTCAGACTTATACATCGAATTTTTCATTTTAAACAATTTCTTCTTTTAAGTCCAAAACTATTTGTTCCTGTGTACTATCATTTTCCATAGTCATTGAATCAGTATCACAGATATGATCTCATTTCTCTTAGCTTGCCTGTCCTCCTCCCTCTTTTTTTATGTACTAAAATTAAATACTAAATTAAACATTATCCCCCTAAAATTCTAAAGCGAAAATTTTTGTGTTTAGGATTTTAGTAGGCGAAGAGATAAAAATAAAATAAAAATTAAAAGTAAAATGAAATCTACTTGTCGAACTAAGTACTGTCATCGTCGGAAATCACATCACTTTTCTTTTTAACGCCATTGACCTCTAACAGATATAGAAAACATGGTTTATCAAAGTTTTTGTGTAGAGGTTAGTGCATTGAAAATCCATAATAGTTTTAACAACATCGATTAAATTATTTTCAAAACAATCACGTATAAGTGATATTGATTGCCAATGTGTTTGGTCTTAAGATGTTGGACCCGATTTTTAGTTACGGCTATAGCAGTAGAATTATCAACAAATATAGGATTGTTAGAGAATTCAAACCGTAGTCCCGCATTTGCTATTGAATCTACATGATTTGAGAACAGCAGCTTGCCGCAGCAACATATTCAGCTTCACAAGTTGACTGTACAACTGATGTCTGCTTCTTACACTGCCACGTGACTAATCTCTCCCAAAGAATTGACATCCCGCTGATGTTGACTAGTAGTTCATTTTCAAACCGCCATAATTCGAGTCACTATACGCTATAAGATCGAAATCATCATCATGAGGATACCACAACCCGAGTGTTGGGGTACCCTTCAGATAACGAAATATCCTTTTGACTCCAATGAGATGGTTGACTTTCGTTTCGCCTGATATCTTGAGCAGAGACACGTTGCATACATGATGTCAGGTCGTGAGGCAGTGAGATACATGAGAGATCCAATCATGCCTCGGTACATGGTAGCATCCACCAGATCACCATTCTCGTCAGGCGCTATATCATGGTTTGTAGCAAGTGGAGTCCCAGCTGCGGAAGCACTTTCCATATCAAACCGACTAAGAATATCGCCTACATACTTGGTCTGATGTAGAAATATCCCCTGTGGTGTCTGATCCACCTCTAACCCGAGAGAGAATTTCATCTCACCCATGGAAGTCATCTCAAATTCAGCCTCAATACGGCTTCAAATTCTTTACATAAGTCTTCGTTCTTGGAACCAAAGATTATGTCATCAACATAAATTTGAACAAGCAATAAATCACCATCCTTTTCTTTGATAAATAATGTACAATCAATCACTCCTCTTCGAACCATGTGTTTCATAATCAATCACTCCTCTTCGAAACCCATGTTTCACAAGATGAGTCGAGAGCTTCTCATACCATGCTTTGGGGGCTTGATGAAGCCCGTATAAAGCCTTGTCTAGCTTGTAAACTCTGTCCCATGATACGGATCCTCAAATCCCTTGGGTTGACTGACATACACTGTCCCTCGGATTTCACCATGAAGGAATGCACTCTTCACATCAAGCTGATAAACTTAATCTTCATATGTGATGCATAGGCTAGGAAGATACGGAGGCTTCCATTCTTGCCAGAGGTGCAAACACTTCGTTGTAATCGATCCCCTCAACTTGTCAAAATCCTTGAATTACAACTCGAGCTTTGTTTCTGATAATGACCCCCTTGGTCATCCTTCTTGCATTTTAAAACCCATTTAGTGCCAATCACCTTAGCACCTTTAAGTCTATCCACCAGAGTCCACACTCCTAACTTCTTGAATTAAAGAAGTTCTTCTTGCATGGCAATCACCCAAGCCTCATCGTTTAAGGCATCACTTACATATTTTGGCTCAAATCGAGACACAAAACATCGATAAGTACCGTCGTGAAGGTAGCCTTTTTCCATGACTGAGGCATAATCAGCTGAATATAGCTAATTTCTTGTTTGTACTCCCAATTGTACATCCCCTATGACATTGTCCAGAGGATGATAAACATTTAGTTTAGATCCAGGAGGGTGGGTACAACTACCTCATTATCCAGATTGTGAAACACGGGTTCAGTATCTGAGGTAGTGGGAGTATGGGGTTCCGAAGTGTCAGAGGCATCAACATCTGATGCGTGTGTACTTGTAGAGTTGGAACCTATTCTCCTAATCCACCTAAACATTTTCCACTTCTTCATCGTCAAAAGAGAAGTCACTTACCTCCGGTGCTCCCTCTGAGTTACTAGAAGATTGGCCTTGGGAGCCGGATATATTGAGTCTAGGGTGGTGTGTTTAAGACCTCATACATCATCTTGGCTGCTAACTCGTCTTTAGAAGTGGAGAGAGGGATGTTGAAGGACTTAAAGAATCCATCATAATCGAAAAGGAATGTGGATCCTTTTCCAGTTAGGGGGTGGTGTATCTCTGAACGTCCATGTTACACCACACTTCTACTTGACCCGTTGAGTTGTTGTAAACTCTCTTATTCGGTATGTCGTATCCTAGGAAAATTCCTTCTTCAGCCTTCTCGCTGAACTTGCCTTCCTAAGTTTTCTTCAAAAGGGTGCAAGGGGCGCCAAACGGTTTGAGGTACTCTAGATTGGCTTACGTCATTGAAGTAGATCGTAACACATCTTACAATGACGTTTTACCACCAGGAGTCGATTTAAAGTGTAACACGCATTGGCAACTGGCTCATTCTAAAATTGGATGGGCAGTTTCGAGTCTGCTAGCATTGTCCTTACTGTCTCTATCAATCTACGATTCTTTCTCTCAGGAACTCCATTCATTTGTCGAGTGTAGGTAGAAGTGAACTGGTGCACAATTTCCTTTTCTTTGCAGAAAGCCTCCATCCGCTGATTCTTGAACTCGGTACTATTGTTTGAGCATACTTGTCTTACCTTCAGCTTGTAGAGAGACTCTAAAGTAGTTACTAACTCTTTGAATGACTTAAATGTTTCGGTTTAGATCTCAGAAACATTACCCAAGAGAATCTTGAGTAGTCATCTGTAACTACATACAGTACAAGTCGTCGGCGATGCTCTTGTACTGACTGGACCAAACACATCCATGTGAAGAAGCTCAAGAGGCAGTTCGATGGAATGAACTTTCTTTTCCTTATGAGACTCTTAGTTTATTTGCCTTTCTTGCAGGCGACACAAAAATCCAGTGATTGGAAATTTTTGACGTTTACTCCTCGCACTAGATCATTCTAGATCAAGTGGTTCATCTTCCGTGGATTGATATGTCCCATTCTCCTATGCCAGGAGATCGAATCCTTCTCTGTAGCCTTTGATAGGAAGCACTAAACTTGATGATCCATTGTGGAGGCCTTTGATAGATCCAAGACATAGAGATCATTATATCTTGAAGCTGACATTAAGACTTGGTCCTCGGGATCACATAGTCCTTTTTCAGAACATAGCATTTCTTGTTGTCGAATACTACTTTAAATCATTTGTCATAGATTTGGGATACAGAAGGCAAATTATTTTGAAGTTGTTGAACATAGTTTACCTTGTCAAACTTTATTTTCTGATTCCACACTTCCCCTTGTGTTGTGATGTAGCCTCCTTTGTTTTCAGCAAATGAAACATGACCTCCTTTAATTTGTTTGACATTTGACAGGAGTGTCAGGTTTCCAGTCATGTGCCTAGATGCTCAGCTATCTACGATCCAGGTATTTGTGGCAGCACTATAGCGAACACCCTGCACATTCATAGGAAATCATTAATTAAGGTTAGGGACCCAAGCCTTAACTGGCTTGGGTGACCCCGACGCATCACACATCATAAATTCCACCCACTGTCCATTTGTGGGTGAGGGAAGATCATTCGTCTTCTGTTCTCATTATCAGACATTAAACTAGATTTTCTTTGCATAAGCCAGTTTTGTGTAAGGCCTGTTTGTGATAAACAGACAATTGGCTTATGGTTTGAAGTTTATGTTCACTAACTCTTCTTGGTGGGGTTATAGAACTCCTTTTAGACAAACTGGGTTTAGGATCATGAAGTTCAACTTTCTTCCTAGGTGTCTGATAGGAAGGACAGTTAGACGCGATGTGTCCATACTTTCCACAGTTGTAGCATGATCTGCTTTCGACATGTTGGTATGACTGTTTCTGTGGAGAAGTGTGAGACACTCGTGTGACTTTAATTTGTTTGGGTTTTGACACTTCTTGTTTAGATGTTTTAACTTGTTTAACAAAATTTATTCTTTGAACCTTTTTAACATCTTTACTCTTTTGTTTATCTGGACTTAGACATGATACACATGTTTGGCTAACTTGTTTGGTCTTTTTGGGTTTAGAATTAGATGTATTTGAACCTGAATTATCTTAACCTTCTCAAATTGTTCATCCAGATTAACAATAGGCATTTTGTCTTTTGATTTTGAAGTGGGCTCTTTTTGTTTAGTGACAGATTCAATGGAAATACTTATGGAATCTGGATCACTTACAAGAGGAGTGGACAACACATGATCCTTGATTGGGTTGTTATTTATTGGTTTTCATTTAGTATTCAACAAGGTCTCATGTGGTGGTGGAACCACTTTATAACCCAAACCCTCCCCGTTGTTGCGTTCTCTTACTAAGTGTTGGACTATGTGAGAGGAACTAGTCCAACTGTGCAGTTTTTGTTTTAATGAGTTTACTTCCACTTCCAAAACTACTTTTTGTTTCTTGGTTTTTTCTAAGGAGTTTAAATAGAAATTAATGTCATTTGCTTGGTTAAAGGCCACAACTTCAGTTTCCCTAAGTTGTTTATTTAATAGTTCTATTTTCTTTTATAACTGTGCTTATTTTGTTTTAAAATCTTGTTTGCTTCTGTGCACAGTTGTAAATCATTTACTAAGCTATCATTGTGATCTAATAACCTAGAAAATTTTAAGTCTGTGCTTTCTCTAAATTTAGTACATTCAATACAACCATGACTATCAACAATTGGTCTTTGGTACATACCTAAGTAGATTTGGTTGAATCAGCCATCATAGCAGAGTATGACTCTTCTGGTGCTGGTGATTCTGAACATTTGGTGCTTGAACCCTCTTCATTTAGGTGATTGACCACATTTGCATTTTCTTCATTATGTGACATCACGAGTTCAACTGCTATATCACCTTCGCTTGTAGAGTCGTCGTCCAAACCCTCAACACACGCAATGTTGGATTCTCCCGGAGATACAAATCGAAAGGACCAATTTTGCCCTTCATCATCTTGAGCAGTCAAGGCCTTAGGATCTTGCTTGAGGATATAGGACTACTTGTGGTTTATCTTGACGATTGAAGGATGAGAATGGATTACCATTACATGTCTTCTTAGGCTTAACACATTCACGTTTGAAGTGCTCTTTTTCTCCACAATTAAAATAGGTAACTTTGGTTTTGCCAAAACCAAAGGTTGTATCCTTTATGGCAATCAGGTTCTGTCATGTCTTCTTAACAAACTTCTTTGCCCTCCGGACAGCACTTGCCAATGCCCACATGATATCCATTCTTTCCAGCTCAGTCTCTTCTACTTGCTCGTAGTCTTCATCTGCCAGATGGTAGTTTCCAATCTTCCCCGCAACTAGACTGTCATAGGAGTGAACGACAGCTGCCAAGAGATCCATATGCTCCTTTGCTACCTCTATAGTCACGTTACCGAGATTCTCGATCTTCAATTTTGTAGCACTGGCTTAAGGTGCTATGTATTGGTGCAAGACGACCCTAACGTGTCAGATCCTGACGTAGTTGCTTGAGACAGAGCGGCTGAACTCGACACGAACGCCATTTGGAGTGGTGCTCCAGACATTTTTGCTTGAGGAGTTGAGTTGAAAAGTGACGGGTTCTGATCATATGATGCCTTTTGAGACCTGTACTTCATCCTCAACTCTTCCTCTCTCAGCTTCAGAATGAAATCATTGATATCCAACTTCGCCAGCATATCATTCTATCTGAGGTTTGACACAAATGAAACCCACTTGTCTGGCAATCCGTTTCCGAAATTCGACACCTTTTCTTCCATGAACGTAACAACCCCATGGGTGTGCAGCTCACTCATTAAGTGGTAGAAGCGGTCTATAATGTCATCCAAACTCTCCTTACCCATTGACAAGAAGTTATCGAACTCCTTCTTCAAAGATTTAGCCTTTAGAGCTTTTAACGATGCATTCCCATCATACCACTTTTCCAGAGCATCCCATAGCTTCTTTGCTTGCTTGTTCTCAGAACACTGATGGAATATATCCTTAGGAATGGACAGAGTTAACAGAGCGTACACCTTCTTCCTTGCATTGTACTTTACCTTTTGCCCATCAATCATGCCCCCTAAGGTAAGTTTAACTCCATCGGCTCTAACTGGCATACTATACTCTGTCTCAATTGATTCCTACAGATTAGGATCTACTCCATTTAGGTATATCTCGAACCTTTTCTTTCATTGTAGGTAATCATCTAACGTTATGAGCTTAGGAGGCTTATTGTGATTCCCCACCTCATTTTCCAGAAGCAATAGATTCTGGATCCATGAATCTCTACCTGCGTTCAATGCTGAATACTGATCTTCCATTGCTATTTACTTTTGATTTTACAACAAACTATTGTACTTGTACGAATGAAAGAATGCAATTAGGCTTTCGTGCAACTGAACAATGCGGATGGTTCAATTGTGCGACTAGACAGCTTCAGACGTGCAAATGGATGAACGACAGAGCCAATCGTGCGTATGAGTGGTGCGAATGGATTCAGTCGTGCAAGAGTCAATCGTGCGACTAAGGCTGCTATTTTTGCAAAAACGAAGGTTTGATACTTTGACGGAAAAAAACACGAATTCTCACTAACCCTAATTGCCGTATGCCGGAAAAACGTTAATTTTTGACCTAGAGACGTCAAAAAAACTGTTTAACACAAAAAAAATTACGTTTTTGAGTGAAAAACGTGATTTTCATATCAAAATCGATTGAATCACATGCAAATCAAGAGTCAAAGCTCTGATACCACTTGTTAGGACCGTTTCGGTATGGAGTACTAACTGATTACTTGTATACCAAACCAAATAGTGCGGAATCCTATTGATTGGCGATCCAATCAGTGAGAACGCAAGTATAATCAATCTAAGAATGAATCTAAACGTTAGAATGATTGTAGGATGATTAATTGTGATCTATGAACTTGGAACAGGTTATCTTAGGTCTCTCCACGGCTAGGGTACGATTTAGTGCGTAGGGATTCGAATTGTTACGTTTTTCCACGAATTAAGTGGTATTTATAGGTTAGGGTTTTCATTCGTGTGACTGAACCATTTGCATGGTTCAATCGTGCGATTGAAGCATACGGTTGATCCATCCGCACAACTGAAGATTTAGTCATGCGATTGAGTCAATCCTATGTTACAATCATGCGACTGATCCAGTCTCCTGGTTTAGTCATGCGACTGGTTCATTAGCATGAAGTGTTCATGCGTATGGTCCATTAGCATGGTCCATTCACATGAGAACTTCACACGATTAAGTTTAAGCACATTTCTCAATCATTATTGACTAAGAACTATGTAAACAACCACAAACCTATATAGTTAGTTCACTATGCATTATCACATAATAAACAATGAAATATTAAACATTATAAGCATTACAAACACATTACATTTCATTCATACCTATTTTGTTACATATATGTAAGACCTGAAAGGCATTTTAAATTTGAGCTCCTAAACTAGGTACACATGTATCTACAAAGTTGCATGTGCTTTCATCAGAAGACACAAAGGCTTGTGAAGAGCTTGTCTCTTGGAATGGGCTCCTTGAGTGTAGTTTTCTCTTGGTGTGTCGAGGAAGGTGATAAAAGGACCCTTTTATGAGTTGTCAGGGTAGCATATAAGATGATGTTTGGTTTTATACTGTCCTTTTCAACCATATGGAGGGTTGAACTTAGTTGATTGTTATAGTTACCAGATGAACATTGCATGTTCATCTCCATCTAGTATCCACTAAGAATACCATATAACTCTATCAATGTAAGAGTCTTAAGGTTCTTAGTTCTCTTGATAACAACATAATAATGTATCCATTGTCTAGGAAGAGAGGACATGAATTTCCTTACAATGTCCCTGTTCTCAAGAGTCATTCCAACATCCATTAGAGTATCCATAATCTTAACATACCTAAAGTATTTGTTGAGTCATGGTTTCACCTGATTTGAAGGTGAAGTTTTCAAACAGTTGCTTTAGGAGATCCTTCTTCTTCTCTTTGGCTTTAGTTGACCCATCATACATTAGATTCAGTGCATCCTATAGCTGTTAGCTATTTTGCACTTTTTGAATCCTCTGTATATGGAGTTAGGAAAAACAGTTTGAAGGGCTGTCATGGTTTTCTGATCAATCTTTATTCTCTTTCTATCTTCTTCAGAATAGTCAGACACAACCTTTGTAATCATACCACCCCCTGCAGCAGGTGAAGAGGTGCTTAGTATATGAGGCCTTAAGACAACAGATTCCCATAACCAGAAGTCTTGTGACTTTATGAACCCTTCCATCCGTTGGCACTAAGTGTCCAAGTCTTCAATAGTGATTAGTGGGGATTTTGTCATGGTTCCAGTTTTCATATCAGCTTTAGTGAGAGCTGCCATTTAAGATTTTTAAGTATTTTGTGTGTGTGAGGAATCTTAAGATGGTGAGATCTTACAATCAAGGGTCTGGAATGCTTTGATACCAATTGCATGACCATTTAGAGGGGTGTTACAACACAAGAACAAAATGAGGAGAGATTGTTTTATAATATTTAACAAATCAAATAGGGAACTGGTAACACACTGGATTGATACTTAGAACATCAGCAAAATATGAGACAAAACTAAGAACAAAACAACATAAGTATATGGTTTTCAAGAATGTTGTATATTGCTCTCAAGTTCTTTTGCAAGTGTAAAAAGCATAAAAAAAGTACACGGGCATGAGATACTTTATATTACATCCTACAGTCAGCCATACTTAGAATGCTAGCTATAAACATTTGAACTAGACAACAAAAGCAAATATAGAGTCAAAAGGCAGATTGCCTTTTGACTAGTGACTATGACATGCAATAGCTCACATCCTAATATATTATAAAAATGATAAAAGTACATAAAGTAGAAAGCAACAGACTCAAGACCTCAATGTACAATTACCAAAAGCATAGACCTTTTTACCAACTCATGAAAGTTAGTGACTGATCAGAGTTGCAGCGAAAAGTGGTTCAACTTTATGGTATAGTACATCGGATAAAGCAGGTATTCAAAAGTCTTCAAAAGAAATTGTCTTCACTTCTTGGCTTCAGAGGACTTTGTCTTTGAAGCTTCGGAAGACCTCATTTTTGGCTTCAGAATATTTTGGTCTTGGCTTGAGAAGATTTTACACTTAAATAATTCTAGTGCATGGTTTAAAACTTCCAAAGCATCTCTACTCTGTACTTCAATGCATGCATGCACAAAAGATTTTGGGTGTTTTATGTGGATCAACCTTACATAAAACCATACACGCCTATACAACTTACAGGTCTCTCTCAAATTCTCACCATAATCTATCGATTTTACTGTAACTAAATGTTCCATCAACCTGCAAATGTAAACTCCTTCATTACCCCTCAAGGGTTGGGGCAATGTAACATAATCTTCATTTACTTCAATCCCAAATGGTTTTTCAGGTTGACCGATTTTTTTTTTCAGAAACGAAGATTTACTAATAAAACGTTGAAATACACAAACACTTTCATCAACATCGGATGAATCAATAGACCAAACTTATCATCACTTATTTCTTCACCACAAAAAATCTCTAATTTTGTGGTACGCAAATTCACACAAACAAGCACTCATTCTTCACTCTGAATACAAAAAGGAAAGTATACATAATCAACATCTAAAAAGAGAGATACGAGTTGAACTTTTCATCAGCAACTGAAACAACATGATTCCTACACAAATCAATTAAGAATTCAAAAATTTTTGGAGGTAGTATGGTCCAATGCATATTTAACATTCCACCTTTGTATAGCTCCCCGTGTCTCCAATTCATTATTCTTAAAACCCAACTTTTAACATGCTGTATAAAAATACATTTATTAATACATATAAAAAAGTATTTAATAATGTGTAAAAAAATTTATCACTGCAGTTAAATAACCATTATTTTTGTAACCTACTAAATACCCCAAAAATTCTTGTCAAGTTTTATAGGCGTTAAAAATATAGCAGAGTAACAAAAAGGGGTATCCCCTTATTATAAAATTTTATGACATATTTTGACCATTTTTCTGATTGATCATCTGGATTGCCCATCTACGAATATTATGTCGATTAGTTTGTACACCGGGGTTTTGAACATCTGAAGTTGAAGATTCAGATAGATTCTTTGGACCTCTCTATTTACTCATGATCCAAGTTGAAGATTTAAGAGCTGGTTGAGAAGAGTATTGATGATGTTCATCCATAGATGTATGAAATAAGAAATGAAGATAAGTTTGATGGTGAATGAATTGTAAATTAGGTGTCTATTTATACATGGAGACATATAAAGAAAATGTTTATTAAGATATAATAAATTCATTTTTAAAATAATTTAATTTTTATTTTTTTAATCTTTGATATGACATAAGATTCTTTAGCTGTTGGCACAGTACATCCTCCACCAGAGGTTGTAAGACAGTAGAAAGTCTCTCATCAACAGTTTTAATAACAAATTCGGTTAGCTGTGGTGTGATGAGAGATAGGGGATTTTGAGGGATAGCATCCATTTGCTCAGGGGGTTTTGGTCCTTAGAAATGGTGCCAGAAACAGAGGCAGGTGGCTGAGAATTTTGTAGTGGCTGTGTGTTTAAGGGACCTTCAGAGGAAGGTGCCATCTGTTGGGTGAATGTGGTGGCAGATGGTCTTTCTCCTTGAGAGAGTTGGTCAAGTAGTGTTTGCAGCCTACTGACTTCCTCCTCTAGGATTTTGTTCTGGGCAAGAACATCATAAAAGAAGCCCAGTCATCATCAGCAGATGCTGAATCACCTGACCTCCTGCTTGTAACAGGATGTACATGCACTGGATGTAGACCATTTTAGCATGTGCCCCTTTGTCTTGGAACTGGGACTTCCGCCTCAGGACTTTGTCCTTCATCAGCTGTTGCCTCTGGTGAGGTCTTAGGAATGTTACCAGCCTCAGTCTGATCATATGCTGATTCAGAGAGGTGGCAGCTTCACCAGATTTTCTGGTCTCCATATCCACACCAGAGATAGAAATTTAAACCCCGGTGCTGTGGGTTGTCAGAAGCATGGTGATCCTCGTCCTCAATAGTTGTGGTTCTCCCCTTTGTTGCTGTTTTTGGGGAGGAGGAGAGGCATGCAGCTGAGTCAGCACGTTTGCAATGATAAGGGTGGGACTTTGGGGGGCGGTTGCATGGGGAGATGGGGTAAAAGCAGTGTGCACCTGGTGAGAATGGTGCTCTTCAATGGCAATCTCCTCAAATGAGGAAGATCCAGATTTGTGGGTACCCCTTCTGTGGTTGCTGCAGGCTCCTTTGAGAGGAATCCTGAGCGGCTGTGGCTGGAGAGTCCTTATATCCACTAGGGGGTTATAACCAGTGGATATAGCCTGCGTTTGTGTTGCAGGGGCATCCTCAGGGGACTCATTTCCCTGAGTAGCCTTTTTGGTTTTCTTTTTAGTGGGTTGGGGAGGACTTTGATTTGGAGGTGGTGGCTGTGGGTTCCAGCTGCGTGGTTTGCGCAACTTGGCAGCCATTTTGAGTGATTGGTCAGAGTTGTGCCGGGAGTATACTTCAAGCAATACAGCCATAGCAGGGACTCCCAGGCCAACAAGTCCCTCAGCTTGAAGCTGGTTTTCAATTATGGCCATTATGAACCGAGGATATATATCCAATGGTTAGCAGTTTGTTTTTGAGCCATATCCTTGAGCTCTAAAAATAGTATTTCCGAAAAATTTAAGGTTGTTGCTCAAGGATGGAGTACATTACCTGTTGCCACCTTGTGGACATTTGATCCCATGATGAGTCTTGGAGGCAAGACATACATTTACCATATGAATATGAGACGTTCGGCATCTGGGAAATGTTTCTTCACTAAGGTATATGCACTCAAGTCACCCTTGTATCCATGGTGGGCAAATGATTGATCTGTTGTGCCCTTGGATAACCAGTTGGGAAAGTGGCATCATCCAGATTAAGGGTTTGTCGAAGAGTGTCTGGAGTGATGACCACTTTTTGGCCATGGACAAACGATTGAGAGACTCTGTGTCGTTCTCCTCAGAGACCAAAGTGACATTTATCCAGAAGTGGTTAAGGGATGCGGTATTATGTGGGATTTACCAGAAACACCGTTTTGTAGGGTGATTGAACCATTAATCAATGGCGTTGTGAAACTTGGTCCAGTATGGCGATTTGGTGAGATGTGCGACACAGTTGTGTCGTGGTTTTAGTTGCATGGTCGCCATTGATGAAGAGAGGGTAAGAGTTTTTGAACGTTAGGTTTGAGAAGAGAGATAAAAACTCTGAAGGTGGATAAGGTATTTAAAGGGTCGGGATAGAAATCGACTGAAGGTATTGGTGTGAGTCATCAGTTGTTGAAACTACTGATGACGTGGTATTAACCGTCAGAAGTTGAAACAGCTGAAGTCTCTGATTTAGTCATCAGTAGTTTAAAACTACTGAAGACAGTTTTGACTTCAGGATGAAACAACTGAAGACTTGGTATCAGTCATCAGTAGTTGTGAAACTACTGAAGACAGTGGTTTTGTCAGCAGTTGTTGTAAACAGCTGAAGACTTGGTGGTTAGTCTTCAGCAGTGGTTTTGGCTTCAGTTGTTTTGAAACAGCATTTGTAGAAACAACTGAAGAGAAATTACTCATCAGCTGTTTTCGTCAATTCTAGCTTTTCAGCTGTTTCATACTGTCCTCAACACTTACTCATCAGACTTTGCATCTGCTTTTCAGGTGTTTCATAGGACGTCAGTACTTATCTGTTTGTACTGATTTCAGTAGTTGTAACTACATCAGTAGTTGTAACTACATCATTATTTAGACAGATAAGTACTGCAGTACTTGTGAGGCATTTAGCCTTCAGTAGTTATAAAAACTGCTGAGGGTGAAAGAACTCATCAGTACTTATATGTGACATGGTTACTAATGATCACCAGTACTTGTTACTGAGATCAGTAGTTGTCACTTATTCTAGCTGCAGCATACCAAGCCTTAACACCAGGTTGTGGAAAGTTGAACTATCCAAAGGCTTAGTAAAATGTCTGCAAGCTCATCAGCACTAGGCACAAACATGGGATTAATTAGACCCTTTTCAAACAATCTCTTATAAAATGATGTCTAATTTCTATATGTTTGTCCTAGAGTGCTGGACTGGATTTTTGACAATGCAAAGAGCTGAAGCACTATCCATTAATAACGGAGTCTTAGTCTCTGTAATGCCATAGTCCAAAAGTTGATTCTGAAGCCAGAGTACTTGGGATGTACAACTTGCAGCAGCAATGTACTCGGCTTCAGCAGTGATGTAGCAACAGATGTTTGTTCTTACTCTGCCAAGAAATCAACCGTTGCTAGGAATTGACATCCACCAAATTGCATGTACTCGGCTTCAGCAGTGGATGTAGCAACAGATTTTGTTTCTTACTCTGCCAAAATCAAACAGTTGCCTAGGATTGACATCCACCAGAAGTTGATTTCCTGGTCAACTTACACCCTGCATAGTCACTATCGAGAAAGCACTAATTTACAAGAGTCCCAGTGGAATACCATAAACCTAGAGATTGTGTACCTTGCAAATATCTAAAGATCCTCTTGACTGCAATCAGATGAGACTCTTTAGGTGCAGCCTGAAATCTAGCACAAACACATGTAGCAAACATAATATCTGGTCTAGAAGCTGTTAAACACATCAAGGACCCAATCATACATCTGTAAAGTGTTCATCAACACTTTACCTTTCTGATCTGTATCCAGTTGTGTTGCTGCACATGGGGGTAAAACAGGCTTACAGTTTTGTAAATCAAACTTTTCCAAAAGATCTTTTGTGTATTTGGACTGATGAATGAAAATTCCATCAGCCTTTTGTTTGATTTGCAAACCCAGAAAGAACTGTAATTCTCCCATGGCACTCATTTCAAACTTCTGTTGCATCAACTTTGTAAAGGCATCACACAACTGAGGATCAGAGGATGCAAAAATAATATCATCTACATAAATTTGAACAAGTAGATTATGCTGCCCAGCTTTCTTAATGAATAAAGTCTTATCAATGGAGCCTCTAGTGAAATCATTTTCCAGAAGAAAGTTTGATAATGTCTCATACCAGGCTCTAGGAGCTTGTTTCAACCCATAAAGAGCCTTATCAAGCTTATACACCCAATTAGGATGTTTATTGTCCTCAAAGCCTGGTGGTTGACATACATAAACCTCTTCTTTAATTTTCCCATACAAAAATGCACTTTTGACATCCATTTGAAAAACTTTAAGTTTTTGATAAGCAGCATAAGCTAAAAACAATCGAATTGCTTCCAGTCTGGCTACAGGGGCAAAGGTTTCATCATAATCAATACCTTCTTCTTGTGCAAACCCCTGAACAACCATCTGGCCTTGTTCTTAACAATAAGCCCATTTTCATCAGTTTTGTTCCTAACACCCATTTAGTGCCTATTGCACACTTACCTGAGGTAGAGAACCAGTTCCCACACTTGCTGTTTCTTGAACTGAAGAAGCTCAAGCTGCATGGCATCAACCCATCCATTGTCCTTTAAAGCAATGTGATAATTCTTTGGCTCTTGCTGACTGATGAAGAGAGCATAGAAGCAGAAATTTGACAATTGACTTCTTGTTGATACGCCAGCAGTGATATCACCAATGATTTGAGACATAGGGTGATTCTTCAGATCTTGATACACAATGAGATCTGTGCAAGTGTTTGCAGCAGGTTCAGCACAACAGATGGTGATGGTGAATCATTTCCTTGAAACCAATCAGTGGATGGTAATTCAAGGGTTGAATTTGAAGAAATCTCATCAGCATTTGTTGTGGATGGTGCTACTGGAGCTACAGGAACATCAGGTCTAGCTGAATCAGGCAGTTGATCACTAAACCTGAAGAGGTGTACTGCTATCATCATCATCATCAGCACCAGCAGTACCACCAGGTGGTGAACTGTTGACAGGAGCAACAGCAGGAGTTTGATAAGGAACATATTGCAGTATGTCCAAATCAAATAGCTCCACAGGGCTTTGTGGAATCTTGTCCTTAGGAGATTCATTAAACTTAACATGAGAGTCTCTTCAACCATCTTTGTTCTGCAGTTGAAGACTCTGTATGCTTTGCAAGTTGATGAATAACCAACAAAGTACCCTGCATCCACCTTAGGATCAAATTTTTGGAGTTGATCCCGTGTGTTGAGAATGAAACAGGACACCCAAATGCTCTGAAGAATGAAATTAGAGGGGCCAAATGATGAAGAACTTCATATGGAGTCTTCATCAACCTCTGATTTACTAGAACTCTATTCTGTACATAGCAAGCTGTATTGACAGCTTCAGCCCAAAAAGTCATTGGCAGTCCAGAATCAGCCAACATGGACCTTGCAGCTTCAATAAGGGTCCTGTTCTTTCTCTCCACTACTCCATTTTGCTCAGGAGTTCTTGGGATGCTATACTGCCTCTTGATTCCCTTTGATAAGTAAAACTCATCAAGTGTGTGTGTTTCTAATTCAGTACCATTATCACTCCTCACACACTTAACTGGTAGGGAATACTGCTTCTCAACGTGTAACACAAAGTTCATAATGGACTGTGCAGCCTCATCCTTTGAATGCAAGAAGAAAGTCCATACAAATCTGGAGTAATCATCCACAATTACCAGACAGTATTTCTTCTTAGCCATACTCATCACTTTCACAGGACCAAAGAGATCCATGTGAAGAAGCTGTAAGCAGGCAGTGGACTTAGGTTCTTCTATGGAGGGAAATGAAGCTTTGTGTTGTTTTCCTTTTAAACAGCAGTGCAGTTATCTTCACACTTGAACTCCTTCATAGGCAGTCCCCTTACTAAACCATGGTTTATCAGCTGATTCATGTTTTTGAGATTAACATGACCCAGCCTTCTATGCCATAGAATAGATTCTTGGGGGAAGCCTTGGAAAAGGCAAGGATGGCCTTTGAGATCTATTTTCTTGGAAAGATCTAAGGCATACACTCTTCCTGTCCTGTTGGCCTTTAGGAGAGTGTGTTCATCCAACACCTTATCAATCAAATTAGAACTTTGGATGACAGAATCCGACAGTTCTGACTGGTGAAAAGAGCAACATGGCCTTTGTCACACATTTGACTGACACTCAAGAGGTTGTACTTGAGATTTTCCACATGGTTAACATCATCAAACTTTATTTCCCCATTGGAAACAAAGCCTTTGCCAATGATGTAACCTTTGCATCATTGCCAAATGACACAAACCCCTTCCTTCCTTGAGAGTAGTCATTAAGAAGTGATCTGTTTCCTGTCATATGCATGGATCCTCCACTGTCTACATACCAGATGCCTCTGAGGTATGTTGAAGAACCCTGCAAAATACAACAAATTAGTTAGATTTTGAGACCCAAACCTTTTTGGTCTTGGGCCTGTTCTCATCAACAGATGGTAAACTAACATGTTTGTTGGAAACAACAGCCTGAGAGGAAGAAGCTGGTGAAGAAAAGGAATCCTTTGGCTTGGACCCCTTTTCTGTGGTTTCAACATAGGAACATCTAATTGGTTAACTCTTCCCAATAGATGTTGAACCATCATAACCAGCTGTGTCTGATTTTGGGATAAGGCTTTCAGCTCTTCAGACACATTGGCATTGGAGTTTGATAAGTTCCTATGTTGCACCTTCTTCTTTTGAGCAATCTCAGCTGTTACCTGTTTAAACCCCTTCCTTTTTGGATTTCTGTTTGGACTTGAGGGTTACAGGATTTGATGTTGCTGGTACAAATGTGGCTCCAAACTCAGTTTTCATTTTAACCATTTTCTCTTGAATTTCTTCTTTATGTTTGAGTTTGGATCCCCTTTTGTACCAACAATCATCTGTAAGATGATTGAACAAACCACATACTTCACATGGTTTCTTCTTCATCTTATGATGATCATCAACTAAAGAGGATGAAACTACTGAAGACTTGCTCTTCAGTACTTTAGAAGCATTATTTGCTTTCTTGACTTCCTCTTTAGTAGTCTTCAAACTCTTTCTACTGACAGTTTTCTTCTCTTCAGTGCTGTTTAGTTGGAGTTTGAACTTCAGGTGTAAATCTTGCTCTCCAGTCCTTTCAGGACTTTCAGAAATAACTCCTGAGTTGATCATCTCTTTTATCATGTGAGTGTCAGCAGTAGAACCATCATATCAGCTGATGGGTTCTGAGAGGGCTTAGTGCTGACTTCAACTTTTGATGATGCTCTATCAAAAGGTGAATCACATGATGAGGTGGATTGGTTATTGCTTTCTCCATCAGATTTCACTTCTGCTCTTGAAGCAAAATCTGTAGGAGGAGCAGTGTGATTGTAACCAATACCAAACTTCACATTGGAAGCAGATTGCTTACTAAGAAGCATTTCAAAACCTTTGCATGATTGTACCCATCGATCACACTCTACCTGGGTGACTGCAAGGGTTTCTTTGAGACTTCTCTGGTCTCCAGAATAACCTCTAGCTTAGCCTTTTCATCATTTAGTTGGCATTTAAGCTTATAAATCTCATCATTTTTACAATTAAGAGCAGACTCAAACTCAGCTTTTCTTTTGGAAATGGTTTTCTCAAGCTCAAGTTTTTGATTTATTAATGCTACATTTGCCTCTCTAATGAGACAAAGGCAGCAATGCATGATTCAGAACATAACTTGGCTTTAGCCTCTGAAGATACCTGAGTTACCTGTGAAGATGATGCATTTGAGCAGGAACCCTCAGTAGACTCCAGGGCCATGAGAGCCAGATTCCCAAAAGGACTGTCACCACCATGTTGACCAGCACCTGTGAACAGTTGTTCATGACCAGACATGTCATCCGGTAAACTGCTCCAGTCAACACCTCCAGGGGTGAAGAAGCTGTGTTGTTGAGGTTGAGGAGGTTGATGAGATTGAGATGGTTGAGGTTCTGGTAGTGCATGAGGTTGTGGTACTATAGGAACTTGAACTTGATTTGACTGTGGCATGTAATAACAAGGGTAAGGATATGGCATTTGACCCTGAGGAACAAAATATGCAGGAGATTGTGGTTGAGAATGATGACTAGAATTGACAGGATGTTGCCCTCTGTGTTGTTGACTATTGCCAGGGAAAGTCACAAAAGGTGCAGAGGAATTAGATCCAGATGATCTGCATTCTCTAGCAAAGTGTCCAAGCCTGTGGCATTTGTGACACTTCAACTTACTCTTGTCAAAACCAACTTTGGTTTTGCCAGAGTCCTGGGAACTTTCTTCCAGTTCTTTTGTAGAACTTCTGAGATCTGATATTTATCAAGGCCATTTGGCTCAAAATATCCATCTCTTCTAAGTCATCATCAATCCCCTTGAGATCATCCATGATGAAGCATAGATTGTCATTATTACATCCAGTAAACTGACTATCAACACTCACAAATGCAGAATCAGAAGTGTTTGAAGAGAAGTCAATATGCTCATCATACTGGCATTCAGATGAAGCATATTCTAACTCATGACCAACCAAGGCAGTGTTGCCTGGTACAAAGTCTTCAGTGAGCTTTCCAGATGAAGACAGTTTTCGTTTCTGTTATCTCTCTCTCTCTCAAATGTGAGCAATTTCCCATGGAGTTGGGTGAGAGATAGTTTGTCCAAATTTGCACTGGAGCGTAGGACAATAGTGTATGTGTCCCATCTCTCAGGCAGTGATCTGAGAAATCTGTTATTCATCTGGCTATTGGTGTACTCATGTTTGACCATTTTTAATTCAGAGATCAAACAAGAGAACCGCTCGAACTGTTGAGTCAGTGTCTCACCCTTCCTATGAGAGAATGTCTCATATTGTTGGGCAAGGATTTCTCTATTATTTGCCAAGACCTCATCTGTTCCTCCAAATTGTTCTTTCAAGGCATTCCAGAGGTCATGGGCAGTTTCATGATGCATTAGCCCAGAATAGATTTCATTAGGCAGTGCCATGGCCAGAATTCCATGGGCTTTTGCATCAATCTCAAACACTTCTTATCCTCATCTGAGTATTGCTCCCTCCTCTTCGGAACCATTTGATTGGTTTCCGGGTTATTCACCATAGGCTTGTGTGGACCATGTACCACTGATGTCCAACAACCTGCGCTGTTAACAGACAGGTGATGGAGCATTCGTCGTTGCCATATGTTATACTCATTCCTAACCAGCATTGGAGGCTTGGTTGAGGAACCATATTGTGAGGATCATTGGAAGGAGTAGTCATTTTAGTCCAAATACAATTTAATTCAAGCTTTTAAACGTTTTTATAAAGACCACAACAGACTCAATGAAAACCAAGAGAAAATCTCAGGATGAATGACCAAAAACACAGAAAATTCAATCTCTATAACCGTTTCTTGCAAAACACAAAAAGCTAATTCAATCAAACTTGGATCTTGAATAGCAGTTTCAATGATCAATTATTAGATCGATCAATGATTAACCTGCTCTGATACCATTTGTCAGGATCAGTGATCACAAGTTTGATGTATGGAGCGTAGCACAGCGGAATGAAACAAGAATTAGACAAATTGTAGCAAGAATTTGATACTCGTATGCATTAAGAACAATACGGTTATAACGAGAGAATATATTTCTGTAACAAGGAATGTTTCATAATATCGAATATTTCTGATCAAATCATTCATTTATTACAATAGGTTGACACTCCTTATATAGAGTGCAATCGCTGCTGTTATCACGGGAAGTGACAACTGGCAGATCTATTACAAAATAACTAACTCTTAACAAACTACTGAAATGTTCACAACTACTGAGACATATCAGAGTGTTAAGTACAAAATAAGAAACTACTGATAAGAAACTACTGAAACTACAACGACTGAAGAACAAGCTCTTGTCGTTTTACAAAACTACTGAAAATATAAAACTACTGATGAGCACAACAACTGAAGAAGTATTCTTCAGCTGTTGTGTCAAACTACTGAAAGATAAAAATAAAACTACTGAAAGGTAAACCGTCACAACTACTGAAGAAGACCTCTTCAGCTGTTGTGACAACGTCTGATACTTTGGTCTTCAGCACTTGTGTCTTCAGACTTTGTCTTCAGCACTTGTCTTCAGACTTTGTCTTCAGCACTTGTGTCTTCAGACTTTGTCTTCAGCACTTGTGTCTTCAGACTTTGTCTTCAGCACTTGTCTTCAGACTTTGTCTTCAGCACTTGTGTCTTCAGACTTTGTCTTCAGCACGGTGTCTTCAGACTTTGTCTTCAGCACTTGTGTCTTCAGACTTTATCTTCAGCACTTGTCTTCAGACTTTGTCTTCAGCACTTGTGTCTTCAGACTTTGTCTTCAGCACGTCTTCGACTTTGTAATCAGCTGTTCTCTTCAGCTGTTGTGGTCTTCAGTAGTTGTTGTGACGTCTGTGGGACTTAAGGTTTTTCTAATCCGGCTCATTGGTTCTTTTGGTCCAACAAGAAATGAAGATAAGTTTGATGGTGAATGAATTGTAAATTAGGTGTCTATTTATACATGGAGACATATAAAGAAAATGTTTATTAAGATATAATAAATTCATTTTTTAAAATATTAATTTTTATTTTTTTAATCTTTGATATGACATAAGATTCTTTGAACCTATTATAAGTTGGTAGTGTGAGTTCTATATTTTCATCACTTAAAATGTCATCTAATAGAAGAAACAAGAGAAACCGAATTAGTGAAAGACAAAGGAACGGGTCATGTTCTAATCCAGCAGTTTTTATTGATTTCAATTCAACTCCTATAGAGAACCATCATTTTGATAATTCTAACTGGTCTCCGAATGTTATTCATTTCTACAACAGATATGCATCTTTCTGTAGTTATCGTGACAACCCTAGATTAAGAAATTTTATACACTAAGTTCATTCAAATAATTTGAGCCACACCTAGGTTAATATATATTTTTATATATGCATAAACGTATGCATGCTTTCATTTTGTTTACATAAGTATATTATTCACTTATATTTATACATGTATACGTATGCATAGTCGCATGCATACCCTTTTACGTGTGCATGTACCATCTGTGCTAAGAAACATATACACATGTATATTATATGTTTATGTGAATACGAGTGTTGCACGTATGCATGGTTGCATGCATGTATAATTTACGTGTGCATGTATTCAAAAGTATAATTCTTTGATATAAAACCATATGTAATCAAAATACATCAAAATACAACATCAAATACACTAAATACAACCCAACCAAACATTATAAACACAAGTAACATCAGAGAAACTTGACATCAAACAAACCTAAACAAATCCTTACACCTAAACCTTAAACCAAAACACCAATTAAGATCAAAGACCGGATCATTAGCACCCTTAGTCACCGATTTAACAAAACAAATCATTAGTTAATCTTATAATGATTGCTTGGTGACTCATGCACTTCTCCATTCGCCACCTAGCTCTCCAAAACACCAAGCATGTTCTTGTGCATGCCACCTTGTAAGCTTAGAGCCCTAGGGTCATGATGATACCTTAATGGTATCCGACCTCATTCCCTTAATTGAAGCTCTCGGTTGAAAGTAACACACCCCAAAACACTCTCGGTCACCATCACCTCAACCGAACACCATAACCATTTTCACCCATACTCCTCACCTCCCGAACCCATACACCACCACCACCATCCCCACTCTCGGATAGCACCATAACAACCGTTTGTTATCACCATTTCCTACCTATCTCTCGGTTGAATAGCAGCAACGTCCAAGCTCGTGTAAACATCACCTCCCGAAGATTATCAGGAACACCAAAACCAAGCAGATTCATAGACCACCCTCACCATCTTCCATTACTCTCTTCTGTCACAAATCAAGGTTTTAAGCTCTAGAACCCTATTTTATTAAATTACAAAAGTTAAACAGGTGTTTAATTAAAACATGTGACTAACCCTTTTGATTTAACACTCAAGATTTTGTTTAAACATCAACTTATTTTTCAGACAAAAGAAAGATTTTAAGAATCTGGAAAAATGAAAACAAAACTTAAAAATCAAGTTTTAGCAAGAAATTATCAACAAAGGATTAAAAATATAGTTATAGCTTGTTAAATTCGGTTCTGCATATTAACAACTATGATTGTGGGAACAAAAATTGAAGATATGTTGAGAATATTAGGAAATATAATTCTGTAAACTTGGTGCTATTCCCCTAAGTAAATTAATTTATATAAATATTTAAGTACTTAAAAGGAAAAATTATATCGGAAGAACCGATCCTATTAAATATATGGAAAAATTATATACTTATCATTTAGAATTATAGAATCCACTGGAAAAATCTCGTGACCTAACTCAAAGTATTTTCTGAAATATGAATTTTTACATGTTCTTCAGTAGAAAAATCAAAATAAATACTTAAATAGCATAATAAAATCAGAGAAAATCATGAATAAATTTATAAATTCAACCTGCAGAATATATAAATTTATAATTTTGGAGCTATATAGCTATTTTTGTGAAGAATTGGGATTATTGTAAAAATTGCAGAAACTAACCTGTTATGTGTTAGACTTTGATAAATTTATAAGAAGTTCTAATTCCTATGATGAACCTTCTGTAAAATTTTGGGAATTTATGGACTACAGAAACTATTTTTGGCAATTTATGATGAATTTATAACCATTATAGAAAATAATCTGTAAATTTTTGGAAACAAGAAATTAATGTGATATTCCAGATTATTAAACCTATTTGTTATAAAAATTTCAAAATTAATTAAGGTACTGAAAATTTTGAAGAAATAGTTATGTTTTCTAAACTATAAAATTCTTTTGTTTATAGGTTACCATTTGAGTAAAGGTGAGTTTCATGGCCCATTTTGTTTTTATAAAGTTTTGGGGGAAAAGCATACTAATTTATGAATTGGGCATTATTACTGAATTTATGTTACAACCATTAATTTGGATGTGGAACCGTTAGATAACATTGGTAGCGCTACTTAGGGGATATCTCCTGCATTAACAAAATGAGTGTTATAATGTTATGTTATCTGATTTATGAGGATATGATATGACAGATATGAATAAACTGATTGCTAGTAAGGTTTGGTTGTATATATAATGCATTAATATTATCTGTTTATAAACTTGTGAAGCTCACCAACTTGTGTTGACTATTTTTGGTATGCTTTTTCAGGAAATCATCATGACTAACAACTTAACGTTCTCCTTTGATGTTTTTAATGGCTGGGGGGAAGTTGTAGAAAAGTTTGTGTGAATCTAACAGTAAACCTGTATGACTTCAGTGTATCGGTGGATGCTCACTTCCATCGTCTCTGAAGATGTAGCTGTTAAATCTTTATGATGTAATAGGATTATGTAATTTCAAGTTTTGACTATTATGATTTTATGTAATCCTAACCTTAATATTATGTTATGAATTATGTATGATTATGTGTTATCTGACAATGAGTTCTGAGCAATCAAGTCACTCCCTATGTATTTCACGCTTCCGCCGGGATGTGACAGTTATCTTGTATGGGTCTTACGATACTTTATAGAGAATTTTGGCTAGCCTTATAGGTTATTGTGGAAATGGTTTTATTCATTGTATTGTAAGTTTTAAATATAAATCTTCACGTTATGTTATTAAGTTCATATAATAATACTTAATTTTTACAACATGTCCGTGCTTGGACAAACATACTTTTAGCTTGACAGATTAATGAGATTCGAAAAACTGGTGATATTACGGCCTGAATCGTTGGTAAATTCTTCCGTATGAGTTTCTCAAACTAATATTTCAAGGATCGCTTGATCCAAACAAATATGGCAATGAATGAGTTATATTCTTCATTGTGGGAGGTTGATACAGTAAAAACTATATTTATATTTACATGATTTTTAAAATAAATTAGTAAAAATTAACTTTACATGATTTACGTAAGTATATACACCAATACATGACAACAATGAATTTTAGATTTTTATGGACGCACTACAACTAAAAATATTTTTTGCATATGAATGTCGTCCAAATACTTGTTTTGATTCATCGTGTATTTATCATGACATATATCAAATTGTTATTGAATTTGAGTCTTATTTTATATGGTTTCTATAACGTATATCATATTTTGAATTATCGGGACAAGAAGAAGTTCTTGAATTAGAAATGTCTGAAGAAACTGTTTGGCCTTATAATGGTGGTCATATTGGTCGAGACTTTGGAGTAGTTATTTGTATGTTGTTACGTAGATTGGTTCAAAAGAGGTCATTAACGTGGGAAGTAAATCTGCAAGTTTTTTGTCTTAGATATAGGCGTTTTATGACTAATGAGTTATACGCAATGCATACAATGTAATATCCTATGTTATAAAATATTTTATTATATTATCAAAATATTATACAACAATTATTATTTCAAATATAGGAATAGATATTATAACATAAATACAATACAAATAAAGTATACAACAGTTTACCATATCTTATTTATCTTTTTGATATGATTTGTTTATAACGAACACTTGATATTTCTCACTTGCAATAATCTTGATCTCAATAACACCTATAACACAAACTTGTTTTCGCGATATGGAAACAATTAGTTAATTATAATAAGTATAACTACGCGAAATGAAAAATATAATTTAATTTTAATAAATATAATTCAAGATATGGAAAATATCAGTTTATTATAATTGGTATAAGTACACGACATTACTTGTTTGGAAATGTCGCTTGTTTAAAGAGGCTAGTATATAAACAATAAATTAAAACATAATGAAATCCGTTTATAGTTAAATAATAATTACCGACATTTGCTTTTGTTTTCTTATATGATCTTGTAATGTAGGTAAAGAAAACAAGAACATTATCGCAAATTTATTTTTATTCTTGTGATGTAGGTAAAAATATTTATACTTTAACAACATAAGGACGTTTAAGAGAGGGAATTATGAATGAAAATAACATAATATTCTTGAGAGAGGAGGTGTAGTGTGTGTATATGAAAAACATGGTCATGAGAATGTATGGTGTGATGATGTTGGTGTGATATTTACAGTTGAAAAATACAGCAATAATTTTTTTTTCATTAATGCTAATTATTACAGTACAAAATATATACAATATATTTATTTTTATATCTATTAGTTAAATTTTGATACAATAAAGTTACTAATTTCTCTCGAAAGTTTTGAGCAGTCACACTACATCTTCAACAGGACATAATTCATCTCCGGTAATAAACGTTGTAACATAATACACAACCAAACACCACAGTCTCCTGATTAAGAGGCTTGTTGTGGCATGTTAGGCAGTATAATTCATTCAAACGATGTGCGTATAGAGATTTTTATGTTTTGATTTTCGAAAAAAATCATGATAGTGTACCATCTGGTAGTACGCGGTCTATTTTTTTTAATTAGAATCAATTCATTTTTATAAGACCCCGCCATACTGTCAAAAATCAAAGTTACTATTATATATATATATGATATTTAAATAAATTAATATTAAATAATAATTAAAATATAATGTTACCTGTTATATACTGTAACACTCCGTTTTATCAATTTATTATTAACAAAACCCAATGTTCTGACGCAATGTTCATTGGAATGTATAGTTTAACAAATAATCAGTTAAATACTTTATAAAATATAAAAATGCTAAATTATAATTACCTTATCAACATTATGAATAGGTGGATACAATGGTTCAGAACCGTCTGCGTATGAAGATAGTTTTTGTAAGGCCCATTCCCGGGACGCTTACAGCTGGATTCTAATCGCACATAAAACATATAATTATATTTTCATTTCATAAAGCATCGCAACGGAAACATTTAAAAATGACATTTCATTTCAATATAGTAGCTTTTGCAAAATAATACATCGTTCATCAGTTACAGAATACATTTTTCCATTACATCACAAAAGCGTTATATAAATGGATACCATCCCAAAAGAGCTGAGTAGCCACCTTGTTCCATTCTCAACAATCATTACCTGGCAACTGGAAACACATCAAAGTCAGTGTTGTTGAGTAAGTTTTAGTTTTTATAAAATAAAAAATACTTTTTTTCGTTAAAACCGTTCTTTTCTTTCATGCGATCATACATCATACGTACACATAGATAATAATTATTATCTTCATCGTTTGTTAACTTCCGTTCATTCATTCATTCCTTCTTTTCATTCGTTCATTCGTCATTACATCTTTTCCTTTCGTCATCACCATGAACTTCACCCTTCATTCTCGTGGTACTGGACCTAAGCCTATAAAAAACCTTCATCGGTGGTGCTCGGCACCAAATGGTCACAGTACCTAAGGCACGCAACAATGGTTCATACGTATGGTCAATCACAAAGAAAGAACCCGATGTGCATCCTCCCGGGTAGCGAAACGCACACCGTTGGGCTAACACCTTTTAGTGGCGTGTCCCGACATACAGTGCTCGCAAGACTTTCTTTACCTTCATCATTCATTAATGCATGTATTCTTACTTCATGTTCCTCTTTCGTTATCTTTCACTTTACATTACATACTACTTTCATTCATTCATTAACATTCATCGTAAAGCAACGGAAAGATAAACATACATCATCATAAGGAACATAATATACATAGTAATCAGCATCATACAGGGCAACATCATACATACATAACATGCATAATCATGCAACATCATCATCACCATGCCCAACATGCTCTCTAAGGCCTCACCTGTCATCTTACATGCTCTTACAGGAACCTTTACATCAAAACTTACATCTGCACTTTCCCCTGAAAGTCAGAAGTTAAACTACACTTCTCCTCGGGTGCAACAGCCCTATTCGGGCGTATGGACACCCTTCAGTCGCATGGCCTCCATGCGACTGAATATCATGCGATTGAACCAATGCGGATGAACACTTATGCGAATGAACACCCAATCGTGCGAATGGACTTAATGCAGATGTTCCTTATGCGAATGGAACTAATGTGGATGAGCACTTGTGCGACTGGACCCTCAGTCGCATGACCTCCATGCGACTGGCCCCAATCGTGCAAATGGACTCTCAATCATGCGAATGAACCTCAATCGCACCCCATTCGGCCGTATGGCCTCTATTCGGTCGCCTAGCCCTAGCTGATGCAGAATGCAGTTCATCCTGAACCCAATCTGCCATTTTCCACTTCCAAGCTCATCCAGACTCATTCTAAGCCCAATCAACCATCCTAAACCTTAGGAATGCATACCACAACACCATTCAAGCACTCACAAGCTCACAAATAAGGTTCAAACGCATCATACACACACATACACATACATTAACAGGTCAAACATACACACACTCAAAAACCCGATTTTCAGATGTGTTCCAGCCCCAAATCATTCAAAAACGTGTAAAACAGAGGTCCTAGAACTCACACAAGCGACCACAATGAGAAGAGCTTTGATTTGACCCGCTTCTCAATGATTTTGGCTGACTCGAACCAACCGAACCAACTTTTCTCCCTTTTTCTCTTCTCCTCTTTCTTTGGCTAAAACTATGGGTGTGGGGAGAGGGTAATGGCTGCCCTCTCCCTTTATATACCCCCACTTACCCAACTTTCTCTCGTTGGCGAGTTTGGTCCCTCGGCTTTGGACTTTATTTCTTTTTTTCTTTCATCGACTTCAAAATAGATAAATAACCAGGTGTTATAAGTCCACCCCCCTTAAATAGGTTTCGTCCCCGAAACTTGTTATTCCTTGAACAAACGTGGGTAATGATGCCTCATTTCTTCTTCAGTCTCCCATGTTGACTCGGATCTCTTCCTGTGCTTCCACTGTACGCGCACAAGAGGAACCACTTTATTTCTCAGTCTTTTCTCTTTTCGATCGATGATTGCACTGGTTGCGCACATAATTGAGTCGTTTGTCTACTTTGATATCCTCCGGTGGAACAATCATGTCTTCATCAGCTAAGCACTTTCTCATATGAGATACATGAAATGTCGGGTGAATTCCACTTAACTCTTCGGATAACTCCAGTCTATAGGCCACCTCCCCTACTTGAGCGATTATTCAAAAAGGGCCTATGTATCTCGGGCTCAACTTGCCCCGCTTTCGAAAACGAACGATGCCCTTCCAAGGTGAGACCTTTAACATAACCCGCTCACCCACCTGTAACTCAATCGGTCTGCATCGTTATCAGCATACGACTTCTATCTATCTTTGGTTGCCTTCATGAAGGCTTTGATCTTCTCAAGCTTCCAGTCGTAGCCTCGATTACCTCGACCCTCCCTAATTCCTTCTGACCAAATCACCCTAACAAACGGGTGGTTTGTATCTTCTATCGTATAGCATCTCATATGGTGGCATACCAATGCTGGCATGAAAGTTGTTGTTGTATGAGAATCGGCTAGCGGTAAGTGGTCATCCCAACTTCCCCCAAAATCAATCACACATGTCCAAAGCATGTCTTCTAATGTCTGGATGGTCCTTTCTAACTGACCATCAGTCTGGGGATGATAAGCCGTACTGATGTGTAACCTCGTCCCTATCGCGTCGTGAAATTTCTTCCAAAATTGGATGTAAACCGGGTGTCACGATCACACACAATAGACACCGGCACACCATGAAGAGTTACAATTTCCTTAATAAACAGATCAGCCAACCTTTTTGATGAATATATCTCGCGGATCAGTAGGAAGTGAGCATTTTTTGTCAAACGGTCGACAATCACCCATAAAGCATCATACCCTTTCGGAGTACGTGGCAACTTCGTAATGAAATCCATGGTGATGTGCTCCCACTTTCATTCCGGTATATCCAAAGATTGAATCTTCCCATACGGCTTCTGATACTCGGCCTTCACCTATAGACAAGTAAGGCATTCACTCACATACTCCACTATGTCGCGCTTCATACCAGGCCATCAGTAATCCTTCTTCATGTCTTGATACATCTTTGTGGCACCTGGATGAATGGAGTATCGAGTCTTGTGAGCTTCATCCATTATCCTCATGCGTAGATCCCCAAAACAAGGAATCCACACTTGTCCAAATCAGGTTTTAACACCAAACGTGTTTTCACCCAATTCCGTGACCAGACCACTCATCCTCTCAGAGTTAAGATGATCTTCTTTCAGTGCCTCATCTTTAAACTATTTGACTTGATTCATAACATCAGAGGTCATGATCAGTTGATACGCTTTCACCCGAATCGGCTCGAGCCTCTCTTTCCGACTAAGGGCATCAGCCACCACGTTAGCCTTGCCCGGGTGGTAATGGATCTCACAATCGTAGTCCTTTATAAGCTCGAGCCATCGTCTCTGTCTCATGTTCAGATCTTTCTACTCGAAAATACTTCAAGCTCTTGTGATCAGTGAAAATGGTGCACTTCGTCCTGTAAAGATAGTGCCTCCAAATCTTTAGTGCAAAGACCACGGCTGGTAGCTCCAAGTCATGAGTAGGATATTTACCTCATGAACCTTTAACTGTCGGGATGCATAAGCTATAACCTTTCCTCTCTACATTAACACACATCCCAACCCCGAGTAAGAAGCATCAAAATAAACCACCAGAACTTCTCTTCCATTGGGTAATTACAGAACAAGAGCTTGAGTCAACCTCGTCTTCAATTCATTAAACCCTTCTCTTGATCTTGACCCCCTATAAACTTTACATCTTTTCGGGTCAACTTGGTTAGTGGAGAAGCGATCTTGGAAAAGTCTTGGATGAATCTTCTGTAGTAGCCCGCCAAACCCAAGAAGCTATAAATCTCGGATGGCGTCTTTGGAGACTTCCATTGCATCACTGCCTCCACCTTAGTCGGGTCCACCATGATCCCATCCGGATTCACCACATGACCCAAGAACTGAACTTCGCGCAACCAGAACGCGCACTTAGAGAATTGGCATACAGCTTCTCCTTTCTCAACGTCTCCAAGACCTCTCGAATGTGACCGGCATGTTCTATCTCGCTCTTCCAATAAATCAGGATATCATCAATAAACACAATCACTGATTTATCCAATATCGGCCACACACACGGTTCATCAGATCCATAAAAGTAGCTGGCACATTGGTCAAACCAAAAGACTTGACAAGAAACTCGTAGTGACCGTAGCACGTGCGAAAAGTTGTTTTAGGATCATCCTGCTCTTTCACCTTCAGTTGATGATAGCCAAATCGAAGGTCGATCCTTGAAAACCAACTGGCGCCTTGAAGCTGATCGAACAAATCATCTATTCTCGGTAAGGGGTATCGGTTCTTCACCGTCAACTTGTTCAGCTTGCGGTAGTCAATGCACATCTTCATACTACCATCTTCTTCTTCACAAATAAGACCGGAGCACCCCAAGAAGAGATACTCGGTCGAATGAACCCCTTATCAAGCAGCTCTTGCAACTGCTCCATCAACTCTTTCATCTCCGTCGGAGCCAACCGATACAGTGCCTTGGCAATAGGTTGGGCACCCGGTATCAGATCAATCTGAAACTCAATCTCTCAGTCGGGTGGCACTCATGAAAAATATTCTGGGACACGTCCGGAAAGTCACACACAACCGGTACATCGGATAGTTGTGGTGTTGGTGTATCTACATCCTTTAGATAGGCCAAGTAGGCACTACATCCATGCCTCATACACTTTCCCGCCACCGCCATCGATATCACCTTCAGAATCGTAGTAACCGATCACCATAAACCGTCACTGAACTACCGTCAGGCGCTGTCAAACGAATCATCTTCTTGCGACACACAATATTCGCCTCGGAGTCTCCCAACCAATCCATCCCAAGAACCAAATTGAAACCACCTAAGGTCATCACGAACGGTCTAACAAGAAACTTATGACCCTCAAGTTCTACATCACAGTTCTCTATCATCAACGAAATACTAGTAGACTTACCTATGGTAGTTTCTACATCGAAGGGCGCAACAACACGTCTACTACTAACAAGCAGCTTAGCACAGAAAGCAGCAGAAATAAAACTTTTACTGGCACCCGAATCAAATAACATAGAAGCTAAAGTTTGGTTCACCAGAAACGTACCGGACACGACATTAGGGTCCGTCCTAGCTCCTCCTGTCTCATGGTGAATGCCCTGGCGCTTGCTCTTGGCCCTTCACTCCCTGTCTTCTTCGCCCCAAAGCCCTCAGCCCCGGCTTCTTACAATCCTTGCTCATGTGACCCTCTCACCACAGTTATAGCACCGGACCATACGACAGTCCTTGCCATGTGCCCCGCCTTCCTACATTTGAAGCACAAGTTCGACCCAAACCTGCCATCCCACTTTGCTCCTTCCACACTTGCAACACCTCTTCGACCCCGCACTTGATGTGACCAAACGGCGGTCATCCACTCGTGCCTTCTTATTACCCGTCGAGAAAACCTCTTCCCATTCCAGTTTCGATCACCTCCACTCTTCCTGCCACCTTCAATCACCACCACCGTTCTCCCATCATACAGTATCCCCGCCAAATCCACCGCCGACCTAAACGTGCTCGGCCGAGAAGCGATCATGTGCCTGCGAATATCCGCTGGCAAACCCTGAATATACCTCTTGATCTTTTGAGATAGAGTGTCACCTGATCCAGCACCAGACGTGCCATCTCATTGAATTTGGTGGTGTACTGTTGGTATGTCATGGTTCCTGCCTCTAGTTGTAGGAATTATCTCTCAACTTTATCCATTTCTCTATGAGGACAAAACTCCTCAACCACCAACTTCTTCAGTTCAGACCATTCCATCCTCCTGATGGCCCTACTACCCTCGGCTTGGACTATATTGTCCCACCAGCACAGAGCCAAGTTCACAAAAGAATGGGCTGCAAACTTTACTTTCTGGTCCTCCCAGCACTCGCGATATTCAATACAGCTTCCATTTCTCTCCACCACCGGTGAGCAGCAGCAACAGTGTCATTTCCATCAAAAGTAGGGGGCTTGCATCGTTGAAACGCCCCATAGTTATAGCCTCGTGCCGCCTCCGGTGCAGCTCTTCTTCTTCCTCTTCCTCATCATCAGAGGGAACCGTCTCTAGCTCCGGTTGTTCCCATCCTCCCGAGGACCTGTTTCTCTCCTTTCTTTCCCCTTCTCGTACAGCCTTGATAACTTCAGTCACTACAGACGGTAAGATCGTCTGCATGACTTGATGAACTTCTTCAACAACAACCTCATTCACTAAGGCTCTCAGATTGGCGCTCTCGTCGCCACCCTCCAGATGAGGGGTCTCTGGTTCTTCAGGAACCATCTTTTCAACTCTAGGTCTTCCTCTCTTGGGTCGCGGCTCAGCACCAACCCCATCACGACCACCTCCACGAGAGGCTTTCGAAGATCTACCACCAGCCATTCACGCATACTGAAAGATTCAAACACTAACACAGTCATTCAAGGGAACAGTTCAATTTATGTCAAGTATAGTAAGTCCCTAATTATAGTGGCCAGTTATGATTAGCCACTTACTTTACTCTTCACATCCTGAGCATTACCTATCCTGACTACATCAATATTTAAATCTACAAACAACACATAGCACATAACATGCGCACATAATACCGGTTAACTTTACAAAAATACCTGATGGCATGCAACTACTCAGATTGGCATCCTTCCCTTTCCGTCCCATTCTCAGTTTAAGTTAAGGTTTATTTTGAAAATTTACCCATTTCACTTAAACTTTGGCTCTGATACCAACTTGTAAGGCTCCGTTCTCGGGACGCTTACAGCTGGATTCTCATCACACATAAAACATATAATTACATTTGCATTTCATAAGCATCACAGCGGAACATTAAAAATGACATTTCATTTCAATATAGTATCTTTTGCAAAATAATACATCGTTAATCAGTTACAAAATACATTGTTGCATTACATCACAAAAGCGTTATATAAATGGATTCCATCCCAAAAGAGCCGAGTAGCCACCTCGTGCCATCCTCAGCAATCATTACCTGCCAACTGGAAACACATCAAAGTCAGCGTTGCTGAGTGAGTTCTAGTTTTATAAAATAAAACATATTTTTCTTTCGTTAAAACCGTTCTTTTCTTTCATGCGATCAAACATAATACGTACACGTAGATAATAATTATTATCTTCATCGTTCGTTAACTTTCGTTCATTCATTCATTCCTTCTTTTCATTCGTTCGTTCATCATTACATCTTTTCCTTTCGTCATCACCATGAACTTTACCCTTCATTCTCGTGGTACTGGACCTAAGCCTATAAAAGACCTTCATCGATGGTGCTCGGCACCAAATGGTCACAGTACCTAAAAGTTAAGGTATACCATTGTCATATGCTATGCCCTTCATTCTCGTGGTACTGGACCTAAGCCTATAAAAGACTTTTATCGGTGGTTCTTAGCACCAAATGGTCACAATACCTAAGGCACGCAACAATGGTTCATACGTATGGTCAATCACAAAGAAAGACCCCGTTGTGCATCCTCCCGGGGTAGCGAACCCGCACACCGTTGGGCTAACACCTTTTAATGGTGTGTCCCGACATAGAGTGCTTGCAAGACTTTCTTTACCTTCATCATTCATTAATGCACGCATTCTTACTTCATGTTCCTCTTTCGTTATCCTTCACTTTACGTTACATACTACTTTCATCATTCATTAACATTCATCGTAAAGCCACGGAAAGATAAACATATATCATCATAAGGAAAATAACATACACAGTCATCAGCATCATACAGGGCAACATCATACATACATAACATGCATAATCATGCAACATCATCATCATCATGCACAACATCCTCTTTAAGGCCTCAACCGTCATCTTACATGCTCTTACGGGAACCTTTACGTCAAAACTTACTTCTGCACTTTCCCCCGAAAGTCAAAAGTTAAACTACACTTCTCCTCGAGTGCAACAGCCCTATTCGGGCGTATGGACACCCTTCAGTCGCATGGCCTCCATGCGACTGAACATTATGCGATTGAACCAATGCGGATGAACACTTATGCGAATGAACACCCAATCGTGCGAACGGACTAAATGCGGATGGTCCTCATGCGAATGGAACTAATGCGGATGAGCACTTATGCGACTGGACCCTCAGTCGCATGACCTCCATGCGACTGGCCCCAATCGTGTGTATGGACTCTCAATCATGTAAATGAACCTCAATCGCACCCCATTCAGCCGTATGGCCTTCATTTGGTCTCCTAGCCCTAGCTGATGCAGAATGCAGTTCATCCCGAACCCAATCTGCCATTTTCGACCTCCAAGCTCATCCAAACTCATTCTAAGCCAAACTAACCATCCTAAACCTTAGGAATGCATACCACAACACCATTCAAGCATTCACAAGCTCACAAACAAGGCTCAAACGCATCATACACACATATACACATACACAAACGGGTCAAACATACACATACTCAAAACCTAATTTTCAAATGTGTTCCAGCCCCAAATCATTCAAAAACATGTAAAAGAGGGGTCCTAGAACTCACACAAGCGACCACAACAAGAAGAGCTTCGATTTGACCCGCTTCTTAACGATTTTGGCTCACTCGAACCAACCCGAACCAACTTTTCTCCCTTTTACTCTTCTTTCTCTCTTCTCCTCTTTCTTTGGCTGAAAATGTGAATGTGAGGAGAGGGTAATGGCTGCCCTCTCCCTTTATATACCTCCATTTACCCAACTTTCTCTTGTTGGCGAGTTTGGTCCTTCGACTTTGGACTATATTTCTTTTCTTCTTTCATCGACTTCAAGATAGATAATAACCGGGTGTTATAGTTTTTCATCTCGAATAAATATAATGTAAACCATGGAGGATAAGCACACCATCATGTATTTATTGGTCTAGACTGCAATAAATAGTTCACACACGCCCATAAATGTTGGAAAATAAAAATATATAATTTCATTTCATTAAATTTAATTATGATTAATAAAAATAAGCTTAAAAAATGCTTACATTCAATTCAAGCCAATCATATGTATCTTCAATTTGAAGTAAATCACCCAAAAATGATGATATGTGATCACGATCTTCAGTAAGAGTAGTGAAATAATCACCACTAGTGAATAATTCTAGAAAATTATTTTGATTGGTATTTTTATTTTTGTTCTTTTTTAAAAACAAAAACGGTGAACTAACAATTGTCGATTGTTTAATTTCACGTTTTCGTTTTCTTAACGCAATCGGAACTGTCTATTACTAAAAATAAAAATAATAAATAATAAGAACAAGTAATAAAATAAGTAATATTGAAGAAAATATGACAAAAAAGTTTAAATAATACATTTTCTTTAGTGCGAGTCTCAGAAATATATAGGAGACAATACGATCAAAATCAAAAAAATAATTACGTGTGTTATTTAATATAAATTACAGAATAATAAAAATTATTATATTTTAATATAATATATAATAAAAAATTAAATAATACCTTCTCCATACTAGGCCTGATAGAAAAAGAGATCCAAACATTTGAGGTGAATAATTTACAATTGACTAGTATTAAACTAAAACACAAAAAAATATATAAGTTATGTTTAAATATCAAGAATATATATATCAATTATAATAAATTTAAAATCTTAATGTATACTTACCTCTTCTAAATTTCTTCAAATGCTTCCTTTGGAGTATGCGTTCTTGGATTGTCTTTTTTAAAATAATTATCTTTTAAAAAAAATTAATCAACACATTTTTATAATATATGTATGAAACGTAATTATAATTGATACTATGAATAATTACCAGTAACCTGTGAACTATTTCCTTTATGCTTTTCGGCTCAAAACAGTGACTATTATTCTGTCTTTTGTGGTTGCTCTGAATAATTATTTTGCGTCCCAAAACAATCATCACCATGAGACACAGTATTTCCATCAGGGTCAGGATGTACAAATATTATTTCTTCCTGCTCAGGTGGAATTTCATCCTAATATAGAGCTTATTTGGTATGATTGTAGCGATTGATCAAACGGTGTTGAAATAATATTTGATGGTAGACAATGACCCTAAGAATTGATAAAGAATTAGTATCAAAATAATAAAATAATATTACTGGAATTCATTAAAAATAATAACTTACCTCTTTTGGGTTGTTTAAAATAGATAACGCTTGTTCCCACGTTATTAAACTAATACGAGGCCAATCAATAGCCCTTGGCACGTACCAACCTCGTTTCCCATGATTATTCATTTTCGAAAACACTTCATAAATCCAAATCTATAACAAATAAAATATTTTAATTTAAATGTATAATAAAATATAATCAATATAATTAAAATTATCAAATTTAAAACTTACCTTAAATGCCCAAACAAATCATTTCATACTGTATCTTAGCTTTTCGTTCGTTTTTATAAAGAAAATTATAGATATGAGGGTAAGTATGATTCCAAAGATATGTACCTTACGAAAATTTATTCCATGCACTTTAAATCATTAACTAAATCTAGAAGTTGACTGTTCAAAAATATTTTCCTTCTAATCCCATAAACCTTGTTGAACAAGTAATAATATAAAAACTTTTATAACGGTTGCATCATCTAACATGTGTAACCTGTTGTCAAAAACTTCTCTTAAATCATCTAACGTAGGTTTAGTTATTTCATTTTTATGAAAAACAATATCGAGAAAATTTGTTGTGGATAGTTGAATTTGACCCGTCATTTCACCAAATTTAACCCCAGTAATAATACAAAATTCTTTACGACCAAATTGGAGATTTTAACCATTAATTGAAAAGTTGATATTGTTCTCTAGATTTTCGGCATGAACTTGCGTTTGTAATATTAAATGAATAAGTGCTGCATCATTACTAATACATTCACATAATAACCATTTTGCAAAACAGGTGTTGTTAAACACAACAAGTTGATCAGAATTGTCTTTTAATATATTATAAATTTGCTTTGTAACTTTTACATTACATCTGATAGTAATACTATTGGATGTCTAAAAACCCTACAAAAATAATAAACAACTTCAATATTATATAATAAAAGCAATGAAATATAAAAAAACAGTAGAAGTAAAAATTAATAAACAAAAACTAACCTCGTACTCCATCATCACGAATTTAATAAAGTTAGAAGTTTTTTAAAAAAAACATGAGCACTTTCTTAAAAATTTAAGAGACCCACATGGTCCCCCACCCTCCTTCCCCCTTTAAATACTCCTCGACCAACAATTAATACCTCACCTAGATTTTCTCGATCTCGCTGACGTGGGCTAGGGAAATGTCAAATCCTTCGCCTAGGTATATGTGATCCTCGCCCAGAAACCGCTGACTTCTTGTTTGACTCGGCGAGGGAATGTCAAATCCCTTGCCCTGATAACCACGCCCCTCGCCTATTTAAGCGTGCCCCTCGCCACTTTAGTCCAATCCCTCTCTGACATGGCCATATTCCTCGCTGACGTGGTTGTATTCCTTGCTAACATGGTCGTATTCCTTGCTAACGTGGGCGAGGGTTTGGTCATGTCCCTCGCCTCGATTTTCGTGCTCCTCACTGACTTGGCGAGAGAAGGGTCAAATCCCTCGCCTAGGGAAATGTACCCCTCGCTAGCCAGAATGTTTTTTTTAATTCAAATTTACACATGGGCAGGGAGAGAATAATACATGTGAGCGAGGTTTTATGACTTTTTCTCGCCCATGGCAAAGGGTCAAAGTCGACGGTCTTTTTTTGTATTTTTTGGTCAATGGTTATTTGGTTAAATTGGGTTGATCAAGTGGTTAGTTCGGTAATTTTCATGACACGAGTGTCCCATCCATCATAGCACAACCTTTGCTATTTTAGGAAGAAGGTACAAGCAAGTACAACCATAGACTATCTCTACAAACACATATATTGTATCTCATGTCAATGTATGGAATGCCTCACTAATCTAGCCAACAGCTAAGGAACAAATAAATGATCTTGAAGTCCACAAACGTGATGATTACAATATCTAAAACTACTTTAGTGGTGGCTGATAAAAAGTATCTTTAGTATTACTGGATTGATGAGCCACATCCATCTGAGCAACCACTAGGGCTTGTCTAACTTTTTCCTTGTAAAAGAATAACTTAACTTTACTTTACATTGGAATTCATGAGCTCACACTTTTTACAAGTAGAGATTCTGAGCTCCACAATCTTTGAATAATACATGGATCACAAGTCTCACATCCTCGTATTATGTGGACTTCCATTTGAATGCTCTTTTTGTGGGAGTTCTGTCTACTCTCTATCTTTATAATTTCTACACGTACATACATAACAATAATGATGCTTAGATACATATCTCTTCGATACATAAATGGTTTGAGTGTTAGAGTGTTCTCACATCTATATTTAATGTTAGCTAGTAAAAGGATAAACCACGAAACATAGGATAAGATACAACAAACAACTTCTATCGACCAAATCTTAAAGCTAACGCCTATTGAACTAAATAAAAGGAACATAATTATAATAAACTCACAAACATGTAGGAGGAACAACAGAGACAACAATGCACATACAATGAACATAACAGAGACAATAACAATGATCACGCAATCAATGATGCGTACATAGATAAAATGTATAAATCGTAGGTAAAGTATTTTAGCAGTTTCTTTGTGACGTATAATTGTAACACCTCGCAAATATTTTTTGCCTAAAAGTGTCAAAGTTAGCAGAAGAGGCTTGGAACTGAAAAGATTAATGATATTATGGTTTAGAGACTATGGTGGATTGCTCTTGGTGGTCTTGCGATCTGTGAGGGAAAATGCTTTCGTGTGACTCAACCTTAAGTTGTGATGTGCGTTTGTTGACGTGGTTGCGCAACGGAACACCGCCCCCTCGTTAACTACCCGCAATGATGCAAGGATGTCATGTGCCTTGGAAGCTAACACGTGGCAAATGACTCGGTCTCCCCAAAGAAGGACCGTGACCTCTTGGCTTAGTAGAACACGAGGAGGTTGGATTCAGCCTATAAACGGAAACATTAAGTTTAATATGTTTTTATTTAAAATTTTAAATGATAAGCATTGTTGTTTGACTCATATTAAACCGGGATTCTATTAGGTCTCTGATCCATTTCACCTAGATTCGTATTGTTGACAAAGAAACAGGCATATTAGACCCGTTTGGCAGTCGAATCGGGAATTAGGTTGGACAGGATTTTCGATATTTTTAATTTTATTAAGTGCTATTTTTTTATTTTAAAGGTTTTAACAGGTGATGGGTAATGAAAACGTAGGTGCTAATCGCAATTAAATATGTACTTTTAATCGTAATTATTCATGAAATGGAGTTACATCAAAAATATTTCATGTTTATAGGTTAAGAATGAAGACTACTCGAGAAACAAGAATAATATGCAATAAATAACGAAAGTTGAAGAAAATTCATCAAATAGATTAACCTGTGAAGTGGTGTACTCAGCCTATTTTTAACAAACGCAAGGCGTTTGGCGTTTTCTTATCATAGGGGTGTAGAATATTGGCCTAGGCTACACTGAGACATGAGTAAACTTAGGTTTTTTGTGTTTTAAATCCGTCTTCTCATGTCTGAAACCCTAGTATCAATATAGATGAAACCTACAAGTTTAGAGATGATTTTGGGGAGAAAGGTGATCAAGACACTTTCAAATCATCCCGATTACATCATCTTTCATGTTTCAAAGATCAAAATCAAGGATTGAATACTTAATCAAAATAATTCGACCCAAATAATTCAAGATCATTCCCGGGTGTAGAGTTTTGTATTAGTTGCTTGTTCTGATTATGTTACTTTGATATGAATTTAACCCTATCATTCGGTTAGTTTGATTTGTATGTTTTCTTATTTTGTTAAACGGTTTTGAATTTCAGTAGTCAATCAATTTTCATAAGTTATTGGTTTCGATCAATAACTATTGGGTTATTAATCTATGTTTTCTAAATTGATAATCTTTAGAGTAGGAGACCTATTATAACAAACCATAATTTCTATGCGTTTTCCAATTGATAAGCTTAGGTTAAGCAAATAGTTTTACAAATTTGAAAACCTGGTGTGATCATTTTTCCCATTATTTTTTCTAATCACTCTTAGATTGCTTCTAATTTTCATAATCATTAGATCAAAGATAATTCAAGTTTAAATTTTAGATCTAGCTTAGTTAATCAATTAGTTAACATCATTTTCCGTTTATTCTAGTTTTTACCATTATTTTTTCTAAATCACGCTCAAATTGCTTCTAAATTTTCATAATCCTTAGATCAAAGATAATTCAAGTTTACATTTTAGGTCTAGCTTAGTTAATCAATTAGTTAACATCATTTTCCGTTTATTCTAGTTTTTACCATTATTTTTTCTAAACCACGCTCAAATTGCTTCTAAAATTTCATAATCCTTAGATCAAAGATAATTCAAGTTTACATTTTAGGTCTAGCTTAGTTAATCAATTAGTTAACATCATTTTCCGCTGATTCTATGTTGTAAGACACCCTTCTTACCTTTACTAGTTAAAGGTAATTAGGACTTCATTTAAACTTTATCTTTGGTTGACCGTTTGACATCGATGTATAGCCTTTAAATTACCGCAAAACTAAGAGAAAGTGTCCAATAGTAGTCAAGTGCAAGATGTTAATATATATCATGGTTATGAAAATCCTTTTACCATGTATAGACTTTCCAATACGTCACAACACGTCTATAATACTATTTATGCAAAAAACTATTTCTAGATATTGACCCATTTATCGCTAGAATACTTTAAGGGAGCGTTTGGTTGGAAGAATGGAATGGAATTGAGAAACTAGTATAATTTCCTCAAATTTATGTATGTAAACCCAAAGAAATGTTTCACCTCAAATTTCCTTTGTTGTGGGATTTCAAAATCTTTCCACCTAGAGAGGGAATTTGAAATCCCACAACCAAGGGAATTTGAAGTGAAATATTCCTTTGGGTTTACATTTCATTACTCACTCAAACATAATTTTACTTAAAAATTATACTACTTTCTTAATTCCATTCCATTCCATTCAATTCTTTCAACCAAATGCTCCCTAAAATATTTTCGAATAATCATGATTGATTTGTTATAACATTTTCTATGCTAGAAGGATTATGATTACCTAGGCATAAAGGACCTTCTAGATTAGAATTTTGATAGCAAGATAGATACCGAAAGGATAAAGACTCCCTAGGCATATTAACCATCTTGTGGCTTATATTTTGAACACATTTAAAACAGATAATTTTGTAACATTGATATATAAACAAAGATTTATAACGAAAAGGGAATTTAAAAGCACATGTTTTTAAAAGTAATATTTTATTCAACCATATGTGCTAGTATTTCTTAAAAATAAAAGGTGATGGAATATTTATCATCGTGCAACACTTACTATTCCAAAAAACTAATATCAATGTTGTGATCGCACGGCCACGATGTTCTCAAACCACTACGGTGTGACATTAAGTAAGAATAATTGACACTGCGATTCAACATGAACACCTAAAAGAATATATGATTTAGGAGAGACACTTCTGGTGTTATTTGAGAGAAATGATTAGAATGTGATTCAACAAAGGTTGCCTAAGAAATGCTTACATTGCCTTAATGGCATTTATAGCTTTATTTAGAAAATACAAACCATAAATTATATTTGTAATAAAATTGTAAACATATAGATATTTATTTAATTTATTTATTTTTACTTAGACAAATTAAGTTCACAAAGTGACAAAATATTGTAAAGAGACAAAAAGAATAACCTAACTCGGTGAGCCAATTCAACAATGGATTGAAGGCCGGTCACCGGAGAGCATGGGTATGTTTGCATACGCGTGAAATGGTAGACAAGCATCTAGGTTGCGATCTTAGCAACATTCAACTTGGAATGTTCAAAGAATTGTGATGCTTTTGATAGTTTTGTTAGAGAAACAACAAAATGATCAAAAAACCGACAAGAATCCTTTAGATTGGGATTATGATTCGCATGTTATGAAGAGTGGTCTTCAAACGATTGAAAACATTTGGTATCCAGTTCGGGACGGAGATCCAAACACACAGCTAGTGGTTGTGTCATTTAAAACGCCACGTTGTTGTGTAGATCTGAAACATAATGTAATGAAAGGAGTTTTGGTAGGAGAAGAAAGAGAGAAGAGAGAGAGAGAGAGAGAGGAGAGAGAGAGAGAGAGGGAGAGGGAGAGAGAGAGAGTTTATAAAATAATAAAATGAAAATATTGTTTTTGATAAATAATGATGTTAATAGTTTGAAACATAGAATAATATACAAGTTTATATTGAGAGATTTTAGGATACAAGAAAGATTTCAATAAAATAAATATTATTTTGAAGTTTATATTTGAGTTTCTAGAAATAACAACTTTGAAAATTTTGTTTTACCCAAACCTAACGAGATACTAACAATACAAAAAGTTCATTAGATACCTAAAGTCTGCAACGCATGTGTATTGAAGTATTAATTAAGCTATTAAAACATATCATCATAATTTACAAATTCATGTTCCATGGGCATGTAACCACACTTGAAATCTCGAATTAAAAAACGTTAAATAACCTTGTCAACATATTAACTTTTACTTACGTAATTAGCTGCTATGATCTAGCTATCTCGTTAGATTCTTATTCCTAGGATATATATGCAGTTTCGCTCAAATCTTTTATTGTTAACATTTTTAATCCAAGACATGGCATATTTCTTGGTTGGAATGTTGTTTGACATTAATGGTATGTCATCCAACTATAAGATCTAAAAACATCTATCTTCCATCATGCCTTCTTATAAACATATAGCTCATTATTTGTAATAATACCAAATTCATTGATACTTTCATAAAGAAAAAAAGATTCCAGATTCTTGTTTTAGTCCATATATGGATTTTTTTAGGTTAATAATTTTATCAGGAGAGTTAGCATCGATCAACAAAACTTTCAAACTATACTACATAAACACCTTCGCTAAGTTATCCATTAAGAAAAGTTTTTTGACACTTTTTGGCATAGTTTGTAATTGTAATAAGTGGTAATGTTAGTTAACATGCTAATGGATTTAATGATTGCAAAGAGAAAAAAAATTTATAATAAATTCCTTGCATCTAGTAACACCCTTTACTACTAGTCATTCCTTGTAAGTAAGCAAGCATATTGCTGTCGTTCTCTTAAAAACTCATTTACTCCATAAAAGTAAGCAATCACATCAATGTATGAAATACTTCATAAGGATATTAGTTACGTGTGAGTTCCTTACGAGGTCATTACTTGTGCATACATAGTGTATACATCTAAGCATCTACACATGAAAACACCATCATTGTACATACTCTAAACATATTCTTTCCAACTTAGGATGCTTTAGTAGGTTAGCCTCGTCAATTTTCAGAAAGAACATGTATAAGTATAGTTATGAATATACATACATGAGAATATTGCAAAATCTCATTATTTAACAAGTATATATACTTCATCATTTAGAACTTAATATATTTATCTAACTTTCATATGGTATGCATACTAGACTCAAATCAATAAAATCACATAAAAGGAAGGGATCCAAAACTCATCTTGGATGACTTTGTATAAAACCCTAGAACTGAGAATAAGATGTTGAGATCTACATGAACATACATAAAGTAAGCATCTTTATTATTAGTTCTTATCCAAAACATGATTTCAAATGCTCATCCCTAGATTATGAAGATGAAGCAAGAAGACTCATCTTTGGTCCTCATTCATGCTTCCCCATGATATCCTTCACCAAATAGGTCAGTTGATTTATACTTTGACTTTAAACATGATGATGACTTTGGCTTAATAGTTGATTCTTTAACCTTATTTGATAACTTAGACTTGCGTCATCATGTATCATAAATAGGAATGTGTGTGACGGGGGACTAAAGACATAAATTTGACACTCAGAACTAATGATAGTTTGGTAGATTCACCAAATAATCTTGGCACGTTGGTTCGATGTCGTAGATTGATTAACCAGGTACTAAACCACTTGGCACGTTGGTTCGATGTCGTAGATTGATTACCAGGTACTAAACCATTGAGCAATAAAGGTTTGTTTGAAAAATGCAATGTAAGCACTCTAATATTGGACTTTGCCTAAAATCATAATTAAAGATCAAATTAATCTAAACTTAATAACCTAAGCATTTAATGATTTCAAACCTCCTAAAATTAATAAAAACGTGAAAAAATCAAAAGCGCAAGTTTACAGGTGAAAGATAGGATGAAGAAGCGGCAATAAATGGCATAGTTGGCCAATGCCTAGGCCGCTTCCCCTTGCCCTTGTTCCAGACGAACCTCAGAATTAGGGGTGGGTCCCCTTCCTCGGTTAATAAAATTTATTTTCATTCTTTTTCTCTCTAAACGTAAACCTTAGCCCCTCGTTTCTTTACATCATCATCGAATACCATCTACCTTTATCAATTTTAAGCATCTCAAGCAATCAATATTAGATTTTGGTGAAGCCCTGATCATCTACACACTCCGGTAAGGTTTTTATGCTTTGTTTGATAATTTGACGATTGTTTGATCATGTTCTTGAGCTTTTCCTCTTATAAAAATTTAATCATTATCTAATGCTTCTCTTATTGACATGGTAATAGGATAATCATAAATTTCATTGAGTCATGGTTCTTGTCTTTAAGAACATGCTAAACCCTAGTTTGTCATATTCTTTTGTATATTGTATTTTGCTTGGTTGTAATATATAGTCTAATGATGCTTGTGGCTAACATTAGAAAAATAAAAATATTAATCATCAAAAACTTTATGAATAAACTAATCCAAATAAAATGACACATAAACGAATGATCATGGGAATTAAAATTCATTTGGAGAAAAAACTGATGGTTTAGACATCTTTTATTGGATACGTATAGGTTTTGATGATGAATTTTGGTCTAATGTAGTTAAATGATCAAAAAGGATGTAATAATATGTCATGAATGCTTTTAAGGTCAAACATGGTCAAAAGTAACAAACATTGGTAATCTACAATCGATAAACGGATTTGATAGAATGCCGACTGAAAATTCCGGTTAAATTGGACATGACATAAAGTTGTCATAAAAGGTCAAACATGGCTAAATTTTATGTCTAAAAATAAGTTTAAAAGAATACTCTTTCTAGTTCAAGTGCCTCACTTAATACCAACAAGGTTAAGTCCTCCAAACAATCAAAACATATTCTAAGGTCTAATTTGAATATTTTTATATGTGTTTACAAGGTCACATCTATCTCATATTTTATCAAATTGCAGTGGTCATTCTCCTAAGAGTAAGTTTTGGGTGTTAGCTTTCCACCCCCTCTTAATACAAATAGTTTTGTTATTTTTTATACATCTAAGTAGCTTACACAAGATTAGTGCATGCACAGCTCTACAAGCTAAATTATTACATGAAAAACACAAACTTGAAGTTTAACTTCTAAATGACAATAAAAAGCTAACAAATGTAAATAATATTCGAATATGAGATGCATGGTGACAATAATCACAAGTAAATAATCCTTGAACCTCAGATAAGCCAAGTACAGTATTACCCATAAATTGTCACAAAGCTTTAAACGAACAACAAATGTAATAACATTGACATTAAGAATATTGAGAAATCATGTTAGAGATGATAATATAAAGAACCACATATCTTAATAATTCAATTATATGGTTGATCATTAACGACCTGACTATAAGGATTACAGCAATGTGATAGATTAGTTTGAATAAATACCAACCTGACTTTTGTACCTACATTGTAGTTTACTTATGACTTTTTGGAGTTACTATTCTACTTGTTACTTCGAGGTGAGTTTCACGACCTCTTTTCTTATATATTTTACTTGGGGAAAAGATTTCTTAAATATTATGAAATATGCCATGATCATTGCTTTGTATTGACTAATGTGTGTTATTTTAGGCATAAGGTTGATTCCAGATGTTTTGCATAAGATGAATACTTGTGTAGAGATTAATGAAGAGGCTGATACAACCTAAACATCTTTAGTCTTTCCTGCATGCTGCACAAGTGCATTGAAGTGGAATGCTTCGGAAGTTTCACATGTGCAACTGAAACACTCTAATTGTGAAATCTTCCGAAGCCAAGACCAACATCTTTCGAAGCCAAAGATGAAGTCTTCCGAAGCCTCAGAGACAAAGTCTTCCGAAGCTTCAAGTTCATGAAGATAGATTTCTTCTGAAGACTTTTAGTAACATGCTTTATCTGATCTACTGTTCCATAAAGCTGGACACCTTTCCGCTGCAACTCTGCAAGTCACCAACTAACATGGTTTGGTGAAAAGGTCCATGCTTTTGGTAACTGTACATTGAGGTCTTGAGTCTGTAACTTTCTACTTTATGTACTTTATCCTTTTTGTAATAGATAAGGATGTGAGCTATGGCATGTCATAGTCACTAGTCAAAAGGCAATCTACCTTTTGACTCTACAATTGATTTTGTGTGTGTCTAGTCAATTGTATCCAGCTGGCTTTCAAAGTATAGCCTGTTGTAGGATGTTGTATAAGTATCTCATGTTCTTGTATCTTTCGAATATGCTTTTGTAACACTTGTAATAGAACATAGAGAAGGCAATATACTACATTCTTGAAAACCAAACACTTGTGTTCCTTATGTTCTGTCTCATATATTACTTGTGTTCTTAGTGTCACCAGTTGGTTAATCCAGTTTACTGTTTGATCTAAGTTTAGTTTATCTCCTCTTTGTGTTGTTGTGTTGTAACTCTTCACCCTTCAACGATCCTGCATTTGGTATCAGAGCATTCCAGGCTCTTGATATAAGATCTCACCATCTTTTGATCCCTCACACACACAAATACTAAACTTTTCAAATGGCAGCCATTTCCAAAACTAATATGGAAACTGGAACCATGAACAAGTCCCCACTGATCATTTTTGATGAGTTTGACACCTGGTGTTTAAGAATGGAAGGTTTCATCAGGTCTCTTGATTCTAGAATGTGGGAGTCTATTGAGAATGGACCTTTCATACCCAGCACACCTTCTGCTACTGGTGCTGGTATGATCCCTAAAGATGTGGCTAACTACTCTGATAAAGATAGGAAGAGAGTAAAGATAGACAGAAAAGCCATGACAGCTCTTCAAACTGCCCTTCCAAACTCTATGTACAGAGGTTCCAAGAAATGCAAAACAGCCAAGCAGCTATGGGATGCGCTGAAACCGATGTATGAGGTTCTTCTGAAGCCAAGGAGAACAAGAAGGATCTCCTGAAGCAGCAGTTTGAAAACTTCACCTTCAAAACAGGTGAAACCATGACTCAGCAGTACTTCAGGTATGTTGATATTGTGGATACCCTAGTGGATGGAGGAGTTTCTCTTGAAAACAGAGACATTGTAAGGAAGTTCATGTCCTCACTTCCTAGACAGTGGACACACTACTGTGTGGTGATCAAGAACTGAAAATCTCAAAAATCTTACTCTGACAGAGTTATATGGGATTCTCAATGGATACCAGATGGAGATGAACATGCAAGGTTCATCTGGAAACTCCAACAATCAAATGGGTTCAGCCCTACATGTGGTTGAAAGGGATAGCATAAAACACAAACATCATCTCTTATGCTACCCTGACAACTCACCCAAGGGTCCTTTCATCACCTTCCTAGAGACACCAAAGGAGAACTACACTCAAGGAAGCCCATTCCAAGAAACAAGCTCTTCTCAAGCTTTTGTGTCTTCTGATGAAAGATGTGGCAACTCTCTTTTCACTCTTGAAGACCTGTACTGTATCCATCCAGATGATTTGGAATACATGGAAATAGTCCAGTAGATGGCTCTTCTCACTCACAGAGCCAAGAAGTTCTACAAGAGGACTGGAAGGAAGTTTCCAAGCAATGCAACCAGTGAAAAGTTTGGACTGGATAAAGGCAAAGTCAATTGTTACAACTATAACCTGATGGGCCACTTTGCCAGAGAGTGTAAGGCACCTAGAACAAATGGTGGCCAAACACAATCCAGACCAAAACACTGACAAAGCTCTCCATAATAAGAAGTCAAAGCAGCAAGCTGCTGTTGTTGTTGAAGAAGGAGGCTTTGACTGGAACTTTTAGGTTGAAGATGCCTCTCCAAACCAAGCACTGATGGCAGATCATGATGAAGCCAAGGTATTGGAACATCTTTGTACTCCTGAATGCATTGCCAAAATTAACAGGTACAGGTCCTATAACTTGGAACTGAGATCAATATTGAGTCCTTAAACATTTTAAAATTGATTTTAGAAAGTCTGAAAATTATTATAAGCTGAAAATAGAAGACGTAGAGAAAACCATTTCAGTTCTAAAACATGAACACATAGATTTTAGGACTCAAAATAAAGACCTCATAACCAAGTTAACTGAGTGCCAGGCTGAGCTTGTGATTAGCAAAGCCAGGGCAGAAAAGAGTGTTCTTGAAGAAGTGACCTTCAAGAACATGATATCCTCATCCCTGTACAACAAAGTGTGTTATCAAAACAGACAGGGACTGGGATCCAATGAGATAGCTCTCTCCACACCAATCTTGTATGTAAGATCTCCTAGGTGTGAAACTTGTGAAGATGAGCTTCCTCTCATAGATCCTATGAATGAGGAGGATGAAGAAGAGATAATGAAGAATCCCTTTACAAAGAGTGAAGAGGAGGATTCCAAGAAGGGCCACTATCCTTTTGAGGAGAAAGTGAAGACTGTGATGACCAAGTCCATTAGAAAGAACTTGATCAGAAAGAGCAAAAGAAAGGCAAGGAAGGCTCAAGAGATCAAGGCTACTTTTGACCCTAAGCAGAAACAAGTTTTTATTTCTGCAGGGTTTAAAGTGGTAGGGACTGAAGACATCAACCAAAACTCCTCTGCCAAGAGTTCTGGTTCTTGCTCAACTCATCTTAGCAGCAAGAAGAAGACTGATCTGTTGTGTACCACTGCTGCATAGCCTGGTCCATCAAACTCCAAGCACAGTTCTCAGCCTAAAAGGATTGTCTCAGCATCTGCAAAGATGAAGATGGAGAAGGGAAGTGACCAAAGACAGTCTTACTCTCAAGACAAGGCTCTTGTGAAGAAGAAGATGAATTATGTTATGTGTGACAGCACCACTCACATTGCAAAGGATTGTCCCTTCAATCCTAAAGGTACTGTCCATATGGCCAAACAAAGGCTTCAAAGAGTTCTAAGAAGATTCAAGCTTCGGAAGGAAACCAGTTTTCTTCAGAAGTTCCAAATCTAACAAGAAGGGAAGTGGAAAATTCTCTTTGGAAGAATATTTGGTCTTGGAAGAAAGGAGTTCTTCCGAAACACTGAAGTCTGTTGCAGTGTTTGCAGAATCTTCCGAAGGTTCAGTCATCAAAACTTCTAAAGCTCCAAAAGCTTCTAAAGTTTTGAAGGTCAAGTCCAAGACTCCAAAGGTGGTGTGGATGTTTAAGAAAGACCAAGTGACTGAGATTTCTCCATCAAAAACAGCTCAAGATCCTCTTAGTACAACCATAGGATTTATTAGTATTAAATTACGTTCTGCAAATGAGCCCAAGACAAGCAAGGCTTGGGTTTCCAGATGTAACTAATCATTCTTTTTTGTGCAGGGACAGCTGAAGATAGACAGAAATGTCTGGATCATAGACAGTGGCTGCTCTAGGCACATGACTGGTAATAGGTCACTACTCCAGAACTTTGAAAGGATTGATGGAGGACCTGTTGCTTTTGGAGGAGATGAAGGTGGTTACATTTCTGGTAGGGGCAAGGTCACAAATGGAAGCTCAGCATAGAAAAGGTAAACTTTGTAAAGGAGCTTGGATACAATCTTCTGAGTGTATCTCAATTTTGTGATCAGGTCATAACATGCTCTTTACTAAGCATGAGTGCATTATTCTTAAGCCTAGTCTGTTCATCCTCATGAGCATATCCTGCTTAGAGCCCCCAGGAAAGGAAACATGTACCAGATGGATTTGCAAGAAACCTCTCCCTCTGGAGAAGTTCATGCTTTCTGTCCTAAAGCCAATAGTGATGAGTCTTTACTATGGCATAAAAGAATGTGCCATGTAAACTTTAAGAACATGAATAAGTTAATTAAGCATGAATTGGTAACGGAATGCCAAAGAAAGAGTTTACAAGTGATGACCACTGTGTTGCATGCCTGAAGGGAAGCACATAGGGTATCTCACAAGCCTAAGGAAAAGAATCAATCACTACTCCCTTACACTTGTTACAATGGATCTCTTTGGCCCACCAGTGTAATGAGTTTTGGAAGGACCTTATACTGTCTAGTGATCACAGATGACTTTACAAGATTCACTTGGGTTTTCTTCCTTAGAACTAAGGATGAGACTCCTGAGATTCTGAAGAATTTCATCTTAAGATTGAGAATCAATGATCACAAGATCAAGATCATAAGATGTGATCAAGGAACCGAATTTAAGAACCATATCCTTGACACATTCTGTGATGAAAAGGGTATTACAAGACAATTGAGTGCTCCCGGACTCCTCAGCAAAACGGTGTTGTTGAGAGGAGAAACATGACACTGATTGAAGCTGCAAGAACCATGTTGTCTGACTCTAAATTGCCCATCACCTTCTAGGCAGAGGCAGTCAACACTGCCTGCTATGTGCAGAACAGAGTTTTAGTAGTTAAGACTCATGGCAAAACTCCTTATGAACTTTGGCACAAGAGGAGACCTTTCATTGGTTTTCTCAGGTTATTTGGATGTCCTTGCACCATCTTGAATACCAAAAATCAAATTGCCAAGTTTGCTGAGAAATCAGATGATGGACAATTTATTGGATACTCTTCCCAAGTTAAGGCTTATAGAGTGTACAATCTCAGAACCAGAATTGTTGAGGAGTCAGCCAATGTGACTTTCAATGAACACACACCTTGTGTTACTGGTTCTGGTCCGGATTGGTTGTTTGATCTTGATTTGGTTACCAACTGTTTGAACAAATCTTGTGAGAATGTTTCAGGATCTGCATAAAATTTGAATACAGATGATCCAGATCCAAGATTTGAGCTAGGAAGATCTTCAAGACATATATCTTCAGCTACAGTTGGAACCACTTCTACAAATGAGGTTTCTATCAGCCCTACAATGACAAATTCAGCTGATACATCTGGTATGCCTTCAAATTCCAGCTCAGAGGCTCTACAACTAGATAAGAACACCTCAACTATGGAAGACAACAATGGTGATGGTGACAGTGACCAAGAATTTCTTGATGGCACTAAACACACCACAGATAAGAACATCAATGATGTCACACACTGCTTGGATCAAGTTTCACTTGAAAAGTGTGTCGATGTTGTGGGAGAAACATCTATGCCAAATCTAAATTTCTCAAATTTAGATCTTTCTCAACAACTTGCTGTGATCCCTCAGCTTAGGATCCACAAGTCTCACCCTACCACAAACATCATTGGAGATGTTATCTCAAAGGTAAAGACAAGAGGACAAACCCATGAAGCAAATGTTTGTCTTCACTCTTGTTTTCTATCCCAGATAGAGCCAAAGAAAGTTGATGAAGCTCTAAAGGATGGAAGTTGGGTTGAAGCTATGCAACAAGAGCTTCTTCAATTCAAAAGGCAGAAAGTTTGGAACCTTTGTCCTCTTCCTTCTGGGAAGACTACCATTGGAACCAAATGGGTGTTTAGGAACAAGAAAGATGATAGAGGCATCATCATTAAGAACAAAGCTAGACTGGTTGTTCAAGGATACAACAAGAAGAAGGGATTGATTACACTGATGTCTTTGCTCCAGTGGCAAGATTAGAAGTTGTTAGGATATTCTTGGCATTTGCTGCATCCAAGAACTTCAAGGTTTTTCAACTTGATGTGAAGTGTGCCTTTTTGTATGGAGTGATAGATAAAGAGGTTTATGTCAAACAGCCATCTGGTTTTGTAGATCCTGATCATCCTGATCATGTCAGCAAGCTTGACAAAGCTCTCTATGGGTTGCATCAGGCACCCAGGAAGTGGTATGAGACACTGTTTGAGTATCTCTATAAACATGGATACAGGAGGGGTACTATAGATGGAACTCTCTTCATCAAAGGAGAAGGGAAAGACATATTGCTAGTTCAAGTATATGTGGATGACATTATCTTTGGTTCAACTAATCCAAAGCTCTGCAAAGACTTTAAGAAGCTGATGAAAGACAGATTTGAAATAAGTGCCATGGGGGAACTCAATTTCTTTCTGGGAATTCAAGTGAAGCAAGTTGAAGATGGCATCTTCATAAGTCAGTCAATGTATGTTCAGGACATACTCAAGAGGTTTATATGACTGACTGTAAGATTGCTAAGACACCCATAGCCAGAAACCACTCTCTTGGTCCTAATCTTGAGGGGGAGTGTGTAGATGAGCATTTATACAGGGCTATGATTAGGTCTCTTATGTATCTTACTGCTAGCAGGCCTGATATCATGTTTGCTACATGTATTTGTGCAAGATATCAAGCCAACCCTAAGATGTCTCACCTTATCACTTTCACGAGGATCCTAAGATACCTCAAGGGTGCATCAACACTTGGCTTATGGTATCCCAAGAATTCTGACTTCAATCTGTATGCCTATACAGATAGTGATTATGGTGGTTGCAGCATGACTGCAAAGTCTACATCTGGGGGATGTTAATTTCTTGATGGAAGGGTTGTCTCATGGCAATGCAAGAAACAATCCTGTGTCTCTGCATCAACTGCTGAAGCTGAATACATTGCTGCTGCAAGCTGCTGTGCTCAGGTACTTTGGATTCAAAATCAGATGCTGGACTATGGGTTAAACTTCAAGGAGACTCCCATTCACATAGACAACAACAGTGCTATCTCAATCACAGAGAACCCTGTGCAGCACTCAAGGACAAAGCACATCAATATTAGGTATCATTTAATAAGAGATAACTATGGAAAGGGATTAATTAAACTAGTCAAGGTTCACACAGATGAACAATATGCTGATCTGTTTACAAAGGCTTTTGATGAACAGAGATTTAAATATCTTATATCAGCTATTGGGATGATAAACCTTGAGTAAGCTTTTCTTACAACTAATTCTTATTATTTCTTAAAATATGTGTGTCTTAAGTTGTCTAGTTCATCACTTTCATAAGTTCATGTTTTCTTTGAATGAAAATTCCCTTTTGAAGACATTTCTTAGATCTTTGAAATTTCTGATACTTCGGAAGTTATGTTTTAACTTCGGAAGTTATGTTTTAACTTCGGAAGTAAATCATGCCTTCAAATTAAATAACTGTCTAAGAAGTTTACCTTCGGAAGAGTTTTCAAAATTTATCTTTTGAAGCTTAATATTTGTCTTAGACACTTACTAAATTTTAAAGACCATTTACTTTCGAAGCAAAATTAACTCTCGGAAGCTTTGTCTGTTTACACACAAAGCATTCAAGCTTTAATTTTTCTTCCGAAGCAAAATTTTCAAATCTCTCAGGAAATTCTTCCGAAGTCATTTAGCTTCATTAGTCGTACTGCCTTAAGCCATCACTCTGAGTCTCAACACTCAAGTGATCAATCTTCAGGGGACAGTTACCATCCCCAGCCTATAGATCTTAACCAACCCATTCACAACCTTGACTTCTATACTGATGAAGATATAGGTTTCAGTGAGTATAATGAATCTCTCTTCTTTCCCTCTACTTAAAGAGAGATAAGTACTACTGAGTCTCCTACATCTATCCCACATCAGTCACCTACAACTGAGGTGGACACTACTAAACCTGTTCAGGATGTCCATATGGAAGAGGCTCTCACTTCTGAAAGTGATTACATCATTAAGACCCCAACCATGGCAACTCAGCCCACTGACATCTCAACTGAGACTGTCAGTGAGCAGAGAAAATCCAGTAGCCAAGAACTTAGAACTGGTCTGAGAGAAAGGACTCTGGTCCAATCTTCTCCATCCCTAGTGATTCTTCTGATGAAGATGAGGGGAATCTGAGACTAAAAGTGAAAAAACTATCTAAAACATGCACTTACCTAGTCTCAAAGGCCAGTCACCTTGAATCTCAGGTGACTACCTTACAAAACAGGATCAATGATCAGCACTTGAGATTTCATATCATAAGGAAAAACTAGCTGGGAGACCCTTAAGGAGAGCTCAACCAGGAACACAAGAACCTGTGGATGTGATTGACCTATCCTCCAGCTCACCTCTACAAGTGGGTGATGCTACCAAAAAGGGGGAGAAAATCATTCCAGCCACAAAACCTGGGAGTTCCTCTAAGAGAATAGATATTAAGGACTCACCATCTTCACTTGCAAAAGTGCATTCTCAGCAACCTCCTCTAGTTCACATTGATGTGGACTACACAGACTCCTTCATACAGAGTCTGTTTGAGGAAGGGATACCAAGGGCTATGTCACCTTCATCATCCTTCAATCACATTATTGGGTGGAGGTATGACAATAACGGGAGAGCCCTCATTATCATAAGAGTTCAAGGACAGCAAGAAGTCTTTAATTTTCAGAACTTGGACTACTATGAAGGTCTAGATCTAGTCAGCATGCCACTTGTCAACCCAAGCCAATCAAGACAAGCTGACAGACTGGCTAGAAGAATCCAAGACAGGATCATTGCAGAGTTCAGCCTAAGAAGGAGACTAAGGCAATCAGGCAATATCATCGGTCAACTGGATGTTGAGGCAAATCTTAAGATTAGCTTCATAGGGGAAACCTTGACTGAAGGCCCAGTGACAGAACCTGAGAGCCCTGTCTCATCATCTCCAACTGCTGCATAGATCCATATTCCTTTTGAGACACCTACTGGTGAAGGTGCTTCTCAACCTCTCTCTAGCTTGAGCTCAGATGCTGCAATGAGCAATGAAGGCCAAAGCTCTCTCCACCCTGAGTCACAAAGGTCTGAGAGTGACAAAGGGAAAAGAAAGATGACATCTGAGGAGATTGAAGAGGAGGAGAGAGAGGAAAAGGAGGCTAAGGGGAGAAAGTTCCTCTACTGAGTCTTCAAGACTCATGGAGTCTGCAATCAGGGCGGCCCCCAGACCAGATACTCAGAATGATGAGTTAAGGGCAGTCAAGATTAACTTTCAGCAGACTAGGAACTATGACATAGATAATATCATTTCTCTCCTCTTGGATGAATTGAATGAGCTCGTTGATCTGGAAAAGTCAAGAGAGAAGAAGGATGCAGAAGATACAGAACTCCTAGTACAAGTCAAAGAAGAGAGAAGAAGAAAATGACTGTACAAAAGTATGCCTACCCTCTCACCAGTTCAAGAAAGTTCTGAACAAGAGGATGTGGTTCAACAAGAACCTCAAGTAGATAAGGAAGAAGACAGAATCAAGATGATTAACTACCTGAGTGCCACAGGCCTTTATCAGGCAGATGCACTTCTTCCCTTACCTTATGACTATATTGAGTTTGACTACTTAAAACAACTCGAGATTAAGTTAGTCAAGGAAAGAAAGACAACAAAAAAGAAGCTGAGGAAAGAAGCTGCAAAGTCAAGAGCCATCATCCAAAAAAGCATGAAGAAGTCTGCTGATAGGCAGAGGATGATGAGCTTCTTGAAGCTGTATGGATTCTCTAGAAGGAGACTTGGACCCATGTCTCTATCCACTATGGATGAGCATATCAGGGAAATCAAGCAGAAGATTAAGAGTGGAGAGCTCACTGACTTACACTCCACTCCAAGTCAGGCCCTACCTGAAGTGGAGGTTAAGGTTGAACAAACAGACACAACACAACCTAGACCTCCTGCTAATGCTCAGCAAGCTTCATCTTCTGATCCACAGCAGAGTCAACCTCCTTCTCTATCTGAACCTGAGAGAGAGGAAGTCCCAACTGAGAAAGACAGTGAAGATCAATCTGGTGCTGCAGGCCAGCCTTCTCAGTTAAAATTTGGAAAAAGAAGATAAAGGATGGCTTCTAAACCAAAGTCTAAGAAGAAGAAGAAACCTGAATCCCCTTCTGAACATCAGGATGAAACAGAACAGCCTGAGGATGTGCAGTCAGAGGAAGCTCAATCAACTCCAACTTCAGTAGCTCCTCTAGCATTAGGAAGACCCATCTTGTCTTGGACATACACCACAAATCTAGAAAAGTGGCATGTTATTAGAGATGAAGGCATTGAAGATATATATACATGGCAAGATATGTTTCAGTTGCCTCTGCATGATCTCTTTAACATGAGAAGACACTTTGACAACCTGAAGGATCCTGATCATCTTATGAAGAAAGAAATGGTAATCATCCTAATGAGGACTGTTAATATCTGAAGTTTTCTAAATGTTTTGGTAGCATCAGCCTAGGGGGAGTTTGTAGAGATTAATAAAGAGGCTGATACAACCTAAACATCTTTAGTCTTTCCTGCATGCTGCACAAGTGCATTGAAGTGGAATGCTTTGGAAGTTTCACATGTGCAACTGAAACACTCTAAGTGTGAAATCTTCCGAAGCCAAAACCAACATCTTCCGAAGCCAAAGATGAAGTCTTCCGAAGCCTCAGAGACAGTCTTCCGAAGCTTCAAGTTCATGAAGACAGATTTCTTCCAAGGACTTTTAGTAACATGCTTTATCCGATGTACTGTTCCATAAAGCTGGACACCTTTCTGCTGCAACTCTGCAAGTCACCAACTGACATGGTTTGGTGAAAAGGTCCATGCTTTGGGTAACTGTACATTAAGGTCTTGAGTCTGTAACTTTCTACTTTATGTACATTATCCTTTTTGTAATAGATAAGGATGTGAGCTATGACATATCATAGTCACTAGTCAAAAGGCAATCTGCCTTTTGACTCTACAATTGATTTTGTTTGTGTCTAGTCAATTGTATCCAGCTGGCTTTCAATGTATAGCCGGCTGTAGGATGTTGTATAAGTATCTCATGTTCTTGTATCTTTCGAATATGCTTTTGTAACACTTGTAATAGAACATAAAGAAGGCAATATACTACATTCTTGAAAACCAAACACTTGTGTTCCTTGTGTTCTGTCTCATATATTACTTGTGTTCTTAGTGTCATCACTTGGTTAATCCAGTTTATTGTTTGATTTAAGTTTAGTTTATCTCCTCTTTGTGTTGTTGAGTTGTAACTCTTCACCCTTCAACGATCCTGCAACTTGTTCTTAATTCATTGCGTATTTTTCATAGCCATTTATTTAACTTCGATTTGACCGTCATGGATATATATTATTAGTACAAAGAGGTTGACACTCCCACCCTTATTTTTAGTATACTTGTAACAACCAAATTTTTCTCAAAATAAATAGAAGAACATATTAAAAATAGGAAAGCGATGGGGGCTACATCAAAATAGGTAATATAATTTGCCCAAAGTTATATCTTGGGGATAGGTGAAAATCCTATAATTGAGTTAGTCTGACTGACGAAGAGACCAATATATAAAATTTTGAATGTTGAAAGATAAGTTTTATGATAAATAATTTTTTCACTATGTAAACTTTAAAATTATGAATAAACAAATGAAACACGTGTACCAACAAGTAACGCTCGGGGGTTGTTTTGAAATAGAGATGTGACAACTCTTACTAACTATGATTTGGCCATGACGAGTCCTTGGGTGCATATAATCCAGTTCACTTATTCTTGTGTTTATACTTGAGGTGTGTATGTTATTAGGTTTGGTTATGGACTTATTCTGGTGTCTTAAATGCTATGTACTTATACACATAATGTTGTATTTGACTTTCACAACAATTAGTTTTTAGATATTAAACCTTCAAACTCACCAACATGTGTTGAATTTTTAAAGCATGTTTTTAGTAGTAATAATTCTTGAGGCTTGAGTAGAATTTGCTAGAGAGTGTTAGACGAGACCATCCATTATTGGACTTAGACAATTTAAACATTATTGATCTTGTTAGATTTGTTGAACCTTCTTTGTGGAATTATATGTTTGGGTTTGTTTATATTTTGGTTGGACATGTTTTGTTGTGGTTGTTTTAGTTTGAAATTTAATAATGTTTATGTTTATTTGACAATCTTATGGTATTTGACACAAGATGTTTATATAAGGTGACATCTCTAGATGTCATGTGGAGGTCAAAAAATTAATAAAAGAGTGTTTAATCACCCTTAGTAGTAAAAATAATAAATGGTAATAAGGGTGTCGAATCCATAGGGAATTATTGGAAAGTGCTACTAACAACTAAACTAAAAAACATTAACATTAAAAAGAATATGCTTGACTAATTGATTTAAGAAATTATAAAATTAACAAAAGTAAAGTTTGTATCTTTACCATTCTTAGTGAAAAACAATCTACTTTAGGATTCTGGTTTGGCAAAATAATATTATTTTAGTTTAACTATGATATGATCTAAGAGAAGATCATAAATCAAAGTTTAATGGACTTTTATAATACAATCATCAATTCAATTTATGTCATCCCAATTTATTAAGAATCAACCACACAATGATTAAAAGAAATCAAATTTATATGAAACTAATATAAGGTTTGAACACAATCAAATTGTTTATATAATCAAATCACAAACATAATCAAATAGAACTTAAAATATTCAAGATCCAATCCCAAAATTAGTTTACAAACTAAAAAAACTACTACTTGCACAAACCCTCTCTTGAAATGGATCACGAACAACTTAGCCTTGCATTCTCATTGAATTTTCATTACAAGTGGAATTAAGCATGTGAATCTGGATAATATTGATGTTAAAACACCTTTGGTATGCTTCAAACTTGTCACTTTCGACCTTCATGGTTGTGTTAGAAGATGTCTTCAACTCTAGGTTAATCCTGTATTGAATCTCCTCAAATTAGATAAAAATCCATCAAAATGTGTTGCCTGGCGCCAGTGACGCCGCCCCAGTATCATAATTGATTTTCAATTGTAACTTTTCGAGAGCTTTCTGTTAATAGGCTATGGGTTCCGTAACTCTTTTTCTAGCTCAAGTTATCCCGTTATAAGTTACAATGGTCTTACAACTTTTTCATTTACATTTCTTCGCATCTCGGGTTCTGATTTCTATCTCGTTTCTTCTATACTCTTTGTATTCATCATGTATATAACACAAGAATATCCTAAAAGTAACTCCAAATCTTATAAATTAGGACGTCAAACATGGGAATAAAGCACTTAACATTGACTTTTTATAACCCGATCAGTATCATAACCATTGACAAAGAATGCATTATAGAGGTTATCTTTTACCCCCAAATGCACTATCACGATCTCATGTGTCGCATGCTTGTGTTCTACTATCAGTGTGGGTGTGAGATCTCCTCTATAACTCATAACAATTTTCTCTCTAGACTCCTATCAAAAAGCTTCAAGCGCAAGAAAGGAGCACGAGGATGACTACTATCCAATTGGAGTTGTTAGGGTTTAAATTTCATTTTTTGTCACATTTGGTCGTTGTTCTTTATCATTAGCACACCATCTTTCTTGGTATCTTTAAACCAATTTTCAGGGTGTTATGCAAGGGCATTTGGTCGACCATGCCTCTTCTCACAAACCTAAAAGTTTAAGTCTCATGTTAGATAATGACATAAACGGTATATATGAGTAATGGTACCTATAATAACAAATTCTAAAAATTTTATTCATAATACGAAATTAGTTTCCTTAAAATATGAAACATGTTATCGTTAGTCGCAATGTACAATGATTAGAATGTGTGGTTGTCCTTCTTTTGAGGGCTAGTGTTGGTTAAAAACTTAAAACTCACTCTAACTTTCTGCCTCACCGTTTGTTCCAAACCATAAACATGTTTACCGTGCAAATGAACATATAAAACTCCACCCAAAAGCAAACAAAACAGAGTTGTAATTATATTTGCAAAGATGAGTCCGTTTAAACTTTCTCCGGTAAAAATCACGAGGTACATTTTCTTCTTATCGTATTCAAGTTTTATTATTGACTTATTGATTGTGATAATTTCTTTTTATTTTTTGTGATGCTGTTTTTTAATGTATCTTGTTATTTTATATTAATGTTGTGTATATAAATGTTAGAAGATTATTATGTGTGTATCGTTTAATGTCTAAGATATATAACACGCACTTATGTGTGTATTTAATATAAATTATAGACCCAATATATATAGGAAGGTATAATAACTAGTATATACAGTCACGGTTGCTATTCGAGCATCCGTCACACACATAAAACTAAAAGATTATATAATTTTATGTGTTATATTCTTACTGTGTTAATCTCTGTTTTATTAACATTTTACTAAAATCCCATATGTAATTTCTTTTAGAATTGTAAACTAAATATGTATTAGTAAGGATTTTCAAGGACGTGAATCAAAAGTATTAATATTTTCCCGAATCTTAATTTTTAAGTGCATTCTTTAATTATGAAAAAGAAAATTAAAAGGCATCACCCTAATTTGAACAAAACCTTCGCGTGAATCTAGCCTTAATAAAACATATAATCAATTTAATATAAGAAAAAAACAACCAAATAGATTAGAATGTTTATTATGACATGATGTAACTTCTAATTTGAACGGTTTGCATGACAAACAACTTAATTAATATCATTTAATTGAGAAGTTGAAACAAGAAAGAAAGAATAAAAAAACCTATAGCAGAAACCTCTCAATCAAATGAAGAATGCATGTTTTGAGAGAGAGTTGAAGATAAAAATGAGATAATATCATATAATATGCATTTTTTAACAGCGTTAAAACATATGCATTTAGATTGGGTTAATTTGTTTACTTGCTTTTTATTACATTTATAAAGTTTTATACTTTTCTGGTTTTTATATAAAGAAGAAACAAAATTATTTATTGTAAATTTGAAACCTTTTCAACCTTTCCTTTTTTCTAATATATAAACTTAACATATACTGTATAAGATAACGTTTATACTGAAAATGTAAAAAGAAAACAACTTACAATGCTGTGTATATGAATAGTATCTATAAAATATGATGTTCAAAAAAAATCTATTAAATATGATATATAGAAATAAAAGTTTGTTTTAATTTTTTTAAAAATAATCATAAAAACGTCACATCAAAACAAGGTGTGTTCATAATTACAAAGAATGTAAGCACACCTGCATTTCCTCTTTCACACTTTCATCCTAAGTCCTCACTTTTATACTTTTTCGTAGTTCAGTCCTTCATATTAGCAATCTTTGCACTTTTATGCATCAATCTTTTCTCTTTGTGAATTAATCAACACTTTACTCTTTCTTGCAAACAGCATACTAAAAAAACTTACCCGGTTTGATAATTAATATTATCTGATTTATTACCCCAGAACATATGGCTTATAGTTTAGCATTAGTTCAGAAAATATATCCATACTCAACTGGCCGAGTATTTAGATTTTATAGTAAATAAAGAGAATTTTAGAATACAATCTAAAAAATTTAAAGGATATGTAAGTTAATTATTTTATTAAATTAGCCAGCATGATGTTAATGCTACTAGAGGTAAAACCATGACCAAGTTCGCCTCCTATTATTTATTGTTTAACAAATATATATAATTTATTACATCTTATATATAACTAAAATTTCTGTCGCAAAGAATAGGTAAATCATTCAGACAATAATCCAGAAAGGTGGTTAGTTCGATAAGCTATTCAGTTTTTTAAACATTGGTTATGCCACGTACTAAAAATCAAGTTAAAATTTTTATAAAAATAAATCCTTGGTAACTATTGACTGGCATCTATATATGCTCTCAAATACAAGTTCTATATAAAGATAAAAACAAGACAGGATACTACTTTTTTCTATAACCTATTTGCTTCAAGTGAAACTTGTAAATTGATTTAATACCAAAAGTTGGTGCACATGAATTTTATGTACCTACTTATCATTAATCAATCCACGAAAAATTAATCAATTTTGCAAAAAAAACAAAAATAAAATAGTAATTAGTTGTTAATCAAGTGAATTATGATTAGACCTTGGTTAGTGTCACGATATTATAATCATAATTATATAAACATTATGCTAGTTGCCAAAAGAAAACCACAACCATATTTATATATCATATTCCTTATATGAAAATAAAAACAGATAAAGTTATATTTAAACAAGCTATTTGATAGAATTTGATTTAGATCGAATATGAAATAATATTTTGGCTACTAGTAGACAATCAAAAGAAATAAAGCCGTTAAATGAAATGGTCCCTAGGAAAGCTTGTCACTTTGCCTTTTGACAACTACATATCATTATTTATATCTTTCCCCCCAACTTTATATTATTAATCTGAAGGCCTCCAACTCACCCATAATTGACAGATAACCATCATGTGAATGCCAGTCACTCCCCCATATAACTCCTTTCCTTTTAAGCCCACCTTATTTGTGGTGCTTCTTCACACATACATTCTTTCACTCATTTGACACCTATCATTCCCTTTTCTTTCTTTCTTCCATCATTCACCTAACCAAAACTATTTCCTTTTAACTCTTCGTACATGGCTACCCAAGTTAACGTGTCCGATCCCCCTGCAACCCACGAGGTATGAATCGCGGTTTTCTTGTTTGTGTTCTTAATTTTATATCTGTGTTTGATATTATTGATCTTGATCAGGCCTGGTTTTGATTTGTTTATAGAACTACTTCACCATGTAGATAATTAAGTTTTTGTGTTAATAAGATGTTGATGTTGCTATACATATACATATGTCTAGTTATGTACATACATATTTATATTTCACCAAACCAAACAAAAGCAACGTTGTTAGTCGATCATCTTCATCTTACTATATATAGAGGAAGTGCAAATTTAACTTTGGATAAATCTCGTTTCTTGTTTGTGTTCTTGATGATGTATATGTACGTGTTTGATATGACAGAGTTTGGTTTCAATTTATTTATGTAACTTCATGTTTAGTGAAACCAAGTGATAATTGTGAATAATATGTTGATGGTTCATAGTGGATCTGATTACATGACTAGAAGAAACTAGAATCGCTATAAATGGATAACTGTTCTTGATATTTCTATTTTAATCATAAATATAGATAAGGGTGCATAGTTTAGTATTCTAACAAGTACGTAGGACGGACGACAAAATTTTCAATACATCCAACATGATCTAACAAGATTCCAACAAATTATAATTAATATATAATTCTACACCAGTTTAATTTACATACAAGTTTCTATAAACAGAAGCTTTTGTATTAATAATATAATTTTCTGAAAAAATAAACTAATGCATAAATGTTTGTTTCATTTGGATTCTGCGTTGACCAGTTATCCACTTCAACCAGCTTCAACTTACGGCTAATCGAATAACTGACAAAATAATAGCCTATCTAGTCATTTTCATTGCTTAGTTTCAACTTACGTTATTTTACGCCATTGAATTTAATCTCTCAACTCATACGAAACGGAATTAATGCTAAAGTCATTCAGATTTCAAATACCAGTAGAAGTAGTAGTAGTAATAATATTAAATGTTTTGCAGGAAGTAAAGAAGGAGATCCTTGAAACTGAACCTACAGAAGAAGTGAAGGATTCACCAGCCCCAAAAGTTGAGGAAACTGCATGCGTACCCGAAGTAACAATCGACGAAAAGAAACCTGCACCTGATAATATTAAGAAAGCTGAAGAACAGCAAGCACCAACACTGAATTAGCTGCAGTTGAAACACTAGAAAAGGTAAACGAAACCGCGAAAGTTGAAGTAGAAACCCTGAAAACTGAAGTAATGGCAACAGATATCGAAACCAAAGCACCTGAAGTTGCAGCAGAAGAAGAGAAGAAACCTGAACCAGAGGCGGTGAAGTTCGACGAAGAAGCAAAGCCAGCAACTGAGGCTCCTGCAGAGGTAACTGAAGAGAAGAAGGCTGAATGTCCAGTTGAAGATGTTGAATTAAAGAATAATATTGAGAAGGTTGAAGTCCCACCTGAGGAGGTAACGACTAAAGAGATTGAGATTGCGGATAAGAAGGAAGAAATTGCAGAAGCAGCAGCTGAGATTGCGGTAAAGAAACTGGAGGAACCAGTTGTTGTTGAGGAAAAGAAAGAAGATGAACCAGTTGTTGTTGAGGAAAAGAAACAAGATGAACCAGTTGTTGTTGAGGAAAAGAAACAAGATGAACCAGTTGCAGCTGCAGATATACAATCAGTCCCTCTGGATGAGATGGCTGTAATAGATAAACAAGCTGAAGTTGAAGATAAGAAAGAAGATGAACAAGCTGTAGTTGAAGGAATACAGTCAGTTCCTCTAGATGAGATTGCTGCAACGAAGAGAGAGGTTGAGACTGAAGAAAAGAAAGAAGAGTGTGCTAAAGAAACCGTCGAAGCGAAGGATGTTATGGACGAAAAGGCTACTGTTACTGAACAAATTGACAAAGAAGTTGAAGCCTTAAAGGTTGAGGAACCTGAAAAACCAGTGGAAGCAGGTGATGTTGAGAAGGAAGAAGGTGAAAAGGCAGTGGAAGCTGTTGAAAATGGAGCTGCAAATGAGCCCGAAAAACCTGCACTTGAACCTGTGAAAACTGAATCAAAGGAAGAAGATGACACCAAATCAAAAGAGACTACACCTAAGGAAGAAGAGAAAACTACACCAAAGCAATCCAACAGCAACAGCCTTATGGGGAAGGTGAAGAAGTCCTTTATAAAAGCAAAGAAAGCATTCATTGGGAATAAAACAAACACCACCAATAAGACTCCAGAAGCCAAAGAAGATGATCAGAAGGCTTGATGTGCAGGTGGAAACATCAAGGCCATAAAATGGTATGAGTATTTGTTCTTTTTTAAGTATCTATTATTATTTATTATTAATATTATTTTGATTTATTTTTTTTTGAGGTTGTTATTTGTTCATGTTTTGTGGCAATGTAACTGGCTTGAATTTGTTTTAGGGTGCATACTGTGCTGTCGTGTGTATAAGTTGGGGATTTTGATTTTTGGTTTTGTCATTGTATAGGTTCGTCTTATTCTTTTCATCATAGTCGAACTTACTGGTTTGATCATGTGTGTTTGTACTGTAATTATAAACAGGAAAGATATTGAATGTGAATATTATTTGTATGATACATCTTTAATTCTTCTTGTTATACTCATTTAAAACGCCCAGATAACTATTGGAATAGTGAGTTATCGCCGGATTAACCACATATCACATCAAGACCTAGAAAAAAATCATACATGGAAAGATTTCACATAGGATTCCCACCTAGGTAGCTTTACAGTTTCGGTGTATCACATAAAGACCTAGACATATTTGTCGCTATTATGTCTTGTACATAGCCATAAAACTTGCTATTTTGGTAATATGTGATAAACCAAAACATTAAGACAAAATTTTTTATTCGATACCAATAATAATAATTTTATCTGTCTCACTTTATACTGATGCAGTCGAAAACAGAGAGAGATAATTTGGCTCTGATAAGGAAATTTGGCTCTGATACCAACTGATGCAGTCGGAAACAGAGAGATAGATAATTAAGCCTGTTGATTCAACAAGAATAGCAGGAACAATTCTTTTAACTATCGTTGATTCACGAAGAATACCGATAATCAGGGTTTACACTAACACAAACTGTGATAGAGAGAAAAAACAGATTTTTTTATAAATTTCAATAATTCTTCCCTCATCTCTTACAAACATATAAAAAAACAAAACCATATTCGAATGGGCCACAGAACATAAACGGGCCGAAAACTAGGCCAAATGCAAAGTCCAACAAAATGTAAAAATAAGACAAAAATTGAAATAACTCCTAAAATAAGCCGTTTTTGGGCCAAAACGATGACCCAAACCGCCTACGGCCGTTTGTGAAAATGTGCTCTTCGGTCCAACGGTAGTTTTGACTGGTCCCGGGCCTGAAACGAAGACTTCTAGCTCAACTTATGTTCATTTTAGTGAAAACTCCTTTTGATAAGCGATCTTGAGCCTCCAAAAAAGCTAAAGCTTGCTTATCTATACTTGGGCTCACATCAAGACCTAGACATATTTGTCGCTATTATGTCTTGTACATAGCCATAAAACTTGCTATTTTTTGTAATGTGTGATCAACCAATCCAAACCAAAACATTAAGACAAAAATTTCTATTCGATACTAATAACAATAATTTTATCTCTCTCTCACTTTATACGTTGATCATATTTTACACGTGTTATATTCTCTAACTTTATTATCAAGTGATAATAAACATGATGAAATTAATAATTTTAGAATTAAATTCCACTAAGGTTGTCTTTAAATTTTTTATCCTCACGTTTGTTGGTAAAAACTATTGATTAATTGATGAGATATGTACATCATTTGCATATGAATTTTTCTATAACTATATTTCAAGCAAAACTGAGTTGAGAAATACATCTTTTATAATGTATCTGCACAAGTTAGAAAATACACATGGTATTGTGACGGTCAGGCCTTCATGATACATCATGGTGGAAATACAACTTAAAGCACATAGTAATGGGTGGGCCTGTCATAACTGTGCTTGATCTATAAAGACATATGTGTTGCTATCAATATTTGTGAGCATCAATGGTAGTTGTGGATGTGAACTTACATAAACATATAAACATGATGTGTGAATAGGCGTTCTGGGATGTTGGACCTGTTGTAAATAACTTTCAAGTCATCATCCACACCAGTGGCTAGAAGATATTTGTATTTACTTTGTAATATCAAGAAATGTAATGTAATTTATCAGTATGATATTATATTACTATTTAAAAGGAAGGTTGGTGGGTTCACGAACGACCGCCACGTGTCAACAGTCTATTTGCCAGCAATAACTTTTTTCCTTTTTTTCCTCATTCTACGTTCATATTTTCATTAAAATAAACTAACTAGTTAACAAAAACTCAAGTTACCAAATAGACGAGTTGGTATTCGCTCTACTTTACTACATAAATCACCCGGGTTCGAATTCTGCGGACAACAATTCTGGAGGTTATATTTTCTGGCTTTAATTATATATATTTTATACTAAATTAGTTTTTTTTTAATAATTAGGATACAACATAAAAGACGTAATGTTGTTTACTATCTTTGTTTCAACCTTTAGAACTAATCCACCACGGTTTTATGTGTTTCTTTTAATCGTATAATTCCCGTCACAACTCGGCTAAACTGATACCGACCGAATGATGTTGGTAACACTATATACTATGTTTCGATCTTCAAAAACGATTCACTGCAACTTCATAGATATCTGTTATTTACTTGATAACGTTAATAAAGTTTTTCAACATGCTGCATCGCGCAGACTTGATTTCTAGTTTAAGTATACATTATAACTAGCTAACTAATATGTTACAAGGCCAACTAATGTACTAGTTTTATAGGCATGTTTCCAACACCAAAAGGACATATTCAATATCTTACAAGGCCCATTAAACCCATTAATAAACTATATAGTATAAGCATGTTTACACTAAAATAGCGTGATGTGGCCTAATGATACTATGTGTAACCAAAACTAATTTAGTAACATGTTACAAGGTCCATCAAAAATCTTACATGTAATAATCATACTAACCACGTCTCAATCGCTAAAATTACTTGTTGCGCTTAATATCATTATGTGTAACAATAACCATCTTACTAACACGTTAAAAGACCCATTAACATAGATTTAAGTTTACGTACTACTTATTCTAAGTGCATCTCTAACATTAAAATTTCTTATTATGACCCAAGGTTAGCTTGTATCAGTCAATATTTATAACAACAAAAATAGTTATTTTTACCAAATGTGACTCTATGTAACTAAATTCATGTTCGACACCAAGACATTTTTTATTATAAGCACCCATTGGTAGGTAATCTGATGTTAGTCGTCGGCAGATTACCTAGGAAATCACCAAAGAATCATTAAGGAAATTCTTGTTGTAAATTTATCAGTATCTTTTAGGAGCAACAACTCACCCCTTAAACTAGATGAAATGTGCAATTGATAACAACGAAAGTAATAAACTAATAAGTTCACTACTCTTTCAATATTCAGTTACAAACTCAGTATACAAAACATGATTGTCATTTCTAAGCTTCCAAGGGCATTCGATGAATAAAACATATGGCATCTGCTAATGCTAGTGATCTCATGAGACAAAATATAAATATGTATCATGCCTATCAACGTGGGTCGTATTAGTCTAGAGGCATCGTGCCTTTCATTGATCTTTTACAATCACCATAAGGGACTATGTCCCGTAGGTCATTACATGGGTATGCTGATGTGTTTACTAATGAGCATCAAGCACTAGTCGTGTGGTCTCTCCATCCCTCAACACACTCTATTAGGTACATAATGATCTAAATGCATCCCCACCTAGCATTCTCATTTATTACATGTCTGACCAAACGAGTATACTACTTCCAGTAACATAGTCATGATAGCTCACCTTTTTTTATTTGTCATGGTTCTGAGATACTTAGAACATCGTTTCTGTTAATTACCATAACGCGCTTAGATGCTTGACTAGAAATATGATTAGGAAATGGATAATCATTATCACTTTTATCATTATATGTTACACTTTTATAATCGTGAAACTCATATGATATTTAGATTGCCATTGCACTTTATAGATTTATCAAGATTTGTTTTGAGCTAATAATAATAATCATGTATAACATAAAACTTATAGTTATGACTATTCTGTAAAGTTCCTATTGTGTTTTAACATATCAGATCCATGTCCTGTTATACTTCGTAAATTATTACTATTTTATATTAGTTCAAATGGAATTGAACCGTAAAAATAATAAGTAAATAATAACATATTTATTTATTGAAATATATAAAAATAATAATTAAAAAATAATAGTATTTGTTTATTAAATTATATTTTTCATTAAATTTAAGTCTGACTAGTCAAGTTTGAGTGTTACTTTGGTCCTTTTAAGTTTTTTAAAATTTGAGTTTACCCAGTATTATTTTTACTTAAAAAAATAATTTCTTACATTGGTATAGTAGGTACGTGTCGGTGCAATTAAATATAAAATATTTTAGTGCATATTTTATATCCGCTTTGGAATGATCAATATTTTGACGTTTGCCAATGTTTGACGTAAGTTTTATTCATAAATGAGTCGGGTCAAATATAAAATGTTTTATACTTTATGTTTCAATGTAATTTCGTTTTTGGTCACTAACTCTTTGAAATTACAAGGTTAGTCCAATACTTTACATAAGCATAACATGTTTGGTAAAGTTGAATGGGAATTAAGTTTTACAATTAAATGGTTGTGAAATTACCAACTTACCCTTGCATTAAAAAAACCTTTAGTTAATATTGATGGATCTGGCCCTACCCATTCCCCATCCCTCCTTCTCCTTGTAGTAATACCCACAAATGAAATCCATTGCCACCGTCAAGACCTTCGGTGTATTACTCCACCACCACCAAATCCATCGCAACCATTAAGAAATCGTTTCACCAAAGAGACCACCCACCATAATCACCATCTCAATCACGTAAATCATCATCTCCATCACAATTCACAGTCATTATCCCTGTTAAATAGCCACCACCTCCACCCAACCACCTGAGAGTCCTACCAGCAATGGGGTCATTGTATATATTCCTACGGTGGAAGTCAAGAAAGCTCACGTGTAAGGTTTATGTAAGGATTACACTTAGGAGTTGTCTGGTGAATCAGTCTCTAAATGGTTCAAATGTCTAATTAGGTCGGTACTTAATGGTTCAAATTGTTGGTTTTGCGAGAAAATGTCTGAATGGTTTAGACGTTTGCCATTGAATGGTTAAGCATTATACTAATGTTGAATGGTTAAGAGGTCTAATGCTGAATTGATAGTTACGACCACTTATCTGAATTGGTCAGACATTTGCGTTTGAATAGTTAAGCGATATACTAGCTTTTAATGGTTCAAAGCTCTTAATGGTTCAACACTTAATGGTTTAGACTTCTTATTGGTTCGGCGCGTAATCATTCAAAATTGCTAAAAAGTCCCTTAGAGGCTAATGCAACCAATGAGCTCTTAGCCTATACATATGAAGTACATGAAAGTTACTTCATAAGATTTTATATAACTCAGTGAATTATGCTAAGTATCAAATCTTTCAAAGCCAAAAAACCAATTCTTCCAAAGGCAAAGATGATGTCTTCTGAAGCTTCAAAGACAAAGTCTTTCGAAGCTTCAAAGACAAAGTCTTTCGAAGCTTCAAATCTTCCGAAGCCAAGACTGATTTCCTTCTAAATACGAAGAATGCATGTCTTCTTTGACATGCTTTTGACAAAAGTTGAAACACCTTTCCATTGCCATTTCCGATGACTCACCTACTTGCATGAGTTGGTGAAAAATCCATGCTTTTGTTAACTGTAGATCCTATAACTTTCCAACTATGTACTTTTATGTTTTTGGAATGGACTTCCTTGAGTGTAGCTCTCTCTTGGTGTCTCCCACAAGGTGATGAATGGACCTTTGGTGAGTTGTCAAGATAGAAAATGAGATAATGTTATGGTTCTCTACTATCCTTTTTAACCACATGAAAGGTTAAACTCTTTTGGGTGTTGGATGAGCTGGTAGAAGGATCTTGCATGTTCATTTTCATTTGGTAACTGCTCAGGATACCATATAGCTTAGTGAATATGAGGGTAAAGAGGTTCTCAGTTCTCTTGATGGCCACACAGTAGTGTTTTTATTGTCTATGAAAAGATACAAAATTCCTCACTATGTCCTTGTTCTCAAGTTTGACTCTTACATCAATTAGAATGTCTATAATCTCAACAGATTTCAAGTATTATTGAGTCATAATTTTACCTGTCTTGTAGGTGAAGTTTTCAAACTACTGCTTCATGATGTCTTTCTTATTCTCCTTAGTTTCCTTATATCCTTCATATATCAGATTCAATGCATCCTAGAGTTCTTTTGCACTCTTACACTTCTTGAAGCCTCTATAGATGGAGTTAGGAAGAGCAGTTTGAAGAGCGATCATGGCTTTCTAATCAATGTCTATTTTTTTCTAGTCTTCTTTAGTATAATCAACCACTTCCTTTGGTATCATCCCACCTCTAGCAGAACCTGAAGTAGTATTTAGGATGTGAGGTCTAAAGACAACAGATATTCATATCCTGTTATCTCGAGACTTGGTGAAGCCTTCCATTCTCGTGCCCCAAGTATCAAAGTCATCAGGAGTGATCAGTGAAGACTTAGTCGTTATGAAGGTTTCCATATTAGCTTTAGATAGAGATGTTATTTGAGCAAGTAAGAGTGATTCAAGATGGTAGGATCTTGTGATCAAGAACCTGAGAAGCTCTTATACAAATTGAAGGACCGTGAAATGGTTCACAACAGTTTAACAGTTAGAGATAACACATTTAAGGGCTATTTGGCAACTTCTGAATGAGTAAGTGCTGAACCAATAAGAGGTCTACACCATTAAGTGTTGAACTATTAAAAGGTTCGAACAAATAAGAGCTATTATATCATTTAACTATTCAAATGCAAATGTCTGACCAATTCAGATAAGATGTCTTAACCATTTATTATTAGACCTCTTAATCATTCAGCACTAGTATAATGCTTAACCATTCTAACACAAATGCTTGAACTATTCAAACATTTGCTCGCGAAACAAACAGTTTGAACCATTCGCACGCAGACGCGGGAAGAGCTTTTGAGTGCCCAGACTGTTTGATATTTGGAAGACGTTTCATTAAAAAACATCTTCATGATGTCTGCATGGAGAAGATGTGGACTTACCACTTCTGAGGTCTTCTAACATCTTCTCCACCCTGAAATCCATCTTCATCTTCCCCATCTTACCTCTCCTCTCACCACCATCCCACTTCCCCCCAATCGTCGGTGCGCCGCCTCTCCCCTCCCCCAATCGCCATCGTGTCGCCTCCCCCTCCCCCAACTGTTGTAGTTGCCCCCCTCTGTTGCCCTCTCCCGTCGCTTCCTTCCCCTCCGTTACCCTCCCCCTTCGCTACCCTCCCCCTTCGCTACCCTCCCCTTTCGCGACCATCACTACACCTACCTGCCCTTCGCCACTGCCCTCCTCCTGTCGACCCTCTCCCCCACCTGCGCCCGCCGTGCCTCCTCCTCCTCCCCCAACCGTCGCCACTGCCCTACCCTCTATTGACTTCTCCCTTTGCTGCTCTCCCCCTTCCCGACCATCCTTACACCTACCCGCACTCCGCCGCAGCCTTCCCCCCTCCCCACTATGCCCACCGGCCACCTCCCCCTCCCCCAACTGCCGTTGTTGCCCTCTCCCTCCGTTGAAGATGTTATGTGAAAAATTTTTTGATTTTTGTGCAAGAATGTTTTGGTTACAGACTACAGATGTTAAAAAGAAACGATCTTTTTCTTGCAGACTGTAGACATTTGGTCCACCTCTTTGCTGCAGATGTCTATAGATATGATCTGTAGACTATAGATGTTTTTCTGTAGAAAAAACAAATAACGCCTAAGTGTTAAACCATTTAGACATCTCTAACCATTAAGAGGCTGCCAAATAACCTCTTAGAGCATTCACAAAGGTTCCTTATCTTTATCCATATAATTACACTAAAAATCATTATATTTTCTCTCTCCTTTTCAATCAAATAATATTTTTATACCCTTATTGTTACTTTTTCTCTCACCTCTACTCACAACCACTTTAAAAAATATTAAAAAATTTTATAAAGATTGAATAGTGGTTCTTCAAATATATCAATCCATAATAATATTTTCTCTCTCCTTCACTCATAACCACTCAAAACCATCTCATATAATATACCAAATACACTCATATACTTTTAAGGACTCCATTGTGAATGCTCTTACTAGATCAAATAGGGAACCAGGAAAAGAAACAATGAACAAACAAGTAAGAACACTAAAAAAAGATTGGTTTTCAAGGATAATGTATAATGCTCTCAAAGTATTTTACAAGTGTTACAAAGCTAGTCCTAAAATTGATACATGAGATACTTTATACTAGATCCTACAGCTGGCCAAAATTTGAAGGCCAACAGGAAAATCTAGACAAAAGGATCAATGTAAAGTTAAAAGGAACATTGTCTTTTATAATACCAGGTTATTTCCTTTGAAGTCAAAGAAAGAAGAAAAAGAGAAAGAAAAGGAATAGAGCCCAAGTCAAGGGACCGATCTTGCCAAAACAAGAAAATATTTGGAGGAGTAAGGAATAAAAGGGGCATGGCTGCCCACAGCCCTCTCCCACACTCACTCCATTCGGCCAAGAGAAGAAAGGGAGAGAAAAAGGCAAAAAGCTTCGGGTTTTCTTGGATTCGAGTGCGAAAGTCGAAGGCAAACAGGTTTGTAGGAAGCCCTACTCGAAGAGGCTATTAATATGAGTTCTAGGACCCCTCTTTTACACGTTTTCAACTAATTTTGGGGCTGGAACACATGGCTATCGTTTTTGGTTGTGTTGGGTGTAAAACCCGTGTGTATGTGTATGTGCATGGGTGTGATTCGGGTGGGGTTTCATTTCAGGCTTGGTTGTGCTTGAATGATGTTATGGTTGTGTTTCTAGGGCTTAGGATGGTTGGTTTTAACCTAGAACACATTAGAAAGGGGCTGGAAGCCGAAAACTGTAGTGCATGTTCAAAGGGGACTGCATTCTCCACCTAGCTAGGGCTATGCGACTGGAAGCTATGCAACTGAATGGCATGCGACTGGAGGCCATACGGCTGAAAGGCATGCGACTGAAGTGCATGCGCATGGGTGCCATGCGACTGAGAGCCATATGCATGATGGTCATGCGACTGAAGGAAATGCGGATGAGGGCCATGCGATTGGGGGAAATGCGGATAAAGGTAATACGACTGAAGCCCATAAGCCTGAATACCATGCGATTGAGGTTCATGCGTATGGGGGTCATGCGACTGAAGGCTATGCGACTAGGAGTCCATACGCCTAAGCGTTCATTTGCCAATAGTGCCCATACGCCTAGGTGTTCTCATGCATATGGAAGGCCATGCGACTGAATAGGGTCCATACGCCCAAATATAGCTCATGCACACGAAAGAACTTAGTTTATTTTTGGATTTTTCGGGGAACTGTGTTATGTAAGCTTTGACTTGGGGGATTCCCGGGGGTTCATGTAAGTTGACTTTCGAGGTCATAGATGTTGTGATGGTTTTGATGTATGTTGGGTGCTTATGCATGATTGTATGCATGTGGTATGTTATGTATGTATGTTGTGCCTTGTATGGTGATGCTGTATTTTCCAGTTCATGTTCCTTGCTTTGTATGATTGTCTTCCTGTGGCTTTACTTTGTATGTTAATGAATGAAATGAAAGTATTATCTAACATAAAGTGGAAGATAATGAAAAGAGGAAAGAAATAAAAGAATGCATGCATTAATGAATGAACGAACGAAAGAAAGACTTGGAAGCTAATGTATGGAGGTTCACACTCAATGAGGAGTGTTAGCTCAACCGTGTGCGGGTTAGCTACCCCATGAGGATGCACACTGGGCTTAATCCGTATGATTAAGCAACTGTATGGAGGTTCACACCCAATGAGGGGTTGCCAGCTCAACTGTGTGCGGGTTAAATACCCCATGAGGATACACACAGGGGTTCATTCTTTGTGATTGACCATATGTACGGGGCCCTTGTCGCTTAACCCATTGCTTGGTGCTCTAGAGGGGGTTTAGGCACATGACAGGACCTAGATGGAAACGAAAGATAATAAATGTACAAAATGAACGATGATGAAGATAATAACTATTATCTATGTGTACGTACGATTTGTGATCACGTTATAAGTCTGGTATGATTTGAAAGAAAGTAAATAATGGTTTTAAACGAAAGATAAAATATGTTTTATTATAAAACTAGAACTCACTCAGCAACGCTGCCTTTTATATGTTTCCAGTTGGCAGGTAATGTTGCTGAGGATGGCATGGGGCGGCTACTTAGCTCTTTCAGATGGCATTCTTTTGTACAATGTTTTTGCATTATAATGCAAACAAACGATATTTTGTAATGAATGTTGTATTATTTTACAAAGTGTTTATTATAATGAAATGAAATATTTCTTTTAATATTTCCGCTGTAATGTTTTCTTTAAATTGATGTAATTATATGTTTTATGTGCAATGATAGACCAGCTGTAAGCATCCCGGGAACGGGGCCTTACAAGTTGGTATCAGAGCCAAAGTTTAAGTGAAACGGGTAAAATTTTAAAATAAACCTAAACTTAAACTAAAAATAGGATGGAACAGGAAGGGATGCCTGTCTGAGTAGCTGCGTGCCATCAGGTGTTTTCGAAAGGTTAATCGATATTACCTACGCATGTTTTGTGGTTATGTGTTGTTTGTAGATTTAGGTATTGATGTAGTCACGATAGGTAATGCTTGGGGTATGAAGAGTAAAGTAAGTGGCTAATCAGAACTGACCACTATAATTAGAGACTTACTATACTTGACATAAACTAAGCTGTTCCCTTGAATGGCCGTGTTGGTGTTTGAATCTTTCAGGGTGTGCGTGAATGGCTGGTGGTAGATCTTCGAAAGCTTCACGTGGTGGAGGTCGTGGTGCTGAACTGCGACCCAAAAGAGGAAGGCCTAGAGTTGAAAATGTGGTTTATGAAGAACCGGAGACCCCTCATTCGGAGGGTGGTGATGAGAGCGCCAATTTGAGAGCCTCAGTAAAAGAGGTTGTTATGGAAGAAGTCCATCAGGTCATGCAGAAAATCTTACTGTCTATAGTGACTGAAGTGATAAAGGTTGTACGAAAAGCAAAAAGAAAGGAGAGAAACAGGTCTTCGGGAGGACGGGAGCAACCGGAGCCTGAAACCGTTCTCTTTGATGATGAAGAGGAGGAAAAAGAAGAGCCTGCGCCGGAGGCGGCATGAGGATGTAACTAGGGGGCATTTCAAAGATGTAAGCCCCCTACTTTTGATGGTAATGGCCCTGCTGTTGCTGCTCATCGATGGGTGAGAGAAATGGAAGTTGTTCTGAACATTAGTGAGTGTTGAGAAGATCAAAAAGTGAAGTTTGCTACTCACTCTTTCGTGGACTCAGCTTTATGCTGGTGGGACAATATTGTCCAAGCTGAGGGTAGTCGGGTTATTAGGAGGATGAGATGGTCTGAGTTGAAAAAGTTGGTGATTGAGGAGTTTTGTCCTCATAGGGAGATGGACAAGGTTGAGAGAGAGTTCCTGCAGTTGGAGGCGGGGACGATGACACATCAACAGTACACCACCAAGTTCAATGAGATGGCACGTCTGGTGTTGGACCAGGTAACGCCTCTATCATGAAAGATTAAGCGATATACTCAGGGCTTGCTGGCAGATATCCGTAGGCACATGATTGTTGCTTGACCGAGCACGTTTAGGTCGGTGGTTGATTTGGCAGGAAAGTTGTATGATGAGCGAGAGGTGGTGGTGGCTGAGGCAAGCAAGAAGGTTGGTGGTGATCGGAGTTGGAATGAGAAAAGGTTTGGTTGGGGTGGTGCCCCGATGAGTAACAAGAAGGCAAGGGTGGATGATCGCCGTGTGGTCACACTTGGTAGGGGGTCGAAGAGGTGTGGGAAATACGGGAAGGAGCATTCAGGGGAATGCAAATAGGGATCAAACATCTGTTTCAAGTGTGAAAAGCCTGGTCATATGGCTAGAGATTGTGGGGTTATGAGGTGTTTCAACTGTGGGGAAAGTGGTCACATGAGTAGAGACTATAAGAAGCCGAGGGCTGAGGGTTCTAGGGTGAAGAAGACCAGAGGAAAAGGACCGAGGGCGAGCTCCAAAGCGTTTACGATGACGCAAGAGGAGGCTAGGACGGACCCTGATGTTGTGTCAGGTACATTTCTAGTAAACCAAACTTTAGCCTCTGTGTGATTCGATTCTGGTGCTAGTAAAAGTTTCATTTATGATGTTTTCTATGCTAAATTGCCTGTTAGTAGTAAGAATATAGATGCACCCTTTGATGTAGAAACTGCCATAGGTAAGTCTACTAGGATTTTTGAGATGATAGAAGACTGTGATGTGAAATTAGAAGGTCATAAATTTCCTGTTCGACCATTCGTGATGACCTTAGGTGGCTTCGATGTAGTTCTTGTGATGGATTGGTTAGCGGAATACGAGGCGAACATTGTGTGTCACAAGAAGATGATTCGTTTGACAGCGCCTGACGGGAGTATGGTGACAGTTTATGGGGATCGGGTCATGACGATCCCGAAAGTAATCTCAATAGCGGTGGGGGGAAAGTGCATGAGGCGTGGATGTAGTGCCTACTTGGCTTATGTAAAAGACGTGGATACACTAACACCACAACTGTCTGAAGTACCGGTTGTGTGTGACTTTCCACCCGTGTTCCCAGAAGACTTACCAGGAGTGCCACTTGATCGAGAGATCGAGTTTCAAATTGATTTGATATCGGGTGCCCAACCTGTTGCCAAGGCGCCTTATCGGTTGGCTCCGACTGAGATGAAAGAGTTGATGGAGCAGTTGCAAGAGGTGCTTGATAAGGGGTTTATTAGACCGAGTATCTCTCCTTGGAGTGCTTCGATCTTATTCGTGAAGAAGAAAGATAGTAGCATGAGGATGTGTATCGACTACCGTGAGCTGAATAAGTTGACAATAAAGAACCGATATCCCTTACCAAGAATTGATGATTTGTTTGATTAGCTTCAAGGTGCCAGTGGTTTTCAAGGATAGATCTTCTATCTAGCTACCAACAGCTAAAGGTGAAGGAGCAGGATATTCCTAAAACAGCTTTTTGCACGCGTTATGGTCACTACGAGTTCCTCGTTATGTCATTTGGTTTGACCAACGCGCCAGCTGCTTTTATGGATCTGATGAATCGAGTGTGTCGGCCGATGTTGGATAACTCAGTGATTGTGTTTATCGATGATATTTTGATTTATTCCAAGAGTGATGGGTAACATGTCGGTCACATTCAAGAGGTGTTGGAGACGTTAAGAAGGGAGAAGCTGTATGCCAAGTTCTCCAAATACACATTTGGTTAAGCGAGGTTCAATTCTTGGGTCACATGATGAATCCTGAGGGGATTATGGTGGACCCGGCAAAGGTGGAGGCAGTGATGTAATGGAAGTCTCCAATGAGCCATCCGAGATTCGTAGTTTCTTGGGTTTGGCGGGCTACTACAGGATATTCATTCAAGACTTCTGTAAGATCGCTTCTCCACTAACCAAGTTGACCCGGAAAGATGTGAAGTTTGTATGGGGTCAAGCTCAAGAGAAGGCATTCGAGGAATTAAAGGGGAGGCTGACTCAAGCTCCTGTTTTGTCATTACCCGATGGAAGTGAAGATCTGGTGGTTTATTCTGATGCTTCCTACTCGAGGTTGGGGTGTGTGTTAATGTAAAGAGGAAAGGTTATAGCCTATGCATCCCTACAGTTGAAGGTTCATAAGGTCATTTATCCTACTCATGAATTGAAGCTAGCAGCCGTGGTTTTTGCGTTAAAGATTTGGAGGCACTACTTATACGGTACAAAGTGCACCATATTCACCGACCACAAGAGCTTGAAGTACTTCTTGAGTAGAAGGACCTTAACATGAGGAAAAGGAGATGGTTGGAGCTCATAAAGACTATGATTGCGAGATCCATTACCATCCGGGCAAAGCCAATATGGTGGCAGATGCCCTTAGCCGAAAGGAGAGACCCGAGCCGATTCGGGTGAAAGCTTACTAGTTGATCACGACCTCGGATGTGATGAAGCAAGTTAATGAGTTTTAGGATGAGGCATTGAAAGAAGATCATCTTAACTCTGAAAGAATGAGAGGTCTGGTTGCAGAAATGAGTGAAAACACACTTGGTGTTAGAACTCGATTTGGATGAATATGGATTCCTCATCTTGGGGATCTACGCGTGAAGATTATGGATGAATCTCACAAGACTCGGTACTCTATTCATCCCGGTGCTACAAAGATGTATCAAGACATGAAGAAAGACTATTGGTGGCCGGGTATGAAGCGTAATGTGGTGGAGCATGTGAGTAAGTGCCTTACTTGCTTGCAAGTGAAGGCGGAGCATCAGAAGTCATATGGGAAGATCCAACCTTTGGATATACCGGAGTGGAAGTGGGAGCACATCACCAAGAACTTTATTACGAAGCAACGGCGTACCCCGAAAGGGTATGACTCCATATGGGTGATAGTTGATCGTTTAACGAAGAGTGCTCACTTTCTACCAATCCACGAGACATATTCATCCGAGAGGTTGGCTGATATTTTCATTAAGGAGATTGTAACTTGTCATGGTGCGCCGGTGTTTATTGTGTCTGATTGTGACACCCGGATTACATCAAAATTTTAGAAAAAATTCCATGATGCAATGGGGACGAGGTTACATATTAGCATGGATTATCATCCTCAGACAGATGGTCAGTCGGAAAGGACGATTCAGACACTGGAGGATATGCTTCGGGCATGCTTCATCGACTTTGGAGGAAGCTGGGATGACCACTTACCGTTAGCTGAGTTCTAATATAACAACAACTATCGTGCCAGTATTGGTATGCCCCCTTATGAGATGCTATACAGTAGGAGATGCAGGACACCCATCTGTTGGGGTGATATTGGTCAGAAAGAGTTAGGAAGCGTCGACGGGACCGAGGCTACGACTGAGAAGCTTGAAAAGATCAAGGCCTTCATGAAGGCAGCCAAAGATAGACAGAAGTCGTATGCTGATAAACAACGTAGACCGATTGAGTTCCAGGTGGGTGATAGGGTTATGTTGAAGGTCTCACCTTGGAAGGGTATCATTCGGTTTAGAAAGCGAGGCAAGTTGAGCCCGAGATACATAGGGCCTTTCCGAATCATTATTAGAGTAGGAGATGTGGCCTATAGATTGGAGTTACCAGATCAGTTAAGTGGAATTCATCCGACATTCCACGTATCTCATCTGAGGAAATGTTTAGCAGACGAGGATATAGTTGTACCACTAGAAGATATTAGGGTAGACGAACGACTCAATTATGTGGAGCGACCAGTGGCAATCATTGATTGTAAAGAGAAGAGATTGAGGAATAAAGTGGTCTCACTTGTGCACGTACAGTGGAAGCACAGAAAGGGATCTGAGTTTACGTGGGAGACTGAAGAAGAGATGAGACAGCATTACCCACGTCTATTCGAGGAATAACATGTTTCAGGGACAAAACCTATTTAAGGGGGTGGATTTGTAACACCCGGTTATTTCCTTTGAAGCTAAAGAAAGAAGAAAAAGAGAATGAAAAGGAATAGAGCCCAAGTCAAGGGACCAATCTTGCCAAAACAGGAAAATATTTAGAGGAGTGGGGGTATAAAATGGGCATGGCTGCCCACAGCCCTCTCCCACACTCACTCCATTCAGTCAAGAGAAGAAAAGGAGAGAAAAGGGCTTCAGGTTTTCTTGGATTTGAGCACGAAAGTCGAAGGTAAACGGGTTTGTAGGAAGCTCTACTCGAAGAGGCTATTAATCTTAGTTCTAGGAACCCTCTTTTACACGTTTTCAACTGATTTTGGGGCTGGAACACATGGCTAACATTTTTGGTTGTGTTGGGTGTAAAACCTGTGTGTTTGTGTATGTGTATGGGTGTGATTCGGGCGGGGTTTGATTTCGGGCTTGGTTGTGCTTGAATGATGTTATGGTTGTGTTTCTAGGGCTTAGGATGGTTGGTTTTAGCCTAGAACACGTTAGAAAGGGACTGGATGCCGAAAATTGTAATGCAGGTTCGAAGGGGACTGCATTCTGCACCCAGCTAGGGCTATGCGACTGGAAGCTATGCAACCAAATGGCATGCGACTAGAGGCCATACGGCCGAAACGCATGCGATTGAAGTCCATGCGCATTGGTTCCATGCGACTGAGAGCCATACGCATGATGGTCATGCGACTGAAGGAAATGCGGATGATGGTCATGCGATTGGGGGAAATGCGGATTAAGGTAATACGACTGAAGCCCATACGCTCAGATACCATGCGACTGAGGTTCATACGCATGGGGGTCATGTGACTGAATGCTATGCGATTAGGAGTCCATATTCCTACGCGTTCATTCGCCCATAGTGCCCATACGCCTAAGTGTTCTCATACGTATGGAAGGCCATGCGACTGAATAGGGTCCATACGCCCAAATAGGGCTCATGCACCTGAGAGAACTTAGTTTATTTTTTGATTTTTGGGGTAACCGTGTTATGTAAGCTTTGACTTGGGGGATTCCCTGGGGTTCATGTAAGTTGACTTTCGAGGTCTTAAACGTTGTGATGGGTTTGATGTATGTTGGGTGCTTATGCACGATTGTATGTATGTGGTATGTTATTTATGTATGTTGTGCCTTGTTTGGTGATGCTGTATGTTTCCGTTCATGTTCCTTGCTTTGTATGATTGTCTTCCCATGGCTTTACTTTGTATGTTAATGAATGAAATGAAAGTATTATGTAACGTAAAGTGGAAGATAATGAAAAGAGGAACGAAATAAAAGAATGCATGCATTAATGAATGAACGAACAAAAGAAAGGCTTGGAAGCTAATGTATGGAGGTTCACACTCAATGAGGAGTGTTAGCTCAACCGTGTGCGGGTTAGCTACCCCATGAGGATGCACACTAGGCTTAATCCGTGTGATTAAGCAACTATATGGAGGTTCACACCCAATGAGGGGTTGCCAACTCAACTGTGTGCGGGTTAAATATCCCATGAGGATACACACAGGGGTTCATTCTTTGTGATTGACTATATGTACGGGGCCCTTGTCTCTTAACCCTAGATGAATTGCTTGGTGCTCTAGAGGGGGGTTAGGCACATGACAGGACCTAGATGGAAACGAAAGATAATAAATGTACGAAATGAACGATGATGAAGATAATAACTATTATCTATGTGTACGTATGATGTGTGATCACGTTCTAAGTCTGGTATGATTTGAAAGAAAGTAAAGGACGGTTTTAAACGAAAGATAAAATATGTTTTATTATAAAACTAGAACTCACTCAGCAACGCTGCCTTTTATATGTTTCCAGTTGGCAGGTAATGTTGCTGAGGATGGCACGGGGCAACTACTTAGCTCTTTCGGATGGTATTCTTTTGTACAATGTTTTTGCATTATAATGCGAACAAACGTTATTTCATAATGAATGTTGTATTATTTTGCAAAACGTTTATTATAATGAAATGAAATATTTGTTTTAATGTTTCCACTGTAATGTTTTCTTTAAATTAATGTAATTATATGTTTTAAGTACAATGATAGACCAGCTGTAAGCGTCCAAGGGAACGGGACCTTACATCTTTTGACATGTGACTATAACATGTCATAGCAAACATCCTATTATATTACAATAATGATAGAAGTACTAAAGTAGGAAGTCGGAGATAAAAGACCATGATGTATAATTGACAAAAGTAAAAACCGTAATCACCAACTTATATAAGTTGGTGAGTCCTCAGAGCTGATAACGGAAAGGTCTTATGCTTTTGTTAAAAGTATGGCAGTAGACCCATGTCTTCTTAGTCTTTGGTAGAGTTCAGTCGTCAAGCTCCGAAAGACTTTTGTCTTTAAGCTTCGGAAGACTCACATTCTAGCTTCAGAAGATTTCTGTCATTGGCTTAGGAAGATTGGACACTTAGTTATTTTTCCTTGTATATTGCTAAATCTTCCGAAGTACTTCCTTCTACTTCAGTGCATGTTGAGAGACCTTTGATTAGTATCAGCCTTTAAGATAAACCTCTTGATCTTACAAGTATTACTAAGATGGAGGAGAGCTGATTGAGAGATTTCAGATTGTTGGCGGTCCGTTTTAGAGGACTAAGGCAAGGTCACTAGTATTAAAGACACTCTTATTTGGTATTTGCATATGAGGATCATCACATCTATCATGGGACGTGGCAAGAGTCGGTAGTGATGCACTATTCTCGACTTATTCTACTTGTACTATTTGCTTACCAGGACCAGGTGCAACTTGGCGAGATGTCTTGCGGAGTATATTGCTTCATATTATCATCGGTAGGAGCGAGGGGCGGTGTACGACAACACACATATTACTTTGATTTCCCTAGCGTTTAATTATCTTCCTCGATATCTTGCTGACGTATCTCCAACAATCGAGCCGGGGAGATTAGATCTTCGTACGCTGTTCGACATGCATATTATGCGCTAGTTCCCGGGTTGCAAACGGTTTTCTCTTCGAGCTAAGGAGATCTGACAGCCCACACTTGTTCAACAGATCGGCATTGATGGTTTGTAGTAGCGGCATCAGCAACCAAATTAGTAGTTGCATGAGCAACCACCTCCACATCAACATGACTGGTCGTCACCACCACATCAACATAGTTTCCTCTACATATTTATAGAGATGTGAGGTTGCCTGCATGTATGGAGACATTGATGTAGTAGGTTGTTGAGAATTCACGTGAGCAGGGTCGTCGGCTCGATCGACAAATTTGGCGGCTCAATTGACTTGAGGATCTTATGGAATGGCACGTTCAGCTCGAGATTGCGCGAGCGCGTGCCTCAGTATCGATCATCCAGAATTATAACTTTTTATTTTGTTATGTATCCGGTATATGAATCCATAAACTACGTATATGGTAAAGGGATGTTGGTGTCTAAATATCCAAACCTATGAAATATAGGTCTTAAAATATATAGTTGAAACAATAATCAAATTTAAAATAGTAGCGGAATTATAAATAATAAACACGTGATTGTATTTTCATATTGAAGTAATTTAATGGTTTAATCCAAATACTATATCTGGAAAGATCTCAGATTATATTCAAGATCAATTATGTTTGTATGCGTCATGTTTGTGAACTAGAGTACAGAAGAAGATGAACAAAAAATCAAGAATCAATCATGTTACAGGAGATGTGCCGTTTGGCACTTTTCCTCTGAACTTCAAATGTGTTAAAATAATATGTTATTTTCGCCTTTAGGGAATTTTTAATAAACACATTTTTATAAAAATAAAAAATTTCCACCCTACTACCCTAGTCACGAGCTCTGCTCGTTAGACCCCAACAAAGTTTGCTGTCCCTTGGACCCGCCTACCAAGGGCGTTGATCTCGGACCCCCTAGATGTCTTGCCCCTTCAAACTGATGAGATTCTAATACCGTGAATCATGATAACTCAAACTAGTGTGCACTTTGTACCTTCTGACTAGTTTAACGAATATTATGATTACATTAATCAGCTAGTAATTCTAATTAGATTAAAATATTAAAAGCTTTAATCATCGTAGAGGAAGAAGGTAAGTAATATGTGGAACTAGCTATACATAAACTAATAAATACCATAAATTCAAACACCCTTGTTATTATTGCAGATCGATCATATCAATGATCATGAGTGAACAGGAAGACTTGATCTAGTGGACACTAGTTTATTATACTTTTACACATCTACAGAAAACACACAAGGACTAACATGCAAACCATGAAGAGAATACAAACATGAAAATAAGATACACTGCACCGGTTCGACTCATGAACTTTAGTCACTCGGCAATGTCAACATGGTTCCACCTGTTCGTTATATTGTCAATATAGGCACCGGCCCGTTTGTCGATACCAGGTTCAGCCACCCAACGAACTCCATCTTGATCACTTGAAAAAACTCTGTAAGCTTTCACATGATCTTCATCTTGATTATCAGTCTTCTTAGGTTTGAACATGTTGAGGATGGTAAAAGAAGTTTTCTTTTGCCAGCTGGTTCTTCCCATAATTAAGGTAGCCTAGTCTCTACTTGCTTAGTGTTATTGTTTCCCTTTATAAAGTTGGAACAACGTGATGTTGGCACTTATACACCAAAGACTTTAGCTTTATTTGCTGTGTGAAATTGCAATGATGTTTCTGACTCAGTTTTATATTGGTACAAAACGTACCACTTGTGGTACCATTTAGCTAAAAGCAGAGAATCAAACCTAGTAAAGACCCGAGTTAATCATGATCGATATATTATTTATTGGCTCCTATGGTTCATACAATGTAGCCTTTAAAAACTAGTTTTATACTTGGGTTAGCACAATGTAATTGTAGAAACATTGTATTCGCTTAGATTTCTTTGTTACCTTCCTATCCCAAAACAACATCTTTGAATACAAATAATCAAAAATCTTTAAATGATGATCTACTAAAAGTAAGAATCTTCTTTACACTACAAAATTTTAGACCATTAGTGGCGATTATAGTTGCTGCTATTAATGGCTAAAATCGGCAGTAAAAGTATTAGCGGCGATATATCGCCGCTATTGACTATTATTTCGCCACTAATTATGTTGCCGCTATTTTGTTAAATAAAAAAATCATGGGAGACTTTTAGCGACGAGAAGTCGCCTCTAATGGTCACTTTTTTATATATATTTTTAATATTTTTAAATTTTTAGGTTCTCAACCCATTAATACTCAAAAAATCTAGTTTTTCCAATAACATAAAATAAACAAGTGTTCATAAACGACATACAATTTTCACACCTACATAAACAAATTAAGTAATCTAGTCATACAACTAAATATAAGACTTAAACATAAGTAAGTTAAATATTGTTTAAAACATAAGTAAATTAATCCTAAATTACTCAAAAACAAACTTAACCTACTCATTAAATACGCTATTCATCCCCCTCATCCGAATTATCTTGGTTTGGAGCCTTTTGCAAAACAATAATGTCTGTAAGTTGTGACATAAAATTTGAATTTTGAAAGAGATTTGAAATTTGATCCTACAAAACAAAATGCACATTATAAATTGCTATATTTTGACGAAGTGGATTTATTATGTAACACATTCAATTTTAACTATATTAAGTGCCAAAATGAACATGTTAAACTAACAACTAGATGATTTAAGTTTACTATAGTTAAAACGGATCAAAATGAACTAAACACATTTAATATACTTATAGAAACATACTAAAATTATGTTGTTTTCACCTATTTTAGCCCATTGAAACCCATTTTAACCCTTTAAAATAAAAGTGAGATAATTTAAGTTATTTTAGTGATCAAGGGTCATTTTAACCCATTCATTTTGTTTTCACACATATTTATTTGTTTAGACCCGTTTAATACCACACTTAGATAATTTAAGTCTATTTAAGCGATAAATTATCAGAATAACCTAAACACACTATGATATACTTAACACATCCAATTTTAAATCATTTTGACTTGTTTAAACTTAAAATTATGTCGTTTTCACTCATTTTGACCTGTCTAATCTAAAACTTAGATAATCTAAGTCTATTTTAGCGATAAATGGTCAAAAGAAGCTAAACACACTATGAATTCATTAACACTTAAGTCATTTTGACCTGTTTAAACTCAAATGATATCATTTTCACCCATTTTGACCTATTTAAACTAAAACTTAGATAATTTAAGTCTATTTATCAATGAAGAGTCAAAATACCTTAACCTACAACAATACACTTAACGCATCAAACTTTAAGTTATTTTGAGTCGTTTAATCTCAAATCATGTCATTTTCACCCATTTTGACCCGTTTAAACTAAAACTTAGATAATTTAATTCTATTTAGCCATAAAGAGTTAAAATAATCTAAACCCACTATGATATACTTAACACTTAAGCCATTTTGACCCGTTTAAACTCAAATCATGTCATCTTGTCCCGTTTTGACCTGTTTAAACTAAAACTTACATAATTTAAGTCTACTTTAGCAATAAAAAGTCAAAATATCTTAACCTACTATGATACACTTAACAAATCAAACTTTAAGTTATTTTGACCCATGTAACAAAAAATCATATCGTTTTCACCCATTTTACCCGCTTAAACTAAAACTTAGATAATATAAGTCTATTTTAACAATAAAGAGTCAATATAACCTAAACGCGCTATTATACGATTACCTCTGTAATTGACTGAGGTGTTTGTTCTTGATCTTGAACAAACCAAGTCGACCCTGTAGATAATGATGATTTATGCCCAATCCCCTGATATGTCCACTTCGTTGTCCGAACATCGACTAAAAAATATCGACTTCATTCGGCATTGAACAAACACTTTCTTCATTTTAGGATTGACTTAGCTTATCAAACTGTTTCTTTAATTGGTTATATATTAACTAAAAATATATTAACATATATATACATATACACATTTGAAAACTATACACTTTAGAAATACTTTCATATTATTGCTTTGCTACCTCGCTATCAAAGGTCCCATATTTTATATTAAAAAAAATACTTTTATAAAGTACACAAAGATATAAATTTAATGTCTTACCTTTTATAACAATAACCACTATATGAAATAGTCCCACCACGGTATATGTATTATTGTTGTTGACAATTTGTTTTGTTTGTATTTGACATATTTCTAAATGCGACACTCATGAAATAGTTAATAGCTTTCCTTTAATTTTCATGATTCATACCTGTTGGAGGGTTGACCATTTACTTTTTCTACATTTTCATATCCTCCAACATAATCAAAGTGTTGTTTTGCAATATTTTTCTAGTCTCTGAATCACTTGACAAAGATCGAGAGAATACCACCCTTTATATGAGCGCGTTCATGATCTGGCAAAATATCATTAAAGTCAAAGTGTCGCTATTTAAGTTAAACAAAGAAAAGGTTAGTTAAGAAAAACAAATAACAAACATTTAACATTTAAAATGTTACCACCATATGCTCTTCCAAGGCATTCCTCTAAGTATCAAAAAAATTATCATAAGAACCTACATTAAAAGGATAATTAGCCTCTAGGTATGTAAGGAAAATATGTTATGGCTAATGCAACTCAAACACTTAAAGTCTCCTGCATGCATACATGCACAAGTGCATTGAAGAAGAATGCTTGGAAGTTTCACACATGCAACAGAAATATTCTAAGTGTGAAATCTTCCGAAGCCAAGACCAATATCTTCCGAAGCCAAAGATGAAGTCTTCCGAAGCTTCAGAGACAAAGTCTTTAGAAGCCAACACTTGAAAACATATTTCTTCCGAAGACTTTTAGTATACATGCTTTATCTGATGTACTTTACATAAAGCTGGATCCCTTTCCACTGCGACTCTATAAAGTCACCAACTTGCATGAGTTGGTGAAAAGGTCCATGCTTTTAGTAACTGTACATTAAGGTCTTGAGTCTGTAACTTTCTACTTCATGTCCTTTATCCTTTTTGTAATATATTAAGATGTGAGCTATAACATGTCATAGGTACAAGTCAAAAGGCAATCTGCCTATTGACTCTACAACTGATTTTGTTTTGTGTCTAGTCAATTGTATCCAGCTGGCCTTCAAAGTATGGCCGGCTGTAGGATGTAGTATATGTATCTCAAGTACTTGTAACTTTCATTTATGCTTTGTAACACTTATAATAGAACTTGAGAAGACAATATACTGCAATCTTAAAAACCATCTCCTTGTGTATTTTGCTATCTTGTTCTGTCTCTTATTTACTTGTGTTCTTTGTATCATCTATTATGGTTAATCCAGTCTCACTATTTGATTAGTCAAGTTAATCTCATCATTGTGTTGTTGTGTTGTAAGTGACCACCCTTCACCGGTCCTCCATTTGGTATAAGAGCTTTCTAGGATCTTGATATAAGATCTTACCATCTTTAGATCCCTCACACATACAAATACGTAACTTTTCAAATGGCAGCCATTTCCAAAACTGATATGGCAACTGGAACTCTGAACAAGTCCCCACTGATCACTCTTGATTACTTTGACACCTGATGCCAAAGAATGGAAGGTTTCATCAGGTCTCTAGACTCAAGAATATGGGAGTCTATTGAAAATGAACCTTACATACCAAGCACCCCTTCTGCCATTGGTGGTGGTATAATCCCCAAGGCTATGGCTAACTACTTAGATGAAGATAGAAAGAGAGTAGAGATTAACCAGAAAGCCATGACAACCCTTCAGACTGCTCTTCCAAACTCTGTATACAGAGGTTTCAAGAAATGCAAAACAGCTAAGCAGCTGTGGGATGCATTGAAACTAATGTATGAGGTTCTTTTGAAGCCAAGAAGAACAAAAAGGATCTTCTGAAGTAGCAGTTTGAAAACTTCACCTTCAAAGTAGGTGAAACCATGACTCAACAATATTTCAGGTATGTTAAGATTATGGATACCCTAATGGATAGAGGAGTTGCTCTTGAAAACAGAGTATTGTAAGGAAGTTCATGTCCTCACTTCCTAGGAAATGGATACACTACTATGTTGTTATCAAGAGAATTGAGAACCTGAAAACTCTCACTCTGAAAGAGTTGTATGGGATTCTGATGCAGTTGGAAACAGAGAGATAGATAATTGAACCTGTTGATTCATCGAGAATACCAGGAATAATCCTTCTAACTATCGTTGATTCACACAGAATACCAATAATCAGGGTCACACTAACACACACGGTGATAGTGAGAACACAGATTTTTCATAAACTTTATTAATCTTTTCACCCATCTCTTACAAACATATAAAGAAACAAAGCAAAAGTCGAATGGGCCACAAAACATAAACGGGCGGAAAACTGGGCCAAATGTAAAGTTCAACAAAATGTAAAAATAAGACAAAAATGTAAATAACTTCTAGCCCAAGTTATGATCGTTTAAGTGAAGCCCCTTTTGATAAGCGATCTTGGGCCTCCAAAAAGGCTAAAGCTTGCTCATCCATGCTTAGGCCCGCATCAGATTCTCAGTGGCTACCAGATGGAGATGAACATGCAAGGTTAATCTAGAAACTCCAATAATCAAATGGGTTCAACCCTTCATATGGTTGAAAGGGATAGCATAGAACCCCAACATCATCTCGTATGCTACCCTAACAACTCACAAAAGGGTCCTTTCATCACCTTCACTAAGACACCAATGGAGAACTACACTCAAGAAAGCCCTTTCCAAGAGACAAGTTCTTCTCAAGCTTTTGTGTCTTCTGATGAAAGTTGTGGTAGCTTTCTTTTCACCCTTGAAGACCTTGACTGTATCCATCCAGATGATTTGGAATACATGGATATAGTCCAGTAGATGGCTCTTCTCACTCATAGAGCCAAGAAGTTCTACAAGTAGACTGGAAGGAAGTTCCCCAGCAATGCAACCAGTGGAAAGTTTGGACTGGACAAAAGCAAAGTTAAGTGTTACAACTGTAACTTGATGGGTCACTTTGCTATGGAGTGTAAGGCACCAAGAACAAATGGTGGCCAAGCACAATCCAGATTGAACTTGTAACACCCGATTATTTATTTATTTTGAAGCCAACAAAGGAAGAAAAGAAATAAAGTCCAAAGTCGAGGGACCAAACTCGTCAACGAGAGAAAATTAGGTATATGAAGATATATGTAGGGAGAGGGCAACCATTACCCTCTCCCTACACTTACATTTTTAGCCAAAAGAAAAAGGAGAAGAGAGAAAGAAGAGAATAAGGCAGAGAAGTTGGTTCGGGTTGATTCGAGTGAGCAAAATCATTGAGAAGCGGGCCAAATCGAACCTCTTCTCGTTGTGGTCATTTGTGTGAGTTCTAGGACCCCTCGTTTACACGTTTTTGAATGATTTAGGGCTGGAACACATCTGAAAATCGAGTTTTTGAGTGTGTGGGTGTTCGACCCGTTTGTGTATGTGTGGGTAGGTGTATGATTCGTTTAGGTCTTGGTTTTGGGCTTGTGTGTGCTTGAATGGTATTGTGGTATGCGTTCCTAAGGTTTAGGATGGTTGATTTGGGCTTAGAATGGGTTTGGATGAACTTGGAGGTCGAAAATGGCAGATTAGGTTCGGGATGAACTGCATTCTGTACCAACTAGGGCTAGGCGACCGAATGGAGGCCATACGGCCGATTGACGTGCGATTAGGGTTCATTTGCATGATTGAGAGCTCATTCGCATGATTGGGGCCAGTCACATAAGTGCTCATCCGCATTAGTTCCATTTGCATTAGGTCCATTCATATAAGTGGCATGGGGAGTCATGCGACTGGGGTCCAGTCACATAAGTGCTTATCCGCATTAGTTCCATTCGTATTAGGTCCATTCGCACGATTGGGTGTTCATTCGCATGGGTGTTCATCTGCATTGGTCCATTCGCATGATGTTAGTCACATGGAGGCCATGCAACTAAAGGGTGTCCATACGCCCGAATAGGGCCGTTGCACCTGAAGAAAAGTGTAGTTTAACTTCTGACTTTCGGGGGAAAGTGCAGATGTAAGTTCTGATGTAAAGGCTCCCGTAAGTCCATGTAAGATGACTGTTGAGGCCTTAGAGAGCATGTTGGGCATGATGATAATGTTTCATGATTATGCTTGTTATGTATGTATGATGTTGCCCTATATAATGTTGATGCATGTGTATGTTATGTTCCTTGTTATGATGTATGTTTATCTTTCCTGTGGCTTTACGTGTTATGTTAATGAATCAAGTGAAAGTATTATGTAACGTAAAGTGAAAGATAAAGAAAAGAGGAACACGAAGTTAGAATGCATGCATTAATGAAAGATGAAAGTAAAGAAAGTCTTGCAAGCATAGTATGTCGGGACACGCCATTAAAAGGTGTTAGCCCAACGGTGTGCGGGTTCGCTACCCCGGGAGGATGCACATCGGGGTCTTTCTTTGTGATTGACCATTTGTATAACCCCAATGCTGCATACCCTAGGTACTGCGATCAAGGGTGCGATGCACCGTTACAGCTGGTCTATGATAGACCTAGGTCCAGTACCAGGAATAGCTGGGTATTGCACATAGCAGTGGTACACCTAAACTCTACCCTAGGTACTGTGACCAGAGGTGCGATGCACTGTTATAGCTGGTCTATGTTAGACCTAGGTCCAGTATCAGAGAATAGCTGGGTAAAGTTTATGGTGGAAGGAAAATAAAGAAGTGTTGATTAAGATGAAAGCATGAAAGATTAAAGAGAAAATAATGATATTATCTATGTGTACGTATAATGTATGATCGCATGAAAGTAAAGAACAGTTTTAACGAAAGAAAAATATGTTTTATTTTATAAAACTAGAACTTACTCAGCAACGCTGACTTTGATGTGTTTCCAGTTGGCAGGTAATGATTGCTGAGGATGGCACGAGGTGGCTACTCAGATCTTTTGGGATGACATTCATTTATATAATACTTTTGTGATGTAATGCAACAATGTATTTTGTAACTGATTAACGATGTATTATTTTGCAAAAGTTTTTATGATGAAATGAGATGTCATTTTTGAATGTTTCCGCTACAATATTTTAGTAAGATAAATGAAAATGTATGTTTTATGCGCAATGATTTACTAGCTGTAGGCGTCCCGGGAACGGGGCCTTACAGAACTACACTGATAAGGCTACCCAGAGTGAGAAGCCAAAGCAGCATGCTGTTGTTGCTATTGAAGAAGGAGGTTTTTACTTGAGCTTTCACAACTCTTAGGAAAATCTTTCGAATTCATTTTAGCTTCGGAAGCTTTTTCATTAAAACTTCCAAAGATAATTTACCTTTGGAAGCTTTTTGACTTCCAAGAAAACTACTTTTTGAGCAAAAGCAAACTACTTTTTAAGAGGTGGGACCGACATCCGGATTTCAAAGTTTATCCTCTTTCATTAAACTTTGTCTTAAATCCTTTTTCACATATAAAACCAACGGTTCCCCCTCTTTCTATCATCTTCTTCTTTCCTCCAAACCTAAATCCCAAATTTCTCTCTGAAATTACCTTTGCTCATCTTTCTTCATCCTTAAGCTTCCTTAAAATGGCCAACCTTAATCGCAGAAATGACCTGAACTTTTCCATGCAGTTACATAGGAAACATAACCACGTTGCTCTGTTACACTCTGAGAAAGATCCACATTTCTCAGAGGTTTGCTGTTTCTTAACTCTATCCAACTACTTCACCTCCCTAACCATTGATCCTACTCTTTATGAGGATCAACTGCTAGAATTTTGGAAGACCTGCCAAGAGGTCGTCGTGGATGGGGAGAAAGGCACTGTTTGCCACAGTGTAGGGGAGAATAGTCTTCATCACTCCGGCCATCATCCACATGCATATTCAGGTGGATGATTAAGAAGGCGAGGTGTTCTTTCCTAAAGAAGCTATTAACTAGTCCTTCGCGTAGATGTGCTGTGAGGGAGACTTCTCTGTCAAGACCTTTAGGAAAAGGAAGGTCTCATCCCAATGGAATTCCCGCTCCATGTGGTTATCCATAACTTATCAAACAAGAATGGTGGATGGGACCAGATTCCTAAAGATCTCTCCTTCATTGTTCATGGGATGGTTCAGGGAGTCAAATTCAGGTACTCTCAGTTTATTTACACTAATTTGCTTGCAAACTTAGACTCCTTAGAGTACTATATGTCCCTAGATATGTTCAATACATTCTTAACTGTGAACTGGGCTCATAGTTAAAGGAAACAAGTAATACTCTTAAATTGGGACAAATGAAGCTCAACATCTTTAAAATATTAAGAAAGCCCACTGTTGGCTTCTCTGGGGTAGAAATAGCCCTTGTCCCAAAAATATTAGAGCTCATTGCTCAATATGACAACCTAGCAGCACCAGCTAGTGTTGAACCCACACCTTCTACATCCCAAGCACCTCAACAACCACACATCACCCTCAGCTATCAAAGAAAACACAAACGAACCCCTACACAGACTATACAGTCTATGCAGGACCCTATATACTCACCCACATAGGAAGAAGTGGACATTGGAGTTCTCACTTCTCCTGAGGAGCAGACCACTCCCATTATTTCAATGATCAGTGTTGAGGTTCCTCATGCTCAGCCCGATGAGCTCATAAGCTCAAATGCCTTAAGCCATCATTCTAAGTCTCAACACTCAAGTGATCAACTTCAGGGGACAGTTACCAACCCCAACCTTTGAACTTAAACCAACCAGTTCCTAACCTTGACTTCTATACTGATGAAGATCTAGGTTTCGGTGAGTACCATGGATCTCTCTTCTTTTCCCCTACTCAAAGCGCGATGAGTGCTCATGAGTCTCCTACTTCTTGCCCACATCAGTCACCCACTATTGAGGTGGACACTTCTGAACCTGTTCAGGATGTCCATATGGAAGAGGCTCTCACTTTTGCAAGTGATTCAATCATTAAGACCTCAACCATGGCAACTCAGCCCACTGACATCTCAACTGAGGCTGTCAGTGAGCAGAGAAAATCCAACAGCCAAGAACCTGAAGCTGGTGGTGAGAGAGAGGACTTTGGTCCAATCATCTCATCCCCAATAATTCTTCTGATGAAGATGAGGGGAATTTAAGTCTAAAGTTGCAAAAACTATCCAAAACATGCACCTATTTAGTCTCCAAGGTCAGTCACCTTGAATCTCAAGTGACTACCTTGGAAAATAGGGTCAATGATCAACAACTTGAGATTTCTTATCTTAAGGAAAAACTAGCTGGGAGACCTTTAGAGGAGCTCAACTAGGAACACAAGAACATGTGGAGGTGATTGACCTAACTCCTAGCTCACCTATGCAAGTGAGTTATGCTACCAAAAAGGGGGAGAAAGTCATTACAATCACAGAACCTGGGAGTTCTTCAGAGAGTATGGACATTAAGGACTCACCATCCTCACTTGCAATTGTGCATACTCAGCAACTTCCTCAAGTTCATATTGATGTGGAATCCATAGAATCCTTCATACAGAGTCTGTTTGAGAAAGGAATAACAAGGGCTATGTCATCTCCACCAACTTCAAATCACATCATTGGGTGGAGGCATGACAGCAACAGAAGAGCCCTCATCATTCTTAGAGTTCATGGGCAGCAAGAGGTTTTTAACTTTTAGACCTTGAACTTCTATAAAGGTCTGGATCTAGTCAACATGCCACTTGTCAACCAAAGCCAATCAAGATAAGCTGACAGGCTGGCTCAAAGAATCCAAGACAGAATCACTGCAGAGTTCAGCTTCAGAAGGAGACTAAGGCAATCAAGAAATGTCATCTGTCAACTGGGTATTGAGGTAGACCCTAAGATTAGTTTCATAAGGGAAACCTTGACTGAAGGCCCAGTGGCAAAACTTGAGAGCCCTGTCTCATCATCATCAGTTGCTGCAGAGATTCATACCCTTTTTAAGACACCTGCTGGTGAATGTGTATCTCAACCTCTCTCTGGCCGGAGCTTGGAGGCTACACCAAGCAATGAAGGCCAAATCTCTCTCCACCATAAGTCACAAAAGGCTGTGAGTGACAAAGGGAAAAGAAAGATGACATTTGAGGAGATTGAGGTGGAGGAGAGAGAGAGGAAAAGGAAGCTGAGGGGAGAAAGTTTATATTCCGGGTCTGCAAGACTCATGGAAACTGCTATTAGGGCTACCCCTAGACCAAACACTCAGGATGATAAGTTGAGGTAGTTAGGATCAGTTACTTATAGATCAGGACCTATGACATTGACAATGTCATTTCTCTCCTCTTAGAGAAATTAAATGAACTGGTTGACATGGAAAGGTTAAATAAGAAGAAAGAGGTAGAATATGCTAAGCTACTGGTACAAATGAAAGAAGAAAGAAGAAAGAAAAGATTATTAAGCATGTGTCTACTCTCTCCCCAGTTTAAGAAAGTCCTACACATGAGGATGTGGTTCAACAAGAACCTCAGGTAGATAAAGACGAAAACAGATCAAGATGATCAACTACCTGAGTGCCACAAGCTTGTATCAGGTAAATGCACTTTTTCCCTTATCCTATGACTATGTTGAGTTTAAGTATCTCAAACAACTTGAACTTGAGATAGTCAAGGAAAGAAAGACCACTAAAAGGAAGCTAAGGGAAGAAGCTGCTAAGTCAAGAGCCATCATCCAGAAGAGTATGAAGAAATCTGCAGACATGTAGAGGAATATGAGCTTCTTGAAGCTGTATGGATTCTTCAGAAGGAGACTTGGCCACAGCAGGGTCAAACTCCCTCTCCTTCTGAACCTGTGAGAGAGGAAGACCCAACTGAGAAAGACAAAAGGATGGCTTCAAAGCCAAAGCTAAAGAAAAAGAAAGAAACATCCTTTTCTGAACCTCAGGATGAGTCAGAACATCCTGAGGATGTGCAGCCAGAGGATGCTCCATCAACTCCTATTCAAACAACTCCTCTAGCATCAGGAAGACCCATCTTGTCCTGGACATACACCACAAATCCGGAAAGATGGCATGTCATTAGAGATCAAGGCATTGAGGATGTTTACACATGGCAGGACATGTTCAATCTGCCTTTGCATGATCTATTTGATATGAGAAGACATTTTGAGAGTCTGAGTGATCCTGATCATCTCATGAAGAAATGGATGGTCATCATCATAATGAGGACTGTTGATATCTGAAGTCTTCAAAGTGTTTTGGTAGCATCAGCCTAGGGGGAGTTTGTAAGGAATATATGTTAAGACTAATACAACTCAAACACTTACAGTCTCCTACATGCATGCACAAGTGCATTGAAGAAGAATGCTTTGGAATTTTCACACATGCAACAGAAATATTCTAAGTGTGAAATCTTCCGAAGCCAAGACCAATATCTTCCGAAGCCAAAGATGAAGTCTTCCGAAGCTTCAGAGACAAATTCTTTCGAAGCCAACACTTGAAAACAGATTTCTTCCAAAGACTTTTAGTATACATGCTTTATATGATGTACTTTACATAAAGCTGGACCCCTTTCCACTACGACTCTGTAAAGTCACCAACTTGCATGAGTTGGTGAAAAGGTCCATGCTTTTAGTAACTATACATTGAGGTCTTGAGTCTGTAACTTTCTACTTCATGTCCTTTATCCTTTTTGTAATATATTAAGATGTGAGCTATGACATGTCATAGTCACAAGTCAAAAGGCAATCTGCCTATTGACTCTACAATTGATTTTGTTTTGTGTCTAGTCAATTGTATCCAGCTGGCCTTCAAAGTATGGTCGGCTGTAGGATGTAGTATATGTATCTCAAGTACTTGTAACTTTTCTTTATGCTTTGTAACACTTGTAATAGAGCTTGAGAAGACAATATACTATAATCTTGAAAACCTCTCCTTGTGTATTTTGCTATCTTGTTCTATCTCTTATTTACTTGTGTTCTTTGTGTCATCTATTGTGGTTAATCCAGTCTCACTGTTTGATAATCAAGTTAATCTCCTCATTGTGTTGTTGTGTTGTATGTGACCACTCTTCACCGGTCCTGCAAGGTATATCCCACCTTGCGAACAAACATTTCATTAAGTTCACCGATAGGGGTATATGTGGTAGCTCTATCAAAAGTGAGAGATAAATGTCCATCTTTTTTGCCATCCCAAGCTTTACTTTTTTGTTTTTCACCTTCCTTTTTGTTTTTCGAGAAGGCATACCTGTAATTATAATAAAAAATCATTAGTTACAATAATTGAATAACATAGTAAATAAATAATTTATAATAGTAATTATCATCCAATGCGTGGCTTCTGGGACCTCGAAATAAAGGAAGTGGAGGTTCCCTCACGCCATCATATCCATGACTCATGACATTAGTCTTGAGATATACCAAAACAATCCACAGTGATATCATCTCTTGAAATTATTCGAATGAATTGCAACATTATTGAAATTGTTTCCAATAATCACATGTTTCGTTTGATGTTTTAGGTAATTTTTTATTTTTCTAATTATAGCTAACTCTTTTTGTTTCTCATAAGTAAAGTTTAAATTAACTTTAGTGGAGCGTTATTTGGTTCATATAAATAAGTGCAATGAAGTAAACTATTTTACTAGTTTAAATAATTTTCAATCAATTTTCAGTTAACTAAATATCAACGTCTAAGCATTTTTCAACCATTTAAACAAATAGTTTACATCAAATGCTCAAATATAACTAAACAATTTTCAACAAATTTTTAACTAACTAAATAGCATATACTATACACAAATACCTAAATCCTTTTCTCAAATCTATTTAAACAAATAGTATACATCAAATGCCCAAAATACACAAATACCTAAATATCAACTTCAAACCAACTAAATACATTGCTTAACTAAGTATAAATTTAAACATATACTATATGTTATCTCACTAATTCACCATATTGAATATGTTTTTTAACCTAAAAGTTAAACAAATCCTTTAACAAATCTTATTCAATCAACTAAATATCAACATATAAACATCTTTTAACAATAATTAACATAAACAAGCATAACTTTGTGTTTAAAAAAAATAAGAAAAAAAGAAAATGCTTACCTTACGTTGAAAGCAAGAGTAGGTAGACGGAAGAGGGGACGCTGGTAAATGTGGTCGACGGTAGTAGTAGGAGGTTGACAGGGGAAAAAGCAGAGGAGGTCGAGGGCACGTAGCAAGGGAACAAGTCGGAGGTTGGAGGGTGGACGTCGGACGTAAGAGGTTGAGGGTGGAGGTTGAGGATGGAGCTCGATCGACGAATGGAGTTGAGAGTGGAGGTCACCGGTGGTTGCGCAAAGAGCTGCTAGGGCAAGAAGGAAGGTGTTGGACCAAAAGAACCAATGAGCCAAGATCAGAAAACCTCTAAGTCCCACATGATATCACAATAACTGCTAAAAGCCTCATCAGCAGTTTGACAAGTACTGAAAACTCCAACAGCTGAAGATCAAGTGCTGAAGACTTCAACAGCTGAAGAACTAAAGTGCTGAAGTTCAACAGCTGAAGAACACAAGTACTGAAGCTGAACAGCTGAAGAACACAAGTACTGAAGCTGAACAGTTGAAGAACACAAGTGCTGAAGCTGAACAGCTGAAGAACACAAGTGCTGAAGCTGAAGTCCAAAGTGCTGAAGTACAACAGCTGAAGAGTTTACAAGTGCTGAAGATCAACAACTGATGTACAAAGTCTGAAGACAAAGACTGAAGACATCAGCTGATGATATCTACTGAAGTCATCAGCTGATGAAACGTCTGAAGTTCAAGTCTGAAGATCAAGTACTGAAGTTTCAGTAGTTTGTCACAACAGCTGAAGAGTACTTCTTCAGTAGTTGTGATATCAGTAGTTTTATATTTTTACTTTCAGTAGTTTTATAAAACGACTGAAGAGCTTGTTCTTCAGTCGTTGTAGTTTCAGTAGTTTTATGTTTTTCAGTAGTTATAATAACTGAAAACACTTAGTAGTTTTGTAAGGAGATGTCAGCTATTTTGACATCTTCAGTAGTTGTGTTTTAGTTGAAATAATTCTGTTAGATGTCACTATCAAGTGACATCAGCAGACGTCACATCTCTTATATAAAGAGGTGTCGACCTAATTGTAATTGTGACATTTCGTTACCACGAAAGCGAATATTGAATGAAATATATTTGCAGAAATTCTCTCTCTATAACCGTCTTTGTTCTTCATTGAATATCGTTTCGTTCTTGTGAATTGGCTAATTCATTGTTAGAATTCCGCTGCTATACTCTCCAATCAATCGAACATAGATCACTGATCCTAACAAGTGGTATCAGAGCTGGTTAATCATTGATCGATCTAACAATTGATCATTGAAACTGCTAATTGATATCTGTGTTTGATTGAATTAGCGTATTCGCAAGAACTGGTTATAGAGTATTGAATTTCTATCGCTTTCGTTCATTTATTTTGAGATCTCTTTTGGTTCAATTGGTTGTTGCGTTTTGTTCTAAATTTGTTTTAGCTTAATCGAATTTGATTGAATCTGAGATGACGACTCCTTCTAATGATCCTCACAATACCGGTTCCTCAACCAAGCCTCCAATGCTGGTTAGGACCGAGTATAACATATGGCAACGAAGAATGCTTCATCACCTGTCTGTTAACAGTTCAGGTTGTTGGACATCTGTGGTACATGGACCACATAAGCCTATGGTGAACAATCCGGAAACCAATCAAATGGTTCCGAAGAAGAAGGAACAATACTCTGATGAAGATCGGAAACTATTTGAGATTGATGCTAAAGCCCATGGAATTCTGGCCATGGCACTTCCTAATGAAATCTATTCAGGGCTTATGCATCATGAAACTGCTCATGATCTCTGGAATGCCCTGAAGGAATAATTCGGTGGCACAGATGAGGTCTTAGCAAACAATAGAGAAATCCTTGCCCAACAATATGAGACATTCTCTCATAGAAAGGGTGAGACACTGACTCAAAAGTTTGAGCGCTTTTCCTGCTTGATCTCTGAGCTGAAAATGGTGAAACAGAAATACACCAATAGCCAGATGAACAACAGGTTCCTCAGATCACTGCCTGAGAGATGGGACACATACACTATTGTCCTACGCTCCAGTGCAAATCTGGATAGCCTATCTCTCACCCAACTTCATGGGAACTGCTTACATTTGAAAGAGAGATAGAGCAGAAGAGGAAACTGTCCTCATCAGGAAAGCTCACTGATGACTTGGTACTAGGGAATACTACCTTGGTTGGTCATGAGTCAGAATATGCTGCATCTGAAAGCAATTATGATAAGCATATTGATTTCTCTTCAAATAGTTCTGATCATGCATTTGTTGGTATTGAGAGTCAATCTGGCTGTAATAGTGACAATTTATGCTTCATCATGGATGATCTGAAGGGAATTGCTGATGATGATTTAGAAGAGATGGATATTCTAAGCCAAATGGCCTTAGTTAATATCAGATCTCAGAAGTTCTATAAGAGAACTGGCAGGAAATTTCCTGGACTCTCTGGCAAAACCAAAGTTGGTTTTGACAAGAGTAAGTTGAGGTGTCACAAATGCCAAAGGCTGGGACACTTTGCAAGAGAGTGTAGATCAACTGGGTCTAATTCTTCTGCACCCTTGTGACTTTTCCTAGTACTAGTCCACAAAACAGAGGGCAACATCCTGCTGGTTCTGGTCATCATTCACATCCGAGATCTCCTGCATACTTTGTTCCCCAGGGTCAAATGTCATATCCTTATCCCTGCTATTATATGCCTCAACCAAATCCTGTTCAAGCTCCAATTGCACAACAACCACAAGCATTGCCTGAACCAAAACCTTCCCAATCTCATCAACAAACTCAGCCTCAACAACACAGCTTCTTCACCCCAGGAGTTGTTGACTGGAGCAGTTTACCAGATGACTTGTCTGGTCATGAACAACTGTTCTCAGGTGCTGGTCAACATGGTGGTGAAAGTCCCTTTGGAAATCTAGCTCTTATGGCTTTGGATTCTGCTGATACTTCATCCACTAATGCCTCTACACCAAAGGTATCACAGGTATCCTCTGAGGCAAAAGCCAATTATGTTCTGAAACATGCATAGCAGCATTTGCATCTATTAGAGAAGCAAATGTAGGTTTAATCAACAAGAACATTGAGCTAGAACAAATAATTTCCAAAAGCAAAGCTGAATTTGAGTCTGTGCTTAATGATAAAAATGATGAGATTTACAAACTTAAATGCCAAATAACTGATGATAAGGCTAGGGAAGAGATACTTCTAGAGAAGTATAAAGATCTCAAAGAAACCCTTGCAGTTACCCAGGTAGAGTGTGATAGATGGGTACAATCATGCAGAGGTTTTGAAATGCTTCTTAGTAAGCAATCTGCTTCCAATGTGAAGTTTGGCATTGGTTTAATCACACTGCTCCACCTACAGATTTTACTCCCAGAGCAGAGGTAGAATTTGATGGTGAGAGTAATAACCAATCCATCTCATCATGTGATCTACTTTCTGATACAGCACAATCAGAAGTAGAAGTCAGCACCAAGCTCTCTCAGAACCTATCAGCTGATGTTGATGGTTCCACTGTTGACACTCACATGATCAATGAGTTGATCAACTCAGGAGTTAATTCTGAAAGTCCTGAAAGGACTAGAGAGCAGGATTTAACACCTGAAGTTCAAACTCCAACTACTGCCAGTACTGAAAAGAAGAAAACTATCAGTAGAAAGAGTTTGAAGACTACTAAAGAGGTAGTCAAGAAAGCAAACAATGCTTCCAAAGCATTGAAGAGCAAGTCTTCAGTTGCTTCACCCTCTTAGTTGATGATCAACCTAAGATGAAGAAGAAACCATGTGAAGTATGTCGTTTGTTCAATCATCTTACAGATGATTGCTGGTACAAAAGAGGTTCCAAACTCAAACATAAAGAAGAAATTAAAGAGAAAATGGTAAAAATGAAAACGGAGTTTGAGACCACATTTGTATCAGCAACATCAAATCCTGTAACCCTTAAGTCCTCAAAGAAATCCAAAAAGGAAGGGGTTAAACAGGTGACAGCTGAGAGTGCTCAGAAGAAGAAGGTGCAACATAGGAACTTATCAAACTCCACTGGCAATGTGTCTGATGAGCTGAAAGCTTTATCACAAAATCAGACACAACTGGTTATGATGGTTCAACATCTATTGGGAAGAGTTAACCAATTAGATGCTCCTATGTTGAAACCACAGAAAAGGAGATCCAAGCCAAAGGATTCCTCTTCTTCACCATCTTCTTTCTCTCAAGCTGTTGTTACTAATAAACATGTTAGTTTACCATCTGTTGATGAGACCAGGCCCAAAACCAAAAAGGTTTGGGTCTCCAAAACTATATTTCAAAGGGAATCAAAAGGCAGTTTAGCATCCCACGGACTCTAGAACAAAATGGAGTAGTGAAGAGAAAGAACAGGACCCTAATTGAAGCTACAAAGTCCATGCTGGCTGACTCTGGTTTGCCACTGACCTTTTGGGCTGAAGCTGTTAACACAACTTGCTATATGCAGAATAGAGTCTTAGTAAATCAGAGGTTGATGAAGAGTCCATGTGAAGTTCTTCATCACTTGGCTCCACTAATTTCATTTTTCAAAGCATTTGGGTGTCCCTGTTTTATTCTCAACACAAAGGATCAACTCCATAAATTTGATCCTAAGGTGGATGCAGGGTATTTTGTTGGTTATTCATCTACTTGCAAGGCATACAGAGTCTTCATCTGCAGAACAAAGATAGTTGAAGAGACTTTGCATGTGAAGTTAATGAATCTCCTTTGGACAAGATTCCACAAAACCCTGTGGAGTTGTTTGATTTGGACATACTGCAATATGTTCCTTATCAACCTCCAGCTGTTGCAGATCCTGTGGATAAATCATCTTCTGCAGTATGTCTTCCACCTGGTGGTATTGATGATGATGATGATAACATCAATACTCACCTATTCAAGTTTAGTGACCAACTGCCTGTGTCTGCTAAATTTGATGTTCCTGTAGCTTCAGCAGTTCCATCCACAACAAATGCTGATGAGATCTCTGTTTCCTCTACATCTTTTGAGTTACCATCTAATTCTTGGTTTCAAGAGTCTGCATCAACATCTGCTGCTGCTGAAGGTTCTACAAACACTTGCACAGATCTCATTGTTTATCAAGAACTGAAGAATCACCCCATGTCTCTGATTATTGGTGATATCAATGCTGGTGTTTCAACAAGAAGTCAATTGTCTAACTTCTGCTTCTATGCTCTCTTCATCAGTCAGCTAGAGCCAAAGAACTACCATGTTGCTTTGAGAGACAATGGATGGGTTGAAGCTATGCAGCTTGAGCTACTTCAGTTCAAGAAACAGCAAGTGTGGGAACTGGTTCCTCTTCCCCCAGGTAAGTGTGCAATAGGCACTAAATGGGTGTTTAGGAACAAAACTGATGAAAATGGGCTTATTGTTAAGAACAAGGCTAGACTGGTTGTACAGGGGTTTTCACAAGAAGAAGGTATTGACTATGATGAAACCTTTGCCCCTGTAGCCAGACTAGAGGCAATCTGATTGTTTTTAGCCAATACTGCATTCCACAATCTTAAGTTTTTCAAATGGATGTCAAAAGTGCATTTTTATATGGTAAAATAAAGGAAGAAGTTTATGGTGTCAACCACCAGGCTTTGAGGATAATAAACATCCTGAATGGGTGTATAAACTTGATAAGGCTCTTTATGGGTTGAAACAAGCTCCTAGAGCCTGGTATGAAACACTCTACTTTTCTTCTTAAGAATAATTTCACCAGAGGCCCATTGATAAAACTTTGTTTATTAAGGAGGTGGATCAGCATAAGCTACTTGTTCAGATTTATGTTGATGATATCATTTTTGCATCCTCTGATCCCCAGTTGTGTGATGATTTTACAACATTAATGAAAAAGAGGTTTGAAATGAGTGCAATGGGAGAATTACAGTTCTTTCTAGGCTTGCAAATTAAACAAAAGGCTGATGGAACCTTTATTCATCAGTCAAAATATACAAAAGATCTTTTGAATAAGTTTGATTTACAAAACTGTAAGCCCTGTTCTACTCCCATGTGCAACACCACACAACTGGATGCTGATCAGAAAGGTAAAGCTGTTGATGAAACACTTTACAGATGTATGATTGGGTCCTTGATGTATTTAACAGCTTCTAGACCAGATATTATGTTTGCTACATGTGTTTGTGCTAGATTTCAGGCTGCTCCTAAAGAGTCTCATTTGATTGCAGTCAAGAGAATCTTTAGATATTTGCAAGGTACACAATCTCTGGTTTATGGTATTCCACTGGACACTCTTGCAAATTAGTTGCTTTTTCAGATAGTGACTATGCAGGGTGCAAGTTAACTAGAAAGTCAACTTCTGGTGGTTGTCAATTCCTAGGCAACTGTTTGATTTCTTGGCAGAGTAAGAAACAAACATCTGTTGCTACATCACTGCTGAGGCCGAGTACATTGCTGCTGCAAGTTGTACTTCTCAGGTACTCTGGCTTCAGAACCAACTTCTGGATTATGGCATTACAGAGACTAAGACTCCATTATTAATGGATAGTGCTTCAGCGCTGTGTATTGTCAAAAATCCAGTCCAGCACTCTAGGACCAAACATATAGAGATCAGACATCATTTTATTCGGGATTGTTTGAAAAAGGTCTGATTGATCCTAAGTTTGTGCCTAGTGCTGATGAGCTTGCAGTTATTTTTACTAAGCCTTTGGATTGTTCTACTTTCCAAAACCTTGTGTTAAGGCTTGGTATGCTGCAGCTAGAATAAGTGACAACTACTGATGATTTCAGTAATAATTACTGGTGATCATTGGTAACCATGTCACATATAAGTACTGCTGAGTCCTTTCACCCTTAGTAGTTTTTATAACTACTGACGGCTAAATGCCTCACAAGTACTGAAGTACTTTATCTAGTTCCAAACTACTGATGAAGTTACAACTACTGATGTAGTTACAACTACTGAAATCAGTACAAACAGATAAGTACTGATGTCCTATGAAACACCTGAAAAGCAAATGCAAAGTCTGAGGTAAGTGTTGAGGACAGTATGAAACAGCTGAAAGGCTATGAATTGACGAAAACTACTGAAGAGAACTTTCTCTTCAGTTGTTTCTACAACTGCTGTTTCATTCTAAACAACTGAAGCAAAACCATGTCTTCAGTAGTTTTATAACTACTGATGACTAATACCAAGTCTTCAGCTGTTTACAACAACTGATACAAAACCACTGTCTTCAGTATTTTCACAACTACTGCTGATGACAAACACCAAGTCCTCAGTTGTTTCATCACCTGAAGTCAAAACCATGGCTTTCAGTAGTTTTCTAACTACTGATGCCTAAAACCACGAATTCAGCTGTTCAAACGTCTGAAAGGGTAATACCATGTCAACAGTCGTTTAAAACTACTGATGACTAACACCAAATCCTTTAGTCGTTTTCTAACCCGTACCCTATATATCCCTGACCTAATCCTTCAGAGCTCATCTTCTTCAAATCTAACGTTCATCTCTCCAAAACTACTCTCTCCTAAATGGCGTCCATGCACCTCAACCGCGACACAACTGTGTAGCTTACCTCACCAACGCCATTCTGGGCTAAGTTCGATAATGCATTGATCTTATGGTCCAGTCACAATACAAAACGGCTTTCCTTCTCAATCCAATCCTTCTTGCCGAATCCCTTAACCAGTTTTGGATGAACGTCACCCTCACCACTGGGGAGAACAACACAGCGTCTCTCCGGTCGGTCGTCAACAACCACGAAGTGGTCATCACTCCTCCCGAATACTTCGTCAAACTCTACACCTGGATGATGCCACTTCTCTTGCTGGATATCCAAAGGGCACAACTATTTTATCCTTTGCCCACCATGGATATCAGGGAAACCTTAGTGCCTCCACCATACTGAAGAAACATTTCCATGACGCTGAACGTCTAATCTCTCACATGGTAATGTCTGTTTGGCTCCTAAGACTTCGTCTTGGGATCAAATGTCTACAAAGTGGCAGCAGGTAATGTATTCCATTCTTGAGCAACAGCCTTTAAATTTTTCAGAAATAATATTTTCAGAGCTCAAGGATATGGCTCAAAAACTAACTGCTAACCGTTGGATATTATATCCGCGATTCATAATGGCCATAATTACAAACCAGCTTCAAGCTGAGGGACTTGTTGGCCTGGGAGTCCCTGCTATGGCTGTTTTGCCTGAAGTATACTCCCGGCACAACTCTGACCAATCACTCAAAATGGCTGCCAAGCTGCGCAAACCCACGCAGCTGGAACCCACAGCCACCACCTCCAAATCAAATCCCCACCAAACCCACCAATAAGAAAACCAAAAAGGCTACTCAGGGAAATGAGTCCCCTGAGGATGCCCCTGCAATACAAACGCAGGCTATATCCACTGGTTATAACCCCCTAGTGGATATAACGACTCTTCCAGCCATAGCCGCTCAGGATTCCTCTCAACAGGAGCCTGCAGCAACCACACAAGGGGTACCCACACATCTGGGATCTTCCTCACTTGAGGAGATTGCCATTGAAGAGCACCTTCCTCCCCAGGTGCAGACTGCTTCTACCCCATCACCCCATGCAACCGCCCCCCAAAGTCCTACATTGCTTGTTGCACAAGTGCTGACTCAATTGCACTCATCACCCCCTCCCCAGATACCATTACTACTGGGAACACCTCTACCATTGAGAGGGAGGACCAAAGTGCAGCTGAGAACCCACAACATAGGGGTTAAAATGTCCTTCTCCTAGTGTAGCAATGGAGATTGGAACTTCTGGTGAGGCTGCCACTTCTCCTGCGTCAGCATATGATCATGTTGTAGTTGGTACCATTACTAAGACCTTACCAGAGGCAACTGCTGATGATGGACATAGTCCTGAGGCAGGAAGTCCCCAGTTCCAAGACAAAGGGGCACATGCTACAACTGAGCTACACTCAATGCATGTTCATCCTGATCCTATCAGGAGGTCAGGTGATTCAGTATCTACTGATGATGACCTGGGCTTCTTTTACGATGTATTGCCCAAAACACCATCCTGGAGGAGGAGGTGAGCAGACTCAAAGAGCTGCTTGCCAAAACTTCTAAGGACCAAAGACCATCTGCCTCCACCAACCCCCAAATGGCACCTTCAGTTGAAGGTTCCCCAAACACTTTACCCTCTCACTCCAATGAGCCTCCAGCTTCTACTTTTGGCACTATCTCTCCGGGACAGAACCCCCCAGAGCAGATGGTTGCTGTATTCCAACAATCCATACCTCTCATCACTCCCATTATCAATGAAATTGTTACTAAAGCCATTGATGAGAGGATTTCCTCAACTCTACAACCACTGATTGATAATGCTGTGCAAAAGACACTTTCTGCGGTACAAACCCCTACCACCAATGCATCCAAAAAGGGGGAGAGTACTGCAGTGAAAGAAAAGAAGAGGAAAAGAACTGAGGATGAGAAGGCAAAAGAACAAATCCAGGAGTTGGAAAAACAAAAGCAACAACAACTGATCACTTACAAGAGAAAGAAAAGTGCTGATGATCAACCTACTGTTGAAGAAAAATCCTTGGAAGAGCTGGTAAAAGATGCAGATGACACACACAGCCGATCCATGGATAAAATCATGAGCAACTCTTCAAGCAAGGTTTTGATACAGCCACATTAGATAGTGAGATCAGAAGTTGGAAGTGGAGGAGATTCAAACCGATGGGCTGGGTATGATGTACTGGAGAAAGAGAGATTGGAGATCATGATCCGTTTCATTGCCAAATACTTAGGAAGATCTTTGATGGAGATTCGTGCATGGACCAGAGACAGTATTCTGGCTATAGCCACCAGAATCTGTCTGTCTGAGCAATTCCATAAGGGGATTATCATTGAAGCCCTTGATGAGGCTGGGGCTGGAAAAAGGTTTGAAATGGCAAGACTTACAAAAGCTAAACTCACAACCAAAATGCTGGAACAACCTTCCCTTTCACCCACTCAAAAACAGCCTACCCCTCAAATCTCCAAACCAATCTCAAAGCCCAAATCCAAACTTCCTCAACCCTCAAACCAACTCCCTTACCATCTAAACCAACAGCCGATGATGCACCTAAGAAGAAGAAGAGAAGGGTGTTGAGGCTAGAAGAAGAAGAAGAAGAGGATGATGTGGAAGAAGATAGGCTGCCTATGTCTGCAGTTCTAACATTGGCGAAAGCCAAACCTATGCCCATCACTCCCACCTCACAGATGGATGCTGTGAGAGTAAAGATTGAAGAAGAGGGCAGCAAAAGCTTCATCATGATGAAATGCTGAAAAGCATTGACAAAACTTATGCTGCTTCGTCATCAATTATTAGTATGAAGAAAGAAGCTCTGAGGTTGTACACTCTCGCCAACACATTTCAATATCAGAAGGAAAGGGTGAGAGTATGGTCTGATCCTAGGGTGGCTCACAGGATTGTAAAGAAAGACATTCCTTCGAGATACAAGGGTCAAGTCAAGAGGATCGTAGATGAAGAGATCACAGTGCCCTTGTAGTATCACCCTGGGAGATTGTCGAAGATTCAAGAAGGCCTACGAGACTAAACAACCACCCCAGAAGATGCTAGAGAACATAATTATTAAAAAGGGGTTAGTCTACAAGAGGCTTGAGAACTTCAAACAAAATGAGCTCAGTCTGTTACTTGAAGGAACTCATCCTGATGAGTTTGCATACAGACAGATTACGACAGTTGAGCTCAAAAGTGGCAAACAGGCCAAGTACATCTCAGAGCTGTATGGGCGAGAAGGATTGTTTGATGGTGAAGCCGAGAACTGACCATGGAAGAACAAATCATGTTTCTCAGGGCATACACCAGAGAATCCTACAGGCTTATACACGGGAAGTAGATCTCATGAATGGATAACAACTCTGTGTCCAGTTCCCCAAAACAGAGTTCCCATTCATATCTTGCCAAACAAATATCTGAGATTTCTTCCTAGGCCGGAGCTTATATGGGTCATCTTCTCTACTGATCAAGAAGGAAAAGACCAACCTTTTTGCTAACAATAAGTGGGATAATAAATAAATTAGAGGTTTTGGCTGCATTGGTTCAGGGGGAGTTTGTTGGACCAAAAGAACCAATGAGCCAAGATCAGAAAACCTCTAAGTCCCACATGATATCACAACAACTGCTGAAAGCCTCATCAGCAGTTTGACAAGTACTGAAAACTCCAACATCTGAAGGTCAAGTGCTGAAGACTTCAACAGCTGAAGAACTAAAGTGCTGAAGTTCAACAGCTGAAGAACACAAGTACTGAAGCTGAACAGCTGAAGAACACAAGTACTGAAGCTGAACAGCTGAAGAACACAAGTGCTGAAGCTGAACAGCTGAAGAACACAAGTGCTGAAGCTGAAGTCCAAAGTGCTAAAGTACAACAGCTGAAGAGTTTACAAGTGCTGAAGATCAACAACTGATGTACAAAGTCTGAAGACAAAGACTGAAGACATCAGCTGATGATATCTACTGAAGTCATCAGCTGATGAAACGTCTGAAGTTCAAGTCTGAAGATCAAGTACTGAAGTTTCAGTAGTTTGTCACAACAGCTGAAGAGTACTTCTTCAGTAGTTGTGATATCAGTAGTTTTATATTTTTACTTTCAGTAGTTTTGTAAAACGACTGAAGAGTTTGTTCTTCAGTCGTTGTAGTTTCAGTAGTTTTATGTTTTTCAGTAGTTATAATAACTGATAACACGTAGTAGTTTTGTAAGGAGATGTCAGCTGTTTTGACATCTTCAATAGTTGTGTTTCAGTTGAAATAATTCTGTTAGATGTCACTATCAAGTGACATCAGCAGACTTCACATCTCTTATATAAAGAGGTGTCGACCTAATTGTAATTGTGACATTTCGTTACCACAAAAGCGAATATTGAATGAAATATATTTGCAGAAATTCTCTCTCTATAACCGTCTTTGTTCTTCATTGAATATCGTTTCGTTATTGTGAATTGGCTAATTCATTGTTAGAATTCCGCTGCTATACTCTCCAATCAATCGAACATAGATCACTAATCCTAACAGAAGGGAATAATGAGCATGGAGGGAACATATCCTGGGTTAATGTTTAGAGCAATAGCAGCGATGTGTCACCGCTAATGGTGTCGCCGCTAATGGTGTCGCCGCTATTGCCTTTGTACGATAAAACGTACATCGTTAGATCTATACACTGTTCAACACCCATATATAAATGAATTCACCTTGAAACGGATCGATTATCATTGACGGTCACATATTGCCGCTAATGGGTTGCCACTATTAGTGTCACCACTATTGCTATATGTCGTCGCTAATAGTCTCGCCACAAATAGTAACATTTCTTGTATTGTTACTACTTCAAAGGAAAATTCTAACTAAATGCAATGAAATTTAAAATTGGGAACATTATAGGTGGAGTACAAGTCAAACAGGAGCATAATTACTTCTAAATTCACTTGGGTCTCTACACTGTCCTCATTGGTCTCAATTGGTATCCGAATGCATATGATTTTGACTTATGGTATGGTTGTAGGATTTGTGTGATCTAGGTAGTTACATTTAACATTACTACTAAGGTAAGATGCAATGGGCTAGACAATGTGCAAAAATATATTTAAGGTGCTAACTAGTAGTAACACTAATGACAAAAGATTACATTATTTGCAAGATTATATATGACCATTAAGTATTATTTTTAAAATAATAAAGTTGAAAATTAATTTATTTAAACTAAATATATATAGGGAGGGTTCCTAGGTTACCAATAGTTATGCAACAACAAAAAAAAATTTAGAAACCATTGACATAAATAATAGCTTTTATTTCATTTAAATGTTAAAAAGGTATTCAAGATGTGTATTATATATATGTTAAATATAAATATGAGAATGAAGAGTTTTACGTATATGTAACATTATATCAAATGAAAAATTGTTACGTATACATAACCCATGTGCGACGTATATGTAAAACTTTGTTATTGTTTTCATTTGATCCCTACCATATATAGATATATACATATATATATATATATATATATACATATATATACTATATATATATATACATATATATACATATATACATATATATATATATATATATAATATATATATATATAGAGAGAGAGAGAGAGAGATACATGTGTAGATGGTAGTGAAAAAATCTATTAATCATATGACCGCATTCATTGGTTTTCTCATTTTCACATAACTATATATATATATATATGTGTGTGTGTGTCTCTATATAAGAAGAAGGTAGAATACAAATTTCATTTTTTACATAAAGTATCACGCTAAAAGGGATACGTACAGATGAAATTATCATGTAAGGAAAAACAGTTATCTAAGCATAAAATCTTCTGACATGAAATGCAAAATTATTTGGTAAGATGATAAAAGTCACTAAATCAGATCAATGTGGCAAATATCCAAGTTATTAATTATAGTGATTACCCAAAACAAAGTTGAATAGTTTCACAACATACTTGACGGGAACATTACAAAAAAATGGTGCTTAAAGAAAGAGGAATCAAACTGTTTTATATGGTCTGATCTATGACGAGTGGAAGTTCTCACTCCTCTTTGGAGTTATATTATCACACTATTAAATTCTACGCACGAGGTTTTATGTAACTCCCGAATATTTATTATTTTGAAGCTGGTGAAGAAAGAAAAGAAAATAAAGTCCAAAAGTCGAGGGACCAAACTCGCCAACGAAGAAAAGTTGGGAAATGTGGTGATATTAGTAGGGAGAGGGCAGCCCACTCTCCCCACACACCCCCATTTCAGGTTCTTAGAGAGGAGAAGAGAGAAAAGAGGAAAAGTGTTGGTTCGAGTTGGTTAGGGTCGCCAAAATCGTCGTGAAGCAAGCCAAATCGAAGCTCTTGTCGTTGTGCTCGTTTATGTGAGTTCTAAGACCCCTCTTTTACTTGTTTTCAAACGATTTGGGGCTGGAAAACATCTGAAATCAGGTTTTTCGTATGTGTGTAAGTTGACCCGTTTGTGTATGTGTATGTGTATGTATGATGCGTTTGTGACTTGATTGTGAGCTTGTGTGTGCTTGAATGGTGTTGTGGTATGCATCCCTAAGGTTTAGGATGGTCGATTTGGGCTTAAAATGGGTTTAGATGAGTTTGGAGGCCGAAAACCCTCGGCTGCAGTCGGGATGAACTGCATTCTGCATCAGTTAGGGCTAGGCGACCGACTGGAGGCCGAATGGAGGCCATACGGCCGATTAGGGTGCGATTGGGGTCCATTCGCACGATTGAATGTCCATTCACACGACTGAATGTCCATTCGCATGATTGAAGGTCCATTCGCACGATTGAAAGGCCAGTCGCATGGAGGTCATGCGACTGAAGGTCCAGTCGCATAAGTGCTCATCCGCATTAATCCTATTTGCAGTCCATTCGCACGACTGGATGTTCATTCGCATAGGTGTTCATCCGCATGAGTCCATTCACATAGTGTTCAGTCGCATGGAGGCCACGCGACTGAAGGGTGTCCATACGCCCGAATAGGGCTGTTGTACCCGAGGAAGGTGTAGATTGACTTCTGACTTTCGGGGGAAAGTGCAGATGTAAGTTTTGACGTAAAGGTTCCCATAGAGTTTGTAAGATGACGCTCGAGGCCTTAGAAAGCATGTTGGGCATGATGATGATGATGTTGCATGATTAAGGCTTGTTATGTATGCATGATGTTGCCCTGTATGATGATGATGAATGTGTATGATATGTTCCTTATTACGATGTAGTTTATCTTTCTTGTGACTTTACGTGTTATGTTAATGAATAAATGAAGTATGATGTAACGTAAAGTGAAAGATAATGAAAGGGGAACATAAAGTAAGAATGCATGCGTTATTGAATGACGAATGAATGAAGGAAAGGCTTGCAAGCATACAATGAGGTGAGCAACGTGTGGTTGCAAAAGACTCAGATCACAGGCAATCATGGAGATTGTCAATGGGGTGAGCAACGTGTGGTTGCAAAAGACTCGGATCACAGGCAATCATGGAGATTGTCAATGGGGTGAGCAACGTGTGGTTGCAAAAGACTCGAATCACAGGCAATCATGGAGATTGCCAATGGGTGAGCAACGTGTGGTTGCAAAAGACTCGGATCATAGGCGTCATTAAGATGGCCAGAGAAAGAGGTGAGCAACTTAGTTGTTGCAACAGACTCGGACAACGCGTTATTGTGAAGTTGCCATGAGGTGAGCAACCCTATGGTTGCAAGAGACTCGGAAAGTATGCTATCGTTGAGATTGGCAATTGGGGTGAGCAACTATATGGTTGCAACAGACTCGGATCGCGCAAAGTCGTTGGGATTGTTAGTGAGGTGAGCGACCCTGTTGTCGCAACAGACTCGAAGGAACGAACGTATAAAGGAACAAAAGATTATGTATGAAGAACGAAGTATGAATGAACGTAAATGAATGATCGGAATAATGTACAGAATAAGATCCTTGTCAGTCAACCTCAGTAATCGTGGCTGAGTACCACGAAGAGGGTAAAGTCTGACCGGTCTAGATAGAGAAACGAATGATAATGTAACACGTGAATGAGTAAGTTAATGAACGGAATGATGAGGATAATACTGATATTATCTGTATGTACGTATGATGTATGATCGTGAACAAATGTAAAGTAAAGTATGTTTTACTTATAAAACTAGAACTCACTCAGCCACGCTGACTTTGATGTGTTTCCAGTTGGCAGGTAATGATTGCTGAGGATGGCACGAACGACTACTCAGCTCTTTTGGGATGGCATTCTTTGATTAATATTTTTGCATTGTAATGCGAACAGGTTATTTTGTAATATTTCAAATGTTGTATTAATTTGCAAAAGCATTTACATGGAAATGAAAGATTGTTTTAGTTTTCCGCTGCGATTTTATGAAATACAAATGTAATTATACGTTTTATGTGCGATGAGAACCCAACTGTAAGCGTCCCGGGAACGGGGCCTTACAAGTTGGTATCAGAGCCAAAGTTTAAATGAAATGGGTAAATAAAATAAACCTAATCTTAAACTGAGAATGTGACGAAAAGGGAATAGGATGTCAATCTGAGTAGCTGCGTGCCATCAGGTATTTTCGTAAAGTTAACCGGTTTTATGTGCGCATGGTATGTGTTATGTGTTGTATGTGGATTTAAATACTGATGTAGTCAGGACAGGTAATGCTTGGGGTGTGAAGAGTAAAGTAAGTGGCTAATCACAACTAACCGATGTAATTAGGGACTTACTATACTTAACATAAACTAAGTTGTTCCCCTGAATGACTGTGTTAGTGTTTGAATCTTTCAATGTGCGTGTGATGGCCGGAGGTAGATCTTCGAAAGCTTCTAGGGGTGGAGGTCACGGTGCTGAACCGCGACCTAAGAGAGGAGACCCAGAGTTGAGAGGGTGGTTCATGAAGAACCAGAGACCCCTCATCCGGAGGGTGGCGACGAAAGCGCCAATCTGAGAGCCTCAGTAAAGGAGGCTGTTGTAGAAGAAGTCCATAAGGTCATGCAGACAATCTTACCGTCTATGGTGACTGAAGTTATTAAGGCTGTACGAGAAGGGGAAAGAAAAGAAAGAAACAGATCCTCTAGAGAACAAGAACAACCAGAGCCGGAAACGGTTCTATCTGACGATGAAGAGGAAGAAGAAGAGCCTGCGCCGGAGACATCACGAGGATGTAATTATGGGGCTTTTATGAGATGCAAGCCCCCTACTTTTGATGGAAACAGCACAGCTGCAGCTGCTCACCGGTGGGTGAGGGAAATGGAAGCTGTTCTCGATATCAGCGAGTGCCGAGAGGACCAAAAGGTGAAGTTTGCTACCCACTCTTTTGTGGATTCAGCTCTGAGCTGGTGGGACAACATTGTCCAAGCTGAGGGTAGTAGGGCCATTGGGAAAATGAAATGGCCTGAGCTGAGAAGGTTGGTGATTGAGGAATTTTGTCCTCATCGGGAAATGGACAAGGTCGAAAGGGAGTTCTTGCAACTGGAGGCAGGAACTATGACGCACCAGCAGTACACCACTAAATTCAACGAGATGGCACGTCTGGTGCCGGATCAGGTGACACCTTTGTCACGAAAGATTAAAAGATATATTCAGGGTTTGCCAGCGGATATTCACAGGCACATGATAGCTGCCCGGCCGAGTACGTTTAGGTCGGCAGTGGATTTGGCAGGGAGATTGTACGATGAGATAACAATGGTGGTGACTGAGGGTGGCAAGAAGAACGGTGGTGATCGAAACTGGCGGGGGAAGAGGTTGGTCGGGGTGATGCCTCGACGGGTAATAAGAAGGCACGAGCGGATGATCGCCGTGTGGTCACATCAAGTGCGGGGTCGAAAAGGTGTGGCAAGTGTGGAAGGGACCACGGCGGGGAATGTAGGTTTGGGTCAAACTTATGCTTCAAATGTGGGAAGGCGGGCACCTGGCAAGGGACTGTCGTATAGTCCGGTGCTATAACTGTGATGAAGAGGGTCACGTAAGTAAGGATTGTAAGAAGTTGAGGGCTGAGAGTTCTGGGATGAAGAGAACTGGAGGTGAAGGACCGAGGGCGAGCGCCAGGGCATTTACCATGACACAGGAGGAAGCTAGGACAGACCCTGATGTCGTGTCCGGTACATTTCTGGTGAACCAAACTTTAGCTTCTGTGCTATTTGATTCTGGTGCTAGTAGGAGTTTTATTTCTGCTGCTTTCTGTGCTAAGCCGCCTGTTAGTAGTAGGTGTGTTGATGCGCCATTTGATGTAGAAACTGCCATAGGTAAGTCTACCAGGATTTCGGAGATGATAGAAAACTGTGAGGTGGAGTTAGAAGGTCGCAAGTTTCCTGTTAGATCGTTCGTGATGACCTTGGGTGGTTTTGATTTGGTTCTTGGGATGGATTGGTTGGCGGACTTCGAGGTGAACATTGTGTGTTGCAAGAAGATGATTCGGTTGACAGCGCTGATGGAAGTTTGGTAACGGTTTATGGTGATCGGGTTACTACGATCCCGAAGGTGATCTCAGTGGCGGTGGCGGGAAAGTGTATGAGGCGTGGATGTAGCGCCTACTTGGCTTATGTAAAGGATGTAGATGCACTAACACCACAACTGTCTGATGTACCGGTTGTGTGTGACTTTCCAGACGTATTCCCAGAAGATTTACCAGGGGTACCACCTGACAGAGAAATTGAATTTCAGATTGATCTGATACCGGGTGCCCAACCTGTTGCCAAGGCACCATATCGGTTAGCTCCGACGGAGATGAAAGAGTTGATGGAACAGTTGGAAGAGTTGCTTGATAAGGGGTTCATTAGACCGAGTATCTCTCCTTGGGGTGCTCCGGTCCTGTTTGTAAAGAAGAAGGATGGTAGTATGAGGATGTGCATTGACTACCGCGAGCTGAACAAGTTGAAGGTGAAGAACCGCTACCCCTTACCGAGGATAGATGATTTGTTCGATCAGCTTCAGGGTGCCAGTTGGTTTTCAAGAATAGATCTTCGGTCTGGCTATCATCAGTTGAAGGTAAGGAACAAGATATCCCTAAAACAGCTTTCCGCACGCGCTATGGTCATATGAGGTTCTTGTCATGTCCTTTGGTTTGACCAACGCGCCAGCTGCTTTTATGGATCGATGAACCGTGTGTGTTGGCCTATGTGGATAAATCAGTGATTGTGTTTATTGATGATATCCTGATTTATTCGAGGAGCAAGATTGAGCATGCCGGTCACATTCGAGAGGTTCTGGAGACGTTGAGAAGGGAGAAATTGTATGCTAAATTCTCCAAGTGCGCATTTTGGTTGCGCGAAGTTCAGTTTTTGGGTCATGTGGTGAATCTTGACGGGATTATGGTTGACCCGGCGAAGGTGGAGGCGGTTATGCAATGGAGGTCACCAAAGACGCCATCCGAGATCCGTAGTTTCTTGGGCTTGGCGGGCTACTATAGAAGATTCATCCAAGACTTCTCTAAGATTGCTTCCCCACTAACTAAGTTGACCCTAAAGGATGTGAAATTTGTATGGGGTCAAGCTCAAGAGAAGCCGTTCGAAGAGCTGAAGGCAAGACTGACTCAAGCTCCTTTTCTTTCATTACCCGATGGAAGCGAAGATCTGGTGGTTTATTTTGATGCTTCCTACTCAGGGTTGGGGTGTGTGTTAATGCAGAGAGGGAAGGTTATAGCCTACGCATCCCGACAGTTGAAAGTTCATGAGGTTAATTATCCCACTCATGACTTGGAGCTAGCAGCCGTGGTCTTTGCGTTAAAGATTTGGAGGCACTATCTCTACGGGACAAAGTGCACCATATTCACCGACCATAAGAGCTTGAAGTATTTCTTCGAGCAGAAGGATCTGAACATGAGGCAGAGGAGATGGTTGGAGCTTATAAAGGATTATGATTGCGAGATCCATTACCATCCAGGCAAAGCTAATGTGGTGGCGGATGCCCTTAGCCGAAAGGAAAGGCCCGAACCGATTCGGGTGAAAGCTTATCAATTAATCATGACCTCTGATGTGATGAAGCAAGTTAAGGAGTTTCATATGAGGCATTGAAAGAAGATCACCTTAACTCGGAAAGAATGAGAGGTCTGGTTGGGGAATTGGGTGAAAACACACTCGGTGTTAGAACTCGATTCGGTCGTGTGTGGATTCCTCGTTTTGGGGATCTACGGGTGAAGATAATGGATGAAGCCCACAAGACTCGATACTCCATTCATCCTGGTGCCACGAAAATGTACCATGACATGAAGAAAGATTATTGGTGGCCGGGTATGAAGCGTGATGTCGTGGAGTATGTGAGTAAGTGCCTTACTTGCTTACAAGTGAAGGCAGAGCATCAAAAGCCGTATGGGAAGATCCAACCTTTGGATATACCGGAATGGAAGTGGGAGCACATCACCATATGGGTGATAGTTGATCGTCTGACGAAGAGCGCTCATTTTCTACCGATCCGCGAGACGTATTCATCTGAGAGGTTGGCTGATCTATTCATCAAGGAAATTGTAACTCGTCATGGTGTGCCGGTGTCTATTGTGTCTGACGCGACACTCGGTTTACATCTAAATTTTGGAAGAAATTCCACGACGCTATGGGGACGAGGTTACATATTAGCACGGCTTATCATCCCCAAACCGATGGTCAGTCAGAAAGAACCATTCAGACATTGGAAGACATGTTGCGGGCATGTGTGATCGATTTTGGTGGAAGTTGGGATGACCACTTACCGTTAGCCGAATTCTCATACAACAACAGCTATCATGCCAGCATTGGTATGCCACCATATGAGATGCTATACGGTAGGAGATGCAGAACACCCGTTTGTTGGGGTGATATTGGTCAGAAGGAATTGGGGAGCGTCGAGGTAATCGAGGCTACGACAGAGAAGCTTGAAAAGATTAAAGCCTTTATGAAGGCAACCAAAGATAGACAGAAGTCGTATGCTGATAAACGACGTAGGCCAATTGAGTTCCAGGTGGGTGACTGGGTTATGTTGAAGGTCTCACCTTGGAAGGGTATTATCGATTCAGAAAGCGGGGCAAGTTGAGCCCAAGGTATATAGGCCCTTTCCGAATCATTACTCGAGTGGGAGAGGTGGCCTATAGACTGGAGTTACCGGATGAGTTAAATGGAATTCACCCAACATCCATGTATCACATCTAAGAAAGTGGTTAGCAGATGAAGATATGATTGTCCCATTGGAAGATATCGAAGTAGATGAAAGGCTCATTATGTGGAGCAACCAGTGGCAATCATCGACCGAAAGGAGAAAAGGCTAAGGAATAAAGTAGTTCCTCTTGTGCGTGTACAGTGGAAGCACAGGAAGGGATCCGAGTCAACGTGGGAGACTGAGGAAGAAATGAGACAGCATTACCACGTTTGTTCGACGAATAAACAGTTTCGGGGACGAAACCTATTTAAGGGGGGTGGACTTGTAACACCCGAATATTTATTTTTGAAGCCGGTGAAGAAAGAAAAGAAAATAAAGTCCAAAAGTCGAGGGACCAAACTCGCCAACGAAGAAAAGTTGGGAAATGTGGTGATATTAGTAGGGAGAGGGCAGCCCACTCTCCCCACACACCCCACATTTCAGGTTCTTAGAGAGGAGAAGAGAAAGAAAAAGAGGAAAAGTGTTGGTTCGAGTTGGTTCGGGTCGCCAAAATCGTCGTGAAGCAAGCCAAATCGAAGCTCTTGTCGTTGTGCTCGTTTATGTGAGTTCTAAGACCCCTCTTTTACTTGTTTTCATACGATTTGGGGCTGGAAAACATCTGAAATCGGTTTTTCATATGTGTGTAAGTTGACCCGTTTGTGTATGTATATGTGTATGTATGATGCGTTTGTGACTTGATTGTGAGCTTGTGTTCTTGAATGGTGTCGTGGTATGCATCCCTAAGGTTTAGGATGGTCTTTGGGCTTAAAATGGGTTTAGATGAGTTTGGAGGCCGAAAACCCTCGGCTGCAGTCGGGATGAACTGCATTCTGCATCAGTTAGGGCTAGGCGACCGACTGGAGGCCGAATGGAGGCCATACGGCCGATTAGGGTGCGATTGGGGTCCATTCGCACGATTGAATGTCCATTCGCACGATTGAATGTCCATTCGCACGATTGAATGTCCATTCGCACGACTGAATGTCCATTCGCACGATTGAAGGTCCATTCGCACGATTGAAAGGCTAGTCGCATGGAGGTCATGCGACTGAAGGTCCAGTCGCATAAGTGCTCATCCGCATTAATCCCATTCGCATGAGGTCCATCCGCATTGTCCATTCGCACGACTGGATGTTCATTCGCATAGGTGTTCATCCGCATGAGTCCATTCGCATAGTGTTCAGTCGCATGGAGGCCATGCGACTGAAGGGTGTCCATACGCTCGAATAGGGCTATTGTACCCGAGGAAGGTATAGATTGACTTCTGACTTTCGGGGGAAAGTGCAGATGTAAGTTTTGACGTAAAGGTTCCCATAGAGTTTGTAAGATGACGCTCGAGGCCTTAGAAAGCATGTTGGGCATGATGATGATGATGATGTTGCATGATTAAGGCTTGTTATGTATGCATGATGTTGCCCTGTATGATGATGATGAATGTGTATGATATGTTCCTTATTACGATGTATGTTTATCTTTCTTGTGACTTTACGTGTTATGTTAATGAATAAATGAAGTATGATGTAACGTAAAGTGAAAGATAATGAAAGGGGAACATAAAGTAAGAATGCATGCGTTATTGAATGACGAATGAATGAAGAAAAGGCTTGCAAGCATACAATGAGGTGAGCAACGTGTGGTTGCAAAAGACTCGGATCACAAGCAATCATGGAGATTGTCAATGGGGTGAGCAACGTGTGGTTGCAAAAGACTCGGATCACAGGCAATCATGGAGATTGTCAATGGGGTGAGCAACGTGTGGTTGCAAAAGACTCGGATCACAGGCAATCATGGAGATTGCCAATGGGGTGAGCAACGTGTGGTTGCAAAAGACTCGGATCATAAGCATCATTAAGATGGCCAGAGAAAGGAGGTGAGCAACTTAGTTGTTGCAACAGACTCGGACAACGCGTTATTGTGAAGTTGCCATGAGGTGAGCAACCCTATGGTTGCAAGAGACTCGGAAAGTATGCTATCGTTGAGATTGGCAATGGGGTGAGCAACTATATGGTTGCAACAGACTCGGATCGCGCAAAGTCGTTGGGATTGTTAATGAGGTGAGCGACCCTGTTGTCGCAACAGACTCGAAGGAACGAACGTATAAAGGAACAAAAGATTATGTATGAAGGAACGAAGTATGAATGAACGTAAATGAATGATCGGAATAATGTACAGAATAAGATCCTTGTCAGTCGACCTCAGTAATCGTGGCTGAGTACCACGAAGAGGGTAAAGTCTAACCAGATCTAGATAGAGAAACGAACGATAATGTAACACGTGAATGAGTAAGTTAATGAACGGAATGATGAGGATAATACTGATATTATCTGTATGTACGTATGATGTATGATCGTGAACAAATGTAAAGTAAAGTATGTTTTATTTGTAAAACTAGAACTCACTCAGCAACGCTGACTTTGATGTGTTTCTAGTTGGCAGGTAATGATTGCTGAGGATGGCACGGACGACTACTCAGCTCTTTTGGGATGGCATTCTTTGATTAATGTTTTTGCATTGTAATGCGAACAAGTTATTTTGTAATGAATGTTGTATTAATTTGCAAAAGCATTTACATGGAAATGAAAGATTGTTTTAGTTTTCCGCTGCGATTTTCTGAAATACAAATGTAATTATACGTTTTATGTGCGATGAGAACCCAGCTGTAAGCGTCCCGGGAACGGGGCCTTACATTTTACTATTAGGCATGTGACAAATCAGGATCTCATTCATTAGTTGCACCAAGTGACAAATTTATTAGAATTTCGTTTGCATAAAATTTTCCATTTAACAAAACCATTGTTAAATTCATGTTTCATAGTTTGAGATGCGGAAGCGAAATTATAACGTTACACCAAAACAGAAATGCTCAAAAAGATGCACACAACTCACTTTTTTATAGAACATAAAATGCATGCAATCCAATGAAGTGCTCCTAGCCATGCAAATACGTTTATAAACCTGAGCAAAACATGTTAAATTATCAACACATGATCGGTGAGTTCACATGTTTACAAAATAGGTGAAAATAGTTTAGTAATAGATTAGTAAACAAAATTATATCATTATAGATATCTACTTTACATCTCATGTTACTAAGTATATGAAGTTTGCAACTGAAGCTGAGAATGTATATTTAAGAATGCATCGATGGTGTTTACCAAACCACGACAACAATAATTAGGTCAATTTAACACTCCTTCAACCTTCGAACGTGCTAGCACACTAGCCCACTACTAGATTTGTCAAACCTAGTAGTACAACCCATAAATCATCTCGCTATAAGCCAAAAAATAATGGTTAAATATGCAGGACTTAATTGGTAATAACACTAGTTCACATGTGATCATACAATGAATCTAAAAAGTACGTTTAAAGCATGTGATCATACAATGAAGCTATAAACACACATTTAGTTCAACGAGTTATATAACCTTTGAAATTAGACCCCAAGTTATTAACTTAGTGAAGCTGCTTATATTATAGGAATAGATTAACTACATAGATAAGGGGCTTGTAGGGTTAAGTCAAACTAACAAGATCATTTGACTTCTCAATGCAAGGTTCCAAGAGAGGAATCTCTCCGATGGTAAATGTGATGATCTTAAATAAATGTACAGATAAAGGTGAAGAGAAAAGAAGAATGGAAAGGATTTCATATGCTTCTACTATAGAATGGAAAGAATTTCATAGCTTCTACTCAATTAGTTAGTTATTTACTAAATTTTAACTGATATATAATACAAAATTTGGTACAAATTAATACTTTTCTCTTTATTTAAAACGTAATAAAGTATTTTTATTTCTCTTTATAGATTTATTCCATATTTGTCTCATTTGTGATGATGATTTCTACTTTTAACATATTTGATTTAATTGATGGAAAATTTTCCTATAACATATTTGTTAAAATTGAATACATGCCCTACCAAACATCATATATTTAGAAATACGAATAATAAAAGCATGTGTAAATATCAACTATTAGCTTTAGTAACCCGTGTATTAAACGGGTTGAATAAATAAAATTTTGATATAATAAATTTATTATTTATAAAATGATATTTTAAGATATGATATGATTGAAATTACATATCAGAAATGACTATAAAAATAAAACAATGATATCAGCTTTTTAAAATCTTTTAAAATATAAACATTTTATTCTAAACAAACCGTATAAAAATTGTTATTTTTATAAAAAATTCTTATAAAAATAATAAAACAGTGATATCAACTTTTAAATTTTTTTAAAAAAATACCATATATATTAAGATATGATATTATTTTTTGTTTTAAAATTTTTTGACTTATTAGAAATATCAATTTATTTAGAAATAACCTTAATAAATAAATTTCTTTTTTAAGTTATTATATATTAAAATATATTAAAATAATTTTATTAGTAATTAAGGTAATTATTTAATAGGAGAGAGAGACAGGAAAAAATGGTAAAAATGATTGTCGTATTGACACGTGGCATTCTCATTTAACTTTTTATTAGAGTAGTAAGATAAAATAAGATTATTATGACGTGTCTATGTTATTAAAATCATCAAAACCAAAATAACCAAAAAACTATACTTGTGACATTCTCGTATACATTCAAAACCGAAGCGCGACAAAAAACAGTTCTAATCCCCTAAAATACATTATACAACACATCTCGTTTGAATTAATTAACCTATGATCTCACATATATATTAACCATTTTTACCATACAACCAAGTCAACTAGCCCCATATGACCTATTTCAATTTGTACCATGCAGAATGGGTGGCTGTTATGGGATTTCTTAAAAGTGCCAACACTAACAGCTTTGGGGTTCTCTTGGCCAACAATAGGAAGTAATTGGTAAGATATATACTTAAAATCCACACGTATATAAATATGTCTCAAAATATTCTTAATTGTTGTTTTCTCATAATTTTAAAAAGCCCAGCATATCATCTTCAGAATTTCATGTTACGAAAGAAATTTATATTTGATGATTCTGGTTGGTGGCCAAGTATAAGATAAAAACGAAAATTCTTTGTTTGATATCTTAAGAGTAAAGATTTGCCTAATAATGAATTGCGCTCACCGGCTTCAAACCGACTCAATAAATTAACTCCGACTAAACTCATATTAATGGTGTTGGAATTGACTCGTCGTATAGTCTAGATCTACTATTGACAATAAAACCATTCCCCCTAGCTAAAAATCAGATTCCGATCATTAAAAAAGATAGTACAAATAAATACAATACAAATTTTAAAAAAGATATAACTAATCAATATGACGGTACAAACTTTTTGAAGATTTAAAAAATGACATTTTGAAGAATAAAGTATGTTCTTTGCTTTTTGAAGAATAAAGTTTGTTCTTAGCTTTATTAACTACATATTTGCTTTTGTGATAACTTTTCTTTAGGGGAAGGTTAAATTTTAAACAAATATTTACCTCAAAAGGCTAATCAGGCTTTATTTTTATTTTTATTATTATTATTATTTTAAATTGTGTTGTCTATTTCAAAGCTTATGTTTTATTGAATTTTGTACGATCTATTTTAAAAGTTGTGTCGTCTAAATGAACTATGATTAATTTTATATTTGAGTTAAATTTGGTTTTACCAAAATAATTATTTTCCTTCAAAATATTAAAACATCAATTTGCCTCCAAATGTTGTTTCAATTTCAATTTAAAAATTTTATTAGTTGTTTTAACTTGAATTCAAAATAATAAAACTTTTGGATTGAAAGTAAGACAATAATAAAACTTTTGGATTGAAATTGATGTGTTTAAACTTTTGAATAAAACTAGTTACTTTTGTCATACTTTAAGGAACAAACAAGTATACTCATTATATTGTCCTTTTAAATTTGCGTTGTATGTTCTGTACTAAAAGAATCCGTATTTTTAGTTATGAGGATTGTGTTACTGCCAATAATAAATCCAATTCTAGGACTAGGTGATTCCAATGATGCTAGAATAAGTTAAATCTATGTTTTGTTTGAGCCGGTTTTGGTGTAATTAAAATCATTCTTAAAGGCAGAAATTTGCTCTTATTTGAAACTCTCTGCAGGTTGTGCATACATACAGGGGATACATAGATAAGTATTGACATATGTCTGTGCGTTTAGATGTATATTAAAATTTATTATACAGAAACATGATTTTTATAGATAGAAAACTATCATAACTAACAAGTAAATTATTATATTATTATTTTTAATAAATTTATTAAAAGATGCCTAGAAGTTTGTAACAGATAAAGTTAATTAATACACGGTAATAAAATGTGAGGATTGAGTTACTTCCGGAATGTTTATGTGAAAACAATTTCCATCATACATACTAATTAAAAGCTTGTTTATAATTTACAATGTTTTAATAGAGGTTAAAAGCATTGGCTATTTTCTCTATTAGAAATAAACTATACAATTAAGATTAGAGATGTGTTTAAATATAAATTATTTTAAAACAAAAAAGTGTAATAAATACTAAGATCTTGACACATGTTATTTTGATCAAAATTAGTTTTGGTACAAAATTGATCATATCCCCCCTTATAAAGTTCCATCTTTTTTTAAAATTTGATAACGTTTACATACAATATTATATATTCTTAAATTACACCACAAAACAGAGTATTTTATATTGAAATGAGTATAGTGTTGCTATAAAAAAATAAATTTTTTTTACTTATTATGTAATTTCGTCAAGTCATTGTGCAATTCTCTGAATTCATGCAAATTAGACAATTATCTTATAAGTATTACATAATTAACTTTAAATATAAAAAGTTTACATTTTTTTATAATTGTGTTATTTAAAATAATCATTTTAAAAAATCAACAGAATGGTCAAAATTAGACAAAATTGATAATACAATAACCAACACTAGACTCGATGATTAGCACTCAACACAATAAGCTGCTTGACGACTGTTACATGATGACATGATCAAGACTATATTATCAACCTAACCAACACTAGACTCGATGATTAGCACTCAACACAATAAGCTGCTTGACAACCGTTACACGATGACATGATCAAGACTATATAATCAACCGAAAAACGTAAAAAAATATATTTTTAACATTGTGTTATTTGAAAATTGTCATTTTAAAAAACATAATGCATAAATAATAGTCAAAATCAGATAAAATAACTAACACAATAAAGAACACTAAACTTGATCTGATGTGTAATACATAAGAAAAGTGAAACATAAAGAACTTACAATTTTTATTATTTTGTTATTCAAAAATCATCATTTAAAAAACACAATGCATAACACCATGGTTGACATTAAACAAAATTGGTAACACAACGATCAACACCATACTCGATTATTAGTAATTGACACAATGAGTGGTTTGATGAGAATTACAAATTAACATGATCAATATTACATAATTAACTGAAAAACGTAAAAAATAACTTCTCTAGCAATACGTTATTTGAAAATCATCATTTAAAAAAACAAAATGCATAACAAATAGTTAATATTAGACACAATAGTTAACACAAGGACCAACACTAGACTCGGTCCAATGAAAAAATACATAATGAGCTTGAAACATGTAAGGCCCCGTTCCCGGGACGCTTACAGTTGGTCCGTCATTACACTTAAAACATATAAATTCATTAACCTCAATAAAGCGTTGCAGCGGAATCATTAAAACAAACATTTAATTTCATTAAAATAAACGCTTTTGCAAAATAATACAACATTCATTACAAAATATCGTTTGTTCGAATTATAATGCAAGAACATTATACAAAAGAATGCCATTCAAAATGAGCCGAGTAGCTGCTCCGTGCCATCCTCAGCAACCATTACTTGCCAACTAGAAACACATAAAAGTTAGCGTTGCTGAGTAAGTTCTAGTTTTATAATAAACGTACTTTATCTTTCATTTAGAACCGTTCTTTACAATTGTACGTGATCATGCATCATACATACACATAGATAATATAATTATTATCTTCATTATTCGTTCGTTCATTTTGATCATACATCACTAAATCTTTACTTTCATTCGGACCAATGCCATGTGCTCACCCCACCATCATGCATAAAGCAGGTACTAGGCCTGAGGTCTTTCATAGACCCCAAACATTGTGCACAAAGCTGACTCCAGTACCTAAGCTAAGCGGCAAGGATCCCATACATATGGTCAATCACACGGATTAAACCCCATTGTGCATCCTTCCAGGGTAGCTAACCCGCACCCAGTTGAGCTAACACCCTTCATTGGGTGTGAACCTCCATACATATGCTTGCAAGCCTTCTAGTGTTCATCCTTCCAGGGTAGTTAACCCGCACACAATTAAGCTAACATCCTTCATTGGTTGTCACCTCCATACATTTGCCTGCAAGCCTTTCTTACCTTCAATTATTTATTAATGCATGCATTCATTCATTACGTTCATCTTTTCATTAACTTCCACTTACGTTAAATAATACTTTATCATTTCATTCATTAACATTCAATGTAAAGCCACGGGAAAATAATCATACCAAATAAGGAACATAAACATGAACATACAACATCACCATACAAAGCACATCATACATACATAACATACATCATACATACCATCATGCATCAATCATACATCACCCATCACATCCTCTATGATCATAAAAGTCAACTTACTCAATCCCGGGGAACATCCTCAGTCAAAGCATACATATCACTTTTCCCCAGAAAAGCAGAAAACATTCTAAGTCCTTTCAGGCGCATGAGCCCTATTTGGGCGTATGAACACTTAGGCATATGGAGAGCTTCTAGACGCATGGGCACTATGGGCGTATGGACACTATGAGGCATATGGACTCTCAGTTGCATGACTTCCTGGCGCATAACCTTCAATCGCATGACTTTCAGGCGCAAGACCTTTAGTCGCTTGACTTCCAGGCGCATGACCTTTAGTATGACTTCCAGGCGCATAACCTTTAGTCGCATGACCTTCAGTTGAATGATTTTCGGCCGTATGGCCTCCAATCGCATCATCTTCGGTCGCATCATCTTCGGTCGCATGACCTCCAGTCGCATGACCTTCAGTCGCATGAGCCCTAACTGGGTGCAGAATACAGTCTTATTCGAACCTGAACAACAGATTCCAATCCCCAAACCCTCTCTAACCTGTTCTAAGCTTAAACCATCTATCCTAAGCCTTAGAAACCCAATAGCATCAACCTTCAAACATCACATACCCAAACTCAAACTCCACCCTATCGCATATACACATACATACGGGTACACACCCACACAACAAAAATAGTTCCATATGCGTTCCAACCCCAAATCAATCAAAAACATGTAAAATAGGGGTCCTAGAACTTACCTTAGTAGCCTCTTCGGGTAGAGCTTCCCACAAACCCATTTGCTTCAAGCTTCACCACAAAAACCACTAGAAATCGACTCCTTCTCCTTGTTTCTTCAAGATCCGAAAGTTCTGCCCTTTTCCCCTTTTTCTCCTCCCAAAACCGATTGGAGACAAGTATGGGAGAGGGAGTGGGCTGTCATGCCTTCTTTACACCCACTCTTCCAAAAGTTTTGTCCTTTTGGCACATTTACCCCTTAACTTGGGGTAAAATGCCTTTTCCCCTTTTTTCTTTCCTTTACTACCTTTTTCTTTCTTTTTCTTCTTGCTTTGGCTTCAAAGAAAATAACCGAGTGTTACAAGTCCGCCCCCTTATGTAGGTTCGTCCCCGAATCTGTTATTCCTCGAACAAATGTGGGTAATTGTCTCATCTCTTCTTCAGTCTCCCACATAGACTCAGATCCTTTTCTGTGCTTCCACTATACGCGCACAAGGGGAACCGCTTTATTCCTCAACCTCTTCTCTTTACGGTCAATGATCGCCACTTGTTGCTCCACATAATTGAGCCGTCCGTCTACCTCGATATCTTCCAGTGGGACCGCCATGTCCTCGTCTGCCAAACATTTCAGATGAGATACATGGAATGTCGGATGAATTCTACTTAACTCCTCCGGTAACTCCAGTCTATAGGCCACCTCTCCTACTCGAGCAATGATTCGGAAAGGCCCTATGTACCTGGGTTCAACTTGTCCCGCTTTCTAAACCGAATGATACCTTTCCAAGGTGAGGCTTTCAACATAACTCTATCACCCACCCGAAACTCAATCGGTCTACGTCGTTTACCAGCATACGACTTTTGCCTATCTTTGGCTACCTTCATGAAGGCCTTGATCCTTCCCAGCTTCTCACTCGTAGCCTCACCACCTCGACGCTCCCTAATTCCTTTTGGCCAATATCACCCTAACACACGGGTGTTCTGCATCTCCTACCATATAGCATCTCATAAGGAGGCATACCAATACTGGCATGATAACGTTGTTATATGAGAGCTCAGCTAACGGTAAGTGATCATCCCAACTTCCTCCAAAATCAATGACACATGTCCGAAGCATATCCTCCAGCATCTGAATGGTCCTTTCCGACTGACCATCCGTCTGAGGATGATAAACCGTGCTAATATGTAACCTTATCCCCATTACGTCATGGAATTCTTCTAAAATTTAGATGTAACGGGGTGTCACGATCAGACACAATAGACACCGACATAGCATAACCAGTTACAATCTCTTTAATGAACAGATCTGCCAACCTCTCAGATGAATAAGTCTCGCAAATCGGTAGGAAGTGAGCACTCTTCGTTAAATGATCAACTATCACCCATATGGCATCATAACTTCACGCAGTACGCGGCAGCTTTGTAATAAAATCCATGGTGATTTGCTCCCACTTCCACTCCGGTATATCCAAAGGTTGAATCTTTCCATATGGCTTTTGATGTTCGGCCTTCACTTGTAAACAAGTAAGGCATTTACTCACATACTCCACCACATCATGCTTCATACCCGGCCACCAATAATCTTTCCTCATGTTTTGGTACATCTTTGTAGCACCGGGATGAATAGAGTATCGAGTCTTGTGAGCTTCATCCATAATCTTCACGCGTAGATCCCCAAAACGAGAATCCACATCCGCCCGAATCGGGTTCTGACGCCGAGTGTGTTTTCACCCAATTCCGCAACCAGACCTCGCATTCTTTCGGAGTTAAGATGATCTTCTTTCAACGCCTCATCTTGAAACTATTTGACTTGCTTCATTAAATTAGTGGTCATGATCAATTGGTACACTTTCACCCAAATCGGCTCAGGTCTGTCCTTTCGGCTAAGGGCATCCGCCACCACGTTGGCTTTGCCCGGATGGTAATGGATCTTGCAATCATAGTCCTTTATGAGCTCTAACCATCTCCTTTGCCTCATGTTCAAATCTTTCTGCTCGAAGAAATACTTCAAGCTCTTATGGTCGGTGAATAAGGTGCACCTCGTCCTACACAAGTAGTGCCTCCAAATCTTCAACGTGAAGACCACAACTGCTAGCTCCAAGTCATGAGTAGGGTATTTAACCTCATGAACCTTTAATTGTCGGGATGCATAGGTTATAACCCTTCCTCTCTGCATTAACACACACCCTAACCCCGAGTAGGAAGCATCAGAATAAACCACCAGATCTTCACTTCTGTCGGGTAACGACAAACCAGGAGCTTGAGTCAATCTCGCCTTTAACTCCTCAAACACCTTCTTTTGAGCTAGACCCCATACAAACTTTACATTCTTATGGGTCAACTTGGTTAATGGAGAAGCGATCTTAGAGAAGTCTTGAATAAACCTTCGGTAATAGCCCACCAAACCCAAGAAACTATGAATCTCGGATGGCGTCTTTGGAGACTTCCATTGCATCACAGCCTCCACCTTTGCCGGGTCCACCATAATCTCCTCATGACTCACCACATGACCCAAGAACTGAACCTCGCATAGCCAGAATGCACACTTGGAGAATTTAGCGTACAACTTCTCCCTTCTTAACGTCTCCAACACCCCTCGAATATGTGCGGCATGCTCATTCTCACTCTTTGAATAAATCAGAATATCATCAATAAACACAATCACTGATTTATCCAACATCGACTGACACACTTGATTCATCAAGTCCATAAATGCAGCTGGCGCATTGGTTAAACCAAAAGACATAACGAGAAACTCGTAGTGTCCGTAGCACGTGCGGAAAGCTGTCTTAGGGATATCCTGCTCTTTCATCTTTAACTGATGGTAGCCAGATCGAAGATCTATTCTCGAGAACCACTGGCACCTTGAAGCTGATCAAACAAATCATCAACTCTTGGTAACGGGTATCGGTTCTTCACTGTCAGCTTATTCAGCTCACGGTCTATACACATCCTCATACTACCATCTTTCTTCTTCACGAATAAGACCAGAGCACCCCAAGGAGAGATACTTGATCGAATGAACCCCTTATCAAGCAACTCCTGCAATTGCTCCATCAACTCTTTCATCTCAGTCGGAGCCAACCGATATGGTGCCTTAGCAACCGCCTGGGCACCTGGTATCAAATCAATCTGAAACTCAATCTCACGGTCAGGTGGCACTCCTGGTAAGTCTTTGGGAAATACATCAGAAAAGTTACACACAACCGGTACATCGACAATTATGGTGTTGGTGTATCCACATCCTTTACATAGGCAAGGTAGGTGCTACATCTGACTGGGGTTGAGTAGGAGTGATATTCTTACTGTGAACCAAATATGATAATCAAGTCAATGATTGAGTGGCGGAAACAAACAATCAAAGAACATTCAAAGCAAGAAAAATACTCATAAATATTGTTTGTATTGATATCTGAAAGTTGATAAATTACAGAGAATAATTACAATAAAAATTCTCTATCTATCAGTCATCACCTTAGTACGAGGTCAACTATTCTATTTATAGGCAGACAAGATGCCTTTACAAAATGACTAAACTACCCGTGACCTATTACATCAGAAACTAGTCTATGTCTTGATCCGCATCTCTGCTTGTTCATCCGCATTGACAAATGCGGATGAGATAATCTTGATTAGCATCTCCACATGATCATCCGCATTAGTAATTTGGCCATCTGCATTGGTTAATACGGATGAAGAAAACTTATGCGCATTTGGTTGGTCATCCGCATTTGTCAATGCGGATGAGCAAAGTCTTGTCCACCTCTTCTTTTGTTCTTCCGCATTAGTTAATGCGGAAGAGTAACTTGTTCAGCATTAGTATTATGTCTTCCGCATTAGTCAATGCGAAAGAGTAAACACTTGTCCGCATCAGAGTTATGTCTTCCGTATTGACTAATGCAGAAGATAACACTTGTTATTTTTCCTTAGCAGATTTTCATCCGCATTTCTTCTTGGACTTGTGGGATTCCAGCTGAGCAATCATCAATTCACCCATTAAGTTGGCATGTATGATCATTTCAGGGTGCAACAATACTCCCCCTAAGGATTATACAGCCTAGTTTTCCTTGATGTCTGGGAGGTGATTGATACAAAAGGTGGAGCTTGTCTTGGATCCAGAATTGCTTTGATCATGTTGACAAAATCTTGAGCCTCTGACATTTTATCCTTGCTCAGTACATGAATCTTCATTCTACTCATATTATGGATTGCTTCAAGTGGTAGCTTCTTCAAAGAAATAGGTTCCCAAAGAGAACTGTTGAAAGTCCATCTCTGTGAATCAATAGGGAACCATCTGCATCAACTTCAAGCTTGACAATGTTGCCTAATTGGAGAGGTGTCTTCTTCTTCTTTCTTTTCTCTCTTTTTGCACTGATCTGATCATAGGCCATCTTTAGTAGTTTAATACATTTCAGAATGAAATGTAGATCTTCTTCTCCCAGTTTGTTTGATATCTCTTTGAAGTGTCTTGTATAGATGTATTGAATGTATGATTGATCCAGTAATCTCACTTCATAACCACTGAATAATCTGATCTCGACACCCTCTTTTCCTCCCCATTTCCTCTCAATCACTAACTCATATGTCTTCTCATCATAAAACACATTTGAAATTGGAATTAAGGAATGTGTACCAGCTACCATTTTTCTTTTCAAGGCTTCAGTAGGTTTGGCTTTAAGTTCAGGGAATACAACTTCTTCAACTAGTTTTGTTTGTTTCTTTTCTAGTGGATTCTTGAATGTTTTGTCTTTCATCATCCATGTAGCTTTCAAAGTGTTGAAGTTGTTTGTTCTTTTGAACATTTTGAGTATTCCTTCAAATTCATAGCCTCTGTACATGGCATTGTGGTTGATCAACTCTTGGTTGGCCAGTTCTTTCAAGTCATGAATCTCAAGTGCATTTACCAAAGTAGAGTATTCAGTAAAGAATTGCACTAAGCCAGAGATCCTTTTGACCATAAACATGTTCCATGCACTATCATACTTCCAGGCAATAATTTTTTGATATGTTTTGCCTTTTGGAGTAGATATTCCTCTGATCATCTCAGCAATGGTCAACCCTTCTTGAAGCTTCAGTTAAGAGGGTTCAGCAAACCACTCTGGATATCTATGAATGACAGGTGCAAGATAATCTTGATCTTTATGAGTAAGACTCATGTCATGTGCAGACACTCTTCCTCTTGGCTTTTTGTTAAGCACCTCTTCTTCTAACTGCTTTAATTTTCTTTCTTCTTATTTATCATCTTGAGAGTAGTAGCTCTTAAGAATTGTCTTCAGATTAGCCAACTTTCTTTTGGTGAAGCCTTGATTTGTGAGGTAATCCTTCATTTCCTTATCAGTCATACTATAAGGATCAGGAAATAGTGGCTTATGAATTGGAGATGACCTTTTCATTGATGATAGCTTAGATAGAGGAGTCTATCTTGGCAATGGTCTATCATACCTAGATGTTTTCTTCACAGAAGAACCTTTATGCACAGTAGTATCTTTGAAGATTGCCTTTTCATACTCAGTTTCAATTGTTGGATCAAGTAGCCTTTTTACTTTCTCTTCCTCCTCCTTCATGCCTTCATAAGTCATTCCAAACACTTCATCAGGATCATAACCTTGATTGATCAGAAACATGGCTTTAATCATCAAGTCATTAGTTTGTGCTTTGGATACCATGTCTTCCACTGCCTATTTTGCTTTAATGGGACTGTCCATAAGAACATCCTTTTCAGCTTCATTTCCACCAGCAATCTCACCTTCTGCTAAATCAATTGCACCAGCCAATTTCTTCAATTGAGCTTCTTCCTACTCATGTTCTTCCAAAAATTCAACAATTTCTGCTAGACTTCTGGGGTCATCTTTTTGTTTCTTGACCGGTTCTTCTTCAACTATTGGTCTCTTACCTTTAGCTTTTTCAGATAAGTATTTCCTCTTTCGTGAGTAAGTTTGAAGTGGAGGGCTTGAATCTTCACCCTTTTCTATTACTTCAGCCATTCTCTTGGGTGTTGTTTGTACTTGTTCATCCATATTCATTTCTTGCTTTTCTTTCTCTCTTTCTTGTTCAACCATTTCTCTTATTCTTTCTTTTTGCTCTTCAGTTAGAGACACTGCAGGAACAATCTACCTGTTCAGCTCTTTCTCCAAAGGTTCTGGAGATTTTGGAATGAACACAATTGGATCAGAATCAACTTTTAGGTTGTTTACAAAGTCCCAGAAATCACTATCAACACTGAATTCTTCAAAAGTAAAGCTGTCTAGTGTGCTGAAAAGTTCTTCAAACTCAAATTTTTTAGTGTGATCAGCAAAGGTTTCTCCAGAATAAATCACCATTTCTAAACGGTGTTCCTCATGCTCTGTCTGACTTGTATTACTCTCTTGTTCTTCATTTTCATCAACTGACTAGTTGTCATCAACATCAACCTTTTCTTGTTCTTCTTTTTCATCATCATCATCCACTTCATTTCTTTGGATCTTAATCATCATTTCAAGCTCAGATATCCTTTTGATCTTGCTATCAATTTCTTTTTCAAGTTTGGAGATGGTATTAGCTTGTTCTTTTATGATATTTTCTTGTTCCTTCATTGTTATTGTTTGAATTTCAAGAGTGTCAATATGTCCACTGACTTCTTCTCTTGAGTGATTAAGGGCAGCCTTTACAGCTTCAATTCCTTATATTTCTCAGTCAATTCAGCCTTATGTTTATCTTTAAGATCTTTCAGCTCTTGTTCCTTCTCATCTAGTTCCAGAATTCTATCATCTATGATTCTTGCCCTTCTGTTTAGAATTCTCTCCATTCTTTCAATCTTTTGCATCAATTCAGTAATCAGTTCATCCTTCTCATCTGGCCTGTTAACATTTGAATAAGCAAAACTCTCTAAGGGTGCAGGCTCAGAAGTTGCTATTTTTGCAGGCATATGAGTGTGATGATCCTCCTCATCAGAAGATGATTTGGAAGCTTTAGAAGCACTGGATGATCCTCCTACATTAGCAGGGTAATCTTGTGATGGCAAGGTTGAAAAGGGGATATAGGTGATTGTTCTGGTGGTGATATTGGAGATGGTGGTGGTGATGGTTGTGGTGAATGTTATGGTAATGGTTGTGGAGTTGAAAGTGGTGGTGAATGTGGTGATGATATTGGTGATAGTTGGGAAGTAGGTTGTGGTGATTGTATTGGTGATGGTATTGGTGATGGTTGAGCAACAGGTTGTGGTGATTGTATTGGTGATGGTATTGGTGATGGTATTGGTGATGGTTGAGCAGTAGGTTGTGGTGATTGTATTGGTGATGGTATTGGTGATGGTATTGGTGATGGTATTGGTGATGGTTGAGCAGCAGGTTGTGATGATGTTATGGAGATGGTTGTGCTTCTTGATTTATCTGTTGCAACATCCAAGGCAGAAGAGGAGTGTGAGCCCCACTATAAAAGTTTCTACGGTCTCTCTTCTTTATAAACTTATATGATCTTGCATCATAGCGTGGAATGTCAAGCACTGGTCCTTTAGTTGCAATGTCAGGAATGATTCATTGATTAGACATTGAATGAATCTGGGATACATCAGAAACTTGTATCTTAATACTTCTCAATGTTTGAAACCGGGCCATTGAAAACATATGCAGACATATTGAATGGCCTGTTGGTGCATAGAGCATATATAGCTGATGATGTGAGGAGTGGAATGTCATTCCATCCTGTCTTTCTCTTTGACAAGCAGTGCTGAAACATATAAATAATGAATCTCCATGGTAGATCAACCAATCCCTTAACAATCTACTTAGCTTCATAGCCTCCTTCATAACCAATTTCAGCAAAAAATGTGGTTATGTCTTCATCACTCAGTTCCAAGGAGCATTTGCATCATCACCAAACCTTAGACATCTTCTTCTTCACTGATGATTAATGTGTGTTCACTGTTAATTCTCCCAATAAGTGTTCTAATACCATCAGCTTCAACAACCTCAGCTGTGTTCTAGAAAGACCTTATGAGATTCTCATAGATAGTTGGTCTGACTGTGATGACATATGCTATCCTTGTGGTATTGATGAATCTGATGATGTCTCTCAGTCCTTTTGCTTCTGGGACATCAGGGTTTAAATAACCGCTTACGTTCTGGAGCTTGCTCCGTATAAGATTTGCCATGTAATCTGCACAAGAGACATGTGTGTTAATTATCTATTTTGACTTTGAATTAACAAGGAAGACTGCTTGTTATTTATGTTGAATTGCAGTAATGGCAAATGATGAATTTGTCATTTAACAATCACAGTTTCAATGTTTGAACCATTAGAGAGGTATTGTTTTATTGATTTGTTTTAAATATGTAACTTCAACATGCTCTGTTCTTACAACGAACATGAATATCAATATTTTCATGGTGACAATAATTTATGTTGGTTTTCATGCTCATTGAAGTCGAAAAGGTGTATTATGTTACATCAACGAAACATGTTTTTATGTTCTTCCTTATCATTTGGTTCTTGACTAATTTAGGTTTATCATTCTGAGACTTAGTTTTGATTAAACTTCTTATGAAAATTTCACCTTATTTCTGATCCGAATGTTGTTTCAAAATCGATATCAAAAGTCGATTGAGAAGATTCACACGAAAATCTTTGAATGTTTATGATGATGATGATGATTGAAGATGGTGTACTGTATGTTTGCGCTCGTCTCACTATAAAGTCTCTCAATTTTGAAAAGTATTAAGTGACCCGTTTGAATTCCTTTAAATAGTCAAATAATACATTTTGAAAAATTTTACATGTTTAAAAGCAGATACAGTCACCACTGTAGCAAATGCTGATGGTTAATTTGTTGGACTTTTGGTCATCCGCATTTGTTGACTGTAGCAAATGCGGATGGTTAATCAGTTTGACTTTGGGTCATCCGCATTTGTTAACTGTAGCAAATGCAGAAGACAAACTTTTGACATTGACAGTCCGCATTTGGCTACTTTTGGTCATCCGCATTTGTTGACTATAGCAAATGCGGAGGACAAATTTTTGACTGACTGTCCGCATTTCGCTACTGTTGCAAATGCAGAAGTTTTGTTTCTTAATTTTTTATTCTTTCGGCATGTCTACTGTTGCAAATACGGATGTTAAACTTGAAACCTTTGGTTATCCGTATTTGTGTTGTAGTAAATGCGGAAGAATAACTTGTGTGTTCTTCAGCACTGTAACAAATGCGGTAGAGTTGCTTGTTTTATCCTATCCATATTTGTACATAGTAGCAAATGCGATAGAATAAAGTCAATCAGTATTTGTGCAACTATATCAAATACAGTTGACAACAGTCAACGCACTGTAGCAAATGCTATAAAGACCTGTTCATCCGCATTTGTTAACTGTATCAAATACGATAGAGTAAATTCCACATTTACTTAACACACTAATGCGGTAGAGTAAAATCACTGTCCGCATTAGTTGCACTTGAAAATAACTATTGTTACCCGCATTAGTTACATGCATGGGTTACCTTCACCCGCATTAACTAATGCACTTACCTGCATTAGCTTTTGAATTTAATCAAAAGTTAATGTGATTGAATTGATTATTCATCTTATGAAGAGGTCCTTGATTGATTTTTCTTATGAAGTTGGCTGTTGAAGTTGTCAATTCTTGCTTGGATTGACTTGTATGTCACAATTAATACAAGTTTCCTAATTTGACAGATCTTGGACTTATCATGCTTCTAAGAATCTGCATAAACTGAGATATAATGGTATGACTTATTGCAACAACACCAACTAGAATTCTTTTTGTTTTGTTTTTCAAAATTACTTAATAAACAAAAATTTGGACTTACTCAAAAATTTTAAAATAGTCCCCCTAAAGTTTATGTCCATATTTGGAGAGAAACTTTAAAGATTTAAAACTTTTTGAATATATTTTGATTAATATTAATAATGAAGAGAAAAAATCTCTTTGTTGGGATCATATCAGTCTTACATTACACTTGTGCATCCTTTATGATTAAATGGACATGATTATGAACTTGAAGATTGAAGGCATGTTTGTCCTCTTAAACCCATACCTGGTTGATATTTTGATGCAAATGACTTTTATCATGTTTTGGTTGATTTATTTTCAATGTGTACCTCACACACATAAACATGAAATGATCAACCCTCCTTATACAATGCATGGTACAACGTTTTCACAACTTTTCTTACCAGGTTACTTAAGTCATGAAATCTCATTTTCACTGATCCTCATTGGGATTCTTTTAATTTGATTCCTTTTCATGTTAATCCACATTAGGATTCTTTTCACTTCACTTTGGAAGGTGATCCATGATAGGATTCTTTTGTTCATTCACTTGGAATGTATTACTTTGTTGATTCATCCAATTTTGGATGTGTTCCACATTGGGAATCTTTTGGATCATGACATCTGCACTATGTGCAAGTTTGATTAGGTCTTTGCTCAGCAAAATAAAGATGAAACATGATGTGGTGAAAGAGATTCATAAAATATCATTACCTGGTGTGTTTAGGCTACTACACACACATGCATTCAGATAAGCCAATACATACCTGTACTTTGTGATGAGTGTTTCATAATTGAATATGTCTTTAATTCATCACTGCATGTATCTTTTCTTCCAAGTTAAGCCTACCAACATATCTGGTAAGTCATTTCAGTCTTTTACATTTTGAAATTAAGCACAGTGAATGATATAACGACTGTAATTATATCATTTGCCATAGTATTCTTTTCTTCATTAAACTTGATTTTTTGTGGTTTTTCTGATGTTTTAAATTGTTTTTGATGTTTTTCATAGTTATTACTCAAGGTTAATCATGCCAATTGACTGAACCAGAAATTCAAACCTACTAGGTTCAAATGCCTTGGTGAACAAATTAGCTAATTGATTTTTAGTTGGTACTTGAATCAATTTGATTAAACCCTTTTCAGCACAGTCTCTCAAAAAATGATATCTAATCTCAATATGTTTTGTTTTTGAGTGCTGAACTGGATTATTAGTTATAAAGACAACAGCTATGTTATCAATAGAAATTGGTGTGTGCAAGAAGTTAAAACCATAATCAAGCATCTGGTTTTGAATCCAGAGAACTTGAGAGCAACATGCTGAAGTAGCAATATACTCAGCTTCTGCTATGGACACAGACACATTTATCTGCTTCTTGCATTGCTAGGATACTAATCTGGGACCAAGAAATTGACAACCGCCAGAAGTGGATTTTCTATTAAAGTTGCATCCTCCATAATCACTGTCTGTGTAGGCATAGAGATTAAATTCTCCTTCCTTTGGATACCATAATCCAAGAGCTGGCTTGCCTTTTAGATATCTGAATATTCTATTGACTGCATTTACATGTGATTCTTTTGGATCAGCTTGATATCTGTCCACTGATTTGCCTTCAGGGTCAGGTCCAATCTTCATTTTATTATCCATAGGAGTTCTGATAGATTGACAGTCAGCAAAGTGAAATTTCTTCAACATGGTGTCCATATATTTTGATTGGTTGATGAAGATTCCATCTGTTGTTTGTTGAAATTGCACTCCTAGAAAGAACGTGAGTTCCCCCATTGCACTCATTTGGAACTTTGAATGATAAGGTCTTCAAATTCTTTGCAGAGTTGCTTGTTTGTCGAGCCAAATATAATGTCATCCACGTAGATTTGGACTAATAGCATGTCTTTTCCTCTTATTCTTCTGAAGAGAGTCTGATCAATCTTTCCTCTTTAATACCCATGTTCAAGAAGAATTGATGATAGAGTCTCATACCACTTTCTTGGTGCTTGATGAAGACCATACAGAGCTTTGTCAAGCTTGTAAACTCTGTGAGGGAAATTTGGATCTTCAAATCCAGGTGGTTGACTCACATAGACTTCTTCAGCAGTCTTTCCATACAGGAAGGCACACTTTACATCCATTTGATAAATAGTAAATCTCATGGACGTAGAATATGCAAGAAAGATTCTGATTGCTTCTAATCTGGCAACAGGAGGAAGCACTTCGTCGTAGTCGATTCCTTCTTCCTGAGTGTATCCTTGTGCCACTAGTCTTGCTTTATTTCTGACGACTATCCCTCTATCATCAGTCTTGTTCCTGTACAGCCATCTGGTACTAATAGGGTATTGTGCTTCGGGAAGATCTACCAGCTGCCATACTTCTTGCTTCTTGAATTGGAGCAATTCTTCCTGCATTGCTTCAATCCAACTATTGTCTTGAAGTGCCTCTTTGATGTTTTTGGGTACTGTTTGACATAGAAAGCAGGAGAACAAATAGATGTTTGCAATACTAGAATTGCTTCTAGTCACCCTCTCATTAAGATCACCAATAATGGTTTCAACTGGATGATTCTTATGTATTCTTGTGGTTGGAATGGAGTCACCAGCAATAGTTACATCAAGATTGGAGACATTCAGTTCATTATGGTCAGAGGCACATTCATCTAGTATTGTTGTTGAATTATGAAGATTGTCAACTTCTGTTTCAGTAACTGCTACATCTTCAGCAGCACTGAGGTTGCTTGCATCATTTGATGTACCTTGAGTTTCTACTGGGTGAGAAGCCTATTTTTGATTTCTGATCTCATTTGACAAGTCATCTGAGTGAGATGGTACCAGGCTGGGACCTTCTTCAGAAGAAGCACTAAGGTTTTGTGACAGTTGTCTGATGGGATCAGCTTGAAGAGGAACATCTTCATTCATATGTTCATCAAATGTAGGTGGAATCAATGGATAATTATCTCTTCTTTCTACAATTGATGAAGTATCACCTGAATGTATATTTCCTGCATCAGACAAGTGAAATTGGTCAAATGATTTAGTAAATGTGTCAATATCAAACAACCAGTCAGGACCATTTGTAGATTTAGGAAACGAATGTTCTTTGAATTGAACATTTGTAGATTCATCAATAATGTTCAGTCTAGGATTAAACACTCTATAAGCCTTTGAGATAGAAGAATAACCTACAAAGAATCCTTCATCAGACTTGGATGAAAATTTTCCCAAATGATCACGGGTGTTTAATATTGAGACTGGACAACCAAATGATTTAAGGAATCGAATAAATGGTTTCCTATGAAAGATCAGTTCATAAGGTGTCATGTTACTTTCTTTAACAATCAGAGTTCGATTTTGCACAAAGCACGATGTGTTAACTGCTTATGCCCAGAAGGTGATTGGCAGTTTAGCATCGGCTGGTATCGTTCTTACTGCTTCAATCAGTGTTCTATTTCGTCTTTCAGCTACCCCATTTTGCTGAGGAGTTCTAGCTGCACTGAATTGATGAGCAATGCCTTTGGTTGCACAAAAGGAACTCATATTTTCATTTTTGAACTCTGTACCATTATCACTTCTTATTATTTTGACCTTAAGATCAAGTTGATTTTCAATTTTAGTAATAAATTCTTGAATGATTTGGGATGCTTCATTTTTATGAAGTAGGAAAAACACCCATGTGAATCGAGAAAAGTCATCAATGATCATTAAACAATATTGTTTCTTTCCAATACTCATTACATGAGTTGGTCCAAAAAGATCCATGTGAAGTAACTTCAATGGAGTATTGTTAGTGTTCACCAGCTTGTTTTCTTTTTGAGGAAGACCAATGACATGGTTTCCTTTGACTAACTTGTTCATATTTTTAAAGTTATTATGCCCCAAACATCTATGCCAGAGCTGTGACTCATCAAATGATGCTGTAGACAAAAGACATGTTTCTTCCTTAGGTGATGCAGAACACAGGTTTAAGACATATGTATTATTCTTCCTCGGAGTCTTTAAGACAACCCATTCTTCAGGGATCTAAAATCTAGGTTTCAAAATGTAGCAGTGAGTGTTTGTAAAGTGAGTGGAATATTTTTTGTCGCAGATTTGAGACACGCTTAGCAGATTGAAATTCAGTTGTTCACAGTAATTCACTCTGTCAAAGCTCAGCATCCCGTTTGTCACAGATCCTTCTCCTATAATTCTACTACCTTTTGAATCTCCACCGAATGCTACAGTAGTTCCTTGTATGTACATGAAATCATGAAGGAGGGAACGATCTCCAGTCATGTGTCGGGAGCATCCACTGTCTATGTACCATAGGCTATTAGACCTGTGTGGATGAACCTACAAGCAAAAAAGAACTAATTAGAATAAGGAACCCAAGCCATGATGGTCTTGGGTTTCCCGTTCCCATTCATGATAGTCACCTTCTGGTATTTCCCTCTGAATTGTGATTTGGATGGAGGTGTTCTGGGAGATTTTTGATAATGAATTGGTCGAGTCATCTCATCAACATCTACTGAGGATTCAGATGAATAATGAAATCGTTGGTCTCTATTTCTTTGTACAAATTTAGCCCGAGTTTCATTATCAAAAGTTGGTTTTTGCTTAGGAAGGTAAAGTTTGTGTTTCATTGTAAGATGATTTCTTTGACCCTTCTTTAAATCCTTCAAATTATTTCTGTCATTTGTTGATTTAGGTGTCCTAGATTGAGTATTATGAAGATGAGGCCTGACAGAGTGCATCAAAGTAGATGTTTTTGAGATGGGCTTGTGTTGGGGAATTCTCAACCTCTTCTGATTAAGTAACAATCAGATGTATTGTGATTGTTCATGTCACAGATTGAACAATACTTGTTGAAATAGCAATTTTTGGTGGAGTGATTATTCATATCACAGATAGAACAATATTGATTGAAGAAGCATTTATCTGTCTTATGATTGAACATGCTACAAATATCACAATACATTTGTTTGTTTCTTGAATCAGATTTTTCCTTGTGTGACTCAACTGATATTTTCTTTTGATGAGTCACTTTCTTTTATTTAGGCGATGAATCAGAATCAGCCCTTTTAGTAGTTTGCTTCACAACACTACTTTTATTCAATTGTTTGGGCTGTTTCTGTTTCTTCAGCCTATTTCTTACTAATTTCTCAAACTGGTCAACATGTTGCTTGTTACAGATATCAAACCCAACTCCCTGCCTTAACCTTGATGACTGAGGGTCTGATGATGTTTTATGTGTTGAAATCAGTTTTACAGTTTGTTATTTTAGTGAAACCTTTTTTGATTTGCTTGAATTTTATGGAGATATAATCTCATTATCAGAACTACTCTCAGTAGTGGGTTTCACTGTCTTGACATATTTCTTTTTGCCTTGTAAAATAGATGGTATGAATTTTATAAAAGGTACAATTGCTTTTACAGGGCTTGATGGTTTCATGACACTCATTGTCTTGTCTGAACACTCTTTGATTTTGATTGGGTGACCTAACTTGATTTTATCCTTATTGGTTTCAAAATAAACATCAGGTTTGTTTTGAGGATTAGTCACTTGTTTCACTACTGATTTAGGTTCCATAGTTTTAGGTTCAATAGATTTAGAGAGTGAGACAGAGTCAGGCATGACAGTGTAATTGTCATTGTATGGTGGAGGTCATGAATTATATCCAATCCCTGACATGTCCTTTGGATCCTTTTGTGAATCCAGCATCTCTTGCAGCTTGACTGAAGACATTTGAAACTTTTCAAGTTTCACTTCAGTCATAGATTGTTGAGCTTTAGCTTGAGCTAACTTTTCAGAAAGTAGCTCATTTTAAGCTGCAAGAGTGTATTTCTCACCATGCAGTTTTTCTATGTCAGAAATGAGAGATTTGATTTTGATTTCAAAACTTTTTAGTTCTCTCTTCATCATTTCTGACTTCACTTTTTCTTCTTTAATTTTATCTGCCAGTTTATGGTTGTGTTCCAATACTCTTGTAATTAATTAATACATTTTTCACTACAAAGGTTAGTTTTTACCTTAGTAGGCATTGAAGATGGTCCATCGTTGATGTGAGCCATAAGAGCATGATTCTGGAATTGAGGCTTGACTTCCTCAGCATACACACTCCAGTCACATATCCCATCTTGTTTAATCACAAGGGCACTGGCAGAAGGCTGGCTGCTTGCATGGGCTTGATTTGTCAGCTGTGGTTGATTCTGGTATGTTTGTTGATGACGAGAATGATGATACTGCTGTTGTTGATTGTTGGAGTGATAGCTTGAGTTGGGCTGTGATGATGATTGGCCTGGAGAGTTCCTTTGATAGTTGTTCCTTTTCGGGTTATTGCACTCTCTTGAGGAATGGCTAGTCATGCCACAGTTGAAGCATTTCACCTTGGATTTATCATATCCAAGTTTTATGTTCTCATTCAGACTCAGCTTTCTTCGTTTTCTGAAGAATTTCTTGGCTCTCATGGCAATCATTGCCATTTGCCACTGTAGATCCATTTCCTCAACATCATCAGAATCCATTTCTTCCAAATCTTCCTGAATTAGGTGGGCAGAAGTGAGTCTTCCTCCCAGGTAGGCTTCAAAGCTTGCAACAAAGGTATTGTAAGTTGCCTTTTGCTCTTCTGATCTTGAGTCTTCAGGAGAGGTTTAAGGAGCAGTGGAAACTTTAGGTGCTTGTGATGAAGTTGATGGATGATTGAATGGTAGAGTTGCAATGAACCCATTATTGTTCATTTGATCTTTTGATGAGATGAAATCATTTTGCTCAGTGATGAAAGCATTTTCAACAGAATGGGATTCTGAAGAAAATTTGTAAGCCTCAATCACTCTTGGTCCACTCAGGTTTCTGCTTTGTTCATCAAGTTCCAAAGCTTCAATCTTGGCTATCATAATGTCTAGAGTGGTATTCTCAAGATCAAGAGTATTTTTCAGCATAGTGACATTTTGCTTCCAGCTTTCAGGGAGACTGTGAAGCATTTTCTTGTTAAGTTCTTTAATATTGTAAGAAACTCCCATGATTTCCAAATCATTTACCAACTGTACAAATCTATGCAGTTATTTTGATATGGATTCTCCTTTGGTGTGGTGGAAGTTTCATACTGATTGACCAGCTTGTCTTTGTTAATTTCAGCCACCTCACTGCTTCCTTCACACATAATCTTCAGCGCATCCCAAACAGCTTTAGCAGTTCCATACTTTTCCAATCTTTTTAGCACATCCATCTTGAGTGCTTGAGTCAAAATTAAGTATGCTTTGAGGTCAATTTTGATTTTCTTATAGTCATCATCATCCAGAGTTAAGTCTTCAATTGGTATTCTAGCAGTCTTGTAAAGTGCAGCTTGTGCTGTTGATAGAGTAATAGGGATATGTGGACCCTTACATATTGAGATCCAAAAATCAGTATCTACACCTGTGATATAATTTCTAAACCTTATTCTCCACTGTTTAAACTTAGATTTGTGTTTAAGCATGGGAGGTTTAGGTGTATGACCAAGTTCAGAGTAACTGTTAGAATCCATGTTGATTTGTGTAAGTATAGATTTAGTTGATTTTAAGATTTATTATGTTTGATGAGTTCGACTTGTTCAAGCAGTTCTTTCGAGGTTCAGAATGAGTTCTTGTAATGATTTTCATGCTGTTTGACAGGAGTATTCTTGTTGTTTACTAAGTAGAGATGATGATATCCACTACTAGCAACTTGATTATCAGATCAATTGAATTCTATTCAGTCTGTGCGCAGATCTAAAAGAGAATCGAGAGCCAAAGCTCTGATACCAATTGACTGGGGTTGAGTAAGAGTGATATTCTTACTGTGAATCGAATATGATAATCAAGTCAATGATTGAGTGACAGAAACAAACAATCAAAGAACATTCAAAGCAAGAAAAATACTCAAAAATGTTGTTTGTATTGATATCTGAAAGTTGATATATTACAGAGAATAATTACAACAAAAAATCTCTATCTCTCAGCTGTCATCTCAGTACGAGGTCAACTATTCTATTTATAGGCAGACAAGATGCCTTTACAAAATGACTAAACTACCCCTGACCTATTACATCAGAACTAGTCTAAGTTTTGATCCGCATCTCTGCTTGTTCATCCGTATTGACGAATGCGGATGAGATAATCTTGATCAGCATCTCCACTTGATCATCCGCATTAGTAAGTTGGTCATCCGCATTGGTTAATGCGGATGAACAAATACTTATGCGCAATTGGTTGGTCATCCGCATTTGTCAATGCGGATGAGCAAAGTCTTGTTCGCATCTTCTTTTGTTCTTCCGCATTAGTTAATGCGGAAGAGTAACTTGTTCAGCATTAGTATTATGTCTTCCGCATTAGTCAATGCGGAAGAGTAAACACTTGTCCGCATCAGAGTTATGTCTTCCACATTAACTAATGCGGAAGATAACACTTGTTATTTTTCCTTAGCAGATTTTCATCCGCATTTCTTCTTGGACTTGTGTAATTCCAGCTGAGCAATCATCAATTCACCCATAAGTTGGCATGTATGATCTTTTCAGGGTGCAACAACATCCATGCCTCATGCACTTTCCCGCCACCGCCATCGAAATCACTTTCGGGATTGTAGTGACTCGATCACCATAAACCGTCACCAAACTCCGTCAGGCGCTGTCAAACGAATCATCTTTATGCGACACACAATGTTCGCCTCGTAGTCCGCCAACCAATCCATCCCTAGGACTACGTCAAACCCGCCTAAGATCATCAGGAATGGTCTAACAGGAAACTTGTGACCTTCTAATTCCACGTCACATCCTTCTATCATCTTAGAAATCCTGGTAGACTTACCTATGGTAGTTTCTACATCAAAGGGCGCATTTACACTCCTACTACTAACAGGTAGTTTAGAATAGAAAGCAGCAGAAATAAAACTTTTACTAGCACCAGAATCAAATAAGACAAGGCTAAAGTTTGGTTTCCTAGAAACGTACCTGACACAATATTAGGACCCGTCCTAGCCTCCTCCCGCGTCATTGTAAAAGCTCTGGTGCTTGCCCTTTGTCCTTTTCCTCCAGCCTTCTTCACCCCCGAACCTTCAGCCCTTGGTTTCTTGCAATCCCTACTCATCTGGCCCTCCCCGCCATAGTTAAAACATCTCCCTACCTTGCATTCTCTCGGCATATGACCAGGCCTCCCACACTTGAAGCACACGTTCGATCCCAACCTACATTCACCGGTGTGCTCCTTCCCACACTTGCCACACCTCTTCGACCCCGCATCGGATGTGACCACATGTCAGTCATCCACCCGTGCACCTTTGTTACTCGTCGGTGCACCACCCCGGCCAAACCTCTTCCCATTCCAATTCCGGTCACCACCACCCTTCTTGCTTACCTTGGCCACCACCACCTCTCGCTCATCACACAACTTCCCTGCCAAGTTAACTGCCGACCTAAACATGCTCTGTCGGGCAGTGATCATGTGCCTGCGAATATCCGTTGGCAAGCCCTGAATATACTTCTTAATCTTTCGTGACGTAGGCGTCACTTGGTCCGGCACCAACCGTGCCATCTCATTGAACTTGGTGGTATATTGCTCATGTGTCATTGTTCCCGCCTCCAGCAGCAGGAATTCTTTTTCCACCTTATCCATTTCCCTGTGAGGACAGAACTCCTCAATTACCAGCCTTTTCAGCTCTGCCTATTTCATCCTCCCAATTAACCAACTACCCTCGGCTTGGACTATATTGTCCCACCAACAAGAGCTGAAGCAAACTTCACCCTCTGGTTTTCTCGGCACCTGCTGATATCAAGTACCACCTCCATTTCTCTCACCCATCAATGAGTAGCAGCAGTAGTGCCATTACCATCCCAAGTAGGGGGCTTGCATCTTTGGAATGCCTCGTAGTTGCAGCCTCATACCGCCTCTGGCGCAGGCTCTTCTTCTTCTTCCTCATCATCGGAGAGAACTGTCTCAGTCTCCGGTCGCTCTCATCCTCCCCAGGACCTATTCCTCTCCCTTCTTTCTCTTTCTCTTACAACCTTAATCACTTCAGTCACCACAGACGGTAAGATCGTCTGCATGACCTGATAAACTTCTTCCACAACAGCCTCCTTTACTCAGGCTCTCAAATTAGCACTCTCGTCCTCGCCCCCTGGATGAGGGGTCTCGGGTTCTTCATGAACCACCTTTTCGACTCTAGGCCTTCTTCTTTTGGGTCGCGGTTCAGCACCACCTCCACCACGACCTCCACGCTGCGAAGCTTTAGATGATCTACGACCGGCCATCCACACACACTGAAAGATTCAAACACCAACACGGTCATTCAGGGGAACAACTTAGTTTATGTCAAGTATAGTAAGTCCCTAATTAAAGTGGCCAGTTGTGATTAGCCACTTACTTTACTCTTCATACCCCAAGTATTACCTATCCTGACTACATCATTATCTAAATCTACAAACAGCACATAAACCACATAACATGTGCACGTAATACCGATTAACATTAAGAAAATACCTAATGGCACGCAGCTACTCAGACTCGCATCCCTTCCCTTTCCGTCTCATTTTCAGTTTAATTTAAGGTTTATTTTGAAAATGTACCCATTTCGCTTAAAATTTGGCTCTAATACCAACTTGTAAGGCCCCGTTCCCAGGACGCTTACAACTGGTCCATCATTGTACTTAAAACATATAAATTCACTAACCTCAATAAAGCATTGTAGCGGAATTATGAAAACAAACATTTCATTTCATTAAAATAAACGCTTTTGCAAAATAATACAACATTTATTTCAAAATATCGTTTGTTCGCATTCTAATGCAAACACATTATACAAAAGAATGCCATTCAAAATGAGCTGAGTATCCACCCCGTGCCATCCTCAGCAACCATTACCTGCCAACTAGAAACACATAAAAGTCAGCATTGCTAGTGAGTTTTAGTTTTATAATAAAACATACTTTATCTTTCATTTAAAATTGTTCTTTACAATCGTATGTGATCATGCATCATACATACACATAGATAATATCATTATTATCTTCATTATTAGTTCATTCATTCTGATCATACATCATTAAATCTTTACTTTCATTCGAACCAATGCCATGTGCTTACCCCACCGTCATGCATAAAGCGAGTACTGGGCCTAAGGTCCTTCATAGACCCTGAAAATTATGCACGAAGCTGACTCTAGTACCTAGGTTAAGCAGCAAGGATTCCATACATATGGTCAATGACATGAATTAGACCCCAGTGCGCATCCTACCGGGGTAGCTAACCCGCACACAGTTGAGCTAACACCCTTCATTGGGTGTGAACCTCCATACATATGCTTGCAAGCCTTCTAGTGTGCATCCTTCCGAGGTAGTTAACCCCCACACAGTTGTGCTAACACCCTTCATTGGATGTGAACCTCCATACATTTTCCTGCAAGCCTTTCTTACTTTCAATCATTCATTAATGCATGCATTCTTTCATTACGTTCCTCTTTTCATTATCTTCCACTGTACGTTACATAATATTTTATCATTTTATTCATTAACATTCAACGTTAAGCCACGGGAAAATAATCATACCAAATAAGGAACATAAATATGAACATACAACATCACCATACAAGGCACATCATACATACATAGCATACATCATACATACCATCATGCATCAATCATACATCACCCATCACATCATCTATGACCTTAAAAGTCAACTTACTTAATCCCCGGGAACATCCTCAGTCAAAGCCTACATATCACCTTTCCCCAGAAAAGCAGAAAACATTCTAAGTCCTTTTAGGCGCATGAGCCCTATTTAGGCGTATGAATACTTAGGCGTATGGAGAGCTTCCAGACGCATGGGCACTATGGGCGTATGGACACTATTGGGCGTATGGATTCTCAGTCGCATGACCCTCAGTCGCATGACTTCCAGGCGCATAACCTTCAGTCGCATGACTTCCAAGCGCATAACCTTCAGTCGCATGACTTCCAAACGCATGACCTTCAATCGCATGACTTTCGGTCGTATGGCCTCTAGTCGTATCATCTTTGTTCGCATGACCTCTAGTCGCATGACATTCAGTCGCATGACCTTCAGTCGCATGAGCCCTAACTTGTTGGAGAATGCAGTCTCATTCGAACCTAAACAGCTGATTCCAGTCCCCAAACCCTCTCTAACCTATTCTAAGCTTAAACCATCCATCCTAAGCCTTAGAAACCCAGTAGCATCAACCTTCAAACATCACATACCCAAACTCAAACTCCACCCGATTGCACACACACATACATACGGGTACACACCCACACAACAAAAATAGTTCCATATACATTCCAGCCCCAAAATCAGTTAAAACATGTAAAACAGGGGTCCTAGAACTCACCTTAACAGCTTCTTCAGGTAGAGCTTCCCACAAACCCGTTTGCTTCAAGCTTCACCACAAAAACGCACTGGAAATCGACTCCTTCTCCTTGTTTCTTCAAGATCCGAAAGTTCTGCCCTTTTCCCCTTTTCCTCCTCCCAAAACTGATTGGAGACAAGTATGGGAGAGGGAGTGGGCTGCCATGCCTTCTTTACACCCACTCTTCTAAAAATTTTGTCCTTTTGGCATATTTTACCCTTTAACTTGGGGTAAAATGCATTTTCCCCTTTTTCTTTCCTTTTCTTCCTTTTTCTTTCTTTTTCTTCTTTCGGCTTCAAAGAAAATAACCGGGTGTTACAAAACATAAAAAGGTTACATTTTTTATTATTTTATTATTCAAAAATTATTATTAGAAAAACACAATACATAACATAGTGGTCAACATTAGACAAAATTGATAACACAATGAACAACACTAGAATCAATGATTAGCAATCGACACAATGAGCTACTTGACGAGTATTACACATTGACATAATTAGTATTACAAAATAAACATAAAAAAGTTAAAAAAATTATATTATAAACCTTGTGTTATTTGAAATTATTATTTTAAAAAACACATTGCGTAATATAATAGTCAACATTAGACACAATATGTAACACGATAAGCAACAGTAGACTAGATAATTAGCATTAGACATTATAAGCTGTTTGACGAGTATTATACAATCACCTTATCAGTATTACACAACAAACTAGAAAAACATAAAAAAATCAATTTTCAACATTGTTTTATTTGAAAATTTCCATTTTAAAAGCACAATGGTTAACATTAGACATAGTGTAACATAATGACTAACATTAGACTCAATGATTAGAAATAGACATAATGAGCTTCTTGATTTGTATTACAAATTACCTATTCACTATACACAATGAATTAAAAAATACAAAAATTATATTTTTAGAACTCTGTTATTTGAAAATAATCATTTATAAGAAAACACAATGTATAACAAAATTGCAAACATTAGCCATAATAATCCAATGAATATTACACAATGACTTAGATATTATATAATGAGCTGCCGAATATTACATAATGAGTTAAAATAACGGAAAATAATTTAGTTTTTATTTATCAAAATTATAGGGTTTTAAACATAAGAACGCCTGCTTTATGGTGTAACTTTTCTAAATAGGTAATGTTGTGCGTAAAATTTATAAATATTTTTAAAAAAAGATGAAACTTGAAAATGTGGTTAAGGCTAAAATACTATTGACATATCATTTAAAGTTTTAGTTATTTGCCAATATGATATTAGATTTTCTTAGCGTTTGGATCGAATATTTAATTGATAATAATCATTATCACACTTTTTAGTTTTTCTTATATTTTTACAATAACCCCACACCAAATATTAATTCTAACATTCATAAAAGAGTTTAAACAAAAAGTACAAACAATTACATTTTCTAGTACCTTCAAGTTCAAAAGAAGTAATGTTCAAAAGGGATTGCGAAGAATTGTTTATGAAGATCTTGATTAGGTAGAAAGGATGATTGTTGTGTATATAATTCATGTACGGGGTTAAAGCAAAATAAAGGTCGAAGAATAATAACACTTTTTAAGTGACAGATTTAGTTTCCCTGATTATAAAAAACTAGCTCAAGACCTTCATTGTTTCACGGTGCCTGCTAGCTGTCTCTTTTTTAACATGCTATTGGAACCCTTGGAGGAAAAGCAAAATGCAGATTAATTTATTATTATCATCATCATCCTTCTACTATTATTATATTATATTTTTGAGTATATCGACAGAAGCGAATAGTAAAACCTCCAACCACATGCTGCCACGTGGCCAATATGTCATTATCTTTTTGGTAGCGAGTGTTACTACACACAAAGTAGATATACAGACACTTGAACACGAACCGTAACACATAACACAAGTAGTATTCCTTATAGTTAAACAACAAAAGCTTCAACATGTCACATCAATCATTGGTGGCTTGTTACGGTGTAAACAATTTTGCGGGTTTGTCTAGCATGGGTGGTGAAAAACAACATGATCTCTTTACGTATTCCTATCGGTGTTGAATATTCGAATCGGGTTTGAAAATCTCGAAATTCGATTTGATTTGTGTTGGACCAAAAGAACCAATGAGCCTGATCAGAAAAACCTTAAGTCCCACAGACATCACAACAACTGCTGAAGACTAAAGTACTGAAGACTTCAACAGCTGAAGACTAAAGTACTGAAGGCTTCAACAGGTGAAGACCAAAGTCTGAAGATCAACAGCTGAAGAAGCATTCTTCAGTTGTTGTGATGGTTTCCTTTCAGTAGTTTTCTTTTTGTTTCAGTATTTGTAAAACGACTGAAGAGCATGTTCTTCAGTCGTTGTAGTTTCAGTAGTTTCTTTTCAGTAGTTGTAGTGATAGTTAACACTTAGCATTTTTGTAAGAAGATGTCAGCTGTTTGACATCTTCAGTAGTTGTATTAACTATCAGTAGTTTGAATAAATTCTGTTAGATGTCACTATCAAGTGACATCAGCAGACGTCACATCTCATATATAAGAGGTGTTGACCTAATTGTATGTGTGACATTCTGTTACCACGAAAGCGAATATTGAATGAATATATTTGCAGAATTCTTTCTGTCTATAACCGTTTGTTCTTATCTTGAATATCTTTTGTGTTCTTGTGAATTAGATAATTCATTGTTTGTTCTCCGCTGCTATACTCTCAAATCAATCAAACGTAGATCACTGATCCTATCAAATAGTATCAGAGCTGGTTAATCGTTGATCGATCTAGCAGTTGATCTTTGAAACTGCTATTTGATATCTATGTTTGATTGAATTAGTTTATTTGCAAGAACTGGTTATAGATTATTGAATTTATGCCGCTTTCGCTTATTCATTTTGAGATCTCTCTTGGTTCAATTTGGTTCGTTATGTTTTGTTCTAAATCTGTTATAGCTTAATTGAACTTGGTTGAATCTGAGATGACTACTCCTTCTAATGACCCTCACAATACCGGTTACTCAACCAAGCCTCCGATGCTGGTTAGGAATGAGTATAACATATGGCAACGAAGGATGCTTCATCACCTGTCTGTTAACAGTTCAGGTTGTTGGACATCTGTGGTACATGGACCACATAAGCCTATGGTGAACAATCCGGAAACCAATCAAATGGTTCCGAAGAAAAAGGAACAATACTTAGATGAAGATCGGAAACTGTTTGAGATTGATGCTAAAGCCCATGGAATTCTGGCCATGGCACTACCTAATGAAATCTATTCAGGCTTATGCATCATGAAACTGCTCATGACCTCTGGAATGCACTGAAGGAACAATTTGGTGGAATTGATGAGGTCTTAGCAAACAACAGAGAAATCCTCGCCCAACAATATGAGACATTTTCTCATAGAAAGGGTGAGACACTGACTCAACAGTTTGAGCGTTTTTCCTGTTTGATCTCTGAGCTGAAAATGGTGAAACAGGAATACACAACAGCCAGATGAATAACAGATTCTTGAGATCACTGCCTGAGAGATGGGACACATACACTATTGTCCTACGCTCTAGTGCAAATCTGGATAGCCTATCTCTCACCCAACTTCATGGGAAACTGCTTACATTCGAAAGGGAGATAGAGCAGAAAAGGAAACTGTCATCATCAGGAAAGCTCACTAATGACTTTGTACCGGGGAACACTGTCTTGGTTGGTCATGAGTCAGAATATGCTGCATCTGAAAGCAATTATGATGAGCATATTGATTTCTCTTCAAACAGTTCTGATCATGCATTTGTTGGTATTGATAGTCATTCTGGCAGTAATAGTGACAATCTATGCTTCATCATGGATGATCTGAAGGGAATTGCTGATGATGATTTAGAAGAGATGGATATTCTAAGCCAAATGGCCTTAGTTAATATCAGATCTTAGAAGTTCTACAAGAGAACTGGCAGGAAATTTCCTGGACCTCTGGCAAAACCAAAGTTGGTTTTGACAAGAGTAAGTTGAGGTGTCACAAATGCCAAAGGCTTGGACACTTTGCAAGAGAATGTAGATCAACTGGATCTAACTCTTCTGCACCCTTTGTGACTTTTCCTAGCACTAGTCTACAAAACAGAGGACAACATCCTGCTGGTTCTGGTCATCAATCACACCCTGTATCTCCTGCATACTTTGTCCCCCAGGGTCCAATGTCATATCCTTTACCCTGCTATTACTTGCCTCAGCCAAATCCGGTTCAAGCTCCAATTGCACAACAACCACATGCATTACCTGAACCTCAACCTTCGCAATCTCATCAACAAACTCAACCTCAACAACACAGCTTTTTCACCCCAAGAGTTGTTGACTGGAGCAGTTTACCAGATGATTTGTCTGTTCATGAACAACTGTTCTCTGGTGCTGGTCAACATGGTGGTGACAGTCCTTTTGGAAATCTAGCTCTTATGGCTTTGGAGTCTGCTGATACTTCATCCTCTAATGCCTCTACACCACAGGTATCACAGGTATCCTCTGAGGCAAAAGCCAAACTATGTTCTGAAACATGCATAGCCGCATTTGCATCTATTGAGAGCAAATATAGCTTAATTAACAAGAACATTGAGCTAGAACAAACAATTTCCAAAAGCAAAGCTGAATTTGAGTTTGTGATTAATGATAAGAATGATGAGATTTACAAACTTAAATGCCAAATCACTGATGATAAGGCTAGGGAAGAGATACTTTTAGAGAAGTAAAGAGACCTCAAAGAAACACTTGCAACTACCCAGGTAGAGTGTGATCGATGGGTAATTCTTGCAAGGGTTTTGAAATGCTTCTTAGTAAGCAATCTGCTTCCAATGTGAAGTTTGGCATTGGTTATAATCACACTGCTCCTCCTACAGACTTTACTCCCAGAGCAGAGGTAGAATCTGATGTGAAAGCAATAACCAATCCTTTTCATCATGTGATCTACTATCTGATACCACCATCAGAAGTAGAAGTCAGCATTAATTCCTCTCAGAAACTATCAGCTGATGTTGATGGTTCAAATGCTGACACTCACATGATCACAAAGTTGATCACTCCAGGTGATATTTCACAAAGTACTGAAAGTACTAAAAAGAATGTCATAACACCTAGAGAACAAGTCCCAAAACTACTACATGTACTAAAGGAAAGAAAACTGCAAGTAGAAAGGGTGGGAAAACTACTGAAGAAGATATCAAGAAAGCAGGTACTAAAGGGAAGAAAACTGCTAGTACTGATAGCAAACTGCTGAAGAATAAGTCTTCAGTAGTTTCATCTTCTTCAGCAGATGATCAACTTAAGATGAAGAAAAAGCCATGTGAAATATGTGGCTTATTCAATCATCTTACTGATGATTGCTGGTATAAAAAGGGATTCAAACTCAAACATAATGAAAACATTAAAAAGAAAATGGATAAAATGAAAACTGAGTTTGAAATCAAATTTATACCAGCACATCAAACCTGTAACCCCAAAAATCCAAAAAGAAATCCAAAAGAAAGGGGTTAAACAGGCAACAGCTGAGGTTGCTCAAAGAGAGATGGTACAACACAGAACCCATCCAACTCAAGCACTAATGTGTCTGATGAGCTGAAGGCTTTATCACAAAATCAGACACAACTTGTTATGATGGTTCAACATCTATTGGGAGAGTCAACCAATTAGATGCTCCTGTGTTGAAACCACAGAGAAGAAATTCCATGCCAAAGATCTTCTTCTTCACCACTCCATCCCCTCAGGCTGTTATTCATAGCAAGTCTGTTAGTTTACCACTGTTGATGTGAATAGACCCAAAACCAAAAGGTTTGGGTCTCAAAAACTAACTAATTGTTTATGATTGCAGGGTTCTTCAACATGCCAAAGTAGCATCTGGTATGTAGACAGTGGGGGATCTATGCATATGACAGGAACAGCTCTCTTCTTCATGACTACTCTCAAGGAAAGAAGGGGTTTGTTTCTTTTGGCAATGATGCCAAGGGTTACATCATTGGAAAAGGCTTTGTCTCGATGGAGAAAAAAGTTTGATGATGTTATCATGTGAAAATCTCAAGTAAAATCTCTTGAGTGTTAGTCAAATGTGTGATAAAGGCCATGTTGCTCTTTTCACTAGTCAGAACTGCAGGATTCTGTCATCCAAAGTTCTGAATTTGATTGATAAGGTGTTGGATGATCACACTCTCCTGAGGGACAATAGGACAGGAAGAGTTATGCCTTAGATCTTTCCAAGAAAATAGATCTCAGAGGCCATCCTTGCCTATTTTCCAAAGCCTCTCCTCAGGAATCTAAACTGTTGCACAGAAGGCTGGGTCATGTTAATTTCAAAAACATGAATCAGCTGATCCACAATAGTTTTGTGAGAGGCTTACCAATAAAGGAGTTCCACTGTGATGAAACCTGCACTGCTTGTTTAAAAGGAAAACAACACAAAGTCTTCCCTCCCCCCTATTGAAGAGCCTAAGTCCACTGCCTGCTTGCAATTACTGCATATGGATCTATTGGTCCTGTAAGAGTGATGAGCATGGCAAAGAAGAAATACTGTCTGGTAATTGTGGATGATTACTCCAGATTTGTAACGACTTTCTTTCTGTATTCAAAGGATGAGGTTGCTCAGAGATTATCAACTTTGTGTTGTATGTTGAGAAGTAGTATTCCCTTTCAGTCAAGTGTATACGAGTGACAATGGAACTGAATTCAGAAACCATACACTTGATGAATTTTATCTTTCAAAGGGAATCAAAAGGCAGTTTAGCATCCCAAGGACTCCAGAACAAAATGGAGTATTTGAGAGAAAGAACAGGACCCTAATTGAAGCTGCAAGTCTATGTTGGCTGATTCTGGTTTGCCACTGACCTTTTGGGCTGAAGCTGTTACACAACTTGCTATGTGCAGAATAGAGCCTTAGTAAATCAGAGGTTGATGAAGACTCCATATGAAGTTCTACATCACTTGGCTCCTCTCATTTCATTTTTCAAAGCATTTGGTGTCCCTGTTTTATTCTCAACACAAAGTCAACTCCCAAATTTGATCCTAATGTGGATGCAGGGTATTTTGTTGGTTATTCATCTACTTGGAAAGCATACAGAGTCTTCAACTACAGAACAAAGATAGTTGAAGAGACTTTGCATGTGAAGTTTAATGAATCTCCAATGGACAAGATTCCACAAAACCCTGTGGAGTTGTTTGATTTGGACATACTTATGTTCCTTATCAACCTCCAGTTGTTGCAGACCATGTGGATAAATCAATCATGTCTGCAGCATGTCTTCCACCTGGTGGTATTGATGATGATGATAATATCAATACTCACCTATTCAAGTTTAGTGACCCACTGCCTGAGTCTGCTAAACTTGATGTTCCTGTAGCTTCAGCAGTTCCATCCACAACAAATGCTGATGAGATTTCTGATTCCTCTACATCTTTTGAGTTACCATCAAATTCTTGGTTTCAAGAGTCTGTATCAACATCTGCTGCTGCTGAAGGTTCTACAAACACGTGCACAATATCATTGTTTAACAAGAGCTGAAGAATCACCCAATGTCTCAAATCATTGGTGATATCAATGCTGGAGTTTCAACAAGAAGTCAATTGTCTAATTTCTGCTTCTATGCTCTCTTCATCAGTTAGCTAGAGCCAAAGAACTATCATATTGCTTTAAGAGACAATGGATGGGTTGAAGTCATGTAGCTTGAGCTACTTCAGTTCAAGAAACAACAAGTGTGGGAACTGGTTCCTCTACCCCCAGGTAGTGTGCAATAGGCACTAAATGGGTGTTTAGGAATAAAACTGATGAAATGGGCTTATTGTTAAGAACAAGGCTAGACTAGTTGTACAGGGGTTCTCACAAGAAGAAGGTATTGATTATGATAAACCTTTGCCCCTGTAGCCAGACTAGAGGCAATTAGATTGTTCTTAGCCTATGCTGCATTCCACCATCTCAAAGTTTTTCAAATGGATGTCAAAAGTGTATTTTATATGGCAAAATAAAAGAAGAAGTTTATGTGTGTCAACCACCAGGTTTTGAGGACAATAACATCCTAAATGGGTGTATAAACTTGATAAGGCTCTTTATGGGTTGAAACAAGCTCCTAGAGCCTGGTATGAGACACTTTCCACTTTTCTTCTCAGAATATTTCACTAGAGGCTCCATAGATAAAACTTTGTTTATTAAGAAGGTGAATCAGCATAAGCTACTTGTTCAAATTTATGTTGATGATATTATTTGTGCATCCTCTGATCCCCAGTGTGTGATGATTTTACCAAATTAATGAAAAAGAGGTTTGAAATGAGTGCAATGGGAGAATTACAGTTCTTTCTAGGTTTGTAGATCAAACAAAAGGCTGATGGAACCTTTATTTATCAGTCCAAATATACAAAAGATCTTTGAATAAGTTTGATTTACAAAATTGTAAGCTCCGTTCTACTCCCATGTGCAACACCACACACTGGATGCGGATCAGAAAGGTAAAGCTGTTGATGAAAACACTTACAGATGTATGATTGGGTCCTTAATGTACTTAACAGCTTCTAGACCAGATATCATGTTTGCTACTTGTGTCTGTGCTAGATTTCAGGCTGCTCCTAAAGAGTCTCATTTGATTGCAGTCAAGAGGATCTTTAGATATTTGCAAGGTACACAATCTCTAGGTTTATGGTATTCCACTGGACACTCTTGCAAATTAGTTGCTTTTTCAGATAGTGACTATGCAGGGTGCAAGTTAACTAGAAAGTAACTTCTGGTGGGTGTCAACTCCTAGGAAATGTTTGATTTCTTGGCAGAGTAAGAAACAAACATCTGTTGCTACATCCACTGCTGAAGCAGAGTACATTGCAGCTGCAAGTTGTACTTCTCAGGACTCTGGCTTCAGAACCAACTTTTGGATTATGGCATTACAGAGACTAAGACTCCATTATTAATGGATAGTGCTTCAGCTCTGTGCATTGTCAAAATCTAGTCCAGCACTCTAGGACCAAACATATAGAGATCATACATCTTTTTATTAGGGATTGTTTTGAAAAAGGTCTGATTGATCCTAAGTTGTGCCTAGTGCTGATGAGCTTGTAGACATTTTTACTAAGCCTTTGGATAGTTCAACTTTCCAAAACCTAGTGTTAAGGCTTGGTATGCTGCAGCTAGAATAAGTGATAACTACTGATGATCTTAGTATATAAGTACTGATGATCATTAGTACCATATCACATATAGTACTGATTCGGTTAAAACAACTGATAAAGTTCCAACTACTGATGTAGTTATAACTACTGATGTCAGTAAAAACAGATAAGTACTGATGTCCTATGAAACAACTGAAAACAGCTAAAAGGCTGATGAGTAAGTGTTGAGGACGATATGAAATAGCTGAAAGGCTATGAATTGACGAAAACTACTGATGAGAACTTTCTCCTCAGTTTTCTACAACTGTTGTTTCATCCTAAACAACTGATCAACGTAACCATGTCTTCAGTAGTTTCACAACTACTGATGACTAACACCAAGTCATCAGCTGTTTACAACAACTGATGACAAAACCATGTCTTCAGTAGTTTCACTACTATGATACTACTACCAAGTTATCAGTTGTTTACAACACCTGAAGACAAAACCGCGTCTTCAGTTGTTTTCAAACATCTGAAGTCAAAACCATGGTTTTCAGTAGTTTTATAACTGTTGATGCCTAAAAACAAGACTTCAGTTGTTCAACTTCTGAAAGGGTAATACCATGTCCTCAGTCGTTTACAACTACTCATGACTAACACAAAACCTTCAGTCGTTTTCTAACCCTTACCCTATAAATAACCCATACCTACTCCTTCAGCGCTTTCATCCTTTCCAAACCTAACATTCAAATCTCCAAAACTTCTCTCTCATTAATGGCGACCATGCAGCTCAAACCACGCCATAACTGTGGTGCCTACCTCACAAAATCACATTTCTGGATAAAGTTCGACAACGCCATTGATCTAATGGTCCAATCTCCCTACCAAACAGCTTCCTTTTAAATCCCACCATTCATGTCGAATCCTTACACCAGTTTGGGACGAACGTCACCCTTCTAACGGGGGAGAACAACACCGAGTCTCTCCAGTCGTTCGTCAACAATCATCAAGTGGTCATCACTCCGGAAGTCATTCGCCGAACCCTAACTTCAATGATGCCACTTTTCCTACTGGGTATCCAAAGGGCACAACTGATTTATCCTTTGCCCATCATGGATATCAGGGAAACCTCAGTGCCTCTATCATCCTGAAGAAGCATTTCCATGATGCAGAACGTCTTATCTTTCACATGGTAAATGTTTGCTTAGCTCCTAAGACATCCTCTTGGGATCAAATGTCTACCAAGTGGCAACAGGTACTATTCTCTATCCTTGAGCAACAAGACTTAAACTTTTCTGAAATTATTTTTCTTGAACTTAAGGATATGGCCTCAAAATCTCTTTCTAATCGATGGATATTATATCCTTGATTCATTATGGCCATCATAGAGAATCAACTGCAAGCTGAGGGACTTGTTGGCCTTGTAGTCCCTGCAACGGCTGTATTGCCTGAAGTATACTCCAGGCACAACTCTGACCACACACTGAAACAGGCTGCCAAACTGCGAAAACCCACGCAGTTGGAACCCACAGCCATCACCTCCAGAACCAGTGTCCCCACCAAACCTAAATCCAAAAAGCCAAAAACGGCTACTCAAGGAGATGAGTCCCCTGAGGATGCCCCTGTACCACAAACACAGGAAGCACATACTGGTATTAACCCCCCAGTTGTGACAACGACTCAACCTGCCAAAGCCGCGCAGGTATCCTCTGAACAGGATCATGTTGCAACCAATATTGGGGAACCCACACTACTGGAACCTATCTCACTTGAGAGGGTTACCATTGAAGTGCACCATTCAGCCCGGGTGCAATCTGCTTCTACCCAATCACCACATGCAACCGCCCCCCAAAGTCCTACATTAATTGTTGCACAAGTGCTGAGTCAGTTGCACTCCTCACCCCTCCCTAGATACCCATTACAACTGGGCATACCTCTACCATGAGGGGGAGGATCAAAGTGCATCTGATAACCAAAGCATAGGGGTTACAATGTTCCATTTCCTAGTGTAGAAAAGGAAATTGGAACTTCTGGTGCGGCTGCCACTTATCCTGCTTCAGCATATGATCAGGATGTAGTTGGTACAATACTAAGACCTTACCAGAGGCAACTGCTGATGAAGGACATAGTCCTAAGGCAGGAAGTCCCCAGTTCCAAGACAAAGGGGCACATGCTACAACTGATCTACACTCAGTGCATGTTCATCCTGATTCTATCAGGAGGTCAGGTGATTTAGTATACCACTGATGATGACCTGGGCTTCTTTTACGATGTATTAGCCCAAAACAACATCCTGGAAGAGGAGGTGTCAGACTCAAAGAGCTGCTTGCCAAAACTTCTGTGGATCAAAGACCATCTGCCTCTCAAACCCCACAGATGGCACCTTCATCTGAAGGTCTCCTAAACACAGAGCCACTCCCAAATTCTCAGCCCCCTGCCTCTGCTTTTGGCACTATTTCTCAGGAACAGAACCCCCCTGAGCAAATAGTTGCTATCTTCCAAAATTCCCTACCTCTCATCACACCTATAATCACTGATATAGTGATCAAAACCATTGATGAGAGGCTTTCCTCACTAATACAACCCTTGATAGAAGAAGTTGTGGGCAAACAGCTTTCTGACAATCAAACCCTTGCAACCAATGCACCCAAAAAGGGGGAGATTCTGTCAGTGAAAGCAAAAAGAAAGAGGAGTGCAGAGAGGAAAGAGAAAGAGAAAGAAACAGAAGTGACAGAAGTGGAAAAAGAGAAGGAGTTGGCTGTGAAGACTGAAAAAGAGAAGGAGAAGGAAGCTGACATGGAGAAATCAAAGAAAAGAAAGAATGAAAAAGAGACTGCCTTGGAGCTGATGGTAAAAGAGGCTGATGCCGAACACAGCAGATCAATGGATAACATCATTGATCAGTTGTTTAGGCAAGGCCATGACACTGACAAACTTGACTCTGAGATCAGAAGATTAGAGATTGAAGAAATCCAAAACAGATGGGCAAGTTATGATGTGTTAGAAAGAGAAAGGCTGGAGATCATGATCAGATTTATATCAAAATATCTTGGAAGATCAATGATCGAAATCAAGGCTTGGTCCAGGGACAACATCTTGGCAAGATCTGTTCGTCTGAAGTATACACTAAAGGATTAGTTATTGAAGCTTTGAATGAAGCTGGTGCTAGGAGCAGGACTGAACTAGCCAAGCAATCTAAAGCCACACTCACTTCCAAAATGCTAGAACAGCCTGTCAACATTCCCACACCTAAACCACCAAAACAACAACCCACCAAACCAACTCCCTTACCCTCAATACCAATAGCCGATGATGTACCCCAGAAGAAGAAGAGAAAGGTATTGAGGCTAGAAGATGATGAAGAAGATGATGATGAAGATAGGCTGCCACTCTCAGCTGTTATACAGTTGCCGAAGGCCACAAGTCACTCCCTAACAATTACTCCTGAAACTCAAAGACAAATTGTGAAAGTGAAGCTAGAAGTAGAAGAACTTCACAAACAACACGATGAGGAATTGTTGAGGAGGGTTGACAAAGCATATGCAGCCACATCTTCTATCATCAACATGAAGAAGCATGCTCTCAGATTATACACTCTTAAGAATACATTTCAATATCAAAAGGAGAGAGTGAGGATTTGGCCTGATCCCAGGGTGTCTCACAGGATTCACAAGAAAAACATTCCACATAGATACATTGGCCAGGTGAAAAAGATTGTAGATGAAGTGATCTCCCTGGTCTTTGTAGTATCACCCTGGGAAATCCTAGAAGACTTCAAGAAAGCTTATAAAGCTAACCAAACCCCACAGAAGATGCTTGAAAATAAAATAGTGAAAAAGGGGTTAGTTTATAAGAGGCTTGAAGAAGTCAGAAAGAATGAGCTCCAGTTGTTTCTAGAGGGTAATCACCCTGATGAATTTGCTTGTAGAATAATAACAACTGTGGAGCTAAAGAATGGGAAACAGGTCAAATACCTATCTGAGTACTATGGGCCTGAATCATTATTTGAAGGAGGTGCTGAAGAGCTGACCATGGAGGAACAAATTACCTTCCTTGAGGCATACACAAGAGAGTCATACAGACTCATAGTGGGGAAGTAGATCTCATGGATGGGGTAACAACTCTGTGTCCAGTTCCCCAAGACAGAGTTCTATTCATACTTTGCCAAACAGATCATTGAGACTTCTTCCCAGGCCTGTGCTTAAAAGGGTCACTTCTGAGCTGATCTAGAAGACAAAAAGACCAACCCTTCTGCCATAATAAGTGGGACATCTTCAATAAGTTTAGAGGTTTTGGCTGCATTGGTTCAGGGGGAGTTTGTTGGACCAAAAGAACCAATGAGCCTGATCAGAAAAACCTTTAAGTCCCACAGACATCACAACAATTACTGAAGACGAAAGTACTGAAGACTTCAACAGCTGAAGACTAAAGTACTGAAGACTTCAACAGCTAAAGACCAAAGTCTGAAGATCAACAGCTGAAGAAGCATTCTTCAGTTGTTGTGATGGTTTCCTTTCAGTAGTTTTCTTTTTGTTTCAGTATTTGTAAAACTACTAAAGAGCATGTTCTTCAGTCATTGTAGTTTCAGTAGTTTCTTTTCAGTAGTTGTAGTGATAGTTAACACTTAGCATTTTTTAAGAAGATGTCAGCTGTTTGACATCTTCAGTAGTTGTGTTAACTATCAGTAGTTTGAATAAATTCTGTTAGATGTCACTATCAAGTGACATCAGCAGACGTCACATCTCCTATATAAGAGGTGTTGACCTAATTGTATGTGTGACATTCTGTTACCACGAAAGCGAATATTGAATGAAATATATTTGCACAATTCTTTCTGTCTATAACCGTTTGTTCTTATCTTGAATATCTTTTGTGTTCTTGTGAATTAGCTAATTCATTGTTTGTTCTCCGCTGCTATACTCTCAAATCAATCAAACGTAGATCACTGATCCTATCAATTTGAAATTTTAAAATTACATTCGATTCGAACTTTTAAATTCAAATTCGATTCGATTTGAAGTGTTTTATCGAATTAGATTCAAAATCCGAATTGATGATTTTCGATTCGATTCGATCAAAATTCAAATTAAACATATACATATAATAGTACACATATGCATATAATACAATTATTTTATATAAGTGAATTATGTATACATATATTATTCAACTAGCTTAAGTAAATCCGTGTATTACATGAGTTGAATAAATAAAATATAAAATATAATAAATATTTATTAAATAGAGAACGATTAAAAGATATGATTGAAATTATGTATGCGTAAAAACTATAACTAATAAAACAACGATTCAACTTTTTGAAATTTTGTTTTTAAACTTTTTTTAATAAATAAATATTTTGTTTCAAAACAAACTTTATTAAAATCTAATTTTTTAAAGATTTCCTTATTATAACTTCTAATTTTAATTATTATTGTTAATAAAGAATTACTTTTTAAAACATCAATTTTAAAATATATTTTATTTTACAAATTAATGTTTTACAAAAAATTCTATTTTATAAAAAAATATTTTAAAAAATAATATTAATAAGAAGATATCTTTCATAATTTATTAAGAGTTATATAATATTATTAGCAAATAAAGTAATAATTTAATAAGAGTGATAAACAAGAAAATTTTAGTAAGACTAAATATATTATTGTCATGTGTGCTTTTTTGTTATTCTTATAATAGTATAGAAAAATTATATGCTTAATACTTGAAATTTATTTTTCTCATTTTCTAACCATGTTTTCTTCTTTAATTATTTATATATTAAAGTTTATTAGTTTTGAAAATAAAGCTAAATATTTGGTTTTGGGAATTCGAATTCGATAATCAAATTTGAATTCAATTCAATTCAAATGTGGTTTTGAATTCGAATTCAAATATGAATCAGATCCTTCATATTTAATTTGAATTTGAATCCAGTTTCAAATTACTAAAATTAGAATAATTCAAGAATTCGAAATTCAATTTGTTGAACATGCTTACGTATTTCCATACGGGTCATCAAACATAATATGACCCGTAAATGTTTTTACATTAGGTTTGTTTATTTAAAATAATGTTTGATTCCTCAACATGTGTACATTTTGGTGTTTATGAATTATTTGATGCACAGTATTATTCCTTGATATGTGTGCTAATTATACGAAGTGACGTAAGATTTTGACAAAACTTACTATAAAATTGTTATGCAGTGGTAACTAAATCAAGATCAAACACCCACAAGATTTGAAGGTCTTCTAAGCTCAAATCTTAGATCAGGATCATCTATAGGTAGTATGTCTGTAGATCCTAAAACATGCTCACAAGATTTGTTAATACAGTTGGTAACTAAATCAAGATCATATACCCAATCAGGACCAGAACCTTTCACACTGGGAGTGTGCTCATTGAAAGTCACATTGGCTGACTCCTCAGCTACTCTAGTTCTGAGATTGTATACTTTATAAGCCTTAGCTTGGGAAGAGTATCCAATGAAGTGTCCATCATCTGATTTCTCAGCAAACTTGGCAATTTGATCTTTGGTATTCAAGTTGGTGCAAGGACATCCAAATAATCTAAGAAACCAATGAAAGGTTTCCTCTTGTGCTAAAGTTTATAAGAAGTCTTACCATTAGTCTTAACCACTAAAACTCTATTTTGCACATAGCAGGCAGTGTTGACTGCCTCAGCCTAGAAGGTGATGGACAGTTTAGAGTTAGACAACATAGTTCTTGTAGCTTCAATAAGTGTCATGTTTCTCCTCTCTGCATTACTATTTTGCTTAGGAGTCCTGGGAGCATTATATTGTCTTGTAATACCCTTTTTATCACAAAATGTATCAAGGATTTGGTTCTTTAATTCAGTTCCTTGATCACATCTTATGGTTTTGACCTTGTGATCACATTGATTCTCAATCTTTAAGACAAAGTTCTTCAGAATCTCAGTAGTCTCATTTTAGTTCTAAGGAAAAAGACCCACATGACTCTTGTAAAATCATCTGTGATCACTAAATAGTAAGAGGTCCTTCCTAGACTCATTATACTAGTGGAGCCAAAGAGATCCATATGTAACAAGTGTAAGGGAGTAATGATGGAGTTTTTTCCTTTGGCTTGTGAGTTACCTTGTGTTGCTTACCTTTTAGGCATGCCGCACAATGGTCATCACTTGTAAACTCTATTTTTGGCATTCCAGTTACCAAATCATTCTTACTAAGTTTGTTCATGTTTTTAAAGTTTATATGACACATTCTTTTACACCAAAGGAAATACTCATCACTATTTGCTTTAGATAGAAAGCATGGACTTCTCCTGAGGAAGATGTTTCTTGCAAATTCATCTTGTACATATTACCTCTCCTAGGGCTCTGAGCAGGATATGCTCATGAGAAATGATCACCCCGGGATTGAGAACAATGCACTCACGCTTAGTAAAGAGCACTCTGTGACTCTGATTACAAAATTGGGATACACTCAGAAGATTGTACCCAATCTTCTTGACAAAATTTACCTTTTTAATGCTGAGCTTACCATTTGTGACCTTGACCCTTCCTGTAATGTAACCTCCAGCATCTCATCCAAAAGCAACTGGTCCTCCATCAATTTTTTCAAACTTTTGGAGTAGTGACCTATTGCCTGTCAAGTGCCTTGAACAGACATTGTTAATGATCCATACATTTTTGTTTGTCTATAGTTGTTCCTGCACAAAAGAGATGGTTAGTTACATTTGGAAACCCAAGCCTCATTTGTCTTGTGTTTGTGAAAAGAAGTTGAAGACAATGCAACAGTAATTGATCCTATAGTCATGCTGAAGGGATCATTTGCTAAAGTTGATAAAGAACTTTTAGGCACTTGGTCTTTCTTTGACTTTCATACCACCTTTGGAAGCTTAGACTTGACCTCAAATACTTCGGAAGTTTTGTTGACTTTAGAAGTTTTGATGACTGGGCCTTCGGAAGATCTTGCTTTCACTGCAGTAGGCTTTAGTACTTCCAAAGTATTCCTTTCTTCCGAGACCAAACTTTCTTCCGAAGGCAAGTTTCCACTTGTCTTCTTCTTTATTTTGGAGCTTCCAAATGAAACAAAATTTCCTTTCGAAGCTTTCTTCTTATTCTCCAAACTCTTAGAAGTTCTTTCTCTGTGATGTGGAGAGTACTCTTTGGATTGTAGATACAATCCTTAGCGATGAGAGATACTCCCAGACTTAACACAATCCATTTTCTTCCTTCTAGGAGTCTTCTTCTGAGAACAAGACTGATCTTGATCACTTTTACTCTCCATCCTCATCTTCTCAAATGATGTGGCAATTCTTGTTGGGTTCGAACTACCTTTGGAGCTTGATGGTTCATGTTGTACAGCAGTGGTGCACAACTTATCAGCCTTCTTCTTGATGATGGGATGACTTGGACATGAACTTGAACTCTTTTTGTTAGAGATCAAGTTTGTGTCCTCAACTTTAACAACTTCAAATCCTGCAGCATCCAAGACTTGTTTCTGTGCAGAGCTGAAGGTAGCCTTGATCTCTTAAGCCTTCTTTGTCTTTCTCTTGCTCTTTGTGATCAAGTTCTTTCTCTTAGACTTTGTCATCTCAAAAGCTTTACTCTCCTTAGAGGGATGATGACCCTTCTTAGAATGCTCTTCTTCACTCCTCTCTGAGTCATTCTTCATCATCTCCTCTGCATCCTCTTTAGTCAAAGGATCTATAAAGGAAAGCTCATCTTCACAAGTTCCACACATAAGAGATCTTATAGACAAAATTGTGGGTGGAGGAGCTATCTCACAAGATCCCAGTCCTTGCTTATTTAAATAACAAAATTTTGCATGCAAGGATGAGGATATCATGCTCTTGAAGGTCTCTTCTTCAAGAACACATTTTTCTACCCTGGCTTTCCTGATCACAAGCTCAGCCTGGCATTTAGTCAACTTGGTTATGAGATCCTTGATCTGAGTCCTATAATTTATGTGCTTATGTTTAAGAACTAAAATGGTTTTCTATAAATCATCTATCTTTAACTTATAATCATTTTTAGCCTTTTTGAAATCACATTTTAAGATATTCAAGGACTCAAGATCAGATCTCATCTCTAAGTTGTAGGACCTGTATCTGTTAACTTTAGCAATACATTCAGGACTGCAAAGATTTTCCAATACCTTGGCTTTATCGTGGTTAGTCATGAGTGCTTGATTTGGAGATGCATCTTCCACATGAAATCTCCAGTCAAAACCTCCTTCTTTAATAGCAACTACAGCTTGCTGCTTTGGCTTCTCATTCTGGGGATCTCTCTCAATGTAGTTTGGTTTGGCTTGAGTCTGGCCACCATTTGCTCTTGGTTCCATGCATTCTCTAGCAAAGTGTCCCATCTGGTTACAGTTGTAACACTTTACCTTGTTTTTATCCAGCCCAAACTTTCCATTGCTTGCATTGCTAGGAAGCTTCCTCCCTGTCCTATTGTAGAACTTCTTGGCTCCGTGAGTGAGAAGAGCCATCTGCTAAACTATCTCCATATACTCCAGATCAGCTGGATGGATATAGTTCAAATCATCAAGGATGAAGAGAAAGTTGCCTATGGATTCATTAGCAGAGACAAAAGCATGAGAAGAACTTGTCTCTTGGAATGGACTTCCTTGAGTGTACCTTTCTTTTGGAGTCTCTAGGAAGGTGATGAAAGGACCCTTTTGTGAGTAGTCAAGGTAGCATATGAGATAATGTTGAGGTTCTATGCTATCCTTTTTAGTCACATGAAGGGCTAAACTCATTTGATTGCTAGAGTTACCAGATGAGTTTTGCATGTTAATCTCCATCTGGTATCCACTGAGAATACCATACAACCCAGTCAGAGTAAGAGTCTTAAGGTTCTTAGTTCTCTTGATAACAACATAGTAATGTGTTCATTGTTTAGGAAGAGAGGACATAAACTTCCTCACAATGTCTCTGTTCTCAAGAGTTACTCTAACATCTATCAGAGTATCTACAATCTCAACATACCTGAAGTATTGTTGAGTCATGGTCTTACCTATTTGAAAGGTGAAGTTTTCAAACTGCTTCTTGAAGAGATCCTTCTTATTCTTATTGGCTTTAGTTGAACCCTCATAAATAAGTTTCGGTGCTTTCTATAGTTTCTTTGCAGTCTTGCAGTTCTTGAAGCCTCTGTAGATGGAGTTTAGAACAACAGTTGAAGGGCTGTCATGGCTTTTTGATCAATCTCTATTCTCTTCCTCTCTTCATCAGAGAAATCAGCCACAGCCTTTGGAATCATACCACCACCAGTAGCAGAAGAGGTGCTTTGTATGTAAGGTCCTTCAAGAACAGAGTCCCACATCCTGGAGTCTTGAGGCTTGATAAAGCCTTCCATTCTTTGACACCAAGTATCAAAGTCTTCAGGAGTGACCAGTGGAGACTTTCTCGTAGTTCCAGTTTCCATATCAGCCTTGGTGATAGCTGCCATTTGAGTTGTTAAATGTTTTGTGTGTGTGAGGGATCTTAAGATGGTGAGATCTTATATCAAGAGCCTGGAAAGCTCTGATACCAATCGCAGGACCATTAGAAGGGGTGAAGCACTTTACAACAAAAAAACACAACTGAGGAGAGTTCTTTAGAACACTTAACAGATCAAATAGGGAATTGGTTAACTACTATAAGAGATGCTAAGAACATAAGTAAAAGAGAGGCAGAATAAGATAGCAACACAAGTATTTGGTTTTCAAGAATGCAGTATATTGCTTCTCAAGTTCTATTACAAAGTGTTACAAATTATATGAGAAAGTTACAAGTACTTGAGATACTTATACTACATCCTATAGCCGACCATACTTTAATGGCTAGCCGAATACATAAGACTAGACAGCAAAATCAAATGTAGAGTCAAAAGGCAGATTGCCTTTTGACTTGTGACTATGACATGCCATAGCTTACATCCTTATATATTACAATAACAATAAAGTACATAAAGTAGAAAGCTCAGACTCAAGATCTCAATGTACAGTTTTCCAAAAGTATGGACCTTTTCACCAACTTGTGAAAGTTAGTGAGTCAAACAAAGTTGCGACGGAAAGGTGGCCCAGCTTTATAGAAAAGTACATCAGATAATAGCACGTATATAAAAGTCTTCGGAAGGAATCTGTATTCATAAATTGGCTTCAAAAGAATTTGTCTCTGAAGCTTCACAAGACTTCATATTTGGCTTTGGAAGATATTGGTCTTGGCTTCGGAAGATTTTACACTTAGAGTATTTCTGGTGTGATGTGTAAAAGTTATGAAGCATTTCTACTTTAGTAACTTAGTGCATGCATGTAGAGAGAATTTGGATGCTTTGAATGTTTTGACTGCATCAGACTTGTTGTAATCCTTACATATAACAACAATGCATGTTCTAACTATTATGCCAATGAGGGTTTTAACTATTACAATGGTAAGAGCTCTTATGATGGTAACCATTCTAACTACTATGCCGCTGATTGTAGTAATAATGTAGGTCACTCCTATTACTCCAAGAAGTGATAACGATGGTTTTTCCTATGAGAAGGGTGTGGTATCAAACCATTTAGGTTTAACATTGTTCCTGTGACTTGTTCTTATCTTTTATAGTAGACTAACCATACTTTTGTTTCAGGCATTCTCGTCTCGAGGTGAGTTGGTAGATTAAGCTTTGCCTGAGAGAATGTAAGAATAACTGATTTCTCATTACCAAACAATCCAAGAAAACACAAGAGGCAATGTCATGCTAATTTGGAGGGATGCAATCGTTGTGTCCTATATGTTGGGGAACCCACACATAGAAAGACTACTATTCAAAAAACAAATTGTCATTCTTGAAATACTAGGGAAATACAAGTTTGACAAGGATAGATGGATAATAATGGTGGCAAATAATACACACTTCAAGATAAGAAAATTATCAGAATCAATGAAGCTCAAATGCAAGTTCTTTTCTCCGCATTACAATAGTAGAAATATATCTATATCCCTCGCATTGATGAAACCATTAATATAAAATAAACCCACATATGTTGATGACAGACACAATATATAAAACAAACCTATACAAAATTTCATTTTTTAGATAGTGGGTATGACCTCAACTCATGGACATAATGTATAGAGCTACTAGAGCATAGTGTATCGAGCCACATGTCCAGGGAAAACTTTAGATGGGCTCTACAATACGTAACAGATACACTAGGGCATAGTGTATCGAGACACATGTCATAGTGGACGTAATGTAAGGTGATGTTTCCACACAACCTTAGAATCGATTTTTAACATCATAAGCACGCAATTTTTAAACTTTAAACATTCTTTAACATAGCATCGGAAAGTAAAATATCAATACTAGGGTTATCTCTAATATCTATTACATCCATCTAACAAAAACTATAATATATTAGAATTCTAGTCTCACATACAACCAGGTAACTTCATATCCATGCCAATATGCCATCCATTAATCCAGCATCTTTCTTACCTGTCAAGCTAATACACATACAAAAGTCAGTGTCGCTGAGTGAGTTCTAGTTTTAGAAACTATAATGAACTCATTTGCATATTAGCCATTTAAAAACTTTCATTTTACTTTATCAACATCGATACATTCATTCTCTATTCATACTTTTTGCTTACTTTATCATTATCTTTGATATACTTTCGTACTTTCATGATTTGTCCTTTTCTTTGTCATAGATTTTAGTTTTATTCTTTCACTTTATCTTTGAGCTTAGCATGAGTGCTTAGCTCCCTTATCAAGTGAGTCTACATAAGGTATAACTCCTTTATCAGGTGAAAACACACAAGGCAAATCACTTTTTGATTTCGCTTCTTGGTTCCCATGTGAACTCGAGCCCTCTCTTGGAGTTCCACTTGACCATTGCAATGGGGATTTTTTCTCGTCTAAGTTTCTTCTCTGTCGAGCTAGGATTTTGAACGGTTCTTCCACAAACTGTAATCTGTTGTTAATCTGGACTTCGGTGTAAGGCATGGTGTTTCATCATACAGACACTTTTTTAGATTTGAAACATGGAAACTATTATGTATGCCTCCTAGCTCTTCAAGTAATTCTACTTTGTATGAAACATGTCCAATCCTTTCGATTATCTTGAATGGTCCTATATACCTTGGACTCAACTTCCTTGGCTCCCCGAACTAGATTAGTCCCTTCCAAGGAGACACTTTTAGCATTACACGATCCCCCACTTGGAACTCTAATAGATTTCTTTGGTTATCAGCGTAACTCTTTTAGCGGTCTCTCACAACGGCGAGACATTCTCAAATTCCATGGATTTTGTCGGTCGTTTCCGGAACTATCGATGGCCCGGTCAGTTGACTTTCACAAACATCTGCCCAGCAAACTGGAGATAGACATTTGCGCCCATAGAGTGCTTCAAACGTTGTGGCCTTAATTCTTGTGTGGTAACTGCTATTGTATGAAAATTTGACTAGTGGCAAGTGAGTGCCCCAACTTCCACCAAAGTCGATCACACAAGCCCTTAAGATGTCTTCAAGCATCAGAATCGTTATCTTGCTTTGACCATCTGTCTGGGGTTGTATCCAATGCTCAGGTCTAATCGTGTGCCAGTGCTTGCGAAAATGATTCCCAAAACTGGAAGTGAAACGGTTGTCACGATTGTAGATTATCGACAGTGGCACCCCGTGCCTGGATACAATTTCATCGACATATAATTTCGCTAGATTTTCCATATTATAATCATGCCTTATGCTAAGAAAGGTGTTGATTTAGTTAGTCGATCAAAACTAGCCATATATCATTATTCCCTTTTAAAGTTTGGTGGAGTTTGGTGATAAAAATCCATTATGATATGCTCCCATTTCCATTGAGGTATCTCGGGTTGTTGAAGCAACTTTGAAGGTTTTTGATATTCTACTTTAACCTTAGAGCTAGTGAAGCATTTTCCTACATAGGTGGCTATCTCTCTCTTCATACGTGGCCACTAGTAGTTTACCTTAAGGTCTTTGTACATCTTGTCACTCCCAGGGTGGATGGGTACTTGGTCTTATGATCTTCATGTAGCACCACCTCTCTCAACTCGCCTTGCTTTTGAATCCACACTCTTCCATTCATTCTTATTATTCAGTCATCTTCAATATTCAATAGTTTCTTCATTCCATTTAATCCTTCCTTGTTGTAGTTCTCTGCCTTCAAGACATCTGTTGGACCAAAAGAACCAATGAGCCTGATCAGAAAAACCTCTAAGTCCCACAGTGTTGAAGACTTGATCAGCTGTTTGACAAAGTCTGAAGACTTCAACAGCTGAAGACTAAAGTACTGAAGACTTCAACAGCTGAAGACCAAAGTCTGAAAATCAACAGCTGAAGACTAAAGTACTGAAGACTTCAACAGCTGAAGACTAAAGTACTGAAGACTTCAACAGCTGAAGACCAAAGTCTAAAGATCAACAACTGAAGAACGAAGTACTAAAGATCAACAGCTGAAGTACAAAGACTGAAGACATCAGCTGATGACAACAGCTGAAGTTCAAGTACAAAACTGAAGCCTTCAGAGTTTGTTACAACAGCTGAAGAAGTATTCTTCAGTTGTTGTGATGGTTTCCTCTCAGTAGTTTTCTTTTTGTTTCAGTATTTGTAAAACGACTGAAGAGCATGTTCTTCAGTCGTTGTAGTTTCAGTAGTTTCTTTTCAGTAGTTGTAGTGATAGTTAACACTTAGTATTTTTGTAAGAAGATGTCAGCTGTTTTGACATCTTCAGTAGTTGTGTTAACTCGGTAGTTTGAATAATTCTGTTAAATGTCACTATCAAGTGACATCAGCAGACGTCACATCTCCAATATAAGGAATGTTCCACCACGACATTCCTATATAAGGGATGATTGACTTGATTGTAAGTGTGACATTTTGCCACCACGAAAGCGCGTATTGAATGAAATCTTTGATTTGCAGAATTCTTTCTATAATCGTTTGTTCTTACTTTGAATATCAATTGTATTCTTGTGAATTGTCTAAATTCATTGTTTGATTTCCACTGCAATACTCCCTAATCAATCAAACGTAGATCACTGATCCTAACAACTGGTATCAAAGCCGGTTAATCATTGATTGATCTAACAATTGATCATTGAAACTGCTAATCGATATCTGCATTTGATTGAATTGGCATATTTGCAAGAATTGGTTATAGTAAAATTGAATTTCTGCTACTTTCGTTTTATTGCTTTCTGTTTTCTCTTGGTTCAATTTGGTCTGTAGTGTTCTGTTCTAAATCTGTTAAAACTTAATTGATTTTGGTTGAATCTGAGAATGACTACTCCTTCTAATGACCCTCACAATACCGGTTCCTCAACCAAGCCTCCGATGCTGGTTAGGACTGAGTATAACATATGGCAATGAAGAATGCTTCATCACCTATCTGTTAACAGTTCAGGTTGTTGGACATCAGTGGTACATGGTCCACATAAGCCTATGGTGAACAATCCGGAAACCAATTAAATGGTTCCGAAGAAGAAGGAACAATACTCAAATGAAGTTCGGAAACTGTTTGAGATTGATGCTAAAGCCCATGGAATTCTGGCCATGGCACTGCCGAATGAAATCTATTCAGGGCTTATGCATCATGAAACTGCTCATGACATCTGGAATGCACTGAAGGAACAATTTGGTGGAACTGATGAGGTCTTAGGAAACAACAGAGAAATTTTTGCCCAACAATATGAAACATTCTCTCATAGGAAGGGTGAGACACTGACTCAACAGTTTGAGCGTTTTTCCTGTTTGATCTCTAAGCTAAAAATGGTCAAACATGAATATACCAATAGCCAGATGAATAACAGATTCCTTAGATCACTGCGTGAGAGATGGGACACATACACTATTGTCCTACGCTCCAGTGCAAATCTGGATAAACTATCTCTCACCCAACTTCATGGGAAATTGCTTACATTTGAGAGAGAGATAGAGCAGAAAAGGAAACTGGCATCATCAGGAAAGCTCACTGATGACTTTGTACCAGGGAACACTGCCTTGGTTGGTCATGAGTCAGAATATGTTGCATCTAAAAGTAATTATGATGAGCATATAGATTTCCCTTCAAACAGTTCAGATCATGCATTTGTTGGTGTTGATAGTCACTCAGGCTGTAATAGTGACAATCTATGTTTTATCATGGATGATTTGAAAGGAATAGCTGATGATGATCTAGAAGAGATGGATATTCTGAGCCAAATGGCCTTGATTAATGTCAGATCTTAGAAGTTCTACAAGAGGACTGGCAGGAAATTTCCAGGACTCTCTGGCAAAACCAAAGTTGGTTTTGACAAGAGTAAGTTGAGGTGTCACAAATGCCAAAGGCTTGGACACTTTGCAAGAGAGTGTAGATCATCTGGATCTAACTCCTCTGCACCCTTTGTGACTTTTCCAAGCACTAGTCCACAAAATAGGGGGCAACAACCTGCTAGTTCTGGTCATCGTTCACAACATGTTTCACCTGCATATTTTGTCCCTCAGGGTCCAATGTCATATCCGTATCCCTGCTATTACATGCCTCAGCCAAATCTAGTTCAAGTTGCTACTGCACAACAACCACAAGCATTACCTGAGCCTCTACCATCTCATTCACAACCTCATCACAGCTTTTTCACCCCTGGTAATGTTGACTGGAGCAGTTTACCAGATGATCTCTCTGGTACTGAGTAATTATTTACTGGTGATGGTCAACATGGTGGTGAACATCCTTTTGGGAATCTAGCTCTCATGGCCCTGGAATCTACTGAGGGTTCTTGCTCCAATGCATCTTCTTCACAGGTAACCCAGGTATCTTCTGAGGCTAAGGCCAAGCTTTGTTCTGAATCTTGCATAGATGCATTTGTCTCTATTAGAGAAGCAAATGTAGCTGTAATTAATCAAAATCTAGAGCTTGAGCAAACTATTTCCAAAAGAAAAGCTGAATACGAGTCTGTCCTTAAGGACAAAGATGATGAGATTTATAAGCTTAAATGCCAATTAAATGATGAAAAGGCTAAGCTAGAGGTCATTCTTGAGAACCATAAGGAACTCAAAGAAACACTTGCAGTTACCCAAGTTGAGTGTGACCGCTGGGTGTCATCCTGCAAGGGATTTGAAATGCTACTCAGTAAGCAATCTGCTTCGAATGTGATGTTTGGAATTGGTTATAACCATATTGCACCTCTAACAGATTTTACTCCAAAACCAATAGTAAAATCTGAAAGTGAAAGCAATCTCCAAACCACATTATCATGTGCATCATTCACAAGTGATCTTCGAAAATCACAAGATGAAATAAGGGTTGATACCTCAGCAAGTCAATTGGTTGATGGGTTAACTACTGATAAGCACCTGAAGCTGAGTATTTCAGATGTTGTCCCTCAAAGTAACTTAAGTACTGAAGGGCAAGTTACAACAACTGAAAAGCATTTCAAATCAGCTGAAATAAATGGATTAACAACTGCTGACAATAAACAGCTGAAGAACAACTCTTCAGTTGTTACAGATTCTTCAGTACTGAACAAAATTACTGAAAGGAGGAAAGTACTGAAGAGCACACCTTCAGTAGTTTCCTCATCAGCAGTTGATCAATCCAAGATGAAGAAGAAGCCATGTGAAATATGTGGTAAATTCAATCATCTTTCTGATGAATGTTGGTATAGAAAGGGTTCCAAACTCAACAGAGATAAGCTCATTAAAATCCAGATGGATGAAATGAAAACTGAGTTTGAGACCAAGTTTGTACCGCAATCATTCCATTGTGATAAACCCAAGCCTTCAACCAAATTCAAAAAGAAGGATAAGGTTCATCACAAAACAGCTGATGGTGCTCCTCATGATAAACATCAGACTAAGTCTGTTAATTTTAAGGAGGAAATGGTGGATCACAGGAACTCATCAAACACAAGTACTGATATGTCACAAGAGCTGAAAGCTTTGGCTACAAATCAGACACAACTTGTTATGATGGTTCAGCATTTGTTGGGGAGGAGTTAACAATTAGATGCACCGTGATCAAATCTCTAAAACGGCATTCCAAGCCTAAATCCAAGGAATCCATTTCAGCACCATCTCCCGCTTCAGCTGTTAATCATAGAAACAGTTATGGTTGCATCTGTTGATGAAAACAGACCCAAAACCAAAAAAGGTTGGGTCCAAAAATCTAATAGTTTCTTTTATGCAGGGGTCTTCAAACATGCCAAGGAGCATCTGGTATGTGGAGTGGAGGATCTATGCATATGAAGGAGCAGTTCTTTCTTAATGACTACTCTCAAGGAAGAAGGGATTTGTTTCATTTGGAAATGATGCCAGAGGTTACATCATGGGAAGGAATGTATCTAATGGCAAATCAGGTTAGATGAGTCAACCATGTGGAGATGCTAAGATACAATCTGCTGAGTGTCAGTCAGATGTGTGATAAAGGGGCAGGTTGAATTTCACAAGCAAAACTACAGCATTCTGTCTTCCAGGTTGTGAGGCTGATTGACAAGGTAAGGCAATGAACATACTCTCATGAGGCCAGGATTGGATGAGGTAGCCTGGATTTGTCAAAGAAATTGATTGAAGGGTCATCCATGCCTATTCCAAAGCCTCTTTCAGGAATTAAATATGGCATAGAAGGCTGGGCCTGTTAATCAGAAACATGAACCAGCTGATCGTTTGAGAGGTTTATCATAAAGGAGTTCCATGTGATGAAGCTGCACTGCTTGTTTGAAGGAAAAACTATTAGGACTGGTATTGACTGAAATACCTAGAGATCACGTGTATACCGATCAAATAGTGCGGAATCCTATTTGATTGGCGATCCAATCAGTGAGAACACACGAAGAATCAATCAAGGATTGAAACTAACGTTAGAAATCGATAAGGAATCGATCTAATGTGTTCTATGAACTTGGAGAACGATTTGGAAGGTTTCTGGACGGCTAGGGTTCGTATGGAATTGAACTTGATCGAATCTCCTGTTTTTCACGAATTGAGTTGTATTTATAGGTTGGCACTCTTCAATCGTGCGACTGAACCATTAGTTTGGTTCAGTCGTGCGATTGAACCATGCGGTTGGTTCATTCGTGCGACTGAGTGTTCAGTCGTGCGATTGAGCTTATGTTACTATGTTACGTACGACTGATCCAGTCTCCTGGTTCAGTCGTGCGACTGAGTCAATCGTATGAGGTTCTTCATGCTTATGGTTCATTCGCATGAGCCATTCGCATGGAACTTCATTAAGTTAAGTTTGAATGTTTTAGTTAATTAATAAATATTATATGTCATTCAAGTAATCATAAACTCAATCAATTATTACGACTCATTAATGAACTATTAAACATTATAACCAACAGACTATCAACATCAGTTCATTAATCATACCAAACAAGATCTATTACATCACATATCACGATCTAGGGACATACATGTATCAACAAACTCCCCCTTGGACCTAGATCTCTCTAATGTCTTGTTTTCTTCATTACCTTCTCATATTTCTTGTACTTGTCCTCTTGTGTGACTCCCGCGTGAATATCAAACGCGAAGCAAAGTCGTATAACATTTGGAACTGGAGGGCTTGTACAATGTCTTGTGTGTCATAGAACAGTGGCCACTTGTATAATGTATAGACATCATTAGCAGACAAGTTGGTTAGCCACATTGGGTCGAATACCCTGACAGTATCCATTTGATCCCCTTTTCAGAACTATGACAGCTTCAGCAGTTCTCCAATCATAGTACCACCATTTGAAGTGTGGAGTGAAGTCCTGTGGCATTTCCCTGAGAGGGATTCTCGACATAGTGCGAGGAGGACTCCACTTCAACACAATCTTAGGTTTTCCAGTAATGGCATCCATCTCAGACCTTCTAATATACCTTGTAGGTTGTTGAGGTCTGAAGTTAATCCATCTGGTGTGGTACTCTTTCTTGAGGGCAGCCTCAAACCAGCCTGACATTTTTCTCGGTCAGCATACAACAGCTTCAACTTGGCCAGCTGGTTGAGCTCAAATCCAGGTAGAGTCTTTAGATCATGTGGAAATCTAAAGTACTCTATGCCCTTTTCCCTCTTAACGGCATAAACGTTAAGATCATCAAAATATGCCCATGCTATAATCCTGCCTGACACCATAAGATGTTTCTTGACGCTGTAGAACTTGGTGTAGGCATCCCTCTTCGGTGCATCACGTTGGGCTCTGACTTCTTTAAAACATTCAGCCCATTCAGCCTTTCGAATGTATACGTCATCGTTTGAGGCTTGGGCTGTTCCTTCGGTCTTTCCTGCTTCCTGCTCCATCTTGTCAGTACCTCAAACATATCACTGACTAGGGACTCACCCAGATTGGGGACCACATTACCCGCGTTGTCAGCGTATTGAGGGTACTCTTCAGCAGCAATATCTTCAACCTCAACTTCATCAACGTCGTGTAGTTCGTCGTCACTGGTTGAATCAACTGTTGGAGCATCCTTGACAATATCATCAGGATTGAGTCTGAACATTTCTGCCAGTTGCTCGTTAGATAGGTCGTGAATTATTTCACCTTCTTCAGGTGTATAACTCACTGACCTTCTGACAATCCCTTGCAGATCAAGAATCATTGTGAGTTGAGACTTGACTGTTGAAGGGGAGCAATATCAAACTCATCTCTGTGGTACTTTGGATCTGTTTGATTTACACATTTCACATTCAAATCATTAGTAATATATCAAACAAAATGCATTAAGTTAATATAAACATTCAGTACATCGTTTTTCAATACAGAGTACAAAAGTAATTAAATACATAAACATCCACTATTTACTTTTATCCTGTATGCTAGTCTCTTCGTGTGAAGGTGCAGAAGTAGAAGCTGACTGATCCTGTCGGTTCTTTGTTCTCTGCTCTTGACCGGGAGCTGAGACAGATTCAGCTGCTTCTCCTTCTTCAGTCTCTTCATCTGCACACCACTCTTGTTTTCTCTTCATCAGAATCACTGTCATCATCATCATCATCATCCTCCTATCTCTTTCTCCATCCTTTATCTTTAGAGGTTCCTCCTTTGATCCTTTTATTTTAGCAAAATGGACCTCTTGCCTTTTCCAACTCTTTATCTGCTTACCTGCTGTGACGCTTTGTGCTCGGAGTTGGTCCAACTGAGTGTTCTGAGCAGCCAATTTCTGGGCCTGCTCCTCAATAGCTCGATCCTGCTCTGCAATTTTCTTCGATTGTGCAGCAGTCAGGTCGGTGAGCTGGCGGATCTGAGAGGTCTTTTCCTCATCAGCCGCCAGCAGTCGTAACACCATTCTATTAAGGCTACAGCTGTTCCTACCCCGATTGGAGGTAGAGGAGATCTAGAGGTGTGTGAGGGGTAGGCTGAGGGCTCGGTTTGGTGGCTAGTGGTGGTGGTGGAGGTGGTGAATATCGGGTAGGTCTGGATGATGGTGGTGGTGAGTGTGGGGTGAATGAAGTAGTGGTAGCAGGGGTCTGGCTTGTGGTGATCGGTATGGTGGTGGTTGTGGTTGCTGTGGGGAGAGGTATGGTGGTGGAAGGTGTGTCTGCAGTGGTGGTAGTGGTGGAAGGTATGGGGGGATGTGGTGGTGATGAAGGTTACCTTACGCTTTTTCTTTTTCTGGCCATGGGGTTGAGCCATCCGTTTTCTCCTCGTTCCCCTCGAGGTGGATGCTCCCCCTTCAATCCCGCCTGAGGACTCCGGAGCATATGATGGATCAGTCTCTGTATCTCCGGAGCCTCTCGGTTGTTCACGACAACCCTCAACCGTGTTCTGTGGGAACCACTTTCCTTCCCACCACAGTCCGGGTCAATGGCTCCTCATCAGATTCATCTTCATCTTCCTCGGTAAGCAAAAATCTTGATGGAATCCTGCTGACTCAGTACCTCAGCAGGTGAGCCAGACACGAGGGAACAGAGTCAGACACGGTGCCTCGGGATGGAACAGCTCATCCTCAATGTCATCCTCCTCAGATCATCAGTAGGGAGGACAATCGGCTCCACGTCGGAGTCACTGTCCTCGTGACCATTGGCGTCTCCCCGGTGCCACATAGCTTTCATCTGCTAAGTGGCCAATCATTCTCTTCACTTGGGGCTTAATCTGCTTTCCCCTGTAAACTCTCATTTGCCCAGAGTAGTATCATCCATTATTTCCAGGCCACTGCGTCATGACTCTCTTGGGCAACTGTGGCAGCTTCTCGTTGAAGATGAGCTGTAAGAATCTGGGGTACATACAGAACCCCTCTTTTCCCTTTACCTCCAAATTCTCCACCAAGTAGGAGAATATCATGCTGGAAAAACTAAAGGGGTGGTTCAGAACCAGTGCCACGTAGGCATTTGAATCTGGTCTGAGAGGTCGTCAAACCCACCCCTCCTCGAAGCTACACACTTTAGAATCACGTGTGCTAAGTACTTGTACTGGGGGCTCAGGTTGCTCTTGTTGAGCACACCTGAGTTGATATCCCCAGCGTACTTTAGCCTTAGGAAGCATCCTCTTACAGTCAATGGATGTAGTTTTGTAGGATGATCAGCATCCTCCCCGAACTCTAGGACCCTCTGAATATCGGCGGCAGAGATCTCAATATCATGGCCCAGTATGGAGCTCCTGATACAGTAAGGCTCACGAGAGCGGTCCACCGAGGCATTTTCCCAGAATGCCTGATGGAGTGATCTGTAAGGCGTGCAAGGAGTGGAGATCGCCTTATAGATCCGGGACCGTCTCAGAAATGCAATTATGTCGGTAAACTCAGCCGTTCCTGGTGGTGTGATCCAAGTGGGCACAGATGTTGTGCTTGGGATTTATGGTCCACTTTTCTGCCATATCTGTAACACACAAGACATAGAACTATTAATACATAAGACATGAAAACTTTGTTCTAGTGTAAAGTGAAAGTCATTTGATTCATTCGTGCGATGAATCATGCGACTGAAGTCAGTCGCCTGTTTGAGACATGCGACGAGTTCAATCGGGTTTGAGACATGCGATTGAGTTCAATCGGCGATGATTGAGGCATGCGATTGAGTCAATCGCGATGAGACATGCGATTGAGTTCAATCTGCCGAGACTCATTGTGGTTCAATCTGCGAATGAGTCATCGCGTTTGAGACATGCGATGCAGGTTGAGACATGCGATTGAGTCAATCTGAGGCATGCGATTGAGAATCTGCCGACTGGACATGTGATTGAGTTCATCTGCCGATGGACCATTCGGGTGGTTCAGTCGGCGAATGATCCAACGCAAGGTCGTGCGATTGGAGTTCATTCGAACGACCAGTCGCTTGCCCCCTGTTCGATCCCTGTGGGTCGAATCTTGACCCTTCTAAGTCTTTTAACAGTGTGTAATGGTCCATTAGTCTCGTATACTTGTCACTAATACCTATTAAACTCAATTTTAACATTTTGCTTCATTTACATAGGTGATTAAGTCGATTCGCAGTCGGTTCGATTAATCCAATGTGATTGTAGTTCGGTGATGTAGGATCAAGGAGTAGTGTACCTGTAAAACGTCACTGGAATGTAAGAATCTTAACCGCAATGTAATCAGAATCGGAGGCAATTTCGACAGGGTAACGGTATGAACGCGATTCGGGGTGTTTTGGGAGTGATGATGATATGCGATCGATCAAGACCCTTAAATACTAAACCTAGGTTCATTCGGCCGACTGGCCTCATTCGCTCAGTTCAATCGGGCGACTGAGGTTCAGTCGTACGATTGGCTAGTCAATCGCATTCAGTCGGCCGACTGAGTCTCAGTCGGTCGACTGACTCATTCGGTCTCCTTCATTCGCCCCTTTAGTTGACCGATGAGCCTCAGTCGGTCTACTGTTTCATTCTCCCCTTCCATTCGGTCGAATGAATCAATTTCATGTCCATTCGGCCGATTGGAAGCCATTCGCATAGTTGGTCGATAACTGATCCACTAGTGCGAATGGGTCACACTTTGTGAGTTTACAGTCATTTTTAACATTTACTATTCAGACCTTTTCACTTTGATAATAACATTGTAAGCTCTAACCAATTCAGTCACTTCAGACGTGACCTTTTACATTTTGAAAACCATGTGGCCATCAGACATGACCTTTTTTAGGTAAGTTAATTCCCTTCTGATTTCCCTGATGTAGTCCGACAGACACAAAAAAAGATAAACATAGTAACTTAAACTAACTACACAACTAAAGTTTATGTTTGATTTGACTTTTTGTGAGAGATAAAACCCTAAGATGAAAATCTAAGGGATTTGATTAGGAGTAGACAGCTTTAACTTAGATTGATCATATCTGGACCAAATCAATTTTGGAATCATACAGGAATATCAAATCATTTTGGGACTTGTTATTAAAGCTCTTTGACGCTTAAATTCTCGGTATTCATCCAGAGTCGTTAGCAACTTAAGGAAATCATACTGAAACTCTTAGATCTCATTGAGTTGAACTTTGAGAATGTAGCCACTAAGATTGTCAGTATATTGTCCACTTAAATCCATACACAGACTTTTGACGCAGACTGGTGACTGATTTAGGTTTAATTATTTCAGCTAACATTTGTGGATCCCACACTTATATGGTAATCAACATTCTCAGAGGTTTTGAGCGGTCTACGGGTATTATTACAAGAAGAGACTATTCTTAGAGCTTTCAAAGAGAAGCCTGTCCTCAGGTCAGTGCCATCGCACAGCAGAGAGGCGGCAAACAACAATGAATTCTAGAATATCTAGGTTATGCTTATCCTCAGGTCAGTGCCATCGCACAGCAGAGAGGCCACAAACTATCTCCTTGTTAGAGCAGCTTACTTTTATTTTACACAAAATGCACCAACAACATTAGCTTTATTGCATTTGTCTTTCATTTTTTCTTGCTTTGCTCTAATTTTGGTCATCCGCACACTTTTGTGGCGTTTAAATGCTCATTACCCCTTATTGGAATATATTGATTGTGTTAACCAGTGATAAGATGGAAGTCCACAGTCAGTTGAACAACTTAGTTGATCTTGAAGATCACCAATCAGGTCTAATTGTCTATTGTGTTGAATCTACCAACATATCATTTGTGGTCTAGCAGCCTCTAAGTCTACTTTCTCTGTGTCACCTTAGGAGTTGCCAGTTTTCTATCATTTCCCGTTTTATATTGCTTAGGACACAGACTTATACTTTGAACTTTGCATCTTTTCAAACCTTAAATTTTAAATCCCTCTGATTTGTTCCTGTGTACTATCATATTCCAAAGGTATTGAATCAGTATCACAGACACAATCTACCTTATTTCAGCTAGTTACCCCTTCCCCTCATTTTTTTAATATAACTTGCTGACATATTCTCCCCCTAAAATACTAAAATCATTTCGGATTTAATTATTTTTGGATTTTAATAAACAGCAAGATAACATGAATTTAAATATAACAGACAAAAAAACAGATAACATACGATAAAAATAAAACTTTAACGAAACCATCGGACTACACATTATTCTCATCAGGAATTACCTCACTTTTCTTTTTAACGCCGTTGACCTCTAGCAAGTATTGAAAACGTGGTTTATCAAAGGCTTTTGTATAGAGGTCAGCACGTTGAAAATCAGTATTAATTTTAACCACATCTATTAAGTTCTTTTCAAAACAGTCTCTTATGAAGTGGTATTTAATACCGATGTGTTGGTCTTAGGATGTTGAACGGGTTTTTGGTTACTGCAATTGCAGCAGAGTTATCAACAAAAATAGGAGTAGACGAGAATTTCAAACCGTAATCCCGCATTTGCTGTTGAATCCAAATGATTTGGGAACAGCAACTTGCAGCAGCAACATATTCGGCTTCAGGTTGACAATGCAACCGATGTGCTTCTTACACTGCCATGTAACTAATCTTCTCCCAAAGAATTGACACCCTGCTGATGTAGACTTGTAGTTCATTTTGCAGCCTCCATAGTCCGAGTCACTATACGCTGTGAGCTCAAAATCGTCATCATGAGGATACCACAACCCCAGTGGGGTGTACCTTTAGATAGCGAAAGATCCTTTTGACCCCGATCAGATGATTGACCTTAGGTTTAGCCTGATATCTGGAACATAAACATGTAGCATACATGATATCAGGTCTTGAGGCAGTGAGATACATGAGGGATCCAATCATTCCTCGGTACATAGTGGCATCTACAAGATCTCCACTCTCATCAGGTGCTATATCATGATTCGTAGCAAGTGGAGTCCCAGCAGCAGAAGCATTCTCCATGTCAAAGCGACTGAGAATGTCTCCTACATACTTGGTCTGATGTAGAAAGATCCCATTAGGTGTTTGATCCACCTGTAACCCGAGAAAGAACTTCATCTCCCCCATTGCACTCATCTCAAACTCTTTCTTCATCATGCTTCAAACTCTTTGCATAACTCTCGTTCTTTGACCCGAAGATTATGTCATCAACATAGATCTGTACAAGCAGTAGGTCACCATCCTTTTCTTTAATAAACAGTGTACAGTCAATGACTCCCCTGCGAAAGCCGTGTTTCACAAGATGAGTCGAGAGTTTCTCGTACCAGCTCGAGGAGCTTGATGAAGCCCATATAAAGCTTTGTCGAGCTTGTAAACTCTATCCCGATGATAAGGGTCTTCAAATCCCTCGGGTGACTGACATAGACTGTTTCCCTTATTTCACCATGAAGGAATGCACTCTTCACATCTAATTGGTAGACTTTAATCTTCATGTACGAGGCATAGGCGAGGAAGATACGAATAGCTTCCATCCTTGCCACGGGTGCAAACACTTCGTTATAGTCAATACCCTCGACTTGGCGAAACCTTGAACCACCAGTCGAGCTTTGTTCCTTATGATGACTCCTTGGTCATCCTTCTTACATTTTAGTACCCATTTGGTGCCAATGACTTTAGCACCTTTAGGTCTATCTACCAGTGTCCATACACACTAACTTCTTAAACTGCAAGTTCTTCTTGCATGGCACTCACCCAGCCTCATCATTTAGTGCTTCACTGACATATTTGGCTCAACTGCGAGACAAAACATCGATAAGCACCATCATGAATGTAACCCTTCTCCATAACTGAGGCGTAATCAGCTGAGTATAGCTGATTTCGGGTTTGTACTCCTGATCGGACATCTCCAATAACATTGTCAAGGGGATGATAGACGTTTAGTCGTGATCCTGGAGTAGTCGGCACAGTCACCTCCGAACCAAGATTGTGAAATTTGGTCTGCATCTGAGGAGGTTGGAGTTTGAGGTTCCGAAGTCGAGGGTGCATCACTTGTGGATGCTGGACTTTCAGGAACTGGAACCTGTTCCTCCTGAACGTTCTGGTCATCTGCTTCAGTTTCATCTTCAGAGGAGGAGTCACTTTCATCGACTACCCCTTCTGACTGAGTAGATGACTCTCCCTGTGTGCTGGATGGAGTGTTTAGTATATCATACATCATCCTAGTAGCTAACTCATCATCGAGGGAGAGAGAGGGATGTTGAAGGATTTGAAGAATCCATCATAATCGAAGAAGTATGCAGGTCCTTTCCTGTAGGTGGTGTGGTATATCTCTGAACGTCGACATTACAACACACTTCTACAAGACCCGTTGAGTTATTGTAAACTCGCTTGTTCGGTATGTTGTATCCTAGAAAAATTCCTTCAACTGCCTTCTCGCTGAATTTTCCTTCTTGTGTCTTCTTCAGAAGTGTACACGGTGCGCCAAAAGGTTCAAGGTACTCCAAATTCGGTTTGCGTCTTTGAAGTAGCTCATAACATGTCTTTCCGTGGCGCTTGACTATTAGGACTCTGTTCAGTGTATAGCAAGCATTTGCCACTGCCTCGTTCCAGAATTGGATAGGCAGTTTCGAGTCTGCCAGCATAGTCCGGGCTGTTTCTATCAAGCTCCTGTTCTTTCTCTCAGCAACTCCATTCATCTGAGGTGTGTAGGCAGAAGTGAATTGATGCACAATTCCCTTTCCTTGCAGTATGCCTCCATCCCTTGATTCTTGAATTCTGTCCGTTGTCTGAAGTATTTGTCGAACTTTGAGCTTGTAGAGTGATTCCAGTGTGGTGACTAATTCCTTGAATGTCTCCAAAGTTCTGATTTTGATTTCAGAAACATTACCCAAGTGAACCTTGAGTAGTCATCAGTGACCACATAGCAGTACGCGTCCTGCAATGCTCCTTGTACTAACTGGACCGAACAGATCCATGTGAAGAAGCTCAAGAGGAAGTTCTATTGAATGAACTTTCTTTTCCTTATGAGATTCTTTGTCTGTTTGCCCTTCTTGCAAGCTACACAAAAGTCAGGAAGTTGGAAGTTCTTGACATTCACTCCTCTAACTAAATCCTTCTGAATCAAATGATTCATCTTCCTTTGACTAATGTGTCCCATTCTCCGATGCCGGAGATGGAATCCTTCTCAGTAGCTTTAGATAAGAAACACTGAACCTCATGATCCGTTGTGGCAGCTGTTGACAGATCCAAGACATAAAGGTCTTATATCTTGAAGCAGTCATCAGAACTTGGTCTTCGGGATCATATATTCTTTCTTCAGCACGTAACACTTCTGATTATCGAAGACGACTTTAAATCCTTTATCACAGATTTGGGACACAGAAAGTAAGTTGTTCTGAAGTTGTTGAACGTAGTTCACTTTATCAAACTTAACTTTCTGATTTCCCACTTCTCCCTGAGCTGTGATATAGCCTCCTTTGTTTCCTGCAAAGGAAACATGCCCTCCTTTTATTTGTTTGACGTTAGATAAAAGGGCGCTATTTCCTGTCATGTGCCTGGATGCTCCGCTGTCTATAATCCACGTGTTAGTCTCAGCACTATATCGAGCACCCTGCGCATACAAAGTAAAAGAATCAGTTTAGGTTAGGAACCCAAGCTTTGACTGTCTTGGGTTCCCGAGGCATCACACATCATAAACTCCACCCATTGACCCTTAGAAGGTGAGGGTAGCTCAGGTCTTTCTTGTTATCAGTATCAGACACGAGGGTGGATTTTTCTTTCCATAAGCCAGATTTGTGCAGTGCCTGTTTATGATAAACAGTCGTCTGGCTTACAGGTTGGACTTTAGGGTCACTAGCTCTTCTAGGTGGAGTTAGAGAACTCCGCTTAGAAGACCTAGGTCTAGAGTCCAGAAGATCAATCTCTTCCTAGGTGTCTGATAGAAATGACAGTCGGAAGCAATGTGTCCACATTCTCCACAGTTGTAGCATGACCTGCTATCAAATTATGAGTAGACTTTCTTTGTGGAGAAGTGCGTGACACTCTAGTAACATCAATCACTTTAGTTTTTGACTCTGGATGTTTGATGTTTTCTCTGGGGTAACAAACTTTACTGATTTAACCTGTTTTCCTTTTTGGTGAACTGGTTTTTGACTTGAAGCATGTGAAAAAGTAACATTTGAAGTCCTTTTAGGTTCTGATTTGACTCTATTGACCCTGACTTAAAATTAACTTTTTCAAATTCATTTCCAGGTTAACACATGGCATTTTACCCTTTGCTTTGAAGTGGCCTCCTTTTGTTTCTTACCAGATTCAGTAGATGAACATGAGGTGTCTGGATCAGTAACAAGAGGAGTGGTCACCACATGATCCTTGATGGGGTATTATTTACTGGTCTAGACTTGGTGTTCATCAAGGTTCAGGTGGTGGGGAACCACTTTGTAGCCTAATCCCTCCCCGTTATTCCTTTCTCTTACTAAGTGTTGAACTATGTGTGAGGAACTAGTCCAACTATGCAGTTTCTGTTTAATGAATTAACTTCGACTTCTAAAATGCTCTTTGTTTCTTAGTGTCTTCTAGGGAGTTAAGATAGTACCTAATGTCGTTTGCTTGGTTAAAAGCCACTACTTCGGTTTCCTAAGTTGTTTGGTCAATAGGTCTATCTTTTCTTATAAAAATGCTCATTTTGTTTTAGCACTCTATTGCCTCAGTACACAGACGTAAATCTTTTACTAAGTTATCATTATGGTCTAATAACCTAGCAAATTTTCATCTATGCTCTTCCTAAACGTGTCACAATCAGAACAAGCATGGTTATTAAAAAGTCGGTCAGTGGTACTTACCTGAGTTGGTTCAGAAGTATTAGCCATCAGTGCGCATCAGATGATTCGGTTCTGTCGACTCTGGCTTTTCTGTCTCTGAGGTGGAAACTCATTTGGTTGTAGCTGACCTCGGCTTGCAGTTGTTTCACTATGTGACATTGCAATTTCAACTGCTATATCACCTTCACTCGCAGAATCATCGTCAATATCCTCGACACTGGCAATGTTAGATTCTCCTGTGAGACAAACCTGAAACTCCAATCCTGTCCTTCATCATCATGAGCAGTTAGTGCTTTAGGGTCCTTGTGATGAAGTAGAATTAGAGGGTTGCTTGTCCTGGCGAGTAAATGATGAGAACGGGTTCCCATTCCCCGTCTTCTTTGGCTTGACACATTCTCGTTTGAAGTGCCCCTTCTCACCACAGTTAAAGCAGGTCACTTTACTCTTGTCGAAGCCAAAGGTGGTGTCCTTAGTAGCAACCAAGTTCTGTCCAGTCTTTTCATAAACTTTTTCGCCCTCGCCGAACAGCACTTGCTAAGGCCCACATTATATCCATTCTTTCAAGCTCCATCTCATCCACCTGCTCGTAGTCCTCATCTGCCAGATGGCAGTTCCAATCTTCCCAGCAACAAGTCCATCATATGAATGAACCACTGCTATAAGAGATCCATATGCTCTCGTGCTACTTCCACGGTCACATTACCGAAGTTCTCCGTCTTCAGTTTGGTAGCGTTTGCTTCTGATCCAATATGATGGGTACATGATGACCCAGACGTGTCTGATCCAGAAGGAGAAGCATGTGGGGACCTGACGAGCTAGACACAAAAGCAGTCTGGAGGGGTGCTCCAGAGCCTTTGCTTGAGGTGTGGCGTTGATAAAGCGGATTTTGTGTGTACGAAGACTTCTGAGCTCTATACTTCATCCTTAGTGCTTCTTCGCGCAACTTAAGAATGAAGTCATTTATATCCAGCTTTACAAGGATTCCATTCTGTCTCAGGTTAGACACGAATGTAGCCACTTATCCGGCAACCCGTCTGCGAAGTTGCTTACTTTTCTTCCATGGTAGTAGCCACTCCATGGGTATGCAATTCGCTCATCAAGTGGTAGAATCTATCTATGACGTCGTCCAAGCTTTCATTACCAATTGAAGAGAGGTTATCGAATTCCTTCTTTAACTCCTTTGCTTTGATTGCCTTCAATGATGCATTACCATCATATCTCTTCTCTAGCGCATCCCACAGTTTCTTGGATTGGTTGTTCCTGAATACTGGTGGAATATGTCTTTGGGGATCGACTGAGTGATCAATGCATATACTCTTTTCTCTGCATTGTACTTTACTTTTGTGCGTCGGTCATCCCGCTTAATGTTAGTTTAACCCCATCAGCTCCCACGGTTGTACTATAACCTGTCTCAATGGCTTCCCACAGATTAGGATCTACTCCATTAAGGTAGATCTCAAAACGTTGTTTCCAGTGGGGAAACTCATCTAAAGTCAAAAGCTTTGGTGGTTTATTGTGATTCCCCACCTCACTCTCAAGCAGCAACAGATTTTGTATCCTTGAGTCCTTCCCAGCAGTAAAGGCTGACATCTGATTTCCATGATGAATAAACTTATAATCTAATCAAAACTTTTACTAATGACGATGAAGGATGCGAATGAGCTAATCGTGCGTATAAGCTCTGCGATTGGTTCAATCGTGCGAATGAACTGGGCGATTGGTTCAGTCGTGCGAATGAATCTGGTACGTATGAGCTATGCGAACGAACGGTTCAATCGGCCGAATGAAGGTGCGGACTAGGTCCAATCGTGTGCGAATGGAGGCAGTCGTACGATTGAGTCAGTCGTGCGATTAAGCTGCTGTTTTGCGAAAATTCTAGGTTTGACGGGTTTCAGCCGAAAAATTCAAAATTTCACAAGTTCTAATTGCCTAAGTCCGTAGAAACCAAACGTCGATGAGCAGGGAACTTCCAAGATCACTTTTGATGCCAAAGATTGCGTTTTTAGTGTAAAACCACTACTTTATGCAATCGTGATTGAATCAACACGTAATCACGAGCAAAAGCTCTGATACCTCTGTTAGGACCGGTATTCGACTGAATACCTAGAGATCACGTGTATACCGAATCAAATAGTGCGGAAACCTATTTGATTGGCGATCTAATCAGTGAGAACACACGAAGAATCAATCAAGGATTGAAACTAACGTTAGAAATCGATAAGAATCGATCTAATGTGTTCTATGAACTTGGAGAACGATTTGGAAGGTTTCTGGACGGCTAGGGTTCGTATGAATTGAACTTGAACGAATCTCCTGTTTTTCACGAATTGAGTTATATTATAGGTTGGCACTTCAATCGTGCGAATGAACCATTAGTTTGGTTCAGTCGTGCGATTAAACCATGCGGTTGGTTCATTCGTGCGACTGAGTGTTCAGTCGTTGCGATGAACAAATCTTATGTTACAGTCGTACGACGGATCCAGTCTCCTGGTTCAGTCGTGCGGCTGAGTCAATCGTATGAGGTTCTTCATGCTTATGGTCATTCTCATGAGCCATTCGCACGGGAACTTCATTAAGTTAAGTTGAATGTTTTAGTAATAAATAATATTATATGAATCATTCAAGTAATCATACACTCAATAAATCCATTTACGACTCATTAATGAACTATTAAACATTATAACAACAGACTATCAACATCAGTTCATTAATCATACCAAACAAGATCTATTACAACATATCACGATCTAGGGACATACATGTATCAAACAAAACAGCACAAGTCTCATTCCCTCCATTGAAGAAACTAAGGCCATTGCCTGCTTGCATTTACTGCACATGGATTTATTTGGTCCTGTGAGCGTGATGAGCATGGAAAAAAGAAATACTGTCTGGTAATTGTGGATGATTACTCCAGATTCGTATGGACTTTCTTTCTACATTCAAAGGATGAGGTTGCTCAGAAGATTATAACTTTGTGTTGTATGTTGAGAAGCAGTATTCCCTATCATTCAAGTGTATAAGGAGTGACAATGGTACTGAATTCAGAAATCATGCCTTGATGATTTTTATCTTTCAAAAGGAATCAAAGGCAGTTTAGCATCCCAAGGACTGCAGAACAAAATGGAGTAGTGGAGAGAAAGAACAGGACTTTAATTGAAGCCGCAAGGTCCATGTGGCTGACTCTGGTTTGCCGTTGACCTTTTTGGGCTGAAGCTATCAATACAACTGCATGTGCAGAATAGAGTGTTAGTAAATCAGAGGTTGATGAAGACTCCATATGAAGCTCTCTACATCATTTGGCTCCTTTGATTTCATTCTTCAGAACCAAGTTTTGGATCATGGCATTACAGAGACTAAGACTCCATTATTAATGGATATTGCTTCAGCTCTTTGCATTGTCAAGAATCCTGTCCAGCACTCTAGGACCAAACAATAGAGAGATCAGACATCATTTTTATTAGGGACTGTTTTGAAAAAGGTCTGATTGATCCAAAGTTTGTGCCTAGTGCTGATGAGCTTGCATACATTTTTACTAAGCCTTTGGATAGTTCGACTTTCCAAAACCTAGTGTTAAGGCTTGGTATGCTGCAGCTAGAATAAGTGATAACTACTGATGATCTCAGTAAATAAGTACTGATGATCATTTGTAACCATATCACAATAAGTACTGATTCTGTTACAAGAACTGATACAGTCATAACTACTTATATAAGTACAAACAGATAAGTACTGACGTCCTATGAAACAACTAAAAAACAGCGAAAAAGACTGATGAGTAAGTGTTGAGGACAGTATGAAACAGCTGAAAAGCTATGAATTGACGAAACTACTGATGAGAATTTTCTCTTCAGTTGTTTCAAAACTGCTGCTTCATCTTTAACAACTGATGACTAATACCACATCGTCAGTGTTTAAAACAACTGATGACAAAACCACGTCTTCAGTAGTTTCACAACTACTGATGACTAATACCACGTCGTCAGTTGTTACAACAACTGATGACAAAACCATGTCTTTAGTAGTTTAACAACTACTAATGACTAACACCACGTCGTCAGCTGTTTCCAACATCTGAAGCTAAAACCATGGTCTTCAGTAGTTTTATAACTACGGATCCCTACAACCAAGACTTCAGTTGTTTCAACCTTTGAAGGTTAATACCACGTCATCAGTCGCTTAAAACTACTGAGACTCATACCAAACCCTTCAGTTGCTTTATAACCATACCCTATAAATACCTTGTCTTAAAGAGCTTCATCATCTCAAACCTAACGTTCAAAAACTCAGAACCTTCTCTCACATCAATGGCGAACATGAAGCTTAAACCACGACACAACTGTGTTGCTTACCTTACTAAATCACCCTTCTGGACAAAATTTGATATGCCATTGATCTAATGATCAACTCTCCATACAATGGCTTTCCTTCTAAATCCTACCATTCATGCCGAATCCTCCAGCAGTTCTGGACGAACGTCACCCTCGTCACTGGGGAGAATGACACCGACTCTCTCCAGTCGTTTGCCAACAATCTTCAGGTGGTCATCACTCCAGAAATCCTTCGACAACCCTACAACTGGATGATGCCACTTTCCCCACTGGGTATCCAAAGGGCACCACTGATCTATCATTTGCCCACATGGATACCAGGGTAACCTTAGTGCCTTTACCATCCTGAAGAAACATTTCCATGATGCGGAACGGCTAATTTTTCATATGGTGAATGTATGCTTAGCTCCTAAGACTTCTTCTGGGATCAAATGTCGACGAGGTTGCAGCAGGTATTATTCTCTATCCTTGACCAACACACTTAAATTTTTTGAAATATTATTTCTTGAACTCAAGGATATGGCCTCCAAGCCTATAGCTAACCGATGGATATTATATCCTCGGTTCCTAATGGCCATTATAGTAAACCAGCTGAAAGCTGACGGACTTGTTGGCCTGGAGTCCCTGCCACGGCTGTATTGCCTGAAGTATACCCAGGCACAACTCTGACCAGTCACTCAAACTGGCTGCCAAACTGCGAAAACCCACGCAGCTGGAACCCACAGCCACCACCTCCAAATCCTTGTCCCCACCCAAACCAAACACAAGAAAGCCAAAAAGGCTACTCAGGAAATGAGTCCCCTGAGGATGCCCCTGCAACACAAACGCAGGTTATATCTACAGGTCATAACCCCCCAGTATACACGGACTCACTCACCCTCAACCGCTCAAGTTTCCTCTCAACAGGAGCCTGTAGCAACCATCTCTGGGGCACCTATACATCCAGAACCTTCCTCACTTGAGGAGGTTTCCATTGAAACGCACCACTCTCCCCGGGTGCATACTGCCTTCACACCCTCTCCCACTGCAACCGCCCCTCAAAGTCCTACCATCATGATTGCGAAAGTGCTGACTCAGTTGCACTCCTCACCCCTCCCCAGATACCAATCACAACTGGGATAGCCCCAACCATTGAGGGGGAGGACCAAAGTGCTTCTGACACCCCATAGCACAGGGGTTACCATATTCAATCTCTAGGTGTAGAAACGGAGATTCGAATTTCTGGTAAGGCTGTCACTTCTCCTGCTTCAGCAAATGATCAGGATGAATTTGGTACTATCCATAACCTCACCAGAGGCAACTGCCGATGAAGGACATGGTCATGAGGCAGGAAGTCCCCAGTACCATGACCAAGGGGCACATGCTACTACTGATCTACACTCGAGAATGTTCATCCTGATTCCATCAGGAGGTCAGGTGATTCAGTAAACACTGATGATGACTTGGGCTTCTTTTATGATGTTTTAGCCCAAAACCCTATCCTCGAGGATGAGGTGAGCAGTCTCAAAGAGCTGCTTGCCAACATTTCTCAGGATCAAAGACCATCTACCCCTCACAACCCACAGATGGCACCTCCTCTGAAGGTCTCCCATACACTGAGCCACTCCAAAACACTCAGCCACCTGCCTCTGCTTCTGGCACTATTTGTCAGGACAGAACCCCCTGAGCAAATAGCTACTATCTTTCAACATTCCTTACCTCTCCTCACATCAATTATTACTGATATGGTCCTTAAAACCCTTGATGAGAGGCTTCCCTCAGTTATACAACCCATGATAGAGGATGCTGTGAGCAAAAGGCTTTCTGACAATCAAACCCTTGCAACCAATGCAACCAAAACGGTGAAGGATGCTGACATGGAGAAAGTGACTGAAAGTACTAAAGACTTTCATGTCACATACAAGAAAAGGAAGAATGAGAAGGAGACTGACTTGGAGACAATGGTGAAGAAGGCTGATGCTGAACACAGCTGATCAATGGATAACATCATTGATCAGTTGTTTAGGCAAGGCCACGACACTGAAAAACTTGACTCAGAAATCAGAAGACTAGAGATTGAAGAAGTCCAAGCTAGATAGGAAGTTATGATGTGTTGGAAAGGGAAAGGTTAGAGATCATGATCAGGTTCATAGCGAAATATCTGGGTAGATCATTGATTGAGATCAAGGCATGGTCCAGGGACAGCATCTTGGCAATAACCACCAGATCTGTTCGTCTAAAGTATACACAAAGGATGGTTATTGAAGCCTTAAACGAAGCTGGTGCTGGGAGCAGGACTGAACTAGTCAAGCAATCTAAAGCCGACCTACATCCAGAATGCTAGAACAGACTGTCAACATTCCCACACCAAAACCACCACAACCACAACCCACCAAACCAACTCCTCTACCCTCAAAACCAGTAGCGATGAAGTACCCAAAAGAGGAAGAGAAGGGTACTGAGGCTAGAAGAAGATGACGAAGATAATGATGAAGATGAAGATAGGTTGCCACTCTCAGCTGTTATACAGTTTCCAAAGGCACAAGTCACTCTCCAACAATTACTCCTGAAACTCAAAGACAAATGTGAAAGTGAAGCTAGAAGAAGATGAGCTTCAAACAACATGATGAGGAATTGTTGGGGAGGGTTGACAAAGCATATGCTGCCACATCTTCAATCATCAACATGAAGAAGCATGCTCTCAGATTATACACTCTTAAACATACATTTCAATATCAAAAGGAGAGAGTGAGGATTTGGCCTGATCCCAGGGTGTCTCATAGGATTCACAAGAAAACATTCCACAGGGATACATTGGCCAAGTGAAGAGATTGTAGATGAAGTGGATCACTGGTCTTTGTAGTATCACCCTGGGAAATCCTAGATGACTTCAAGAAAGCCTATAAAGCCAACCTGACCCCACAAAAGATGCTAGAAAAAAAATGGTGAAAAAGGGGTTAGTATATCAGAGGCTTGAGGAAGTTAGAAAGAATGAGCTCCAGTCGTTCTTAGAGGGTAATCACCCTGATGAATTTGCTTATAGAGTAATAACAACTGTGGAACTCAAAAATGGGAAATAGGTCAAATACCTATCTGAATATTATGGGCCAGAATCACTTTTTGAAGGAGGAGCTGAAGAACTTACCATGGAGGAACAGATAACTTCCTTGAGGCCTATACAAGGGAGTCATACAGACTCATTGTTGGGAAGTAGATCTCATGGATGGGGTAACAGCTCTGTGTCCAGTTCCCCAAGATAGAGTTCCCATTCATTCATTCTTTGCCAAATGGATCATTGAGACTTCTTCCCAGGCCTGTGCTTATATGGGTCACTTCTGAGCTGATCTAGAAGACAAAAAGACCAAATCTTTCTGCCATAATAAGTGGGACATCTTCAATAAGTTTAGAGGTTTTGGCTGCATTGGTTCAGGGGGAGTTTGTTGGACCAAAAGAACCAATGAGCCTGATCAGAAAAACCTCTAAGTCCACAGACATCACAACAACTGCTGAAGACTGATCAGCTGTTTGACAAAGTCTGAAGACTTCACAGCTGAAGACTAAAGTACTGAAGACTTCAACAGCTGAAGACCAAAGTCTGAAAATTAACAGCTGAAGACTAAAGTACTGAAGACTTCAACAGCTGAAGACTAAAGTACTGAAGACTTCAACAGCTAAAGACCAAAGTCTAAAGATCAACAACTGAAGAACAAAGTACTGAAGATCAACAGCTGAAGTACAAAGACTGAAGACATCAGCTGATGACAACAGCTGAAGTTCAAGTACAAGTACTGAAGCCTTCAGAGTTTGTTACAACAGGTGAAGAAGTATTCTTCAGTTGTTGTGATGGTTTCCTTTCAGTAGTTTTCTTTTTGTTTCAGTATTTGTAAAACGACTGAAGAGCATGTTCTTTAGTCGTTGTAGTTTCAGTAGTTTCTTTTCAGTAGTTGTAGTGATAGTTAACACTTAGTATTTTTGTAAGAAGATGTCAGCTGTTTTGACATCTTCAGTAGTTGTGTTAACTCAGTAGTTTGAATAATCTGTTAGATGTCACTATCAAGTGACATCAACAGACGTCACATCTCCTATATAAGGAATGTTCCACCACGACATTCCTATATAAGGGATGATTGACCTGATTGTAAGTGTGACATTTTGCCACCACGAAAGCGCATATTGAATGAAATCTTTGATTTGCAGAATTCTTTCTATAATCGTTTGTTCTTACTTTGAATATCAACTGTATTCTTGTGAATTGTCTAAATTCATTGTTTGATTTCCGCTGCAATACTCCCTAATCAATCAAACGTAGATCACTGATCCTAACAACATCCGTTTGGGCCCTTCTACTTGATCATTAGATTAGTTTGAGCTTCCATTCAGTAGTGCATGAACCTCAGTGGTTTTGTTCTCTCCCTTGTACTCAATGCATCAGGCACCACATAATCTTAGTCATTGAGTAGTTCCACCCATCTCCTTGGTCTCATGTTTAACATTTTCAGTTAAAAAATGTGTTGCAAACTTTTGTGGTCGGTGAAGATAACACATTTTGTGTTGACAGGTAGTGCCTCTAGAGTTTAAGTGCAAAAACCGTGTCATCGAGTTATAGATCATAAGTGGTGTAATTGTTTTCGTGCACTTTTAACTATCGTGAGGTGTACGCTATTACCTTATCTCTTTGCATCAATACACACCCAAGCCCTTGACATGACGCATCATAGTAAACGGTGAAGTCCTCTGTTCCTTTGGGTAGGGATAAAATTGGTGCACTACATAGCTTCTTTAGGGGTTTCAAAGGCTTCTTGTTGTTATGTTCCGTGGTAAAACTTGGTGGTCTTTTTGGTTAAGTACGTTAAAGGTCTAGCAAGCCTTGAGAATTCTCGATGAATTGTCAATAGTATCCACCCAAACCCAAGAATTTCCTCACTTCAGTGGGTGTCTTAGGGGCTTCCTATTTCTTGATCCCCTCAATTTTAATAGGATCTAGTTAGATTCCTTATCACTGACTATGTGGCCAAGAAACTAGACCTCTCGCATCCAAAACTCATATTTTGAGAATTTTGCATATAGTTGTTGTCACACCCTCAAAATCCACGTGCAAAATTTTACCACGAGACTTGTTGGAACAAACCAGGATCACAGTCAATAGTTACTCAGAATGACACTATATGCCACATTTAAAACAAAACCACCAAGTTCAAACTTTAAAACTATGCAGAAGCGTTTTGTAAATAAGACAAACCTAGAATATAAAAATGCATATTTGGCAAAACAAGCGCCAAGCCAAATATTAAAACGCTCATAAATAAAACCAACAACTAAGTTTTTAAAATAGAGTCTTAGAATGCACGATGGACCTGTGTTATGTTCCTAATGGCAAGCAGAGTTAACGACCTAAGAATAGCATACTAAAAATGTCAACATAATGGTTGGTGAGTTCAAGAGTTTGTGTTTAACATAACAATAACATTTACATAACATAAGATGTGTATTGAAATAGATAGCTAGTCTATATTCACAAGTAATAACAATAGTGATTTCGCGATCTAAGCTGACTATGTTGCGTTTGTTGCCTCCCGTCACGACTTACCAGGTCATGAGGATGTTTGTGTTTAGCAAAAATTTGCACCCGTTTGACCTCGAGTCGCACAAGATTTCACGCTCGTTACCATTATTAACAATACGAAAGTGTGAGGACTTTTAAGGTATTAAGCACTATGTTAAAACATACACAGCTTATAATAATAAAGTGGCGTTTAAGTACAAGTATGTTTCTCCCCCCGAAGACGGTTTATAAAATAGAGGGGCATGAACTCACCTGGTGTGTATAGGTAATGATTAAAGAGAACTGGTGATAGGTGCAAAGACACCCTTCAAAGGTTATCTAGAACACACAAGCACATGAGTACGTGTACCCAGAAAACTTAACAACCCTAGGCTAACCTAGTTGACCCGTTTAACCCATTGGTGACATATTAATTGAAATATTGTTTAATCATGAATAGCAACTTATCATACACGAATAAACGAAGTTATTCACATGTATCATATTATCAACCCAATTTCTACCTAGATCATCATACATTATTAGATTATCATATAATCATGAAATTCTCAAACAACCAACATGTTTAACACAAATATATATGCATCAAAACTACTAGTTCATATGTGAAGTGTAATCATGCACTACATGCCATGTGAAACCACTCACGACTTCACATCCTAAATCTTGCCAATCCTACTAAGTAGGGGCCGCAGATTCGCATGCGTATATGACAATTATAATTACATTCATTCCCTTAGTTCATTCCAAGCAACATTCATAGTGACAATTAATCCAATCCCAAACATGATCTCCTAATCACTAACCATAGTTCATCATGTATGATCACCACAACCTATACTCCTTACATGATCAACTAAACATCCATGAAATTTAATTAGCACATTCTTCACATCAAACATCATCAACAATCACTCTAACATGATCCGAACATCATAAGCATGCCTAAATAACCATATCTAAAGTTCTACAAAAATAAAGTTTCCCTTTTGGGAAGGTAACACCCAAAAGTGCTCTAACATCCAATTCAATCATAATTTAATCAAATTTTATACCTAATCAAGTTCTTAACATTTATTCTAACATGTTAATCATCACCAAATTATCAAAATTCCCAATCATCATACACCAAAGTTTCTACTAATATTAAGTCATGATCAACACTTCAAATTCATGGATTTTCTTGCACAAACCAATTAAACTAACATTCAAGCATTGTATATACTCAAAACATCATCAAATCATGAATCCAAGAACAAAAAGTTTTCTCTTATGGCAATGTATGAACTACATGATGAATCCATAGATTTCTTGCACAATCAACGTAATCTAGCATTCATACAACCTAACTAACATCATATTAACATCTAACAATCATTAATTTCATGTTTTCATCACCAATTTTCAGATTAGGGTTCATCTAGAATCAAAACTATGAAAACATGATAAAACATACCTCTAAACATGCAGAAATCAACAATTGAACTTGTTAACACCTTGAATCACTTGGAACTTGATCAAATCCTAATACTGATGTTGTTTTTGCTCAAAATTCACGGGAATGGGAGGGGGGATGGGGTTTGGCCGCAAGTGGGGGGTTGGCTGCAAGTGGGGGGTTTGGGACGGTTAAAGTTTGACTTTTGGTTAATTATGGTAACTTTTAGTTTAATGGTAATTACAAGTTAAACCCCTTTTGTATATGTTTTAAAAACTAATCTTTTTAACACTTTTTAAATAATTTCAACTACAACTTATAAGTATAATAACCCATAATAATAATCTAAACATTTACAACGAGTCACATAACACATTATATAACATGTTGTCATGTTGTCGCATAAAATTCACAAAATAAAATTTTAAAATTCTAGAAATTCATGAATCACATAATCACAACTAATAATCAGCATATTAATTAAATTATTATTGTTTATCATAAATTAGTTTTATTAAGTCACCAACGTTCAACGACAACTAGCACGTGTATGCAAGACCTAATGGAACTAACGGAGTTTGGTAACAGAAAATTACCTGATGTCATAATTGCTCACTCCGGAGTAATTCCAGAACCATCTTCAAGTGAAACTTGTGCTTGGCCTTGGTTTTGGAATATATTATGATGTTGTCTATGTATACGATGATAAAACTTTTCTATGTATGGTTTGCACACCCTATTCATGATATCTATGAATACAGCAGGGGCGTTAGTTAAAACAAACGTCATTATGAGGAACTTGTAATGTCCATACCTGGTTCTGAATGTAGTTTTTGGTACATATTCCTCCTCAAATCGTAGTTGGTGATACCCTGATCTCAAGTCTATTTTGTAGAAATATCATAACCCTTGAAGTTTGTCAAACAAATCCTCATCATTGGAAGCATGTATCGGTTTTTGATTTTGACATTGTTCAACTCCCTATAGTCGATACACATCTTTAGGGTTTTCCTTCTTAACAAACAAGATTGGTGATCCCCATGATGAGAATCTTGGTCTAATGAACCCTTTGTTCATGAATTCTTGTAGTTGGATCATTAGCTCTTGCATTTCCGAAGGGGAAAATCTATATGGTGCCTTAGCTACGGGTTTACTCCCAGTTCCTAGTCAATTCGAAACTCAACCTGCTTTGCGGTGGCAATCCTAGTAGTTCGTCAGAAACATGTCTGCAAACTCTCATACAACGGGGACAGTTTCAAGCCTTTTCTCTTCCTTGGTAGTCATTAGATAAGGTAAGTACGCAACACATCCCTTGCATAGACACTTATCAGCTTTGATACATGATATAATGTTCATGCCTTGTCTTGTTCTTTCCCTATATACTATAAGGGTTTCTCCTTTTGGTAATGGTATTTTTAACTTCTTATCACACATATGTTTCTACCTTATTCTTTGCCAGCCAATCCAATCTAGAAACTATATTGAACCATCCTAATTCTATAGGTATCAGATCTATAGGGAATTCATGCTCATCCACATCCAACTTGAACCCAACAATGGTTTTGTTGGCCTTGACTAGGGATCCATTTAGTAACTCTATGGTATAGGTACTAGATAGCTTAGAGGAATCTAAGTCAATTTTTGGCCAGAAGTTTGTAGAAACAAAGCTCGTATTTGCCACAGTATCAAACAGTATGTATGCATAATGGTTGTTATCAAGGAACATACCCGCCACAAATTCAGGTCCTCTCTAGCAGCTTATGCGTTCATGACGAAGGCTCTTCTTTAGGGCAGCCAACCAATGCTTTTTAACCTTAAGTTTGGAGCAATCAGGGTGGAGATGTCCAGCTTCAACACATTCATGACACCTCGCAATCCCTGTGGTAGTGTATTTGCATTCGTTAATGAATGGCCCCAACCTATTACACTTGAAGCACTCATTTGCTTTAACTTCCTTCCCTAGGGGCCTCTCCCTTGGTTTGACTTGACACTGTCCCACATGATGTAACCCACATTTCCCATAGAATGGTTGCTTTCCCAAATATGGTTTCTTCTCCCCGTTTGACTTACTTCCACTTGCTTTCCATTCGAACTTCCACCCATAACCCTAAAATTATCTCACTTTCTCTTAGCTCCCATGTTCTGCGATCCTCTAGCTCCTTCACATCTGACCACCTAGTTATTAAGAGTCATAGAAATTTCCACAGTTTCTTGAAAAGTCCTTAGTTTCATAGTCTTCACCATTCCCCTGATCTTTAGGGTCAAACCCCATACATGCGTAGCTATGTTCTTCAATTCGGGTGTAACTAAGTGTGGAACTAGCAATGAAAACTTATTAAACCTATTGGTATACTCCAAATGTGCAGTTCCATTCATATCCAAGATTAGGAACTCAGCTTCCATCTTCTCTATCTCATTTATTAGCCAATAGCGCTCAATCATCAACTTCTAGAATAACTCCCACCTTAGCTCATTCTGTTTACAGGTTTCCTTCCTCGAGTTTGCAGTAATGTATTCCACTAGTTCAAGGCTCCATTTTTAAGTGAATGTGTACCAAACCTCACTTTTTTCCTAAGCACAATCACTAATATCTAGTACAACTTCTATCACCTTTAACTAGAGGATGGTTCTTGTAGTGCCCTCGGTTCCAAGTAGTCGGTTAGTTTCCATGTCATAAAGACCTTATATGCACACACACTTCGCACTCATTCCATTTCACAATCTTATTCGTTTGTATTAGTATTCACATCATCATCATTTTTACCCCTGCAGGTGTTCTTCATTGCATTCAGCATTGACATGGGCGGCAATGGCAGGCAAGGCATTGGCGATGGCCTTGTCAATTAATTATTGGAGTCTAGCTTATTAGTGGTTTCATTGTTGGTGTTGGTAGGGTTATCAGTGTTATGGTTGTTGTTGAGATTGTTGTTTTTGTTAGTGTTTTCATCTAAAGTTTCATGGTTTGGTTGGCGCTTGCCTTAGATCAAGTGGTGGCACCTGTTTTTTGTGTTTGGAGTGCATCCTCGACCTCTTCCCCATGGCACAACTATAACATAAATTTTAGATTTTAGTTTGCACTAATAGTTAAAGTTTTAGGCATTAAGTAGTCCAAGCATCATCACACGAAACATATAGATAATAAACAAATTTAACCCCAACAAGCATAAAAAGTCCAAGTCATAGCGAAACCACTATGAATACAAAGCAAATTAAGTCCAAATACAGTCGGGTGTGACATGAGTGAATATTCACTCATATCTTACAAATACATAGTTTTCAAATTAAATAATACAAATAAAAGGAAAATGAAACAACATCAATGACGACGACGGTGGTAGCGAGATCACATGTGAATAACTCACTTCTAGGCAACACTGTAGAGTTTCCCCTCATCCTTCTCACCATAGACACCGCGTCGTCCCTCATTCTCGTGAGGTCAGACAAACATTCATGCGGTTTTCCTCGCAGGAGGTGCCTCAACTCATTCTCGCGAGGTCGTAAGGAACTAGCTCGGGTAGTCGTAGATGAATCCGAAGAATCCTCTGAAGGCTTTGACTCCTATTTTTCGTAATCCTCACTACGATCAGGCATCATGTGCTAGGTAGCTGAAGGGTACCAATTAGGGTCCCCATACTCTGGCCCAAAGGGGCCATACTCCCCAATCTAATAGGAATAGGGCGTCTCGAGGTTCCTGCACCCATGTCTGGAGCAAAGGTGGGTGGTGGAATGGTGGTCTGGTGATAGTACAGGGGAGGTACATCTGGTGAGTCATTAATGTAAATGGTCTTTTTTTGTTCTAGTGTCCTGCCATCTAATGAACAAACTGGTAAATTACAACATGATAACTATATTTATAAAAAATCAAAAATTAAAAGAGATATATAAGATATACGGAATACAATGAACGCAATTAAGTGGTGGTATCTTTCCTTGAGTCATACCAAGGGGGTTCTACATCTTTCCTTAGGTTCCTATAGTGTGGTTAAAGCCTAGGTTTATTATGGTAAGAACCTACTTCTTCCCTTAGGTTCCTATCGTATGGTTAATCATTACATTATTTTAAATATGCATAAGTTAAATTATCTAAAAGTTTAAATAATACATATTTATTTATTTTTTCATATATAATAAGTGGGATAGGACGGTGGCTAAGTCTACAAGGGTCCATGTAAGGTGGCACTTATCCTTTTGACACATGTAAATTAAACTTCACCTAAAATACACACCCAAAAAACATCAACATAATGTTGGTAAGCTCATGACTTTAAGACACGTTACCATTCATGAAAAATATAATATTCAATAAAGTTAATATTGACAACAACCAGAATATCAATACCATGATGCACTATAGAATATATCATAATCAATCTAACCCAGACTTTCCCGCCTGAGTACTAAAATATCCCTAACTCATACTACTAGATGTTGGGTTTAAATGTGCCAAGCTAAGCATAGTTAACTAGCACTAATTTGTGACACAATGATTGTTGAATCTCAATGAAGGTTTTCCCGGCATAAAGGGCCCATTGTGTGCGGGGGATTCTCCAAATATTATTATCCACAAATCATGTGGCTCCTAATGGAGTTAATGATTATGCTTTGTTTGGGGACCAGATCAGGTAGTATTGCACCATGAAACAATAACAAATTGTAACACCGGATTATTTTAAAAAGGACAAGAAATGAAGAATAAAAGAAAGAAAAGAAATAAAGTCGAAGTGGAGGGACTAAAAGTGTCCAAGAGGACAAAATCTTTGTAATGTTGGTGTAAAGGTGGGCATGGCCGCCCACCCTCTTTTCACATCACTTTCACTTCGTTTTTAGAGTGAGAGAGAGAAAGGAAGAGAGCAGAACTTCGGGTTTTGAAGAAGGAGAAAAGAAGAAATTGAATTCAAGGTAAGAATTCAAGGTTTTTAAGTGTTTATGACGGGTTTTATCCCAGTTATATGTTTATGTGCTTATGTGTTTGTGTATGTGCTCGGGTGTGTGTGTTTGGTAGGGTTTTTAGGTGTTTGAACTCCGTTGCAAAAGGGTTAGAAGGAAGAAACACCCAAGTTACAGCAGGATAGTTCTAGACCCTGGTTTTTACTTGTTTTAAACTCTCTTGGGGCTAAAAATGTGTTAAAACGATTTTCAAATGTTTATGTATGTTTGCCCGTATGTATTATGCATGTTGGATGTTGGTTCTTATATGCTTATAGGTTTTTCATGTTTAGAATAGCCATGTTAAGCTTAGAACAGATGGGTTTGATGATTGGGTTTGAAAACATACTAGGAACATGTTGAACAGAAGGTTCATGCGCCTAGATAAGGCTCATGCGCCTGAAAATGCCTTAGAAGAATTTAAGTGTAACACATGCGCCTAAACAGTAGCCCATATGCCTGAAATTGCCTTAGAAATATTTAAGTATAGCCCATGCGCCTGAACAGTGGTCCATGCGCCTAGAAATATTAGTCGGACGACTAAGTGTAGGGCCATGCGCCCCAATAGTGCCCATGCGCCCAAGTGGCCCATGCGCCTAAGTGCCCATGCGTCCGAATAACCCGTGCGCCTAAGTGTTCATACGCCCGAATAGTGTCCAAGCGCCTGAATTGTTCATGCGCCGAAGAGTTAAAGCAGTTAAGTGTTAACTCATGCGCCTATATAGTAATGAAACGCCCAAACAGGGCTCATGCACCCAAATAGTGTCTAAGCGCCCAACACTTAGAATTTATTACAGAATTCTTGGGAGTTTGTGCTCTTAGGATTTTGATCGAGGTTTGACTAGGGCTTATTAATGATGGGTTTCATGCATGATCATGATTGCCTTATGATTGTTCCTTATTATTATTGTTATTATTATTATTACTTATAGTGTGTGACTTTACGTGACATGTTGATTATCGTAACATAAAGTATATTGTAATAATAAAGAGAAAGAGCAATAAAGAAAAGAAGATGAACATTAATAAAATGTTGACAAGTCTTGCAAGCTTACAGGAGGTACACGACCGTGTTGTCATTAGCTCAACTGTGCTGCGTGTTAGCTACCCTATTATGCACACAGGGCCAGTCTGGAGATTGGCAGGACTCTCTGTAGCATACCCTAGGTGTTTGGGTCGGCCTTGTATACAGTAAACAGAACCCTTTTAAGGGATATAGATGGCCCATCACCGGTTTTCATCGCGCATACAGTTTAGGGTATTGCTCATTGGTCCTACAGAAAGTGAAAGATAAAGATAAAAGATTACAGAACATACAAGGCATACAGTAAAGAGAACGAACGGTATCTGTTCATGTAGTTAATGCATGCCCGCATACAAAGTAAAGAGTTGTATTTCACAGAAAGAGTATTTTCTTATACAACATACAGAAAGTATTTTATTACTTTTAAAACTAGAACTCACTCAGCAACGCTAACTTTTATACATTTTCAGTTGATAGGTAATTATTGCTGAGGATGGCACGAGGGTGAAGCCACTCGGCGGGAAAAGACTGACATCCATTCGTATTTTATGTTGCTGTTATTTTCTAATGCAGTAAAACAATTCTTTTGTAATCAGTTAAACGATGATGTATTGCTCAACAATAGTGGTTTTAATGAAATGAATGGTTTTTGATAAATTATTTCTGCTGCTTAAGTTTGTATAATTATAATGTTTAATGTTTTAACCGCTGTGATTGACCAACTCGAGGTTTCTAAGAACAGGGCCTTACACAAATGAGTATCTATTTCACCCTAAAAGTTTTTAAAGTAAAAAAAAGGGTTCATGAGACTCACCTATGTTTGATCACATGGTTGTTTGAAAGGTTTGGATGCTACCAACTGTGAGGATTCCTGTTATTATTTCAATGAATTAGTACTATTATTAACGAATGAATTAACCCAAAACCTCATGTTTTGTATTTGTGTTCCTTAGATTAGTGTGTAATATTACATATGTGTAATCTTATTTTAGGTCCTTGAGTTTTGGTTAGTATCTTTAGTTTTCTTAATGTTAGGTCATTATCTTATAAGTTTTGATTATTTTTGTTCTTATAGGTGTGATATAGTTCCAAAATAACAGGGTTTCAACAGTTGACAAGATTGGTCCCTCAACTTTTCTAGATTTACATTTCTTACCCTAAGGTTTGGGATTTTACAGTATAGTTACTTATAATGGTTTTTTTATTTTTAGTGAATTATGCTACTGCAATAAGTTGGTTTTTATGTTATTTGATCTTTCTTAATGGTTTCAAGAGTTCGTTTTCGGTTAAAGTGTTTTATAAAGTTACATTTAGATACCTTCTTATTTGAGGTTGTTGGATGGCCCAAATATAGATATTGCCTTAAATATAACTAATAATTGTTCTCTGGAGGGTTAATGGTATGACTCTAGGATTTATGAGTTACTTATCATGTATTTAAATGTGTATCGTATCACAATTCTGGTATGTTTGTATGTAAGATTAAATCCTTGGTTCTTATATAAAATTTTATTTATGATTAAGTTGTAAGTTATATTCTACTGGAAATAATCAATTTTAAAAGATGAGGGGTTATATATATAATTTTTGATTTTTTTAAATTATTAATCCGGTATGTATTTAATATAAATGCTAATTTTGTAAAACCTTCTATAATATTTTAAAATTTGGAAATATTTAGGTTTTTACTAATCTTAGCCTTTATTAAACTATTAGTTACTAGAAATTTGCATCACTACTTGTTATGTCGGTTTTGAAATTTAAACGTTATTGGTTTGGGTTTTAACGAGTCTTCGGGTTTAAAAGTGAATATCCTTTGTATTTTTGTTTACCAATGAAATATATTCTAAAAATTATGAAATTTAATTTCTAGGCTTGGTATACATCAAGGCTACTTGAATTTTTATAAAACCAAAATTTCATAGATTTACCATTTCGTTACCTAGCTAGGTTATTTTCATTAAGTGTCTGTTAAGTCCGGCTTAAGTCTCGGTTTTGAATTTACTAACATTTTAACTTGGTTGTTCCCCTCCCATATATTTTATAACTTAAATATCTTCTACATAACCCCTTAATTTCAATACTTTAGCCCCCTTTCTATTTTCTTTTATTTTTCCTAAAAATACTTGTTTTTACAATTTTGTATTATTCATAAAACGTGGAATACATAAGTTTAGTTTATGAAAATTGTTTGTAACCTAAGATGACCTCTTTAAAATTCCAGAAATATTTTGATTAGAATTTTCAGACTCGTGAAAAATATTTTCGAATTTTTATGAAAATCGGGTTTCGGGTGTGTTAAACTTACCAAATCCATGGTAAGGTAAAGTAGAGTTTTGAGAAAGTTTGAGTATCTTTTAGTTACCAAAAATAAGGTTTTTTTAGGTGTCATAAGAAGTTGGGTGTCTCATGGGGTTAGTAATGTCACTAACGTGATGAAACACGATGTTTTACGTGTTTTCGGGTAGTAGCAATTTACCTTGATGCTTTAGTGACCAGAGGGTAGGGGGGTTAAAGTGATGAAGTGAGACCTTGAGATGACAATAAAATGTTGTTCAAAAGAAGAGATTATCATGGAAGGAAATGAAAGATGGAAACTAGAAATGAACTAGTGTGTGAGTTATGTGATTACCTTGCTTTGATGATGGTGATTATGCCTATGCTTGAGTCGACTATGGCTTCCAATGGCTGGAACTCTTGTATTCTTGGAAGTGAAGAGCTTTGGATAATGTGATCACATGATGAGGATAATGTCTTGTGGCTGAGGTGAAGGGGAGGGAAAAGAGGGGGGGGGGGGGTAGGTTCTAGATTCTTGAAGTTGGAATATTTTGTCAACATTTAGGATAGAGATTTTCATTACACACAAGCCTCACGCATTGGTTAATATGGGTGGTGATTTAACTAGACTTTTCTACCTACTTTTATTGAATTTTCTTAATTAAGTATATGTATGTTAATTGTATGTATTATGTATGTATATATATATATGTATGTGTGTGTGTATGTATATATATACGTATAATATGTATATATACATATATATATACATACATATATATATATATATATATATATACATATATACATATATATATACATATATACATATATATAATACATATATACATATATATATACATATATACATACATATATATATATATATATGTGTGTGTGTGTGTGTATGTGTGTGTTTATGAGAGTGTGTTATATATTTTAGTCTGTACAAGGTGGGTACTTTTATTATCAAGTCTTTTATTGTTGAATACTTTATATAATCATATGTTCTTGGAAGTAGAATATCGTAGTTTATTTAATTTAAATGTCTAATATTTTATAATCCTTAAGGTTACGTTTATTAAGTTTTGTTAATGATCTTAAGTAGTAAGTTGTTCTGGTTTTACTTAATGCTTAGTTCCGGCAAACCGGGGTTAATGGTTTTAGAATTTTAATATTTGTTAGAATTTTCACATGCTTAATTTCTATGTCCTGGGCCCAAGGCCCATATGGTCGGTTCACATACCCTATAATCAAATGATGGCCCATTGACCCATATTGGTTATGTGGGTTGATGCTCATTAATTTATGTTGCTTAGTTAAGGTTTGATGGGCTTAAGCCTATCGGGTGTGGGCTTAAGCCTAAAGCTGTTAGGCCTAATTCATGGCCTACTAGATCAGGTTTGGTGTCAAAGTGTGACCTAATAAGGTTTCTAAAAAAAATCCAATCCCTATAACTGAGGTTGTCACATATATCATCCAACTTCACTCATTATTACTAAGTTCCTTGCTTCGACATTCTAGGGCATTACAAAACAAATGGTGGTTAACAATACACATTTGTATTTGTACACTCAGGTACAAATACAGTTGACTATTTAGTGAATACGGGTGTTGATGTTACACTCGCATAAACTCATACTTATCATGTTTTCATGTACACCATCAAGGTTCATTGAATCTGTTGTTCATCGTATCAACTTTTTATAAATCATTAAAAATGATAACTTCATACTATAAAACATTTAATCTTTATCAAATCATTCATGATATGCATACTAGCACCGGAACACATAAAAACACGTAAAAATGGGGATCTAGAACTCACCTTACCATGAAAATATCGATGAAAACCCTTATGACCAGAAAAGTACCAATTGATATCTACATAAACATATATCAAGGTGTCAACTTTAACGTTTAAAATGATGTTAAAACACCCAAATGACATAGATTTAGCTTAGATCTAGCATTTCATACGTAAAATTCATTACTTTTCTTTCAATCCTTGACTTTCTTTCTCTAGAAATACAATTTTCTCTTTATAGCATCTCTTTTTCATTCAAGAACATGGCTGAAGGTTATTAGCTTTTCTTTATAGGGAGCTTTAGGGTGCCTATATTGATTTGCCTACCTTTAGACCATATACCTCTTTATTTTCTTTATTTACTCTCGGTTTATATATTTGAATACAAGCGGGACGTGTCACATAAACATTGCTCTCAAGAACACACACGCAAAAGAATTTCTAATAGAGGTAACATTTAAAACCACATAAATTAACCCACATAAAGATAAGTTCATGTTACCCAAATGTATTTGACATTGACGATATTTTGCACGATTTTTTGCTCCCGCCGCAAAGCACGAGCCTTAATACTAGTAGATTACTAATTATCAACTTATCTATTCATTATAAGTTGTACATAAGCATTCGTGGGTTGTAACCACTTTTTATTTTTTTCTTTTCTTTTATAATTTTCTTATTTTTAAGTTTTAACATTATACTTTTTACATCTTTCACAACTTAACCCTTACATATTTTCACTTTCAACTTTGATTACATACACTTTTTATCTTTTACAAAATTTCCGCTTTACATTTCGATTTAAATTTTTACGAGTAAACACGCCACAACATGCGCGTGTGATTCAATGTTTTCATTCAATGAGTGAGTCATAGATTTATTAGTTATTCTTTTTAATGTTTCACGTCTTACATGCGGGGTTTAATGTTTTTACGTTTGCTTTTCGTTGGTTTTATTTAAACCGTTTTACTTCTTTTTTAGTACGAGTTTTTCCTGTGATAGTGGTCATTGTTGATGGTGTGAAATTGTGCTACCTGGCATGGTTATACGCCTCCCACCAGTCAACACAGGGGCTTAACACTACAAGAAATGTCACCATTAGCGGTGACACCTTTAGTGGCGACAATAACCTTTAGCGGCGACAACTATCAGTGGCGACATCTTTAGCGGTGACAGTCGCCGCTAATAGTCAATGATTCGTCTTGGGTTTCTAAACTTAGATCTGGCCATTGAACGTGCGATAGATCTGATGGTTGGTGTTTAATCGTACAACATAAGCATTAGCGGTGACACCTTTAGCAGCGACACCTCTAGCGGTGACATGTCGCCTCTAAAGGGTCCAGACCCAATAAATCAGGATTACCCTCCTTTTCCCCTCTTTCCCTCCACACAACACCTCTATTCACGATTTCACTGCTGCTTAAACTCTAGCGACCACCATTTCACGATAACCGGTCCACGGCCACCACTCCTAAACCTTCGTTCATCATCTTCCTCAACCTCCAATCATCATCTTCCTCAACCTCCAATCATCGTCTTACTCAACCTCTGGTTAGAACTCTCAAAATCCGACCACCACCACCTTCTCAACGTCATCCTCAAAGTCCGGTCACCACCATCGCCATTGTTATCGTGGATCTTGACCAACGTCGCCGCTAATACCTTAGTTTCAACACAAATCAGAAGGTAACTTTTTGGGTTTAAACACGAATTTATGTTTGTTTCAGTTAATGTAGGGTTGAAACACGTTTAGATTTGTGTTTAGATTTAGTAGGTTGAACTCAATTTTTAATAGGATTTGTGTAATTTTTAGGTGTGATTGTTTATGTAAATTTATGGTTGAAAAGTGTTAAAGATGATAAACTATTAAGATGGCTTTAGGTATTTTGGGTATTTAATGTAGAGTACTTGTTATAGATTTGATAAATAGAATTTGATGCTTAAATTTTAGTTGAGTTTTGATGTATTTGACTATTTGATCTACATTTTTTGTTTAATTTATTGAAAGATGTTTAGATGATGATGTTTAGTTGGTTAAATAAAACATATGAGGTTGGGTACTATATGTAGTTCAAGATGGTGAATATTAAGATAATATTAGTATATGTAATTTATTTTTAGTTTAAAAATATAATTATGTATGTTGTAAGTTTGAAGTAGATGGATTTGGTATTTAGTTACTTAAATTTTAGTTGAAAATTATTATATATGTATTTACGCATTTCATGTACATTTTTTGTTTAAATGGTTGAAAGATGTGTAGATTGGTTGATTAAAATTATTTATATGTTATTGATTGTTATGTATCTTTAGCTTTTAGGTTTCATAACTTTATTCTAATCATCACGAGCTTAGAAACACCCGCCTGAAATTGATTTAGTAATCAATTTCGGGTTGTCCCTGTTTGGAACTGCTTTTTGAATATTTTATCTCATTTAGGATATGAATGTATATTACTTGATTGTTTGTGTAAGAAAATTTTGGTTGTCATATTCGCTTTGCTCCTCGGGTATATATGTTTATATGTATATACCTGGGAGCTTAGGGGAAATGCTGCCGAATTTTTCTTAAACAAACAATCATGTAATACATATTCATATATGAGATAAAATATTCAAAAAGTGAGTATAGTAGCCTACCATTTGAATCTATATCCGTTGCCTTAGTTTTTATTCATGTTTCCTGGATAAATATTCATCCACTTAATCCTAAATTATATTGTTGTCCTGTAATCATGTCTGTCAATAAAAGTTGGCTTCTTAATCTGAACCATAATCACCCGAACGGACTAAGCTCTTTTATTGATATGAGTGAAAAACATATCGACAAATATGGTCTGTTTAGATGTCCGTGTAGGAAATGTCAGAATACCCAATTATTAGGATGGGTTAAAATGAAATATCATTTAGAAATATGGGGCATGTGTCGGACGTACAAGGATTGGATCTATCATGGTAAAAGTTTAATTCCCGAAGTTGTAGTTGTAGATGATGTTGAGCCAACAAATAAAATGGCTGACGTCATTGAAGACGTGATGGAAGAGAGTAGCGGTGTCCGTGATGATTTTAAGGACTTGTTAGATGAAGTTCAATCAAAACTATATCATGGTTGTACTAAGTTTTCTTCCCTTGACTTTTTACCAAAGCTTATGAATATTAAGGTGAAAAATAAATAGACCAATAGCTCATTTGATGAGCTCCGTGAGTTGTTTCAGTCTTCACATCCTGAAGGTAACAAAATTCCCTCTTCTCTCTAAGTAGCCAGAAGACATTAAAGAAGATTGGTTTAGGGTATGAGTCGATTCACGTGTGCAAATATGATTATGCTCTTTTCCGTGAAGAAAATCTATTATTACAAAATTGTCCAGTTTGTAACGAGAGTTGGTGGGTCGATACATATACAAAGGGCAAAAAGTTACCTCACAAGGTGTTATGATGGTTTCCTTTAACCCCCAGACTATGACATTTGTATTCTTCAAGGTCCACTGCAAAAGATATGATTTGGCATAATACTAGAAGATCAGAGGATGGTATGATGCGTCATCCTATTGATGGTTCTTCATGGAAAGATTTTGATATAAAGTACCCTACCTTCTCGAGAGAACCCCAAAACGTCCACCTAGGACTTGCAGCTGATCGTTTCAATCCATTCGGTAACATGAATTCAGCTCATAGCACGTGGCCTATGATACTCACGACATACAATCCGCCTCCATGGCTATGCATGTAGGAGTCCTCATTCATGTTGTTATTGTTTATTCCTAGTCCTAAATCCCCCTAGAAGGACATGGATGTTTTTCTTAAGCTGTTGGTGGATGAGCTTAAGCAGTTTATGGTGTCGGGCGTATGTACTAAAGACATGGCGTCAAACACATTTTTCAAAATGAAGGCGGATTTGTTATGGACTATAAATAACTTTCTGGCACGTAGTAGTCTATCAGGTTGGAGCGGACAGGGCTACATAGCATGCCCGACTTGTAACGAAGACACTCTTTCAATTTGTGTCGCAAATAAAGTCATTTATGTTGGTCATTGTCGGCTTTTAGATGCAAACCATGAATGGAGTTCATCTTGGACTTCAACAGAGAACCTGAGATAAGAGCCTCTCCAAAACAATTTAGTGATACTTACATAGAAACTCAATTAGTCGGCTACGCCATCGTTTACCGGTGCGCATCCTGATTTTGGAGGCGTTAAATCAAAGCGGGAGGAGTATGAGTTAAATTGGTCCAAATGAAGCATATATTTTGAACTTGAGTACTGGTCTTCTCTACAGTTAAAACATAAACTAGATGTGATGCATATAGAGAAAAATATGTGTGATAGTTTGCTAGGTACTCTTGTAATGAATGAAAACAGCAATGATACACCAAACGCACGGGTTGACTTGAAGAATCTAAATAATCGGAGTAGGTAGTGGTTGGAGAAAAAAATGGCAAGTGGTATAGCCCCCTCCCAAAATAATCATTGAAAACAAGTGATCAAAAGTTATTTTGTGAGTTTATAAATAATGTAAAGCTACCTGATGGGTTGGGATCTAATATCAACAGAGAGTGATAAATAACAATGCTAACATTACCGGGTTGAAATCTTATGATTGTCATATTCTCATGCAATGTTTGATACTGATTCGTGTTAGAGGTTTTTTTGCCAAGGATACTTATACACCAATAGTTGATTTGTGTACATTTTTTAAGCAATTTTACTCTAGAACACTATTTATAGATGATATGATGAAAGCTAAGGAGACAATTCTTATAATATTGTACAAGTTAGAATTGATCTATCCTCGAGCGTTTTTTGACATTATGGTTCATTTAGTTTTGCATTTAACTGATAAAGCGATTCGTGGTGGGCCAATGTGTATGAGATGGATGTATACGTTTGAAAGGTATATGAGAAAACTAAAAAATTATGTAAGAAACAAGGCAAGACCAGAAGGTTGTATAGCTGAAGGTTATGTTGCTGAAGTAGCTCTATCATTTTGTTTGAGATACCTTCAAGATGTTAAGACTCAGTTCAATCGCTCTGATAGAAATGAAGAAATCATTATCGAAAAAAGAAATATATATATGCATTTGAGTCAAAATGTCCTCCGGCTAGAGCAATAAATATGAAATATATTTCTCTAAGCGAAAAACTTAAGTTAGAATGGTTTGTCCTCGCTAGTTGTTTTAAGAAGTCAGAGACTATATTAAGTAAGAGTTCTTATCTTTAAGTTTTTATCATTAGTTAAATATATTCCATTCCTTAATTATATATATATATATATTTGTCAACAATATAGGGAATTTAAATCTGAAAGCCCACATGTGGATGTCATAACAAAATTTCCATCATAGTTTCTCAAGAAGGTAATCCGTGTACAAATATCTCTTAGGTTTTCAACATGAATTCAAATCTATATTTGTTAGCTAATTATATATAACACATTATTTTCTTAGGTTTATTCGATGAAAATACAAAATTCTCCAGATTTTCACTCAGAGTTGTATGCTCTTCAATGGGTGCGGACGTAAAAGCCTATAATAACACTGCTTGCATAGTCAACGGTGTTAGGTTTATGGTACTTGCACGTGACGCGCAACACACAACACAAAAATATGGTGTTTAGTGGAGGGTGAGAATGGTGAGAAATATTTGGCCAAGTTGAAGAGATTATTGAGTTGTGCTATGCAAATGAGTATTCCACAGTCTTATTTCGTTGCAAATGGTTTGATACACGAAGGGGTGTTTCATACGACAATAATATCAACAGTATCAACACTGAATGCGTATGGGGAAAAGAAAATCAACTTATATTTGCTTCCCAAGCTAAACAAGTGTTCTACATCCGAGAACCTTCTCGGAGAAACCAAAACAATAATAAGCGGTGGGTCGTCGAGAATGTTAATCATCCTAAAATTTAGGATCGACCGCCATCCAGTGATTGCGTCATGGAGAACATTCAAATTGTTGATAATGACTTAACAGAAGATCTTGATGTTGTTCATAATCATTCTTCATCTAATAGTGTAGTTTTCTTTGACTTGACGCAATACTTTCAAAATATTCCTACTTATGTAGTCGATGACGAAACTGCAAGTGAAGTTAATCCACCAAATGTTACTGCTAATGTGATGTCTATAGATGAGGGTGATTATGATGAAGAGGATTTTGATTATGACACTGAGAGGTCTGACAACGAGACTGAAGTATATGAGGGAGACTCGGATTAAACGATTTGTTACAATTTTTATATGTATATATTTCATATAAAACTTTGTTTGTATTTTCATGTTGTAGTTAATAACTTTATTCTTATAATTTGTATATCTTATAATTTTTGCAGACATGATATCTATTTGGATTGCTTTGGTATACCTCATGGCTGATATAATGAGCCATAGAGGTGATGATGCGGGGGATCCACCACTTCCTTCTCTTAGCGGGCTCGGAAGCCATCTGTTAGATAGTAGTATTATGTATTCAATTATTATTGATATATATTGTAAGTATTGATTTTTTTATTATAAATGCAAGTTTGCCTTCTCGGAAAACAAGAGTGAAGACAAATAATAAAAAGTTGCAGCAGGAGTTGGGAAAAAGGGGGTCTTTTATTTCTTCCTGTTGATGGCGCGGTGAACTTAATGGTATGTTTGTTCATGAGGTGGGGATATAGATGGAGGCTAATTATCCATATAATGTACGTTCATAGACTGATCTTTCATATGCTCAGAAAAATGCATTGGAGGAGCATATGGCAGTAACTCTTATATGTATTATTTTTTATTTTTTGGTATTTATTTAACTAACTTCATTTTGTTTGTCACACCCTCAAATCCACGCGCGGAGTTTTACCGCGAGGCGTGTGAACAAACCAGGATCACAATCACTAGTTACTCAGAACGACACTACATGCCACATTCAAAACAAAACCAACCAAAATTCAAAAGTTTAAAAACCACGCGGAAGCATTTTGCAAAACAAGACAAACCCAAAGTAAATGAATGCATAATATGGCAAACATGTGCCATCCCAATGTTTAAAACGCATATATAAAAGATAAACAATTTGTCTATGAAATAAAGCCTTAGGATGCATGATGGACCCGTGTTGTGCTCCTATTGGCAAGCAGAGTTAACGACCTGAGAATAGCATACTAAAAATGTTAACACAATGGTTGGTGAGTTCAAGAGTTTGCGTTTAACATAAATATTAATAGTTGCATAACATAAGAAGTGCATTGAAATAGATAGCTAGTCTATATTCACATGTATTAACAATAGTGATTACGCGATCGAAGCTGATTGTATTTTGTTTGTTGCCTCCCGTCACGACTTACCAGGTCGTGATGAATGTTCAGTATAGGACAAAATTGTACCCGCTTGACCTCCAGTCTCACGGGTGGGGCTCGTCACACCCAGTAGTACTACCCAAAATTCCCCGCTAGTTACAATTATTAACGATCCGAAAGTGTGAGGACTTTCCATAGTATTAAGCACTATGTTAACACATACACAACTTATAATAATAATAAAAATAGCGTTTGAGTTTGAGTATGCTACCTCCCTCAGTAGAAGGTTTATAAAATAAGGGGCATGAACTCACCTGGTGTGTAATGATAGTGAATAAAGAGACTCCTGATAGATGCAAAGACAACCCTTCAAAGGTTACCTAGAACACACAAGTACATAAGTACATGTACCCATAGAAACTCAATAATCCTAGATTTACCTAGTTGACCCGTTTGACCCATTGGTGATATATTAGTTAAAATATAGTTTAATCATATATGATAACTTAACATACAAGAGTATCATGCAATTTATCCATGTATATCACATTAACAACCTTGGTTCCACCTAAGTCATCTTGCCACACTAGATCATCATACACTTATGCAAATCTTCAACAATCATTATGCGTAATATATATATATAAATACATCACAACAAATAATTCATACGCGAAGACTAATCATGCACCACATGCCATGTGAAGCCACTCACGACTTCACATCTTAAACCATGCCAATCCAACTAAGTAGGGGCCTCAGATTCGCATGTGTGTATGAAAATAATAATCATATTCATTCATTTAGTTCATTCCAACCAACATACACATTGAGCATTATTTTCAATCCCAAACATGATCTCCTAATCACTAACCATAATCCATTCTCATACATGATCAACAATGCCTATACTTCCTACATGATCAACCAAACATCCATAACAACTCAATTACACATTCTAACACAAAAAACATCATCCACAATCATTCTAACATGATCCTAACATCATAAGCATGCCCAAAATCATCACATCCAAAGTTCTACAAAAATAAAGTTTCCCTTTTGGGAAAGTAACACCCAAAAGTGTTCTAGCATCCAATCCAATGATAATTCATCAATATTATACCTAATCAAGTTCATAACATTCATTCTAACATGTTAATCATCTCTAAAACATCCAAATTCCCAAACATCATACACAAAAGTTTCTACTTTTATTAAGTCATGATCAACATCACAATTTCATGGATTTTCTTGCACAATTCAATTAAATTAACATCTAAGCATTACATCTAACATCTTAGCATCATCAAATCATGAATTCTAAGAACAAAAAGTTTCCTCTTATGGCAAAGTATGAACTAGATGATCAAACCCTAGATTTCTTGCATAATCAACATCATTCAACATTCATACGACCTAACTAACATCATATAATCATCTAATAATCATCAATTTCAGGTTTTCATCAAAATTTCGTGGATTAGGGTTCATCTTCATCAAAAACTATGAACAACCAATCAAAACTAACCTTTAGATGTGCTTTGATGATGATAATCACTTGTAAACAACTTGTACTACTTGAAACCACTTGGAATTCGACTTGTGTATGTGTTCTTGGATTAAAATCTTAATGGATGAAGGTGTTTGGAAGAGTTGCAGCTGAAATTGGGGTTTGGGGGGGGGGATTAGGGTTGTATTTTAGGTGAGTTTTAGGTTTAGAACAATTACAAAGTAAACCCCTTTAATTATGTTTTATAATAACCAATATTTCTAATACTTTTTAAATAGTTTTTAACTACTAAACACAAGTATTATTAACCAATAATAATAATCCTAAACATTTACAACAAATCACATAACACATAGATATATATATAACACGTTGTCACGTTATCGCGTAGAATTTATAAAATAAACATTTAAAGTTCTATAAATTTATGAACTACATAATCACAACTAATAATAAACATTATTAATTAGATTATTATTGTTTATCATAGATTATTATTATTAAGACACCAACGTTCAACGACAACTAGTGTGTGCTCACGACACGTGTATGCAAGACTTAACCGGACTAACGGAGTTTGGTAACGGAAAATTTACAGGATGTCACATTATCCCCATGTTGAAAGAATTTTCGTCCCGAAAATTGCGTTACAAGGTTGTGCTACATCCTTGGTTTACTGCATTGGCATAACGAAATCGAGTGAGTTGTCACATCATCCCCATGTTGAAATAAATTTCGTCCCGAAATTTAATCAGTACCTTCTCCAACTGTTGTTGTCGTTTCGAACAGATGAGGATACTTAAGCTTCACCTGATCCTCGCGTTCCAACTTGAATTTCGGTCCATGTTTTGAGTTCGAATGAACTTTGACTATAGGTATCTTACTTTGTTTAAGATTCTTGACTTCACGATCCATCACTTCAACCGGTTCCTCAACAAAGCGTAGTTGATCATCTACTTGTACTTCCTCGAGTGGTAGAACTAGTGCCTCGTCAGATAGACACTTCTTTAGATTTGAGACGTGAAATATGCTATGAACACCACTCAATGAATCCGGTAAGTCCAATCGATACGCCACTGGACATATTCTTTCCAGAATCTCAAATGGTCTGACGTATCTTGGATTAAGCTTGCCGCTTTTGCCAAATCGAATCACACCTTTCCACGGTGAGACTTTTCGCAATACTTTGTCACTGATTTGAAACTCCATGGGTTTCCGTCGTTTGTCTGCATAACTCTTCTGTCTATCTCGGGCTGTTGCCATGCGGTTTCGTATATGTATTATCTTCTCAGTGGTCTCATGTACCAACTCAGGACTGGTTAACTGACTATCACCAACTTCTGCCCAACAAACTGGCATTCTACACTTTCGCCCATATAATGACTCAAATGGTGCTGCCTTGATGCTCGTATGATAACTATTGTTATACGAAAATTCAACCAATGGTAAGTGAACTTCCCAATTATTCCCGAAATCGATCACACAAGCTCGTAACATATCTTCCAAAGTTTGAATAGTACGTTCACTTTGTCCATAAGTCTGCGGATGATAGGCAGTGCTCATATTTAGACGTGTACCGAACGATTTCTGCAATGATTGCCAGAAATGAGACGTAAAACGAGCATCCTGATCAGAAATAATCGAGATCGGCACACCATGTCTCGAAACTACCTCTTTCAAATAAATTCGAGTTAACTTGTCCATTTTGTCAGTTTCCTTGATCGCCAAGAAGTGAGCTGACTTAGTGAGTCGGTCCACGATTACCCATATCGTGTCACAACCACTAGGAATTCTGGGCAACTTAGTGATAAAATCCATGGAAATCTATTCCCACTTCCACAAGGGGATCTCAGGTTGTTGCAATAACCCAGATGGTTTATGATATTCGACTTTAACCTTAGAACATGTAAGACATTTGCTCACGTATGTAGCTACGTCAGCCTTCAAATTTGGCCACCAATAGTGCGCCTTTAGATTATGATACATTTTGTCAGAGCTAGGGTGTATGGAATATTTAGACTTGTGTGCTTCACTCATGACCAAGTCTCTTAGTTTTCCATACAAAGTCACCCATAGTCTATCCATGAAATACCGAATTCCATCAGATTTGACTTCAATTCTTTATCCATCCCTCGTAAAGATTTGGATTAACGTTCTCACCTTTCAGGGCTTTTGTCTGGGCTCCCTTAATTTGCTCAGGCAAGTGAGTGCTAATTGTCAATTGTAGGGCACACACTCGTTGGGGTTTAGAGGTTTCGTTTCTACTCAAGGCATCGGCGACTACATTCGCCTTTCCCAGGCGGTATTTAATGGCACAGTCATAATCGTTCAACAATTCCACCCAGCGTCGTTGCCTCATGTTAAGCTCCTTCTGCTCAAAGATGTGCTGAAGACTCTTGTGATCGGTGTAAATTGTGCACTTGGTACTGTACAAGTAATGTCTCCAAATCTTCAAGGCAAAGACCACTGCTCCTAACACCAAGTAATGAGTAGTGTAGTTCTTTTCATGTACCTTTAGTTGTTGCGAGGCATAAGCTATCACCTTGTCATGTTGCATTAGGACACAACCCAGTCCTTGGATAGAAGCATCACAATAAACTACAAAATCATCACTTCCTTCAGGTAATGCTAGTATCGGTGCACTACAAAGTTTCTGCTTCAGCAACTGAAAAGCAGCTTCTTGACTCTCACCCCATTTATAGGTTGTTCCTTTATGGCTCAAAGCTATGAGAGGTTGAGCAATCTTTGATAATCCCTCAATGAAACGTCAATAGTATCCTTCCAAACCAAGAAATTGCCTTATCTCACTAGGCGTCTTGGGTACCGAACAGTTCCTTATCGCCTCAATCTTTGCAGGATCCACATGTATTCCCTTCTCGTTAACAATGTGACCTAAGAATTGCACCTCACAAATCCAGAAATCACACTTGGAAAAATTTTCGTACAACTATTCCTTTCTAAGTAATTCCAGAATTAGACGTAGGTACTCCTCGTGTTCCTCCTTGATCCTAGAACGATAAACACAATAACAAACTGATCGAGATAGGGTTTGCACATGTGATTCATGAGATCCATGAACACTGCTAGTGCATTAGTCAACCCAAAAGTCATGACCAAGAACTCATAGTGACCATAACGAGTACGAAATGCGGTTTTAGAGATATCCTCTTCTCGAACTCTTGGTTGATGATAACCAGATCTCAAATCAATCTTCGAATAATAGTTTGATCCCTAAAGTTGATCAAATACGTTGTCGATACGAGGTAACGGGTATCGGTTCTTGACTGTGACTTTGTTCAACTCCCTGTAGTGGATGCACATTCGAAATGTGCCATCTTTCTTCTTCACAAAGAGGATAGGTGCTCCCCATGGTGATGAACTTGGTCGAATAAACCATTTATCCAACAGCTCCTGAAGTTGTGTTGATAGTTCTTGCAGTTCGTTCGATGCTAACCGGTAAGGTGCTCTCGCTATCGGAGCAACTCCAGGAGTCAAATAGATCTGAAATTCAACTTGGCGGTGAGGTGGTAGTCTAGGCAGATCCTTTGGAAACACCTTTGGAAAATCACAAACCACCAAAATATCCTCTACTTTCTTTTCTTCCTGTGCTAGTTAGAGACGGGAGCTAATATGGCTAAGTGGCCCTTGCGTAACCACTTCTGAGCCTTCATGAACGCTATGATGCCTATCACAGCACCACTCTTCTCACACTTAACCAAAAGTGTTTCCCCATCTACCATGGGAATACAAATGACCTTCTCATGAAAAATCACTTCTGCTTGCTTCTCGGACAGCCAATCCAAGCCTACGACCACATCAAAAATTCCAAGAGTAACATGCATAAGGTCAATGTCGAAGGTATGACCAACAAGTTCTATCTTGCAATTCTTAAGGATATGCGTAACAGAGATTTGCTTACCATCAGCCAACTCTACAACGTACTTAGACTCCAAGACAGAGGGCATATCACTTAAGAGACTACAAAACTTAGTAGAGATAAAACTCCTATCGGCTCTAATGTCAAACAGTACAGAAGCAAAACGACCATTAACAAGAAATTTACCAGTAATGGTAGTAGGATCGTTTAGAGCCTCACCTGAACCCATGACAAAGGCTCTCCCTTTAGCTCCACTATTGTTGCCACCATTATTGTCACCATTGCCTCCATTGTTATTATTGCCACCAGTTCTGTTGCCATTCCTATTTCTTTTCAGTTGAGAATAGTTTTCTTGAAATACCCTTCCTTTCCACACTCAAAGCAACCCTTTGGTGTTTCATGGGGCTGCTGAGGCTGCTGAGGTTGTTGAGGCTTCTTTATCAGTTCTCCTTGGCAATCCTTTGCCACATGTCCAACCTTCCCACAACGTTGGCATCGAAAGCTATCACACTTGCCAATATGGTGGTAGTTGCATCGGTTGCACTTTGGGTTTTTCCCCACATATCCACTTGGTCCTTGAGATGATGATAATGATTAGTGGAAGTTGTGATTGTTGTCAAACCATCTCTGCTGATGTTGCTATTGAGGTTAGTGTTGCTGAGTTTGGTTACTAGATGACAATCCTTTGCTGGCGTTGTTCTCCCACTTGCGTTTTTTGTCGGGCACGCTTGCCATAGTCCCCTGCTTGGGTAACTTTCCTTGCTCTACAGCTTGATCAGTGAGTTTATGAGCCAGCTGAATAACCTGCTGTATAGTAGGAAGATTTGCAGCAGTCGCCATACTCTAAATCTCCGGGACTAAGCCACGTAAATAGAGCTCAATACATCGGCTTGGCGGGTTAACCATACCAGGGCAAAGTGTAGCTAGCTCATGAGACCTAGTAGTATAAGCCTTAATGTTAGACCCTTCCATCTTCAATTGCCCGAACTCAGCTTCCAGCTTTTGAACCTCGTCGCGGGGGTAGTATTCCTCTGTCGTCATTGTTTTGAATTCCTTCCATGGTAGTGCATTTGCCATTGCCTGGCCAAGCATTTGCACTTGAGCATTCCACTACGTGAGTGCTGCACCTTCCAGGGTTCCTATGGCGTATTTCACCAGGTCCGCCACTAGACAGTTACATTTGGCGAAGACTGACTCAGTCTTCTCTAGCCATTGTACAAGCCCTACAGCTCCCTCGACTACACTGTAGGTATGCGGCTTACAATCCATGAATGCCTTGTATGTGCATCCAGGCGGTCCTGTATTCAATGTGTCAGGATCACATTGTGGAGATCTTGCTCGCCCATACGCTCGATAAGATCCATTACTCTACCAGCCATCTTGAAATTTCCTTTGATAAACATCGACAACCGCTCCTCAATTATGGGCATCTTTAGCCATAATCGACATATATCATCCTTTAGTGTGGAGTTCTCATCAGTGAGTACTCCACCTCGTCGACGCTCAGTCTCAAGTGTCGCGGTCAATGCCGCCACGACCTGCTCAAGGGGTACATCCAGAGATGGGAGAGTAGGTGTTGCAGAAGTAGACGCTGGCCTGGTCCTTGGTGTAGTAGTAGCCGTCTACGAAACACGCTCTCTACGAATCATGTGATCTATACAGGTCGGGTAATAACTCCAATCTCGTGGGGGATCACGCTTAGGTTGCACAAACGGTTGATCCTAGTCTATCTCGCCACGGGGGTAAGGATGTCGCGGTCTGTCATACACTCGGTGAGGTACAGGTGGAGGGGATTCAGAACGAGCACACCTTTTTCCCAAAACCCGGGATGATGATGCCATGCTGCAGTGGATATGATGTATATGCCAATGAGTATATAGTAAAAGGGTAAGTTAGGAGTAACTAACTAACTGTGTGTGGTTATAGACTAGTGTGTATGCAACCTAGTTCCCTATAACCAATGGCTCTAATACCAATCTGTCACACCCTTAAAATCCACGAGCGGAGTTTTAACCGCGAGGCGTGTGAACAAACCAGGATCACAGTCACTAGTTACTCAAAACGACACTATATGCCACATTCAAAACAAAACGAACCAAAATTCAAAAGTTTAAAAACCATGCGGAAGCATTTTGCAAAACAAGACAAACCTAAAGTAAATGAATACATAATATGGCAAACACACGCCATCCCAATGTTTAAAACCCAAATATAAAAGATAAACAATTTGTCTATGAAATAAAGCCTTAGGATGCATGATGGACCCGTGTTATGCTCCTATTGGCAAGCCGAGTTAACGACCTGAGAATAGCATACTAAAAATTTCAACACAATGGTTGGTGAGTTCAAGAGTTTGCGTTTAACATAAATATTAACAGTTGTATAACATAAGAAATGCATTAAAATAGATAGCTAGTCTATATTCACATGTATTAACAATAGTGATTTCACGATTGAAGCTGACTATATTTTGTTTGTTGCCTCCCGTCATGACATACCAGGTCGTGATGAATGTTCAGTATAGGACAAAACTGCACCCGCTTGACCTCCAGTCTCACGGGTGGCGCTCATCACACCCAGTAGTACTACCCAAAATTCCCTGCTAGTTACAATTATTAACGATCCGAAAGTGTGAGGACTTTCCATGGTATTAAGCACTATGTTAACACATACATAACTTATAATAATAATAAAAATAGCGTTTGAGTTTGAGTATGCTACCTCCCCCAGTAGAAGGTTTATAAAATAAGGGGCATGAACTCACCTGGTGTGTAATGATAGTGAATAAAGAGACTCCTGATAGATGCAAAGACAACCCTTCAAGGGTTACCTAGAACACACAAGTACATAAGTACGTGTACCCATAGAAACTCAATAATCCTAGATTAACCTAGTTGACCCGTTTGACCCGTTGGTGATATATTATTTGAAATATAGTTTAATCATATATGATAACTTAACATACAAGAGTATCATGCAATTTATCCATGTATATCACATTAACAACCTTGGTTCCACCTAAGTCATCATGCCACACTAGATCATCATACACTTATGCAAATCTTCAACAATCATTATGCTTAATATATATAAAATACATCACAACAAATAATTCATACGCGAAGACTAATCATGCACCACATGCCATGTGAAGCCACTCACGACTTCACATCTTAAACCCTGCCAATCCTACTAAGTACGGACCTTAGATTCACATGCGTGTATGAAAATAATAATCAGTATCATTCATTTAGTTCATTCCAACCAACATACACATTGACCATCAATTTCAATCCCAAAACATGATCTCCTAATCACTAACCATAATCCATTCTCATGCATGATCAACAAAGCCTATACTTCCTACATGATCAACCAAACATCCATAAAAACTCAATTACACATTCCAACACAACAAACATCATCCACAATCATTCTAACATGCCCAAAATCATCACATCCAAAGTTCTACAAAAATAAAGTTTCCCTTTTGGGAAATTAACACCCAAAAGTGTTCTAGCATCCAATCCAATGATAATTTCATCAATATTATACCTAATCAAGTTCATAACATTCATTCTAACATGTTAATCATCTCCAAAAGATCCAAATTCCCAAACATCATACACAAAAGTTTCTACTTTTAGTAAGTCATGATCAACATCATAATTTCATGGATTTTCTTGCACAATTAAATTAAACTAACATATAAGCATTACATCTAAGATCTTAGCATCATCAAATCATGAATTCCAAGAACAAAAATTTTCCTCTTATGGCAAAGTATGAACTAGATGATCAAACCCTAGATTTCTTGCATAATCAACATCATTCAACATTCATACAACCTAACTAACATCATATAATCATCTAACAATCATCAATTTCAGGTTTTCATCAAAATTTCATGGATTAGGGTTCATCTTCATCAAAAACTATGAACAACCAATCAAAACTAACCTTTAGATGTGATTTGATGATGATAATCACTTGTAAACAACTTGTACTACTTGAAACCACTTGGAATTTGACTTGTGTATGTGTTCTTGGATCAAAATCTTAATGGATGAAGGTGTTTGGAAGAGTAGCAGCCGAAATTGGGGTTTGGGGGGGATTAGAGTTGTATTTTAGGTAAGTTTTAGGTTTAGAACAATTACAAAGTAAACCCATTTAATTATATTTTATAAAAACCAGTCTTTCTAATACTTTTTAAATAGTTTTTAACTACTAAACACAAGTATTATTAACCAATAATAATAATCCTAAACGTTTACAACAAGTCACATAACACATAGAATATATATATAACACGTTGTCACATTATCGCGTAGAATTTATAAAATAAACATTTAAAATTCTATAAATTCATGAACTACATAATCGCAACTAATAATCAAAAATATTAATTAGATTATTATTTTTTATCATAGATTATTATTATTAAGACACCAACGTTCAACGACAACTAGTGTGTGCTCACGACACGTGTATGCAAGACATAACGGAACTAACGGAGTTTGGTAATGGAAAATTTACCGGATGTCACATTGTTTAACTTAAATGTAGCAACGCTTTGATTTTGATGAGATTTTGCAACATCGTGAACACGCTTAGATTGAGGTGGCATTCGATTTTTGTATCTCAAACGATTCAGAGTTCGAAAAACAATGCAAAAAGACACTTTGAGCATGTTGGAGGATATGAAGATGTGGAACAAGCAAGGCTCAACCCTCCAAGGGGAATGAATCATGAAAATTGGAGGAAAACAATTGATTTTTTATTAAATGACGGACCCAAAACAAAGCAAATCAACAACTACAACAATACACTAATCGTGGGGGGACTGCATCGTATAGTAGTTATTGTTATAATAAGGTAATGTTTAAATTATTTCTATGTGTATTGTATACAAGTATTTATATAATATACATATATATACTTATAAATATTAAATAGAATAAGAGTAGACTTGAGGCATTTTAGAATGCTCATAACAGTAAAGATGGGACCTTTGATACAAAGATAGCAAAGCAACAATATGTAAGTTTTATATAAAGTAGAGTTTTGAATTATTAAATAGGGGACCTTTGTGTGTATATATATATATATATTAAATCACTTTTTGTTAATTAATATAGAATCAGCTCAAAGGATGGTTTGATGAGCTAAGTCAATCCGAAAACGAAGAAAATTGTGCATCAATGCCGAATGAGGTCGAAGTTTTTGAGTCGGTTTTGGGAGAACGTCGTGGACATATTAGAGGGATTGGGCATAAACCGTCTTCATCTGCAGGGTTGAGTTCGTTTGTCCATTAGCAGGAATAAATACCTCAGACACTTTCAGATGTATTAAAGTTATATAAGTTGAACGGGTCACAATGGGTCAAAATGGGTAAAAATAAACTTTAAGTGCCTAAACTTGAAGGTGTTAAGTGTACCATGTTGGTTTATCTTAAACGGGCCAAAATGGTAAATTTAAGTTGAATTATGCTCATTTTGGATGAAATGAGTCAAAATGATATAAACACACTTGATATAGTTAAAACCACGTTAATTTGACTTAAAATAGGTCAAAATGGGTCAAAATGGGTCAAGATAAACTTTAAGTGCTTAAAGTTGAAGGTGTTAAGTGTATCATTATTGGTTTATCTTAAACGGGTCAAAATAGGTAAATTTAAGTTGAATTATGTGCATTTTTGTTGAAATTCTAACACCCGGATAATTTTAAACACAAGAAAGAAAGAATAAAATCAAAGAAAAGGAAAGAAACATAATTTAACCCAAGTAAAAGGGCTAAATGTGTAAAGGGTACAAAACTTTATATAATTTTGTACAAAAGCAACATGGCCAGTCATGCCATCTTACTTTTCACCTTTTCATTCGGATATTTTAGAGAGAGAAAGAAGAAGTGCATAATTTCGGGTTTTGAAGAAAAGGGAAAAAGAAGTTTTAATTCAGGTAAGAATTTAGTGTTTGTGAATGTTCTTAACGGCCTATGCCTCGGTTGTGTGTTTTTATGTGTTCGGTTGTGTGTTTTGGTGGGTTTTAGATGCTTGAACTCAAAGTGTATTCAGGTTTGAGTAAGTTCATCTGAAAGTTGCATAAGGTGAGTTCTAGAACCCCTTTTTTACTGATTTTACATTATTTTAGGGTTGGAAATGCATGTATGAATGTTTTTATTTATTTGGGTGTTACACCCGTATGTGTGTTTATGTGTTTGTGGGTGGGGTTTGATTTGGGTGTTAATATGATTATGATGATGTTATGAATGTGTTTCTATGGCTTAGAATGCTAGTGATAGGCTTAGAATATGTTAGTTTGATGATTGGGATTAATTATGACGATTAATAGTAAGTGTTGACTGCCCATGCGCACAAATAGCGGCCCATGCGCCCAACAGTTTAAACTGCCTAAGTGTAACCATGCGCCCAACAGTTTAAACTGATTGGGATTAATTAAACTGCCTATACGCCCAAACCCCATGCGCCCAAATAGTAACCATGCACCAAGAAATAAGCTGAGTTTGACTAAGTATCCACACGCCCAGAATTGCCATGCGCCTTGGCACTCAAGCGCATGCATAATGCCCATGCGCCTAGAATTTGCAGAGAATGACTATGTGATAGGCCATGCGCCCGAACAGTGCTCATGCGCCCAGAGGTTCCCCATGTGCCTAAGTGCTCCCCATGCGCCTAAGTGCTCCCCATGCGCCCAGAAGGCCATGCGCCTGCAGAATGCTCATGCGCCTAAGACTTAGAATACTTTTCTGAATTTTAGGGAAAATGTAAAATGTAGGCTTTGACTTGAGAGATTCCCGGGGTAATGTAAGTTGACTTTTTGAGGTTATTGATGAGGTATGATGATTATGTATGTTATGTATGATGTGTTTCCTTTTTTTCTTTATTACGTATGATGATGTGACTTTACGTGGTGTGATTATGATAATGAAGGTAAAGTATTATCTTAACGAAGTGAAAAATTTAAGATAATGAAAATAGAATATTATGAATGAATGAAATGTCTTGCAAGCAAATGAAAGGAGGTTCATAACTCATTGAGAGTTGTTAGCTCAACTGTGTGTATACAGCGTGCGATCTTGGCTAACCCTTAAGGGTTCACAAACATGGGGAGTTAGTCTATGTGACTACTCCATACGTGCAATATATGTGATATGGGGTCCTTGTCGCTTACCCTAGATGATATGGCTTTGTGCTTAAGAGCGGGGTTCGGCATACGCCAGGAGCTAGATAAAAATGTACGAAAAGTGTGATACGTACGAAATGTGCGAAATGTACGAAACGAATGATGATGAAGATAATAATTATTACCTTTATGTACGTATGATGTGTGATCATGTGCAATAGTAAAGAAAATGTTTTAACAAATGAAAGGTAATATATTGGTTTTGTAAAACTAGAACTCACTCAGCAACACTGACTTTTATGTGTTTCCGGTTGTCAGGTAGATGTTGTTGAGGATGGCACGGGGGTGGCTACTTGGCTTGTTTTGGATGGCATCCATTTTATGTTGCGATAATGCTTTTGCATTGTAATGTGAACAAGCGATATTTTGTAATGAATTTTGTATTATTTTGCAAAAGCGATTATTTATATGAAACGAAATGGTTGTTTAAAATGATTATGCTGCAATGTTTTAGTAAGGTTAATGTAATTCATATGTTTTATGTGCGATGATTGATCAGCTGTAGGCGTTCCGATAATAGGGCCTTATAATTTGGTATTAGAGCCAAAGTTTAAGTGAAACGGGTAAATTTTCAAAAAAAACCTAAACTTAAACTAAAAATGGGACGTAAGGGAAGGGATGCCAGTCCGAGTACCTACGTGCCATCAGGTATTATTAATGATAACTGGCATTATGTGGGCATGTTATTTGATATGTGTGCTTTTAGTAGATTTAGATACTAATGTAGTCAGAATAGGAAATGTTTGGGGTATGAAGAGTAAAGTAAGTGGCTAATCACAACTGGCCACTAAAATTAGGGACTTACTATACTTGACATAAACTAAGCTATTCCCTTGAATGACCGTGTTAGTGTTTGAATCTTATAGAGTGTTAGAGAATGGCCGGTGGTAGAATTTCTAAGACTTCTAGAGGTGGAGGTCGTGGTAGACGTGGTGCTGGACCATAGGCCACAAGAGGAAGGCCTCAAGCTGAAGAGGTGGTTCATGAAGAACCCGAGGACCCTCATCCGGAGGCTAGTGATGAGAGTTCTAACTTGAGAGCCTCAGTGAAGGATGTTGTTGTAGAGGAGGTTCACCAGGTCATCCAGACGATCTGACCGTTGGTGACCGAAGTGATAAAGGCGGTACGAGAAGGCGAAAGGAAGGAGAAGAGAAGGTCCACGGGAGAAAGAGAGCAACTGGAGACTGAGATGGTTGTCTCTACTAAAGAAGAGGAAGAGGAACAGCCCGTGCCTGAGGCAGTACGAGGTTGTAACTATGGGGCATTTCAAAGATGCAAGCCCCCCTACCTTTGATGGTAATGGGATACTACTGCTCACCGGTGGGTGAGAGAGATGGAAGTTGTTCTCGACATCAGCAAGTGCCAGGAAGATCAGATAGTGAAGTTTGCCACCCACTCATTCCTGGACTCGGTGTTGTGTTGGTGGGATAATATTGTCCAAGCTGATGGTAGCAGGGCTATTGGGAGAATGAGGTGGCCAGAGTTGAAGAAGCTGGTGATTGAGGATTTTTGTCTTCACCAAGAGATGGACAAGGTTGAGAGGGAGTTCCAGCAACTGGAGGTAGAGGCCATGACGCATCATAAATACACCACCAAGTTTAACGAGATGGCATGACTAGTGTTGGATCAGGTGACACCTCTGTCACAAAAGATCAAGAGGTAAATCCAAGGACTATCCGCAGATATCGGCAGGCACATGATCACCGCCCGGCCGAGTACATTTAGGTCGTCGGTTGATTTGGCGGGAAAGTTGTATGATGAGCATGAGGTGGTGGCTAAGGTGAGCAAGAAAGGTGGTGGAGACCGAAACTGGAATGGGAAATGGTTTGGACATGGCGGAGCCGCTCGAAACAATAAGGTGACGAACGTGGGTGACCGGTGTGTGGTCACATCTGGTGCAGGATTGAAGAAATGTGGTAAATGCGGGAAGGAGCATTCAAGAGAATGCAAATGGGGATCAAACATTTGCTTCAAATGTGGGAAGCCTGGTTATATGGCTAGAGATTGTGGAGTTATAAGGTGTTATAACTGTGGGGAAAATGGCCATCTGAGCATGGATTGCAAGAAGCCAAGGGCAAAGAGTTCCAAAGTAGGGAAGGAGACAACCGATACTGAAGGGCATAGGGCGAGCGCCAGGGCATTCACAATAACATAGGAGGAGGCTAGGACGGACTCCGATGTTGTGTCAGGTACGTTTCTAGTAAATTAAACTCTTGCTTCTGTGTTATTTGATTCTGGTGCTAGTAAAAGTTTTTTTCTGTTGCTTTCTGTGTTAAATTTCATGTTAGTAGTAGGAGCATAGATAAGCCCTTTGATGTAGAAACTGCCATAGGTAAGTCTACCAGGATTTTTGAGATTATAGAAGGTTGCGACGTGAAACTAGAAGGTCATAAGTTTCCTGTTAGACCATTCATGATGACCTTAGGTGGTTTTGATGTAGTCTTAGGAATGGATTGGTTGGTGGACTACGAGGCGAACATTGTGTGTCGCAAGAATATGATTTGATTGACAGCGCTTGACGGGATTCGGTGACGGTCTATGGTGATCGGGTCACTACGATTACGAAAGTGATTTTGATGGCAGTGGTGGAAAAGTGCATGAGGAGTGGATGTAGTGCCTACTTGGCCTACGTGAAGGATTTGGGTACGCCAACACCATAACTGTTCGATATACCGGTTGTGTGTGACTTGCGAGACGTGTTTCCAGAAGACTTACCAGGTGTCCCACCGGACCGCGGGATCGAGTTCCATATTGATATAATATTGGGTGCCCAGCCTGTTGCTAAGGCAACGTATCGGTTGGCTCCTACCGAGATGAAGGAACTGATGGAGCAACTGCAGGAGTTGCTTGATAAAGGGTTCATTAGACCAAGTATCACTCCATGGGATGCTCCATTCTTATTTATGAAGACGAAAGATGGTAGTATGAGGATGTGCAAAGACTACCGCGAGCTGAACAAGTTGACAGTGAAGAATCGGTACCCCTTACCAAGAATTAATGATCTATTTGATCAGCTCCAAGGTGCCTGTTGGTTCTCTAGGATAGACCTTCGATCTGGTTACCATCAGTTAAAGGTGAAAGAGCAAGATATTCCTAAAACTGCTTTTTGCACGTATTATGGACACTACGAGTTCCTTGTTATGTCCTTTGGTTTAACCAACATGATAGTTGCTTTTATGGACTTGTTGAATCGAATGTGTCGGCCGATGTTGGATAAATCAGTTATTGTGTTTATTGAAGATATCCTGATTTATTTAAGACCCGACAAAGGTGGAGGCGGTGATGCAATGAAAGTCACCAAAGACGCCATCAGAGATTTGTAGTTTCTTGTGTATGGTGAGCTATTATAGAAGATTCATCCAAGACTTCTCGAAGATAGCATTTTTGTTGACTAAATTGACCCGTAAGGATGTGAAATTTGTATGGGGTCAAGATCAAGAAAAGGCTTTTGAGGAGTTAAAGGCAAGGTTGACTCAAGCTCCTGTTTTGTTGTTACCCGATGGAAATGAGGATTTGGTGGTCTATTCAGATGCTTCTTACTTGGGTTTGGGATGTGTGTTGATGCAGCGAGGAAAGGTTATTGCCTATGCATCCTGACAATTGAAAGTTCATGAGGTTAAATATCCTACTCAAGACTTGGAGCTAGCAGTTGTGGTCTTTGCGTTAAAGATTTAGAGGCACTACCTATACGGGGCGAAGTTCACCATATTCACTAACCACAAGAGCTTGAAGTACTTCCTTGAATAGAAAGTCTTAAACATGAGGCAGATGAGATGGTTGGATCTCATAAAGGATTATGATTGCGAGATCCATTACCATCCGGGCAAGACCAACATGGTGGCAGATGCCCTCAGTCGAAAGGAGAAACCCGAGCCCATTCGGGTGAAATCATACCAATTGGTTTTGACCTCCGATATGATGAAGCAAGTCAAGGAGTTTCAAGATGAAGCCTTGAAGGAAGATCATCTTAACTCTGAGAGAATGAGAGGCCTAGTCACGGAGTTGGGTGAAAACACACTCGGTGTTAGAACCTGATTTTGGACGAATGTGGATTCCTTGTTATGGGGATCTACATGGGAGAATCGTGGATGAGGCTCATAAGACTCGATACTCTATTCATCCCAATGCCACAAAAATGTATCAAGATATGAAGAAAGATTATTGGTGGCCGGGTATGAAACGCGATGTAGCGGAGTATGTGAGCAAGTGCCTTACTTGTTTACAAGTAAAGGATGAGCATAAGAAGCCGTATGGGAAGATCCAACCATTGGATATACCAGAGGGGAAGTGGGGGCATATCACCATGGAATTTATTACGAAGCTACCGCGTTTCGCACGAGGGAATGATGCTATATGGGTGATAGTTGATCGTTTGACAAAGAGTGCGAATTTCCTACCGATCCAGGAGACATATTCATCCGAGAGGTTGGCGGAGTTTTTCATCAAGGATATTCTAGCTCGTCATGGTGTGCCAGTGTCCATTGTGTCCGACTGTGACACCCGGTTTACATCTTAATTTAGAAGAAATTCCATGATTCGATGGGGATGAGGTTACATATAGCATGGATTATCATCCTCAGACGGATGGTCAGTCAGAAAGGAGAATTTAGACGCTAGAAGATATGCTTCAGGCATACGTAATTGATTCTGGAGGAAGTTGGGATGACCACTTACCGTTAGCTGAGTTCTCATATAAAAATAGTTATCATGCCAGTATTAGTATGCCCCCTTATAAGATGCTATACGATAAGAGATGTAGAACACCCGTTTGTTCGAGTGATATTAGCAAGAAGGAGTTGTGGAGTATTGAGGTGATCGAGGCTACGACTGAGAAGCTCAAAAATATCAAAGCCTTCTTGAAGGCAGCCAAGGATAGGCAGAAGTTGTATGCCGATAAGAGGCAAAGACCGATTGAGTTCCAGGTGGGTAATAGAGTCATGTTGAAAGTCTCAGCTTGGAAGGGTATCATTCAGTTCAGGAGGCAGAGCAAGTTGAGCCCGAGATACATAGGGCCTTTCTGAATAATTGCACGAGTAGAGAGGTGGCCTATAGATTGGAGTTACCAGATGAGTTAAGCGAAATTCACCCGACATTCCATGTATCTCATCTACAAAAGTGTTTAGCTAACGAGGATATGGTTGTACCACTAGAAGATATCGAGGTGGATGAACGACTCAATTATGTGGAGCAACCAGTGGCAATCATTGATTGTAAGGAGAAATGATTAAAGAGTAAAGTAGTTCCCTTTGTGCGTGTACAATGGAAGCACACGAAGGGATCTTAGTCTACATGGGAGACCGAAGAGGAGATGAGGCAGCATCACCCATATTTGTTTGAGGAATAACGGGTATCGAGGACAAAACCTATATAAGAGGGGTGGACTTGTAACACCGGATAATTTTAAAGGCAAGAAAGAAAGAATAAAAGCGAAGAAAAGGAAAGAAAAAAAATTTTACCCAAGTAAAGGGGTTAAATGTGTAAAAGGTACAAAACTTTATATAATTTTGTACAAAAGCAACATGGCCGCCCATGCCATGTTACTTTTCAGCTTTTCATTCGGATATTTCAGAGAGAGAAAGAAGAAGTGTAGAATTTCAAGTTTTGATGAAAAGAGAATAAGAAGTTCGAATTCAGATAAGGATTTAGTGTTTGTGAATGTTCTTAACCGACCTATGCCTCGGTTGTGTGTTTTTATGTGTTCGGTTGTGTGTTTTGGTAGGTTTTAGGTGCTTGAACTCAAGTGCATTTAGGTTTGAAGAAGTTCATCCAAAAGTTGCATAAGGTGAATGGTGTTACACCTGTATGTGTGTGTATGTGTTTGCGGGTGGAGTTTGATTTGGGTGTTAATATGGTTATGATTATTTTATGAATGTGTTTCTATGGCTTAGAATGCTAGTGAAAGGCTTAGAACATGTTAGTTTGATGATTGGGATGAATTATGATGATTGACTGTAAGTGTTGATTGCGCACGGGCCCAAATAGTGGCCCATGCGCCCAATGATTTAAACTGCCTAAATGTTTCCATGAACCCAAACCCCATGCGCCTAAATAATAACCATGTGCATAAAAATAGGCTGAATTTGACTAAGTGTCCAGACGCCCAGAATTTCCATGCGCCTGCATAGTGCCCATGTGCCTAGAATTTGCCTATAATGACTAAGTGATAGGCCATACGCCCAAATAGTGCCCATATTCCCAAATAGTGCCCATGCGCCTAGAGGTTCGCCATGTGCCTAAGTGTTCCCCATGCGTCTATATAGTGCCCATGCACGTAAGACTTAGAATTTTAGGGAAAATGTCAAGCGTAGGCTTTGACTTGGGAGATTCCCGGGGGTAATGTAAGTTGACTTTTTGAGGTCATTGATGATGTATGATGATTATGTATGTTATGTATGATGTGTTTCCTTATGTTCCTTATTACGTATGATGATTTGACTTTACGTGGTGTGATTATGATAATGAACGTAAAGTATTATCTTAACAAAGTGAAAGATTTAAGATAACGAAAGTGGAACATAATGAATGAATAAAAAGTCTTGCAAGCAAATGAAAGAAGGTCCACAACTCATTGAGAGTTGTTAGCTCAACTATGTGTTTACAACGTGCGATCTTGGCTAACCCTTAAGGGTTCACACAAAGGGGGAGTTAGTCTATGTGACTACTCTATACGTGTGATATGTGCGATAAGGGATCCTTATCGCTTAACCCTAGATGATATGGATTTGTGCTTAAGGGGGAGGTTAGGCATACGACAGGACCTAGATACAAGTGAAAATATGATAAATGTACGAAAAGTACGATAAGAACGAAATGTGTGAAACGTGCGAAATGTACAAAACGAACAATGATGAAGATCATAATTATTACCTTGATGTACGTATGATGTGTTATAACGTGCGATAGTATAGAAAATTTTTTAACAAATGAAAGGTAATATAATGGTTTTGTAAAAAATAGAACTTACTCAGCAACGCTGACTTTTATGTGTTTCCAGTTTCCAGGTAGATGTTGATGAGGATAGCACAGGGTGGCTACTTGGCTTGTTGTGGATGGCATCCATTTTATGTTGCGATAATGTTTTTGCATTGTATGCGAACAATCGATAATTTGTAATGAATTTTGTATTATTTTGCAAAAGTGATTATTTATATGAAATGAAATGGTTGTTCAAAATGATTCCGCTGTAATGTTTTAGTAAGGTTAATGTAATTCATATGTTTTATGTGCGATAATTGACCAGTTGTAGGCATCCTGGTAACGGGGCCTTAGAGAAATGAGTCAAAATGATACAAACACACTTGATATAGTTAAACCCACATTAATTTGATTTAAAACAGGTCAAAGTGGGTAAAAATAAACTTTAAGTGCTTAAACTGGAAGGTGTTAAGTGTATCGTTATTGATTTATCTTAAACAGGTCATAATGGGTAAATTTAAGTTGAATTATGTGCATTTTGAATTAAATAGGTCTAAATGATACAAACACACTTGATATTGTTAAAACCATGTTAATTTGACTTAAAGTGGGTCAAAATGGGTAAAAATAAACTTTAAGTGCTTAAAGTTGAAGGTGTTAAGTGTATCATTGTTGGTTTATCTTAAACAGGTCAAAATGGGTAAATTTAAGTTGAATTATGTGCATTTTGGTTGAAATGTTTCAAAATGATACAAACACGCTTGATATAGTCAAAACCATGTTAATTTGACTTAAAACGGGTCAAAATGGGTAAAAATAAACTTTAAGTGCTTAAACTTGAAGGTGTTAAGTGTATCATTGTTGGTTTATCTTAAACGGATCAAAATGGGCAAATTTAAGTTGAATTATGTGCATTTTGGTTGAAATGGAAAAAAATGATACAAACACACTAATATAGTTAAATTTGGACGTGTAATGTTATAATTTACACTTTGTCAAAATGCAACAACTTATAAGGTATGTTTTGTTTTGTAGGCTCAAATCGCAAGTCTGTTTCAAAATGCGAACTTTATGTCTCAAATGACTCAACTTATTGCCTCTCAAAAAGCTACACAACAAGTTGATAAAGATGATTCGGACGAGGAAAATGAATAGGATAGCGGTTAAATAGTTTAAGTTTGTGTTAAGTAATCTAATGTTGAAATTAAACAATGTATTAGCATACTTAATAGTTAACAATCATAGTGAACTTCTTAATATTATTTTTATGTGTATGTTATTTGTGTTATTGGGAAATCGTAGTTTATTTTTATACAGGTTCATTCAGTTATTAAAAATGGAAATTAAATACTAAAAAAAATAAAAACAATAAATGGACTATTAGCGACGACAAATAGTCCCTTTCCCGAAATTCCCAACAAACACAAATAGCGGCGACTATGTCGCCTCTAATAATATTAATAGCGGCGAATTATTAGCGGTTACTCGTTAGTGGCGACATGTCACCGCTATTACTAATAGCGGCAACAAACCACCCTAATAGCGGCGAAATCTGCCGTCTCAAATTTATGGATTTTCTTGCACAACCCAATTAAACTAACATACAAGCATTGTATCTAACATCATCACATCATCAAATCATAAATTTCAAGATCAAAAAGTTTTCTCTTCAGGCAATGTATGAACGACATGATCAATCCATAGATTTCTTGCACAGTCAACGTAATCTAGCATTCATACAGCCTAACTAACATCATATTAACATCTAACAATCATTAGTTTCTCGTTTTCATCACCAATTTTTGTATTAGGGTTCATCTAGAATCAAAACTATGAACAACATGATAAAACATACCTCTAAACATGTAGAAATCAACAATTGAACTTGTTAACACCTTGTCTTGGTCTTTCCCTATAACTATAAGGCCATGTATGGTTACGTCTGACCAAACCCGGTCAGACGTGCAAGTCTAACTCGGTGGCTTGTTTGGTTGCGTACATCTTACCAAAGAAGAGGTCTCACCGAACCCTTTATTCGGCCAGACTTGAACCAAAGTCTGACTCGGGTCAGACGTGAAGTCGGTCTGCGGTGACGGAGAGGGTGGTGGTCAGCGATAGGGTGGTGGTAAGTGCGGTCTGTGACGGAGAGGGTGGTGGTCAGAGAGTGAAACAGCGGAGAGGTGGAGGGTGGTGATGCGGTGAAGGGTGTAGAACGGCGATGATGACGATGATGACGATCGAGGAATCAACTGGTTGAATAAAGACAATGATGATGATGACGAGAACGGACTCGACGGCTTTCGGTGGTGGAACGATGAACTGGTTCTTCCTCATGATGAAGAAGCGACCATTTTTCGATCCAACACTCAGGTGTATATATATATATGTGTGTGTATATAATCAATCGAAATTCTTCAAAATGTAGTGAGATACCAAAAGATGAATACGTGTGTGTGTTAAAGAGAGTTGTCCGAGGTTCACATGGTAGTAAAGTGAAGAACACTAATTTATTAATTTTCCTTTTTATAACCAAACACACTTATTGGTTCAGATCACTTATTGGTTCAGATCAGTTATTGGTTCACTCATCTTACTGGTTCACACCTTTTACTGGTTCAGCACTTATTCAATCAGATGTTGCCAAATAGCCCCTAAGGGTTTCTCCTTTCGGTAATGGTATTTTTAACTTCCTATCACACATAATTTATGCCTTACTCTTTGCCAGCCAATCCAATCTTACAACTATAATAAACCCTCCTAATTCTATAGGTATTAGATCTATGGGGAATTCATGCTCATCCACATCCAACTTGCACCCAACAATGGTTTTGTTGGCCTTGACTAGGGTTCCATTTGCTAACTATATGGTATAGATACTAGATAGCTTAGAGGAATCTAAGTCAATTCTTGGCCTAAAGTTTGTAGAAACAAAGCTCTTATTTGCCCAGTATCAAACAGGATGTATGCATAATGGTTGTTATCAAGGAACGTGTGCATCACAACTTCAGGTCTTCTATAGCAGCTTATGCGTTCATGATGAAGGCTCTTCCTTTAGGGCAGCCAACCAAAGCTTTTTTACCTTAAGTTTGGAGCAATTAGGGTGGAGATGTCCAGCTTCTCCACATTCATGACACCTCGCAATCCCTGTGGTAGTGTATTTGCATTCGTTAATGAATTACCCTAGACTATTGCACTTGAAGCACTCATTTGGTTTAACTTCCTTCCCTAGGGGCCTCGCCCCTGGTTTGACTTGACATTGTCCCACATGATGTAATCCACATTTCCTATTGAGTGGTTGCTTTCCCAATTATGGTTTCTTCTCCCTATTTGGCTTAATTCCACTTGCTTTCCCATTCGAACTTTCACTCATAACCCTAAAATTATCCCACTTTCTCTTAGCTCCCATGTTCTGCGATCCTCTAGCTCCTTCACATTTGATCACCTAGTCATTAAGAGTCATAGAAATTTCCACGGTTTCTTGAAAAGTCCTTAGTTTTGTAGCCTTCATCACTCCTCTAATCTTCAGGGTCAAACCCCATACATACCTAGCTATGTTCTTCAATTTGGGTGTAACTAAGTGTGGCACTAGCAAAGAACTTATTAAACCTATTGGCATACTCCAAATGTGCAGTTCAATTCATCTCCAAGCTTAGGAACTCAGCTTCCATCTTCTCTATCTCATTTATTGGGCAATAGCACTCAATCATCAACTTCTAGAATAACTCCCACCTCAGCTCATTCTGTTTACAGGTTTCCTTCCTTGGGTTTGCAGTAATGTATTCCACCGGTTCAAGGCTCCATTTTTAAGTAAATGTGTACCAAAACTCACTTTTTTTTCCTCAGCACAATCACTAATATCATGTACAACTTCTATCACCTTTAACCAACGTATGGTTCCTGTAGCGCCCTCGATTCCAAAGTAGTCGGGCTTACATGCCATAAAAGACCTCACATGCACACTTCGCACTCACGCCATTTCACGGTCTTATTCGTTTGTATTAGTATTTGCATCATCATCATTGTTGCCCCCTGTAGGTATTCATTGTGTTTAGCATTGACATGGGCGGCAATGGCAGGCAAGGAATTAGCGATGGCCTTGGCAATTAATTGTTGGAGTCTAGCTTCTTAGTTGGTTTCATTGTTGGTGTTGGTAGGGCTATCAGTGTTATGGTTTTTGTTGAGATTGTTGTTTTTGTTAGGATTTTCATCTAAGGTTTCATTTGTTTGGTTAGTGCTTGCCTTAGATCATGTGGGTGGCACCCGTTTTTTTGTGTTTGGAGTGCATCCTCAACCTCTTCCCCATGACATAGCTATAATGTACATTTTAGATTTTAGTTTGCACTAATAGTTAAAGTTTTATGCATTAAGTAGTCAAAGCATCATCACACGAAACATATAGATAATAAACAAAATTAACCCAAACAAGCTAAGTCCAAGTCATAGCGAAACCACTATGAATACAAAGCAAATTAAGTCCAAATACAATCGGGTGTGACATGACTGAATATTCACTCATATCCTACAAATACATAGTTTTCAAATTAAATAATACAAATAAAAGGAAAGTGAAACAACATCAATGATGACGACGGTGGTAGTGGGACCACGGGTCAATAACTCACTTTTGGGCAACACTGTAGAGTTTCCCCTCATCCTTCTCACCATAGACACCGCCTCGTCTCTTTCTTGCTTCATCCATTGTAGTGCTGGTGACGACGCCACAGCTCCATCATGAATGATCTTCCAATAGTTGCCCCGAGTGATACAAGAGCGGTCAACAAAAACCTGATGTAAAGCGTAAGAATAATGTGCTAACATGGCGTAGGGGTTGTGTAGTACATCGATGGACCCATATGAAACTATGACGCGCTACCGCATCACGCCCATAGGGCCCGACCGGATATGATGGGATTGGGTGCGGTGGTAGTGGCAATGATGGCACAACAGGATGTGGAAGTGCCCCGGTCAATCCTGTAACCAAGTTACCCCATTCTTGCTGAAATATGGGGACGGGTCAAACAAACATTCGTGTGGTTTTCCTCGCACGGGGTGCCTTAACCTCATTGTTGTGAGGTAGTAAGGAACTAGCTCGGGGAGTGGTAGATGAATCCAAAGAATCCTCTAAAGGCTTCGACTCCTCCTTTTCCTACTCCTCACTAGGATCAAGCATCATGTGCTAGGTGGTTGAAGGGAACAAATTAGGGTCCCCATACTCTAGCCCAAAGGGGACATACTCCCCAATATAATAGGACTGGGGCGTCTCGAGGTTCCTGCACCCATGGCAAAGGTGGGTAGTGGAATGGTGGTCTGGTGATAGTGCAGGGGAGGTACATCTGGTGAGTCACTAATGTAAATGGTCTTTTCTTTGTTTTCGTTTCCTGCCATCTAATGATCAAACAGGTAAATTACAACATGATAACTATATTTATAAAAAAATTTCAAAAATTAAAGGAGATACATAAGATATAAAGAATACAATGAACACATATAAGTGGTGGTATCTTTCCTTGAGTCATAGGTTCCTATAGTATGGTTAAAGCCTTGGTTTCTTATGGTAAGAACCTACTTCTTCCCTTAGGTTCCTATTGTGTGGTTAATCATTACATTATTTTAAATATTTATAAGTTAAATTATCTAAAAGTTTGAATAATACATTTTTATTTAATTTTTCATAGATAATAAGGTGGATAGGATGGTGGCTAAGTCTCCAAGGGTCCATCTAAGGCGGCACCTATCCTTTTGACACCTGTCAATTAAACTTCACCTAAAATACACACCCAAAATACATCAACATAATGTTCATGAGCTCATGACTTTAAGACACGTTACCATTCATGAAAGATATAATATTCAATAAATTTTATATTGACAACAACCAGAATATCAATACCATGATGCACTATAGAATGTATCATAATCAAATCTGACCCAGACTTTCCCGCCTGAGTACTAAAATATCTCCTAACCCGCTACTACTAGATGGTTGGATTTAAATGTGCCCAACTGAGCATGGTTAGTTATCACTAATTTGTTACAATGATTATTGAATCTCAATGAAGGGTTTCCTTACATAAAGGGCCCATTGTGTGTGGGGGATTGTCCAAATATTATTTTCCACAAATCATGCAGCTTCTAATGGAGTTAATGATTATGCTTTGTTTGGGGACTACATTAGGTAGTATTGCACCACAAAACAATAAGAAATGAGTATGTATTTCATCCCAAAAGTTTTTAAAGTAAAAAAAGGGGGTCATGAAACTCACCTATGTTTGATCACATGGTTGTTTGAAAGGTTTGGATGCTACCGACCGTGAGGGTTCCTATGATTATTTCAATGAATTGGTACTATTATTAATGAATGAGTTAAGCCAAAATTAACCTCATGTTTTGTATTTGTTTTCCTTAGATTACTGTGTTATATTACATATGTGTAATCTTATTTTAGGTCCTTGAATTTTGGTTAGTATCTTTATTTTTCTTAATGTTAGGTCATTCTCTTATAAATTCTAAATATTTTTGTTCTTATAGATGTGATATAGTTCCAAAACAGTAAGGTTTCAACAGTTGACAAGATTGGTCCCTCAACTTTTCTATATTTACATTTCTTACCCTAAGGTTTGGGATTTTGCACTATAATTACTTATAATGATTTTTTATACTTTTTAGTGAATTACTCTACTGCAATAAGTTGGTTTATATATTATTTGATCTTTTTTTAACGGTTTCAAGAGTTTGTTTTCGGTTAAAGTGTTTTATAAAGTTACATTTAGATACCTTCTTATTTGAGGTCGTTGGATGGCCCAAATAGAGGTTTTGCCTTAAATGTAACTAATAATTGTTCTATGTAGGGTTAATAGTATGACTCTAGGATTTATGAGTGATTTATCATGTACTTAAATGTGTACCGTATCACGATTCGAGTATGTTGGTAATGTAAGATTAAATCCTTGGTTTTTATAAATATTTTATTTATGATTAAGTTGTAAGTTACATTCTACTGGAACTCATCAATTTTAAAATATTAGGGGTTATATATATATATATATATATATATATATATATATATATATATATATATATATATTATGGTTTTTTTAATTATTAATCGAGTACTTATTTAATATAAATGCTAAAGTTTGTAAAACCTTCTATAATATTCTAAAATTTGGAAATATTTAGTTTTTTACTTATCTTAGCCTTTATTAAACTATTAGTTACTCAAACTTTGGGTCACTAACTTGTTGTCTCGGTTTTAAAATTTAAACGTTATCCGTTTGGGTTTTAACGAGTCTTCAGGTTTTAAAGTGAATTCCTTTGTATTTTTGTTTACCAATGAAATAAATTCTAAAAATTATGAAATTTAATTTCTAGGCTTTGGTATATAACAAGGCTACTTGAAATTTTATATAACCAAAATTTTATAGATTTACCATTTTCGTTACCTAGCTAGGTTATTTTCATTAAGTGTCCTTTAAGTCTCGATTAATTCTCGGTTTTGAATTTACTAAGCATTTTAACCTGGTTTTTCCCCTCTCATATATTTTATAACATAAATATCTTCTATATAACCCCTTAATTTCAGTACTTTGGCTCCTTTTCTATATTCTTTTATTTTTCCTAAAAATACTTGTTTTTACCATTTTGTATTATTCATAAAACGTGGAATACATATGTTTAGTTTATGAAAAAAAATTATAACCTAAGATGACCTCTTTAAAATTCCAGAAATATTTTGACTAGAATTTTCATACTCTGTGAAAAATATTTTGTATTTTTATAAAAATCGGGTTTCGGGTGTGTTAAACTTACCAAATTCATGGTTGAGCTAAAATAGAGTTTTGAGAAAGTTTGAGTATCTTTTAGTTACTAAAACTGATGTTTTTTAAGGTGTCATAAGAAGTTGGGGGTCTCATGGGGTTAGTAGTGTCACTAATGTGATGAAACACGATGTTTTACGTATATATATGTCTGTATGTATATGTATATGTATATGTATATATATACATATTTATATATATGTATATAAAAGTGATAACTTCATACTATAAAAGATTTAATCTTTAACAAATCATTCATGATATGCATACTAGCACCAGAATACATAAAAACACATAAAAGTGAAGATCTAGAACTCACCTTAACATGAAAAACTCGATGAAAACCCTTACGACTAGAAAAGTACCAATTGATATCTACATAAACATATATCAAGTGTCAACTTTAACGTTTAAAATGTGTTAAAACACCCAAATGACATAGATTTAGCTTAGATCTAGTTGTAGAGATAATGAAGAGGCTGATGCAACCTAATCATCTTAAGTCTATCCTACATGCTACACAAGTACATTAAAGAAGAAGCTTCGGAAGTTTCGCACATGAAACAGAAAATACTCTAAGTGTGAAATCTTCCGAAGCCAAGACCAATATCTTCCGAACCCAAACATGAAGTCTTCCGAAGCTTCAGAGACAAAGTCTTCCGAAGCTTCAATTTTATGAAGACAGATTTCATCCGAAGACTTTTAGTAACATGCTTTATCTGATCTACTGTTCCATAAAGCTGGACACCTTTCCGCTGCATCTCTGCAAGTCACCAACTTACATGAGTTGATGAAAAGGTCCATGCTTTTGGTAACTGTACATTGAGGTCTTGAGTCTGTAACTTTCTACTTTATGTACTTTATCCTTTTTGTAATAGATAAGGATGTGAGCTATGGCATGTCATAGTCACAAGTCAAAAGGCAATCTGCCTTTTGACTCTACAATTGATTTTGTTAGTGTCTAGTCAATTGTATCCAGCTGGCTTTTAAAGTATAGCCGGCTATAGGATGTAGTATAAGTATCTTATGTTCTTGTATCTTTTAAATATGCTTTGTAACATTTGTAATGGAACATAGAGAAAGCAATATACTGCATTCTTGAAAACCATACACTTGTGTTCTTTGTGTTCTGTCTCTCTTGCATTACTTGTGTTCTTAGTATCTCAACTTGGTTAATCCAGTTTACTGTTTGATCAAAGTTTAGTTAATCTCCTCTTTGTGTTGTTGTGTTGTAACTTACACCCTTCAGCGATCCTACATTTGGTATTAGAGCTTTTCCAGCTCCTGATATAAGATCTCACCATCTTAAGATCCCTCACACACACAAATACTAAACTTTTCAAATGGCAGCCATTTCCAAAATTGATATGGAAACTGGAACCATGAACAAGTCCCCACTGATCACTCTTGATGAGTTTGACACCTGGTGTTAAGAATGGAAGGTTTCATCAGCTCTCTTGATTCAAGAATGTGGGAGTCTATTGAGAATGGACCTTTGATACCCAGCACTCCTTCTGCTACTAGTGATGGTATGATCCCCAAAGATGTGGCTAACTACTCTGATGAAGATAGGAAGAGAGTAGAGATAGACAGAAAAGCCATGACAGCCCTTCAAACTGCCCTTCCAAACTCTGTGTACAGAGGTTTCAAGAAGTGCAAAATAGCCAAGCAGTTGTGGGATGCACTGAAACTGATGTATGAGGGTTCTTCTGAAGCCAAGGAGAACAAAAAGGATCTCCTCAAGTAGCAGTTTGAAAACTTCACCTTCAAAACAGGTGAAACCATGACTCTGTAGTATTTCAGGTATGTTGAGATTGTGGATACCCTAGTGGATGGAGGAGTTTCTCTTGAAAATAGAGACATTGTAAGGAAGTTCATGTCCTCACTTCCTAAGCAATGGACACACTACTGTGTGGTGATCAAGAGAACTGAAAATCTCAAAACTCTTACTCTGATAGAGTTATATGGGATTCTTAGTGGCTACCAGATGGAGATGAACATGCAAGGTTCATCTGGAAACTCTAACAATCAAATGGGTTCAACCCTACATGTGGTTGAAAGGGATTGCATAGAACCCAAACATAATCTCTTATGCTACCCTAACAATTCACCAAAGGGTCCTTTTATCACCTTCCCAGAGACACCAAGAGAGAACTACACTCAAGGAAGCCCACTCCAAGAGACAAGCTCTTCTCAAGCTTCTGATGAATGTTGTGGCAACTCTCTTTTCACTCTTGAAGACCTAGACTGTATCCATCAGATGATCTGGAATACATGGAAATAGTCCAGCAGATGGCTCTTCTCACTCATAGAGCCAAGAAGTTCTACAAGAGGACTGGAAGGAATTTTCCAAGCAATGCAACCAGTGGAAAGTTTGGACTGGACAAAGGCAAAGTCAAGTGTTACAACTGTAACTTGATGCGACACTTTGCCAGAGAGTGTAAGGCACCTAGAACAAATGGTGGCCAAACACAATCCAGACCAAACTACACTAACAAAGCTCTCCAGAATGAGAAGTCAAAGCAGCAAGCTGCTGTTGCTGTTGAAGAAGGAGGCTTTGAATGGAGCTTACAGGTGGAAGATGCTTCTCCAAACCAAGCACTAATGGCATATCATGATGAAGCCAAGGTATTGGAACATCTCTGTACTCCTGAATGCAATGCTAAAGTTAACAGATACAGGTCCTACAACTTGGAATGAGATCTGACCTTTAGTCCTTAAACATTTTAAAATCTGATTTTAGAAAGTCTGAAAATGATTATAAACTGAAGATAGAGGACTTAGAGAAAACTATTTCAGTTCTAAGACATGAACACACAGATTTTAGGACTCAAATCAAAGATCTCATAACTAAGTTAACTATGTGCCAGGCTGAGCTTGTGATCAGCAAAGCCAGGGCAAAAAGAGTGTTCTTGAAGAAGAGACCCTCAAGAACATGATATCCTCATCCCTGCACAACAAAGTTTGCTATCAAAACAGGCAGGGACTAGGATCCAATGAGATAGCTCCTCCACACACAATCTTGTCAGTAAGATCTCCTAGGTGTGGAACTTGTGAATATGAGCTTCCTCTCATAGATCCTATGAGTGAAGAGGATGAAGAAGAGATAGTGAAGAATCCCTTGAGAAGAGTGAAGAGGAGGATTCCAAAAAGGGCCACTATCCTTCTGAGGAGAAAAGGAAGACTGTGATGACCAAGTCCATGAGAAAGAACTTGATCAGAAAGAGCAAAAGAAAGGCAAGGAAGGCTCAAGAGATCAAGGCTACTTTTGACTCTAAGCAGAAACAAGTTTTTATCACTGTAGGGTTTAAAGTGGTAGGGACTGAAGACATCAACCAAAAATCTTCTGCTAAGAGTTCTGGTTCTTGTTCAACTCGTCTCAGTAGCAAGAAGAAGACTGATCTACTGTGTACCACTGTTGCACAGTCTGGACCATCAAACTCCAAGCACAGTCCTCAGCCTAAGACGATTTTCTCAGCATCTGCAATGATGAAGGTGGAGAAGAGATGTGACCAAAGACATTCCTGTTCCAAGGAAAAGGCTCTTGTGAAGAAGAAGGTGAATTGTGTCATGTGTGAAAGTACCACTCACATTGCTAAGGATTGTCCCTTCAATCCTAAAGGTACTGTCCATATGACCAAAACAAAGACTTCAAAGGGTCTCAAGAAGATTCAAGCTTCGGAAGGAAAACCTGTTTCCTTCAGAAGCTCTAAATCTAAAAGAAGGGAAGTGGAAAATTGCCTTCGGAAGAAAAGTTGGTCTCGAAAGAAAGGAGTTCTTCCGAAGCACTGAAGTCTATTGCAGTGTCTGCAGAATCTTCCAAGGTTCAGTCATCAAAACTTCCGAAGTTCCAAAAGCTTCTGAAGTTTTGAAGGTCAAGTCCAAGACTCCAAAGGTGGTGTGGATGTCTAAGAAAGACCAAGTGACTGAGAATTCTCCATCAACAACAGCTCAAGATCCTCTTAGAACAACCATAGGATCTATTACTATTGAATTACCTTCTGCAAATGAGCCCAAGACAAGCAAGGCTTGGGTTTCCAAATGTAACTAATCTTTCTCTTTGTGCCGGGACATCTGAAGACAGACAAAAATGTCTGGATCATAGACAGTGGTTGTTCCAGGCACATGGCAGGCAATAGGTCACTACTCCAGAACTTTGAAAGGATTGATGGAGGACCAGTTGCTTTTGGAGGAGATGAAGGTGGTTACATTTCTGGTAGGGGCAAGGTCACAAATGGTAAGCTCAGTATAGAAAAGGTAAACTTTGTTAAGGAGCTTGGATACAATCTTCTGAGTGTATCTCAATTTTGTGATCAGAGTCATAACATGCTCTTTACTGAGCATGAGTGCATTGTTCTTACTGAGCATGAGTGCATTGTTCTTAAGCCTGGTGTGGTCATTCCTCATGAGCATATCCTGCTTAGAGCCCCCAGGAATGAAAACATGTACAAGATGGATTTGCAAGAAAACTCTCCCTCTGGAGAAGTTTTATGCTTTCTGTCTAAAGCCAATAGTGATGAGTCTTTCCTATGGCATAAAAGAATGTGCCATGTAAACTTTAAGAACATGAATAAATTAATTAACATGATTTGGTAACTGGAATGCCAAAGAAAGAGTTTACAAGTGATGACCACTGTGTTGCATGCCTGAAAGGGAAGCAACATAAGGTATCTCACAAGCCTAAGGAAAGGAACTCCATCACTACACCCCTACACTTGTTACATATGGATCTCTTTGGCCCCACCACTGTAATGAGTTTAGGAAGGACCTTATATTGTCTAGTGATCACAGATGACTTTACAAGATTCATTTGGGTTTTCTTCCTTAGAACTAAGGATGAGACTCTTGAGATTCTGAAGAATTTCATCTTAAAGATTGAGAATCAGTCTGATCACAAGGTCAAAATCATAAGATATGATCAAGGAACTAAATTTAAGAACCAAATCCTTGATACATTTTGTGGTGAAAAGGGTATTACAAGACAATTCAGTGCTCCCAGGACTCCTCAACAAAATGGTGTTGCTGAGAGGAGAAACAGGACACTGATTGAAGCTGCAAGAACCATGCTGTCTGAATCTAAGCTGCCTATCACCTTCTGGGCAGAGGCAGTCAACATTGCCTGCTATGTGCAGAATAGAGTTTTAGTAGTTAAGACTCATGGCAAGACTCCTTATGAACTTTGGCACAAGAGGAAACATTTATTGGTTTTCTCAGGTCATTTGGATGTCCTTCCACCATCTTGAATACCAAAGATCAAATTGTCAAGTTTGCAGAGAAATCAGATGATGGACACTTTATTGGATACTCTTCCCAAGCTAAGGCTTATAGAGTGTACAATCTCAGAACTAGAATTGTTGAGGAGTCAGCCAATGTGACTTTCAATGAACACACACCCTGTGTTGCAGGTTCTGGTCTAGATTGGCTATTTGATCTTGATTTGGTTACCAACTGTTTTAACAAATCTTGTGAGAATGTTTCAGGATCTGAAGAAAATTTAAATACAAGTGATCCTGACCAAGATTTGAGCTAGAAAGACCTTCAAGTCATACATCTTCAGCTCCAAATGAGGAAGACCTTAAATACACTTGGAACTACTTCTGCAAATGAGGTTTCTATCAGCACAACAATGACAAACTCAGCTGATACATCTGGTATACCTTTAAATTCTAGCTAGAAGCTCCAAAACCAGATAAGAACACCTCAATTGTGGAAGACAACAATGGTGGTGGTGACAGTGACCAAGAATTTCTTGATGCCACTAACCACACCATAGATGAGAACATCAATGATGTCACACACTACTTGGATCATGTTTCACTTGAAAAGTGTGCTGATGTGGTGGGAGAAACATCTATGCCAGATCTAAATTTCTCTAATTTAGATCTTTCTCAATAACTTGCTGTGATCCCTCAACTTAGGATCCACGAGTCTCATCCTACCACAAACATCATTGCAGATGTTGTCTCAGGGGTAAAGACAAGAGGACAAACCCATGAAGCAAATGTTTGTCTTCACTCTTATTTTCTATGCCAGATAGAGCCAAAGAAAGTTGATAAAGCTCTAAAGGATGGAAGTTGGGTTGAAGCTATGCAACAAGAGCTGCTTCAATTCAAAAGGCAGAAAGTTTGGAACCATTGTCCACTTCCTTCTGGGAAGACTACCATTGGAACCAAATGGGTGTTTAGGAACAAGAAAGATGATAGAGGCATCATCATCAAGAACAAAGCTAGACTAGTTGTTCAAGGATACACACAAGAAGAAGGGATTGACTACACTGATGTATTTGCTCCAGTGGCAAGATTAGAAGCTGTTAGGATATTCTGGCATTTGCTGCATCCAAGAACTTCAAGATCTTTCAACTTGATGTGAAGTGTGCCTTTTTATATGAAGTGATAGATGAAGAGGTTTATGTCAAACTGCCACTTGGTTTTGTAGACCCTGATTATCCAGATTATGTCTGCAACCTTGACAAAGCTCTATATGGGCTGCATCAAGCACCCAGGAAATGGTATGAGACACTATCTGAGTATCTTTGTAAACATGGATACAGGAGAGGTACTATAGATGGAACTCTCTTCATCAAAGGACAGGGAAAAGACATATTGCTAGTTCAAGTATATGTGGATGACATCATCTTTGGTTCAACTAATCCAAAGCTCTACAAAGACTTTGAGAAGCTGATGAAAGGCAGATTTGAAATGAGTGCCATGGGGGAACTCAATTTCTTTCTGGGAATTCAAGTGAAGCAAGTTGAAGATGGCATCTTCATAAGTCAGTCAAAGTATGTTCAAGACATACTTAAGAGGTTCAACATGACTGACTGTAAGATTACTAAGACACCCATTGCTAGAAACCACTCCCTTGGACCTGATCTTGAAGGGGAGTGTGTAGATGAGCATTTATACAGGGCTATGATTGGGTCTCTTATGTATCTTACTACTAGCAGGCATGATATCATGTTTGCTACTTGCATCTGTGCAAGATATCAAGCCAACCCTAAGATGTATCACCTTATCACTGTCAAGAGGATTCTAAGATACCTCAAAGGTGCATCAACATTTGGTATATGTTATCCCAAGAATTCTGACTTCAATCTGTATGCCTATATAGATATTGATTATGGTGGTTGCAATATGACTGCAAACTCTACATCTGGGGGATGTTAATTTCTTGGTGGAAGGGTTGTCTCATGGCAATGCAAAAAACAATCCTGTGTCTCTGCATCAACTGTTGAAGCTGAATACATTGCTACCACAAGCTGCTGTGCTCAAGTAGTTTGGATTCAAAATCAGATGTTGCACTATGGGTTAAACTTCAAGGAGACTCCCATTCACATAGACAACAACAGTGCTATCTCAATCACATAGAACCCTATGTAGCACTCAAGGACAAAGCACATCAATATCAGGTATCTTTTAATAAGAGATAACTATGAAAAGGGATTAATTAAACTAGTCAAAGTTTACACATATGAACGATATGCCGATCTGTTTACAAAGGCTTTTGATGAACAGAGATTTAAATATCTAATATCAGCTATTGGGATGATAAACTTTGAGTAAGCTTTTCTTAAAACTAATTCTTATTATTTCTTAAAAATATGTGTGTCCTAAGTTGTCTAATCATCACTTTCATAAGCTCATGTTTTCTTTGGATAAAAATTTCTTTTTGAAGACTTTCCTTAGATTTTTGAAAAATTTCTGATACTTCGGAAGTTATGCTTTTAACTTCAGAAGCAAAACATGCCTTCAAAATAAATAATTGTCAAAGAATTTTACCTTCGGAAGAGCTTTCAGATTTATCTTCCGAAGCTTAAATACTTGTCTCAGAAAACTTATTTTCAAGGGCCATTTACTTCCGAAGCAAAACTAACTCTCGAAAGCTTTGTTGTTTTATATACAAAGCACTCAAGTTTTAATTTCTCTTCTGAAGCAAAATTCTCAAAACTCTCAGGAAATTCTTCTGAAGTCATTTTAGCTTCGGAAGCTTTTTAACTAAAACTTCCGAAGATAATTAACCTTCGGAAGCTTTTTGACTTCCAAGAAAACTACTTTTTGAGCAAAAGTAAATTACTTTTTTAGAGATGGGACCGACATCCGGATTACAAAGTTTATCCTCTTTCATTAAACTTTATCTGAAATCCGTCTCACATATAAACCCAACGGTTTCCCCATCTTTCTATCATCTATTCTTCCTCCAAACCTAAAACATCAAATTTATCTCTGAAATTTCATTCTTTTTTCTTTCTTCATCCTTAAGCTACTTCAAAATGGCCAACCTTGCTCACAGAAATGATCCCAACTTTACCATGCAGCTACACAGACAACATAATCAGGTTGCACTGTTAAGCTCTGAGAAAGATCCTCATTTCTCAGAGGTTTGCCGTTTCCAAACTCTGTCAAACTACTTCACCTCCCTAACCATTGATCCTCCACTCTTTGAGGATCAGCTGCTTGAATTCTGGAAGACCTGCCAAGAGGTCATTATGGACGGGGAGAAGGCACTGTCTGCCACAGTGCAGGGGAGAACAATCTTCATCACTCCAGCCATTATCAATAGACATCCTTAGCTGGATGATGAAGAAGGTTAGGTGTTTTTCCCAAAGGAAGCTGTCAATCATTCCTTTGAGCAGATGGGATATGAGGGAGATTTCTCTGTAAAGACCTTTAGGAAAGGGAAGGTCTCATCCCAATAGAGATTCCTGCTCCATGTGGTCATCCACAACTTATCAAACAAGCATGGTGGATGGGACCAGATTCCTAAGGATCTCTCCTTCATAATTCATGGAATGGTTCAGGGGGTCAAATTCAGGTATTCCCAGTTTGTTTATACAAATTTACTTGCTAATTTAGACTCCTTAGAGTATTACATGTTTCCTAGATATGTCCAGTACATTCTTAACTGTGAACTGGGCTCACAGTTGAGGGAACATGTAACATTCTTAAATTAGGACAGATGAAGCCCGACATCTTTAAAATTCTGAGAAAGCCCACTGTTGGATTCTCAGGGGTAGGAACATCCCTATTCCCAAAAATGTTAGAGCTCATTGCTCAAGGTGACAACCTAGCAGCACAAGCTAGTGTTGAGCCCAAACCTACTACCTCCCAACCACTCTCACAACCTCAAATCAGCATCACTTACCAAAGAAAATCCAAACGAACCCCTGCTCAGGCTATTCAGTCTGTGGAGGCCCCCATATACTCACCCATACAGGAAGAAGTGGACACTGGAGCTCCCACTTCTCCTGAGGAGCAGACCACTCCCATCTCCTCAAGAATCTGTGCTGAGGTTCCTCATGCTCAGCCTGATGAGCTCATTAGCCCAACTGCCTTAAGCTATGACTCTGAGTCTCAACACTCAAGTGATCAACCTTCAGGGGACAGTTACCATCCCCAGCCTATAGATCTCAACCAACCAATTCCCAACCTAGACTTCTATACTAATGAAGATCTAGGTTTCAGTGAGTATAATGAGTCTCTCTTCTTTTCCCCTACTCAAAGAGAGATGAATACTCCTGAGTCTCCTACATCTATCCCACATCAGTCACCTACAACTGAGGTGGACACTCCTGAACCTGTTCAGGATGTCCATATGGAAGAGGCTCTCACTTCTGAAAGTGATTACATCATTAAGACCTCAACCATGGCAACTTAGCCCACTGACATCTCAACTGAGACTGCCAATGAGTAGAGGAAAACCAACAGCCAAGAACCTCAAGCTGGTGGAGAGAGAGAGGACTTTGGTCCAATTATCTCATCCCCCAATGAGTCTTCTAATAAGATGAGGGGAATCTAAGACTACTGGTGCAAAAACTATCTAAAACATGCACTTACTTAGTCTCAAAGGTCAGTCACCTTGAATCTCAGGTGACTACCTTACACAACAGGATCAACGATTAGCAACTTGAGATTTCATATCTTAAGGAAAAACTAGCTGGGAGACCCTTATGAAGAGCTCAACCAGGAACACAAGAACCTGTGGATGTGATTGACCTATCTTCCAGCTCACCTATGTAAGTGGGTGATTCTACCAAAAAGGGGGAGAAAGTCATTCCAGCCACAGAACCTGGGAGTTCTTCAGAGAGAATGGACATTGAGGACTCACCATCCTCACTTGCAATTGTGCATTCTCAGCAACCTCCTTAAGTTCACATTGATGTGGACTACACAGACTCCTACATACAGAGTTTGAGGATGAGATACCAAGGGCTATGTCACCTTCACCATCTTCCAATCACATCATTGGGTGGAGGTATGACAACATCAGAAAAGCCCTAATCATCATAAGAGTTCAAGGACAATAAGAAGTCTTCAATTTTTAGACCTTGGACTACTATGAAGGTCTGGATCTAGTCAACATGCCACTTGTCAACCCAAGCCAATCAAGACAAGTTGATAGACTGGCTAAAAGAAACCAAGACAGGATCACTGTAGAGTTCAGATTAAGAAGGAGACTTAGGCAATCAGACAATATCATCGGTCAACTGGATGTTGAGGAGGACCCTAAGATTAGCTTTACAGGGGAATCCTTGACTGAAGGCCTAGTGGCAGAACCTGAGAGCCCTGTCTTATCATCATCAACTGCTGCAAAGATCCACATTTCTTCTGAGACACCTGCTGGTGAAGGTGCTTCTCAACCTCTCTCTGGCCTAAGCTCAGATGTTGCAACAAGCAATGAAGGCCCAAGCTCTCTCCACCCTGAGTCACAAAGGTCTGTGAGTGACAAAGGGAAAAGAAAAATGACAACTGGGGAGATTAAGGAGGAGGAGAGAGAGAGGAAAAGGAGGCTAAGGGGAGAAAGTTCCTCTGCTGAGTCTTCAAGACTCATGGAGTCTGCTATCAGGGCTGCCCCTAGACCAGATACTCAGAATGATGAGTTAAGAGCAGTCAGGATAAACTATTTGTAGACTAGGAACTATGACATAGACAATGTCATTTCTCTCCCCATAGATGAGTTGAATGAACTGGTTGACCTGGAAAGGTCAAGGGAGAAGAAGGAGGCAGAAGATGCAGAACTCCTAGTACAAGTCAAAGAAGATAGAAGAAGAAAAAGACTGTACAAAGATATTCCTACCCTCTCCCCAGTTCAGGAAAGTCCTGCATAATAAGATGTGATTCAACAAGAACCTCAGGTAAACAAAGAAGAAGAGAGGATCAAGATGATCAACTACTTGAGTGCCATAGGCTTCTATCAGGCAGATGCACTCCTTCCTTGTCCTATGACTATGTTGAGTTTGAGTATTAAAAGCAGCTTGAACTTAAGATATTAAGGACAGAAAGACAACTAAGAGGAAACTAAGGGAAGAAGCTGCAAAATCAAGAGCCATCATCCACAAGAGCATGAAAAGGTCTGCTGACAGGCAGAGGATGATGAGCTTCTTGAAGCTATATGGATTCTTTGGAAGGAGACTTGGCCCCATGTCTCTATCCACTATGGATGAGCATATTAGGGTGATCAAGCAAAAGATCAAAAGTGGAGAGCTTATTGACTTACACTCCACTCCAAGTCAAGCCCCACCTGAAGTGGAGGTTAAGGTTGAACAACTAGAGACAACACAACCTGGACCTCCTGCTGAAACTCAGCAAGCTTCATCTTCTGATCCACAGTAGGGTCAACCTCCCTCTCTTTCTAAGCCTGAGAGAGAGGAAGTCCTAACTGAGAAAGATAGTGAAGATCAACCTGGTGCTGCAGGCCAGTCTTCTCAGTTAAAATCTGGTAAGAGAAAGAAGAGGATGGCTTTTAAACCAAAGCCAAAGAAGAAGAAGACTGCACCCTTTTCTAAATCCCAGGATGAGCCAGAACATCTTGAGATTGTGTAGTTAGAGGATGCTACATCAACTCCAATTCAAACAGCTCCTCTAGCATCAGGAAGACCTATCTCGTCTTGGACATACACCACAAATCCAGAAAGATGGCATGTCATTAGAGATCAAGGCATTGAAGACACTTACACATGGCAAGATATGTTTCAGTTGCCTCTACATGACCTCTTTGATATGAGAAGACACTTTGACAGTCTGAAGGATCCTGATCACCTTATGAAGAAAGGATTGGTGATCATCCTAATGAGGACTGTTGATATCTGAAGTCTTGCAAGTGTTTTGGTAGCATCAGCCTAGGGGGAGTTTGTAGAGATTAATGAAGAGGCTGATGCAACCTAAAAATCTCAGAGACAAAGTCTTCCGAAGCTTCAAGTTCATAAAGATAGATTTCTTCTGAAGACTTTTAGTAACATGTTTTATCTGATGTACTGTTCCATAAAGCTGGACACCTTTCCGCTGCATCTCTACAAGTCACCAACTTACATGAGTTGGTGAAAAGGTCCATGCTTTTGGTAACTGTACATTGAAGTCTTGAGTCTATAACTTTCTACTTTATGTACTTTATCCTGTTTGTAATAGATAAGGATGTGAGCTATGGCATGTCATAGTCACAAGTCAAAAGGCAATCTGCCTTTTGACTCTACAATTAATTTTGTTTGTGTCTAGTCAATTGTATCCAGTTGGCTTCAAAGTATAGCCAGCTGTAGGATGTAGTATAAGTATCTCATGTTCTTGTATCTTTTAATATGCTTTGTAACACTTGTAATAGAATATAGAGAAAGCAATATACTGCATTCTTGAAAATCATACATTTGTGTTCTTTGTGTTCTGTCTCTCTTGCATTACTTGTGTTCTTAGCATCTCAACTTGGTTAATCCAGTTTACTGTTTGATCAAAGTTTAGTTAATCTCCTCTTTGTGTTGTTGTGTTGTAACTTACACCCTTCAACGATCCTGCACTAGCATTTCATACGTAAAAGTCATTACTTTTCCTTCAATCCTTGACTTTCTTTCTCTAGAAATACAATTTTCTCTCTATAGCATATCTTTTTAATGCAAGAACATGGATGAAGGTTATTAGCTTTTCTTTTATAGGAAGCTTTAGGGTGCCTATCTTTGATTTGCCTACCTTTAGCCCATATACTTCTTTATTTTCTTTATTTACTCTCGGTTTATATGAATATAACCGGGATGTTACACGTAAACATTTCTCTCAAGAACACACGCACACAAGAATTTCTAATAGAGGTAACATTTAAAACCCACATAAATTAACCCACATAAAGATAAGTTCATGTTACCCAAATGTATTTGACATTGACGATATTAACATGATTTTATGCTCCCGCCGCAAAGCACGAGGCTTAATACTAGTAGATTACTATCTATCAACTTATCTATTCATTATAAATTGCACATAAGCATTAGTGGGTTGTACCACTTTTGATTTTTTTTCTTTTCTTTTATAATTTTATTACTTTTTAGTTTAACATTATACTTTTTACATCTTTCATAATTTAACCCTTACATATTATCACTTTCAACTATGATTACATACACTTTTTATCTTTTACAAAATTTCCGTTTTACATTTCGATTTAAATTTAGCAAGTAAACACGCCACAACATGCACGTGTGGTTTAATCTTTTCGTTCAACGAGCAAGATTGATTAGTTTTTTTTTTAATGTTTCACGTCTTACATGCAGGGTTCAATGTTTTTACGTTTGCTTTTCCCTGGTTTTATTTAAACCGTTTTACTTCTTTTTAGTACGAGTTTTTTCAGTGTTAGTAGTAATTGTTGATGGTTTGAAATTTATGCTACCTGACACGGTTATACGCCTCCCACCAATCAACATGAGGGGCTTAATGCTACTTCTGTGTCAATTTTGAGGTAACAAATGCAAGAGATTGCTGCATTGATATTTTGTTCAACGTTATATTATAAATACAAAAAGTACTAATAAATAAACAATAACATTTAAAATAGCTTTATTTTGTAACGACTATATTTTACAATGGCTATATTTTATGATCATTTATTATATTTTGTACTTCAAGTTTTATTTTCCTACTGCTATATTTTATACTTATTAATTTTAACAAGATATCGATCTAAGACCATCATTCAGGCAAAAACATACGGTCAATGGCATCCCCACGCAACAATATTTTCTCGATTACTAATCTACCTCATGTACTAGAAAACGTTTTGGGTGATCAAGCTCCAAATGCTTCCATAGTTGAAGATCAGCGGGATCACAATGTCTACTTCGATTGGAATTTTGCTAGCACTCTACTAGTCAACCAACTACAACCCTTGAGCCAATCGTCTATTTTCGAACCCTCAAAACTTTGCAGTGCTGGTTGAACCTTCAAGTTCATCATTGATGATAAAGCCATCAAACACCCCCTCCCCTGAATGAGTTTGCATCATGCAACGATGTACAGCAGATGACTATGTATGATATATCGTGTAATCCACGGGCAGTCGTTCATGATGTAGATTAGGAGATTGTATATCATATATTGTATTATAAAGAAATATTTAGGCACTTGCAAGTTATTAGTGTACGTAGCTGTTTTTTTAGTTCATAAATTTAAAATTTGTATTTGTTTTTATTATTATTCAACTTGTGTAATAAATGAGATTTTATAGCTAGTTAATTATATAAGGTGTGAGATAATAACTATAATATAAAACGTAAAATAATATCAATTAATAAAAAAGTTAATATATAGAAACAGTTGAAAATTATAAAAGATGGAGACGTAACGATTTATGGTGTCTAAACTTAATTATATAAGTGTAAGAACAATTTGTAATATTTATTCAAATAAATAGAATTAGCTGTGAAAAAAATAAGATTGTGGTGTCAAACAAAAAATAAGATTAAATCTAAAAATCTTTTGTTGTTACCAGGCTTGTATGTCGGATGATGCGTCTGGCCCAGCCGTTGCGGCTGTATGCCGGTGGAAGTGGTAGCCCAGGACCAAGTAGCAAGGCCTAGAAGAAACATTCACAAACCAGTCTGCTTTGGGTTTAGGGTTGGTGACTTTATGAAGTAGTGGTTTAGGAGTAGTGGCTGACCTTTTCAATTCAAATTCACATTTATTTTCATGCATGCATTAGTGGATAGTTAGTTCCTCTAAATAAGTGTTAGTGGTAATAGTGTAGTTGGCATTGGCATATTTTCATGCACATTTATTTTAATTCCTTGTATTGTTCATTTTGAAGTTTTTAAGCAGAGAAAATTGCCCCAAATTCTTATGTTCTTCCCACCTAATTTTCTTATAGCTTGGCCCACTCAACGAGTTGCTATCAATTGGTGTTTTCATCAACGAATTCACTCCTCCACCATGCCACCTAGTAAAGACCCTGATCTACCGGAAGACACCACTACAATCCCTCCGAACAGTTGCTATCACAACTTCTCACAGCTACTAACGAAGCCACTAAACGAAACGAATCCATCCTTCAAGAACTTGTTAAAGCAACTCAAAACTTGCAATCCAAATTCGATACCCTATCAGACAACCTCACGACCGAATCATCCGATGACAAATCACCCTGACCCTACCGCTCACCACCAAGACGTCGTTCACCAAATTGACACCGTACCCCAAGACAACCCATAATCACCCTTCCTTGTTTTGATGGTTCTAACGTCCTCGATTGGTTCTTCCATGTCGAAATTTTTTTCTCCTACTTTTAGACACCAATGAACGAACGTGTGGAACTAGCGGTATTCTATTTTATCGGTGATGCATTTTCATGGTACAAGCACATCCACAACAATGATCTATTGGGAACATGGCCCGCATTTAAGCAAGAAGTCGAACTACGGTTCGGTCCTTCAACCTATCAAAACTACAAGGCCACCCTATTCAAGATGTCCCAAATGTTGACTGTCACCGCGTACCAAACCGAGATTGAAAGGGTAAGCAATAGGGTTGTGGGCCTGTCACAACAAGCCCTTAAAAAACTGTTTTATATCAGGCCATAGAGCACATATCCAAAATGAAATAGAAACTCTCAAGCCCACTACACTCTATCAAGCCTATGCCTTAACCCGATTAGTGGAAGAGAAATTGCAACAAATACCAAAGCCCAAAACCTCTACTTACAACCGACCCACTTACCTAAATGCCACATCCTCTACTAACCCGACCACCACCACTACTTCAACAACCCCTCAATTAACCCAGAAATCTACTCCTCAAAATCTGCCATTCATCAAACTATCGGTCGACACCCTGCAGCAACGTCAAAAGGACGGGTTGTGCGTCAAGTGTCCGGAGAAGTACTTCCGGGTCATAAGTGTTCCCCACAACAATTCTTACTCGTCGTCGACAACGACAATCCTGATGACATGCCAAAATCACCAACCACAACCGAACCCGTTGAACCACCATCACAATTTTTGTCCCTATCTCAAGCTACTTACCTTGGAATTTCGTCCACCCAAACCCTTCAAATCACTTCATATATTGCCGGTAAACCTGTAACAATCCTTGTCAATTGTGGTAGCACCCATAATATTAATCCAAATCCACATAGCCTCACAATTGAACCTTTCAACCAAACCAATAGAACCCTTCTTAGTTATGGTAGGAAACGGAGAACACCTACAATGCCAAGGTTACTGCCCGGCGGTTGACATCTCCCTTAGTAAAGTTTCTTCTCATTACCATTCTTTATCTTACCAGTTGAGGGTGCAGATGTTATTTTTGGAGTTTCATGGTTGAGCACTCTTGGTCCCATCATAGCCAACTATTCCATTCCACAATTGTCATTTACTAATAATGGCAAAACTTACACACTCAAAGGGGATCCATTCATCCAACAGGTTTGATCAAGTTCACTGTCAATATTCATCAAGCATGATTCCATGATTTCTTTACATACCATGACCATGCAAAACCCTTCAACCCCAGAACCACAAAACCATGCAGACCCGATGATTGCTTTATTACTTGTAACCTATGCAAACCTCTTGAAGAACCATATACCATACCACCTACCAGAATCCATGATAATCACATCCTACTAACCAATTGAAACACAACCTGTGAATGTCAAACCTTATAGATACCCTCATTTCCAGAAGCAAATAATGATAGGTTTGATTGAAGAAATGTTGAAGACGGTGTTATACGTCCCAATCAAAGCCCTTTCTCCTCACTGGGGTTATTAGTAAAGAAAAAGGATGACTCGTGGCGATTCTACGTCAATTACAAGGCTCTTATTGCAGTCACAGTTCAAGATAGATTCCCAATACCAACAATCGACGAACTACTCAATGAACTCCATGGCTCCACTATCTTTTCCAAAATAGACCTTAGTTCCGACTATCACCAAATTCGGGTAGCAAAAGATGATACTCATAAGACAACCTTTAGAACAATGGATGGCCATTACGAATTCATTGTATTGCCTTTCGGTCTTACCAACGCTCCATCCACATTTCAAACTTGTAAGGACCCGTTCCCGGGACGCTTACAGCTGGTCATTCATCGCACTCAAAACATAATTTTCATCGTATTACATAAAATACATCGCAGCGGAACATTAAAACCTACATTTTCATTTCATCAAAATGCTTTTGCAAAATAATACATTCGTTCATTTCACAAATTCCTTTTACATTTCATTACAAAAGCCTTATAATAATGGATGCCATTCCAAAAGAACTGAGTAGTCGCCCCGTGCCATCCTCAGCAACATACCTGCCAACTAGAAACATATCAAAGTCAGTATTGCTGAGTGAGTTCTAGTTTTATAATAAATCATACTTTTCTTTCATAAAACCATTCTTTACTTTCTTTCAAAATCATACAGTACTTTACATTCGTTCGTGATCATACATCATACGTAATACGAATAGTGTCATTATTATCTTCATCATTCGTTCATACCGTTCTAGATCTGGTCAGACTTTACCCTCTTCGTGGCACTCAGCCACGATTACTAAGATCGAATGACAAGGATCCTGTTTAGTACATTATTAAGATATTTCGTTAACGTTCATTTCATACGTTCGTTCTTTCCATCATTACCTTTCTCATTCATCAACTCACGCCATACTCCCGACTCATGTCCGAAGACTGGTACTGTGCCGGGGTCTGTACACAAACCCCCGACTCATGTCCGAAGACTGACAAAACACCGGAGTACGTGATTCGTTTCTCTTTCATCTTATCTCAGTCTCACGCACTACTCCGACTCATGTCTGAAGACTGATACTGTGTTGGGGCCTGTACACAAACCCCCGACTCATGTCCAAAGACTGACACAGTACCGGAGTACGCGACAAGGACCTCTTTCGAGTCTGTTGCGACACAGAGTCGCTCACCTCATACATATGCTTGCAAGCCTTTCATCATTCATTCATTCATTAATGCATGCATTCATTCATTATGTTTCTTTTTTCATTATCTTCCACTTTACGTTACATATTACTTTCATTTCATTCATTAACGTTCAACGTAAAAACCCATGGAAAGATAAACATACATAATAATAATAATAAGAACATAAAACATACAAGATCAACAACACAGGGCACCATCGCAGACCCAAAACATACATCATACATAGCATACAACATGCACAATCACACAACATCAAACATCACACGAATCACGCGCATCACATCCCATAAGCATACATCATCGCACATCATCATGCGTCACATCATCATCATCATTAGCTCATCATCATACGTCATCTTAAATCATCCATAGCCATCACTTCATCAAAAACCCCAAAGGTCATACCATACCATGGTCTTTCGGGCGCATGGTCTTCCATATTTGGTCACATGGTCTTCCATACGTATGAGAACACTTAGGCGAATGGGCCTCCAGTCGCATAGCCTCCAATCGCATGCTTCCCATGCGAATGAACCTCAATCGCATGACATCCGGGCGTATGGACCTCAGTCGCATGACCTTCATGTGAATGGCCCTAAGTCGCACACCTTTCGTGTATATGAACCTCAATCGCACGACTCACAGGCGTATGGACTCCAGTCGCATGACCTTCATCCGCATTTTCCTTCAGTCGCATGACCTTCATCCGCATTCCTTCAGTCGCATAGCCCTCATGCGTATGGCTCTCAATCGCACGAATGAACATCAATCGCACCTCTTTCATGTGTATGAGTCCAATCCCACCTCATTCGGGTGCATGGACCTCCATTCGGTCGCCTAGCCCTAGCTGATGCAGAATGAAGTTCATCCCGAACTGCAGCCACCATGTTCGACCTCTAAACTCTTCCAAACCCTTTTTAAGCTCAAACCAACCATTCTAAACCTTAGGGAAACATACCACGACATCATGCAAGCATACCCAAGCCTGAAATCAAGCCCCAAATGAATCATACACATACATATACATACATAAACGAGTATTCACCCAAAAACCCAAAAAATAGTTTTCAGACGTGTTCCAGCCCCAAAATCATTAAAAAAACATGTAAAAGAGGGGTCCTAGAACTAACCTTAACGATCCCGTCGACTAGAGCTTGGATTTGACCCGCTACACGTCGATTTTCATGCTCGGATCAATCCGAACCAAGCTTTTCTCCTCCTTTTCTCCTTTTCTCTCTTCTCTTTGACTGAGAATGGCAAGTTTGGGGTGTCTCCCCCTTTTATACTCCCATTCATCAAAGTTTCTCTCATTGGCGAGTTTGGTCCCTTGACTTTGGACTTTATTTTTTCTTCTTTCGTCGCCTTCAAAGAAAATTTCCGGGCGTTACAATCAACTATGAATGACTTATTCTGACCAGTTTTACGAGTTTGTTCTTGTTTTTTGATGACATTTTGATTTACAGTGACTCAATCGACAAGCATCATGAACATTTGAAATTTGTTTTTGACACACTCATATCGAACCAATTCCATGCGAAACCATCAAAGTGTGTATTTGGTGTTCATGAATTGGCATTCTTGGGCCATCGTATATCGGGCAAAGGTGTATCCCCAGAACCAGAAAAGATCGCAACCATTCAACAATGGCCCACTCCTACTTCAGTTACATCCTTGCATGCATTCTTGGGACTCATCGGTTATTACCGTTGATTCATTCCACAATATGCAAAATTAGCAACACCATTAACTGATCTTTTAGAGAAATAGTCCTTCAATTGGTCCGAAGCAGCCACACAATCATTTCTTACTCTCAAGGCGCACATGGAAAGGTTAGTCACACTAGCTTTACCTTATTTTAACCAGGCCTTTGAGATCACAACAGATGCTTCCAGTGTTGCAATTGGAGTGGTGTTGTCGCAAAACAACCGTCCTACTTCATTCTTTAGTAAACGTTGTGCCATACAATGAAAAATCAATCAACTTATACAAAAGAATTATATGCAATTACCGAAGCAGTTAAGAAATGGAGACAAAATTAAGTTAGGCGCAAATTCAATACATTCACCGACCACCACACCTTGAAACACCTTTTGACCAAAGTCATACAAACCCCAGAACAACAAAAGTGGATCACAAAACTCATTGGCTACGCCTTTGAAGTTTTTTACAAACCGAGTAAAGAAAAGTCAGTAGCTGATGCCTTGAGTAGAGTCGACCTCGCTTCTTTACTCGCCTTTTCACACCCAACAGCCCCATGGTTGGAAGAGTTTAGAGAATACTTTAGGTCGAACGAGCTCAACAAAAAATTAATGCAACAAGTTCAATCAGAACCGGGCTCTTTTCCACATCATCAGATCAAAGAAGGGTTGTTGTACGGGCATGGTTGTATTTAGTCCCTCTGATTCCATCTCTTAGGGAGAAACTCCTTCATGAGTTTAGATTGGTATCAGAGCCATGGTTATAGGAAATTAGGTTATTAAAAATGAAATGACCAAGACTATAACTAAGTACCCTTACACATGATTCCTCTCATGTATTTTATATGCTTAGATAGGATCTTTTGTGCTTATATGTTTATACTTGATTATGTGATTAGGGTTCATATGGACTCTAAACAGATATCGGGGGAATAAATTAGATAATATTTTAATAAAAACCGTTTGGACTCTAAACAGATATCGGGTTGTAGCCCAACCGGTAACTTGCAGGGATTATATCAAAGAGGTCCCGGGTTCGAACCGGGCCTCCACCACCTTTTTTTTAGTTAGTTTTTTTTAATATTTTATAGTTCAGAAAATTATTATCATTAATCAAAATAAAAATTATGTCGTTAACTAAAACATTTTAGAAATTATTAAATTAATTTTAAAGGTTTTAAAAACTTATGATTTTAAATTTAATTACTTTAAAGAATAACAAGGGTTATATAAACATTATTAATTCTTTTATGTAATTTAAATGCAATAAATCTATTATGGTTCAATTTTAGGTTATTTCAAAACATTATAAACTTACATGTTAAATAATTAATTATTCATTCTTTAAATAATTAATTATTTATCTATTTAGTTAACCATGTTATATCATAAATAGTTAATAATCTAATTCCTTAAAGTTTTATTTAAATACTTGAAACTTATAAAACAAAATAATTTTCTATTATTCTATATTTTTATTTTAAACTTTTGATATTATAAAACCTTTATAAAAATCATTTAAAAGTTTAAAGACTTTATAAAATTATTATAAATAAATTTAGATTATTTTGCAAGTCATATAAATAAGTATTCAATTAATTATCTTTATCAAATTTTAAATAACTAATTATTAAATAAATTATTTTTTTACACACTTTATACTCAACCATCACTTAATCAATTATTACTAACTTCTAAGTAAAACTTATTATTCAAATTCACTCATGGTTCATTATAATCTTTATCATCCAATCAATCTATTTTATTCTTATTAATCAAGTTACAAAAGTTAATTATATTTTTCTTATCAAAATTATCAAAACCCAAATTCCAATTGAAACCCTAATTTATATTTAGTCAATCATATCTTTATTTTAATCCTATATCACCAAATCTTAGGTCAAATCTTATAAATACACATGCAATTCATCTTTACTTTTTATCATTATTATTTGTAATATTGTGAGACTTATATGATAGACATTATACGTTGATAATCATTAACTATTGCTAGTCTAGTGATGTCATAGATCTATGTTGTTTGTTAAATCTTTGTTGTATTGTAATGATTTAATTGTCTAGTTTCATTTAATGAAAAATGACATTTAATATTATTTCAACTTATTTACTTCCATGAGCTATGAACAATCGTTTCACATTCATCCGTCTCGATGATACCGTCATCGGTTGGGGTGTGACAAGTTGCATTCGTCATACCTGGGCGGTCACAGTGGCATCCATGCAATATTCAAGCGACTATCCTCATCCTTTTCGTGGTTGGGTCATAAGAAGGATGTAACAAAGTTTATTCATCACTGTGAAATTTGCCAAACCATCAAACCTTCAACCCACAAGCCTTATGGCCTTTGGCAATTGTTTCCGATCCCCGAAGCACCATGGGTCGACTTGTCTATGGACTTTATTACACATCTACCGATATCGAAAGGCAAAACAGTAATTTGGGTAATTGTTGACAGGTTGCCCAAGTAAGCCCATTTCCTATCTTTACCTACTCACCATACAATAGCCACTTTAGCTTCCTTATTTTCACAAGAGATATATCGTTTACATGGCATGCCCAAGTCCATTGTCTCCTATCGTGACCCTTTATTCATTAGCAGATTTTGGCAGGAGTTGTTTACGAAATTTGGTACAATATTGCTTCACTCGAGTGCGTATTCACCCGCAAACTGACGGACAAACTGAAGTTGTAATCGTTGCTTGGAATCATATATACGGGCCTTCGTGTTTAATAAGCCTTCATCATGGGAAAAATATCTATACCCTGCTGAATTTTCTTACAATACAAGCCACCACTCATCCATTCAAATGAGTCTGTTTAAAGCGGTTTATGGACGTGACGCTAAAAACATTCATGAATACCACATAGGGTCTAGTAAACTGCTTTAATAGAAGAGTCTTTGCTAAAACATGAGAGAATAATTGCTACCCACAAGGAGTCACTTACGTTGGCTAGGGAGCGTATGGTTAATCAAGCAAACAAGAAAAGGTTGGAGAAAGAGTATCAAGTAGGTGATTATGTCTATCTCAAGTTGCAGCCATATCGACAACACTCGATAGCTTCAAGAAGGAATCAAAAGTTACTATAGCGTTTTTATGGTCCATACATGATAATCGAGAGGATTGGCAGTGTCGCGTATCGTTTGAAACTTCCTGCTGACTCACAGATCAACCCGGTCTTTCACGTTTCATTATGAAAGAAAAGCTTCAAACTGATGACACCGTCTCGAGACAAATTACCAGCACTAGCGACTGAAGAAGACTTATCTTACTTACCAGAAGATGTATTGGATGCACGTGTTGGTTCTGATGGTACTAGGGAATTATTGATAAAATGGGAAAAGAAGTCCATAGAGGAAGCAGCATGGGAGCAGGAGGCTGAGATTGAGCTGAAATATCCATTCTTCAACATTGGACAATGTTGGATTTCAGGAGGGGAGTATTGATGCATGTGGCCCAGCCATTGTAGTTGTAGGCCCAGTGGAAGTGGGAGCCTAAGACCAAGTAGCAAGACCCAAAAGAAACACTCACAAACCAGTCCAGTGGCTAGGAGTAGTTGCTGACTTTTTCAATTCAAATCCACGTTTATTTTCATGATGCATTAGTGGGAAGTTAGTTCCTCTGAATAAGTGTTAGTGGTAGTAGTGTAGCTGGCATTGGCATATTTTAATTCCTTGTATTCTTCATTTTGAAGTTTTAAGCAGAGAAAATTGCACCTAATTTTCTTGGAGCTTGACCCACTCAACGGGTTGCTATCATCGAACTAGAGGGTAGTGCGGGGTAGGAACCTTCGACCGTCAGCTGGACTGGTTTATTTTTTGTTTATCCCTAAACCCGTTACCCGTCGAATTAATGGTTGTTGACTAAGGGTGCAGCCGACTACAAGCCTGGTTGGACCTAAGCCGACTCTGGACTAGTCAATATTATACACAAGGCGACCCCTCATGAGTTTAACTTGGTCCCACATTTCATTGTAGTGTGTTTGGGCGGATTACTAGATTATCACTCGGGGCTATTTGGCATACTAGTAACTTTTTATTTTGTTAAAACTGGATCTATGTGAGTTTATAATAAATATTATTTTTGGCTTTTTTCAAGGTCTAACATGTTATTCTTTTGATTTTCCTTGGTTAACCCCGAACAAATCAATTAACGACATACTTTTATTTGTGAATAAACATCTACTACTTTAAATGTACCATTAAATTGGACAACTTTATATAGTTAATAAAAGCGTGTAGAATACAACAAATATATACAAGTGACGTTAGTTGGGTTAAACCAAACACACTTTCTTACCCATATAGTTCACGGAGATACATTCGGTTTGTTATTCGCTCACAAGAAAGTGAATAGAAGTCTAGAAAACCATGATTCATCCACACAGAAATGCATCATTCGAACAATAAGTAGTAATTGGCGTAATACTGAATGCAACATTGTGATCAGAACACAAATAGTAAGGTACAAGATATCGTAAGTAGTACCTTTTTATTATAATGATGGTTTTCAAACAAAGTGTCAGCTTACAACAAATTTAAAATCTCGATTCCCTGAGTATATTTGAACCCGCATGCGGTTAATTGTGATTATTAGTCTGCAATATCGACATGGTTCCACCTGTTTATTATAGTTTCAATGTAAGCACCAGCCCTTTCATCGATACCAGGTTCAGCCACCCAACGAACTCCATCTTGATCACTTGGGAAAACTTTGTACGCTTTCAAAGAATCATCGCATGCAACGTCGCTGTGATCTCCTCTGGTCTTCTTAGTTTTGAAGATGTTCAGAATGGCAAATGATGTCTTCTTTTGCCTATTGGTTATTCCCATAGCAAGTTAAAACTTTCAAGGTTGTGTGGTATGACAATCAAGTAGAGGGTCAAATTTATAGGATCAGTTAGGGAGGAATAATTGGGCAAAAAATATGCAAATAAAAGGAGTACAGCCATGAGTTGTCACGGCTATAAATTTAAATTGCCTAACTTTGTTGTATGAAAAGAAATGGTAAAAGGAAAGTTCTAAGTAACGAGGAAACGGAAAATGACAAAGTATGCGCTAAGTGGTATTCTTTTCTCCATCTGATTATCCAATAAGATGAATCTTTTAAAGGAATATCTTTACATACATGTTATACCCCAGAGACGTTGTAATACGTTAAAAACTCGTGTATTACACGAGTTAAATATAAATTATTAAATATTTAGTAATAAAAATTTAAAGTTATAAAATTATTCTTTTGAGATAAGATACAAACGAAATTACGTATAACTAAGCATTTTAGTAATAAAGATTTAAAACTAATAAAATTGAAAATGAAAATAAATAGTTGTAATTCATAAATCTCTAGTGACCTATTTGTATACACAAGATGTTGTAGTAAGTTTACTAACCCAAATGGTAGAGGCATAAACCTCTTAGAAAGAAGAGCCAGAGTTTAAGATCCTAACAATATATAAATTGTGTAGTTTAGAAGTTGAGTTATATCTAGCCAGGAAATAAAAATTTAACTGTGTATATATAAGAGATCGGGAAATAGTTGAAATTGAAGATTGATTATAATGTGCATATAATAAAATTATTGAAACAAACAAAACAATAACTCCAGACGAAAATCTTCTATAAAAGGTAACTAAATAGACAAAATGCATGCACCATATTCCTTATTGTTAAAAAACTTCGTATCTCTCTCTCATAATAATTAATTACATTATATTAACTAATAAAGAGACCTATCTATTAATGTTATATCTAAAATAAAAAAATATTAATTAAGAAATTTTCTAAAATATTAAACTTTTTAAAAATAAAAAATAAAAAATTAATTTTTACAAAAAGTAATTTTTTCATAAATGAAAAAAATTAAAATTAAAAGTTATAATAAGGATATTATTAAAAATGACATTAATTTTAAAACAGTTTGTTACAACGTGTTTATTGAAAAAGCAAAAAAATGTTCAAAAATAAAATTTAAAAAAATTAATATCATTGTTTTATTATTTATAGTCGTTATTTATACGTAATTTCAATCACATTTTTTTTATGATATCGTGTGATATTTTTATAATTTTTTTCCTATTTATTATTTTATTATTTAACATGTTAATTATTCTTATTTTAGAAAATCGATATTAGGTTTTTCTTATTTAAATTATATATGTTTATAACAAGTCTTACATAAACAACCTAAAAATTTATATTTTTGAAATTTCATAAAATAGTAACTTTGAAATTCAAGATTATTTATTAAAAGCAGTTTTTTAAATGAAACAAGTTTGATTTTCTTCATCAAATGGATCAACTAAATTAATTTCATCAAGTTTGAATTGTTTCTAAATTTATTTTAAACACATGAAAGACACGTGATATCTAAGATATCTATTTATTAGATTATATAGACATAGACAGAAAAATGATTATGTGAGTAGTTTTAATTTGAAAACTTAAGGCCTCATCCTATTTTTTTAGATGCTCATAAAATTTTCATATGTTATATTTTTCAAAACAAAAGTTACATAATAAAATCAATTTTATTTTATCTTTATTTCTATATTACATATATGTTGCATCGATGTATTACATCAAACTATATATATATATATATATAGTACATCAAACTATATATATATATATAGTACATCAACTATATATGTGTAGTACATAATTTTATATGTATGTTATATCGTAATACTATAATATTGTACTGAAATTGTAGTATTTATATATAACATATTATTTTATTATAGCAATATTATACTGAAATTAAATACAAACAAAAAATAATAACGTAAGATAAATTTATAAATGTTTATATTTAAAAATAAAAGAAGTTCTCAAATTACGATAAGTATTCAAGTAAACTCTGCTCTATATATAGATATATATAATGTCAGAATTTTTTAAAACCAGAAACATCGTGATTAGAGCACGAGAACCGATACAAGCCACTACATATCATAGTTTATGTGCTTTTATGTAGTTCTCAACTTATAAACTAAGGGCCATAGTTATATTTTTCTCTTTATTGTAGTGTGGTCGCTTCATGTTGTCATGATGAGACTGAAAATTACATGCACATATTCTTCAATGTCCTTTTAAGATTTTTAAAATGGACAACAATGCGTAGTTTTGACCAATTTGGCCTTGTATGCTGTCTATCGCTCAAATATAATAACTATTTACCAACACTTTTGTAGACAGGCAGATTTGTAGCAAGATGTTAATAAATGTCCTACAAGTATTGTTGTTAATGCAAAAGTTGATAAAGTACATATTTGTAGCTATCCATAATCACAAAATAAACAATATAAGTATAGATGTTCATCATGTTTCTATCTCTGAATCTCATAATTGATACGATTGAATGATTGTTACACACTTTATGGACATAATTTAAGCACTAGTAGATCAAACATATCAAAGAGTGTAGAACAGGAATTCAAGAAAGCACTTTAAGGGATGGCTTTAGTTGCTACAACGATATTATATAAACTAATATATTCAAGCAAATGATCTTCCTACTTTACTATGCCTTATAGCTGTCTATCTTTACAAATTCTATTAGAGTCCTCTTTAGAACCAATGATTATAAAAGTTCAAAATTAAGTCTATTTAAAGTAATATTAAAAAGATCTACAGTGTTTTATTCCCCTTCAATTCAACAATTTCAAGTCAGAACTAGAACATTAGTTGTCATGCACATCTCTTAACAAGAAGTCCGTACTTGAAATAAAGGCGTCCGCTAAATATTCCAGCAATTCATTGGTTACAAACATAAAGTGGATCATATTTGATTGGTTCATGGATGAATATTTAAATGGTATTTAGCCGGTGATGATCTGTATGTTCATCCTATTTAACCACATTTCGGTATGCTTTATATGAGAATAATGAAAATAATCGACTCGAGAACCAATTTTATGTCTTCAGTGTGAGCGGCAAATAAGCATTTGTTTGCGATTGCGGTAGTGGATGGCATAAAGACGTGTGGCTGTAAAAACATCTGACATATCGCATTTAAAACAAGAATTACAAGTCTAAATAGTTATTACAATTGTATATTGTTTTTTATTAATTTATGTGTGTTAGACACTTATTTATACTATTATATAATACATCTTAAAAGAGTAACACGATAATTTCATTCAAAATGTAAGACATCTATATAACATTATTTTAGTCATGAAGTACAAGTGTTTTATACAGTAGTTTCACTTTTGACCGAATTTAATTAACTTATTCTAATTATTATATTATTTAATACACATTATTAATATATTATTTAATCATGTGATATTGTTTAATTTACTTTATTAAATTTTATTTTATTTAAAATAATATAATTGACATATAAATTTATAGTTACTAATCATATTTTTGTAACTAAATACTATTTAAATTAAGTATTATTTTATTTAAAAATTTATTTCTATACTACTATATGATACATCTCTTTGGATAAATATGTCATTTTGTTAAACATATAAGTTTTGAAACAATATGTACAAAGGAGTGCAAGAAGAGGGGTACAATAGGAAATTAATTAAGATTTTAAAACAATTCAAGGGCAATATAGTTAATTTATTCATTAAATTTTATATACCTTGACATTTTTATATTTACTAATTATATTTTTATAACCAAATACTATTTAAATTAAGTATTATTTTATTTAAATATTTAAGTATATAACTTATATATATATCTTCATATTAATAATAATTATAATACTAATATTTTTCTAGTGGCATATTGTGGGTTTAATAATTTCACCTCAGATCAAGATATCTTTTTTATGACTTCCATTCCACTTATCGATCCCGGCCCAGAAAAGCGACCGACCAGGGCCCTATTGATGAATGAAAGAAAGGCTTTATGAGCCCTGTAAGCCCACACCTGTGTAGAGTGGATCGTTCAACACCTGCGGCACAAACCCATTTTTGACCTATTGGTCCTAGTATCATAGGCGACCGAACGGCCGCCCCCTAATTACTAGACCGACCTGCTATAATAATTCCATAAACACCTAGCGAAGATATGGCAAACAAATAAAGTAGCCCTATGTTCGGATCTGACAATACCATACCATAATCAAAAGGTACAACGGCCCGAGCGACCAGACTTAACATAAATGTAGCCACTGGAGCCATTCTAAAAAGGGAGAAATTTGCACTACTTGGTGAAATAGGTTCTTTTATAATCAATTTAAAACCATCTGCTAGAGGTTGTAACAATCCAAACGATCCCACTACATCAAGACCTCTTCGAGCAAAGCAAAGTGACTAAAAGTAGATAGGAGTACAAGGGCATTTCAAACAAAAGGTGCATTTCCTCAGTTGATAGAAGAAAGAGTACAACCCAGCGCTAGGCTTAGTTAGGGGCTAAGAGCCATGGCTGACTTATAAGGAGAGTCTACGGTAAGCACGAGAGTCCACGTCACCTAAGCTATTCACATATTAGGATTGGGTAGTCGCCTTTGATTATGATACTAGGAAAAGTGAGACCATAGCCCCAAGCTCTTCTTTAATAGCCTATAGTGCACTCGCATACCACGGTAGGGTCTTCGACTAGGGTGAAGTTGTAACAAGGTAATCGTGGGGGGACCTATGGCTAGATTGAATCCTTCGCGATGGAAATTCCCTTCAAGGTGCTTGCTTCCACTGGTGGCGGGCGGGCGAAGGGTCCAAAGGACACGTAGCCGGGGGCGAGTAGAAAATCCAATAATTCCATTTTCCTTCTTGTTCATCAATCGGAAATCAAGACAAATAGGGCACTACGGTGAGATGTGAAAACACCCGATCCCATTCCGACCTTGATATGTGGAATCGTCTTGCGCCATATGTATTGAGATTGTTTGGGAGACATGGTCCAAGCCCAGTACAAGGATGACTTGTGCCTAGGGGTGCAATGAATTCTTTCCTTTTTTTCGGTATGCCGCTCTGCTAGTTAGGATAAAAAATGATCAGATGTTCCTTTCGTTTACAACAACCTTAACCGCACAAGCCTGGGCTGGGCTACTACTGGAATAGCCAATAAGGTTTAGCTAATCGTATTACCACAGAGTCAACTTGAAGAATTATAACTTGCCCTGATTTTAAATGCGGTCCTTTTTTGGCTATACATACATTTTCACAAAGAAACTGCCCAAGACTAACGATTGTAGATGTTTCTTCACAATAATTGTAATGGAGAAAATACCAATTCAAATTGAATGGATTCAAAATGATGTTACTGCATGAATAGGGATTATAAATTTTACCATTTTCATCCGGTAAATAATATTTAAGTATGTGAAAAATCTGTTTTAAGTTGTCAAGTTGCAAATAGGTAGTTACCAAGATATGATTATGGGTTATTAAATGGGAAAATAAATCGGAATTATAAATTGGAAAGCCTGTTCCTAAGGGTTAATATTTATATATGTCTTTTATAATAAAAGTGAAAGAAAGATAGAATGATAATTTTACATATAAATTAAGACATCCATATAAAAAGTCATGCTTAAATCTTAAAAAGTTAACCATTTTATTTCATTATGCCCTTACAATAAAAGCATAAACTATGATGTTTATAATATAAATGCTAAAACATATACAAGTGGCCAAACAAAACCATCATTTACTATCAATGTTGTTCATTCATTGCGATTGAGCACTACTTTCTCTTTATGTTTTCCTTGACGGTTGTTTTTTTAATTAATGTTTTTAAATTTCATTTCGCCCTATATAATACCATATTTACCATTAACAAATCTTATATTCTTCTCAACCTTATTTCTTAAATTTCTTAAAGAGTATCTATTATTAAAATATAAAACATGTTAGATATTTTCTTAGTTTATCTAGAAAAAATGTTTTGATTCTTATTATATTAAACTATTAAAATTTGTAAGGAACCCTTGCTCACTAGGCGAGATAATGGTCAAATCCCTCACCTCGTTTCACGTGCCCCTTGCCTGACAAGATTTGTCCCTCGCCTGACTAGACTTGGCCCTCGCCTGACTGGACTTGGCCCTCGCCTAATTGGACTTGGCCCTCGCCTGACTGGTGTAAGGCCCCATTCCCGAAAACCTCACAGTTGGTCAATCACAACAGTTAAAACATTAAACATTATAATTATACAAACTTAAGCAGCGGAAATGATTTATCAAAAACCATTCATTTCATTTAAAACACCGTTGTTAAGCAATACATCATCATTAACTGTTTACAAAAGAATTGTTTATATGCATTACAAAACAACAGCAACATAGAGTACGAATGGATGTCAGTCAATCCCTGTCGAGTAGCTTCACCCTCGTGCCATCCTCAGCAATAATTACCTGCCAACTGAAAATGTATAAAAGTCAACGTTGCTGAGTGAGTTCTAGTTTTAAAAGTAACAAAATACTTTCTATATGTTGTGTAAGAAAATACTATTTTCTGTAAAATACAACTCTGTACTGTATATGCGAGCACGCATTAACTATATGAACAAGTACTGTTCATTCTTTTTACTGTATGCCTTGTCTGTTCTGTAAACTTTTATCTTTATGTTTCACTTTCTGTATGGACCAGTGAGCAATACCCCAACTATATGCGCGATGGAAAACAGGTGATGAGCCATCTCTATCCCTCGAAAGGGTCAACTTTATCCCTCGAAAGGGTCAACTGTATCCCTCGAAAGGGTCAACTGTATCCCTCGAAAGGGTCAACTATATCCCTCGAAAGGGTCAATTGTATCCCTCGAAAGGGTTCTGTGTACTGTGTACAAGGCCAACCCAATCACCCAGGACACACTACAAAGGTCCTGCCAATCTCAATTGATCGGCCCTGTGTGCAAAATATGGTAGCTAACCCGCAACACAGTTGAGCTAACGACAACATGGTCGTGCACCTCCTGTAAGCTTGAAAGACTTGTTAACATTTTCATTAATGTTCTCTTCTTTTCTTTATTGCTCTTTCACTTTATTATTACGATATACTTTACATTACGATAATAACATACCACATAAAGTCACATACTATAAGTAATAATAATAATAGCAATATCAATAATAAGGAACAATCATAACTATGCATGAAACATCATCATAATTAAGCCCTAGTCAACCTCGATCAAAAACCCTAAAGCACAGACTCCCAGAAAATTCTGTAAAAATTTCTAAGTGCTTAGGCGCTTGGGCAATATTTGGGCGCATGAGCCCTCTTTGGGCGTTTCATCACTATGTAGGCGCATCAGCCAACACTTAATCATTTTATCACTTAGGCGCATGAATTATTCAGGCGCATAGGCACTATTCGTGCGTATGAACACTTAGGCGCATGAGTTATTCGGACACATAGACACTTAGGCGCATGGGCACTATTGGGGCGCATGGGCACTATTGGGGCGCATGGCCCTACACTTAGTCGTCCGACTAACATTTCTAGGCGCATGGACCACTATTCAGGCACATGGGCGGTACTTAAACATTTCTAAGGTAATCTTAGGCGCATGGGCTACTGTTTAGGCCCATGGATTACACTTAAATCTTTCTAAGGCATTTTCAGGTGCATGAGCCTTATCTAGGCACATGGACCTTCTATGTAATATGTTTTCAGTATGTTTTCAAACCCAATCATTGAACCATTTGTTCTAAGCTTAATGTAGCTATTCTAAACATGAACAACCTATAAGCATTCAAGAATCAACATCCAATCATGCACATTACATACGGGTAAACATACAAAAGCTTTGAAAATCGTTTAATACATTTTCAGCCCCAAAGATAGTTCAAAACAAGTAGAACCGGGGTCTAGAACTCACCTGATGTAACTTGGGTGTTTCTTCCTTTCTAACCCGCTTGCAATGAGTTCAAACACCTAAAAACCACACCAAACACACACACACCCGAGCACATACACAAACACATAAGCACATATGCATATAACCGGGATATAACCCGTTATAAACATTTAAGACCTTGAATTCTTAGCTTGAATTCACTTCTCTTCTTCTTCTTCTTCAGTCGAGAGTTTTCCCCTGCTCTCTCTCTCTAAAACCGAAGAAATGTTGATGTGAAGTGAGGGTGGGCGGCCATGCCCACCTTTACACGAACTTTTTCAAAGTTTTGTCCTTTTGGACACTTTTAGTCCCTCCACTTGGACTTTATTGCTTTTCTTTCTTTTTATTCTTCATTTCTTGTCTTTTTAAATAACCGGGTGTTACAAGTCCACCCCCTTATAGGTTTCATCCCCGAAACCTGTTATTCCTTGAACAGATGAGGATAATGCTGCCTCATCTCCTCCTCAGTCTCCCATGTAGACTCGGATCCCTTCCTGTGCTTCCACTGTACACGCACAAGAGGAACCACTTTATTTCGCAACCTCTTCTCTTCATGATCGATGATTGCCATTGGTAGCTCCACATAATTAGCCTTTCATCTACTTCAATGTCCTCCAATGGAACAATCATATCTTCATCAGCTAAGCACTTTCTGAGATAAGATACATGGAATGTCGAGTGAATTCCACTTAACTCATCTGGTAACTCCAATATGTAGGCCACCTCTCCTACTCGAGCAATGATTCAGAAAGGGCCTATATATCTTGGGCTCAATTTGCCCCGCTTCCTGAATCGGATAATACCCTTCCAAGGTGAGACCTTCAACATAACCCGGTCACCCACCTGGAACTCGATTGGTCTGCATCGTCTATTGGCATATGAGTTCTGCCTGTCTTTAGCTGCCTTCATGAAGGCTTTAATCTTCTCAAGCTTCTTATCGTAGCCTCGATTACCTCGACGCTCCCCATTTCCTTCGGCCCAATGTCTCCCCAACATACGGGCGTCCTACATCTTCTACCATATAGCATCTCGTATAGTGGCATACCAATGCTGGCATGATAGCTATTGTTGTACGAGAATTCAACTAACGGTAAGTGGTCATCCTAACTTCCCCAAAATCAATCACACATGCCCGAAGCATGTCTTCCAGTGTTTGAAAGGTCCTTTCTGACTGACCATCAGTTTGGGGATGATAAGTCGTGCTAATATGTAACCTCGTTCCCATAGCATCGTGGAATTTCTTCTAGAATTTAGATGTAAACTGAGTGTCACGATCAGACACAATGGACACTGGCACACCATGACGAGTTACAATCTCCTTGATGAACAGGACAACCAACCTCTCGGATGAATATGTCTCACAGATTGGTAGGAAGTGAGCTCTTTTCATCAGACGGTCGACAATCACCCATATGGCATTGTACCCCTTCGGAGTACGTGGTAGCTTTGTAATGAAATCCATGGTGATGTGCTCCCACTTCCATTCCGGTATATCCAAAGGTTGGATCTTCCCATATGGTTTCTGATGTTCAGCCTTCACTTGCAAACAAGTAAGGCACTTACTCACATACTCCACCACGTCACGCTTCATACCCGACCACCAATAATCTTTCTTCATATCTTGATACATCTTTGTGGCACCAGGATGAATGGACTATCTAGTCTTGTGAGCTTCATATAAAATCCTCACACGTAGATCCCCAAAACGAGGAACCCACACTCGTCTAAATCGAGTTTTAACACCAAGTGTGTTTTCACCCAATTCCCCAACCAGACCTCTCATTCTTTCAGAGTTTAGATGATCTTCTTTTAATGCCTCATCTTGAAACTCCTTGACTTGCTTCATTACATCAGAGGTCATGATCAGTTGATATGCTTTCACCCGGATTGGCTCGAGCCTCTCCTTTCGGCTAAGAGCATCAGCCACCACGTTGGCTTTGCCCGGATGATAATGGATCTCACAATCATAATCTTTTATGAGCTCCAACCATCTTCTCTGTCTCATGTTCAGATCTTTTTGCTCGAAGAAGTACTTCAAGCTCTTGTGGTAGTGAAAATGGTGCACTTCGTCCCGTACAGATAGTGCCTCCAAATCTTTAGTGCAAAGACCACGACTGCTAGCTCCAAGTCATGAGTAGGGTAGTTGACCTCATGAACTTTCAACTGCTGGGATGCATAGGCTATAACCTTCCCTCTCTGCATTAATACACACCCTAACCCCGAGTTAGAAGCATCTGAATATACCACCAAATCCTCACTTCCTTCGGGTAATGACAAGACAGGAGCTTGAGTCAACGTCACCTTTAACTCCTCGAACGCCTGTTCTTGGTCTTGACCCCATATAAACTTTACATCTTTTCGGGTCAACTTGGTTAGTGGAGAAGCGATCTTGGAAAAGTCATGAATGAACCTTCGATAATACCCCGCCAACCCAAGAAACTACGAATCTCGGATGGCGTCTTTGGAGACTTCCATTGCATCACAGCCTCCACCTTAGCAGGGTCTACCACAATCCCCTCGGGATTTATCACGTGACCTAAGAATTGAACTTTGCATAACCAGAACGCGCACTTGGAGAATTTGGCATACAACTTCTCCCTTCTTAAGGTCTTTAACACCTCCCGAATGTGATCGAGATGCTCCTTCTCACTTTTTGAATAAATCAGGATATCATCAATAAACACAATCACTGATTTATCTAACATTGGCCGACACACTCGATTCATCAAATCCATAAAAGCAGCTGGCGCATTTGTCAGGCCAAATGACATAACAAGGAATTCATAGTGACCATAGCGCGTGCGAAAAGCTGTCTTAGGGATATCTTGCTCCTTCACCTTCAGTTGATGGTAACCAGATCAAAGATCTATCCTTGAAAACCAACTGGCACCTTGGAGCTGGTCAAACAGATCATCTATTCTTGGTAGGGGGTATCGGTTCTTCACTGTCAACTTGTTCAACTCCCGGTGGTCAATGCACATCCTCATACTACTGTCTTTCTTCTTCACAAACAGGATCGGAGCACCCCAAGGAGAGATACTCGACCTAATGAACCCTTTATCGAGCAGCTCTTGCAACTGCTCCATCAGTTCTTTCATTTCTGTGGGAGCTAATCGATACGGTGCTTTGGCAACGGATTGAGCACCGGGTATCAGATCAATTTGGAACTCAATTTCACGATCCGGTGGCACGCCGAGTAAGTCTTCCGGGAATACGTCCGGAAAATCGCACACCACTGGTACTTTGGATAATTGCGGTACCGACACATCCACATCTTTTACGTAGGCCAAGTAGGCACTACATCCATGTCATATGCACTTCCCCGCCCCCGCCATTGAAATCACCTTCGTGATCGTAGTAACACAATCTCCATAAATCGTAACCAAACACCCATCAGGCACAACTAATCGAATCATCTTCTTGCGACATACGATGTTTGCTTCATATGTTGCTAACCAGTCCATACCTAGTACTACATCAAATCCACCTAGGGGTATCACGTGTATCTAGTAGCAAACCTATGGTCTTCTAGTTCTATGGCACATCCCTCTATCACATTTGTAATTCTAGCGGACTTACCAATAGCAGTTTCTACATCAAATGGTGCACTGACCTTTCTATTACTAAGAGGTAACTTAGCATAGAAAGTAGTGGAAATAAAACTCCTGCTAGCACCAGAATCAAACAATACAGAGGCACAAGTTTGGTTTACTAGAAACATACCTGACACAACATCAGGATCAGCTCTGGCTTCCTCCCGGTCATAGTGTAAGCTCTAGCACTCGCCCTCTGCCCTCCTTCCTCCGCCGCCTTCTTCTCTGCTCCAGAGCTCTCCGCCCTCGGCTTCTTACAGTCTCTAGGATATGGCTAGGCTGGCCACACCTGAAGCATACATTCATTCCCATCCTGCACTCACCAGTATGCTCCCTTCCACATTTGCCACACTTCTTCATCCCTGATCCAGATGTGACCACACGTCGGTCACCCACCTTTGCCACCTTATTGTTTGGAGCGGCTCTACCACGTCTAAACCGTTTCCCATTCCAGTTCCGGCTAGCACCATCCTTTTTATTCGCCTTAGCCACCACCACCTCGCGCTCATCATACAATCTGCCAGCCAAGTCAACCGCTGACCTAAAAGTGCTTGGCCGGGTGGCGATCATATGCCTACGGATATCCGCCGGTAGCCCCTGGATGTATCCCTTAATCTTTCCTGATAGTGGTGTCACTTGGTCGGGCACCAGCCGCGCCATTTCATTAAATTTAGTGGTGTACTACTGGTGTGTCATCGTTCCCGCCTCCAGCTGCAGGAAGTCTCTTTCTACCTTGTCCATCTCTCTGTGAGGACAGAATTCCTCAATCACTAACTTCTTTAGTTCAGGCCATCTCATTCTCCCAATGGCCCTGCTACCCTTGGCTTGGACAATGTTGTCCCACCAGCACAAAGCCGAGTCCACAAAAGAGTGGGTAGTGAATTTCACCTTCTGATCTTCACGGCATTCACTGATACCAAGGACAGCCTCCATTTCCCTCACCCATCGGTGAGCAGCTGCAACAGTGCCGTTTCCATCGAAGGTAGGGGGCTTACATCTCATAACGTCCCATAGTTACAGCCTTTAGTCACCTCCGGCGCAGGCTCCTCTTCTTCCTCCTCCTCATCAGAGAGAACCGTTTCCCACTCTAGTTGTTCTCGTCCTCCCGAGGACCTGTTCCTCTCCTTTCTTTTCCCATCCCTTACGGCCTTAATCACTTCGGTCACCACAGATGGTAGAATCGTCTGCATGACCTGGTGAACCTCTTCCACCACAACCTCCTTTACTGAGGCTCTTAGATTGGCGCTCTCGTCGCCACCCTCCGGATGAGGGGTCTCTAGTTCTTCATGAACCACTTTCTCGACTCTGGGTCTCCATCTCTTGGGTCATGGAGCATCACCGTGACCTCCACCACGAGAGGCTTTTGAAGATCTACCGCCAGCCATCCTTTAAAAGCACACTATAAGATTCAAACACTAACGCGGTCATTCAAGGTAATACTCAGTTTATGTCAAGTATAGTAAGTCCCTAATTACAGTGGCCAGTTGTGATTAGCCACTTACTTTACTCTTCATACCCCAAGCATTTCCTATCCTGACTTAATCAGTATCTAAATCTACTAAGAGCACATAATCAAATAGCATGCGCCTATAATACCGGTTAACATTTAGAAAAGACATACCTGATGGCACGTAGCTACTCGGGCTGACATCCCTCCATTTGTCCCATTTTTAGTTTAAGTTTAGGTTTTAAAAAAAGTTTATTAACCTAATTCTCTTAAACTTTGGCTCTGATACCAACTTGTAAGGCCCCGTTCCTAGAAACCTCACAGTTGGTCAAGCACAGTAGTTAAAGCATTAAACATTATAATTATACAAACTTAAGCAGCGGAAATGATTTATCAAAAACCATTCATTTCATTTAAAACACCGTTGTTAAGCAATACATCATCATTACTGTTTACAAAAGAATTGTTTATATGCATTACAAAACAACAGCAACATAGAGTACGAATGGATGTCAGTCTTTCCCTGTCGAGTAGCTTCACCCTCGTGCCATCCTCAGCAATAATTACCTGCCAACTGAAAATGTATAAAAGTCAACGTTGCTGAGTGAGTTCTAGTTTTAAAAGTAACAAAATACTTTCTATATGTTGTGTAAGAAAATACTATTTTCTGTAAAATACAACTCTGTACTGTATATGTGAGCACGCATTAACTATATGAACAAGTACTGTTCATTCTTTTTACTGTATGCCTTGTCTGTTCTGTAAACTTTTATCTTTATGTTTCACTTTCTGTATGGACCAGTGAGCAATACCCCAACTATATGCGCGATGGAAAACAGGTGATGAGCCATCTCTATCCCTCGAAAGGGTCAACTTTATCCCTCGAAAGGGTCAACTGTATCCCTCGAAAGGGTCAACTGTATCCCTCGAAAGGGTCAACTATATCCCTCGAAAGGGTCAATTGTATCCCTCGAAAGGGTTCTGTGTACTGTGTACAAGGCCAACCCAATCACCCAGGACACACTACAAAGGTCCTGCCAATCTCAATTGATCGCCCTGTGTGCAAAATATGGTAGCTAACCCGCAACACAGTTGAGCTAACGACAACATGGTCGTGCACCTCCTGTAAGCTTGAAAGACTTGTTAACATTTTCATTAATGTTCCTCTTCTTTTCTTTATTGCTCTTTCACTTTATTATTACGATATACTTTACATTACGATAATAACATACCACATAAAGTCACATACTATAAGTAATAATAATAATAGCAATATCAATAATAAGGAACAATCATAACTATGCATGAAACATCATCATAATTAAGCCCTAGTCAACCTCGATCGAAAACCCTAAAGCACACACTCCCAGAAAATTCTGTAAAAATTTCTAAGTGCTTAGGCGCTTGGGCAATATTTGGGCGCATGAGCCCTCTTTGGGTGTTTCATCACTATGTAGGCGCATCAGCCAACACTTAATCATTTTATCACTTAGGCGCATGAACTATTCAGGCGCATGGGCACTATTCGTGCGTATGAACACTTAGGCGCATGAGTTATTCGGACACATAGACACTTAGGCGCATGAGCCACTTGGGCGCATGGGCACTATTGGGGCGCATGGGTACTATTGAGGCGCATGGGCTTACACTTAGTCATACGGCTAACATTTCTAGGCGTATGGACCACTGTTCAGGAACATGGGCGGTACTTAAACATTTCTAAGGTAATTTTAGGCGCATGAGCTACTGTTAGGCGCATGGATTACACTTAAACATTCTAAGGCATATTCAGGCGCATGAGCCTTATCTAGGCGCATGGACCTTCTGTGTAATATGTTTCCAGTATGTTTTCATATCCAATCATCGAACCCATCTGTTCTAAGCTTAATGTGGCTATTCTAAACATGAACAACCTATAAGCATTGAAGAATCAACATCCAATCATGCACATTACATACGGGTAAACATACAAAAGCTTTGAAAATCGTTTTAATACATTTTCAACCCTAAAGATAGTTCAAAACAAGTATAACCGGGGTCTAGAACTCACCTGATGCAACTTGGTGTTTCTTCTTTTCTAACCCGCTTGCAATGAGTTCAAACACCTAAAAAAAACACCAAACACACACACACCCGAGCACATATACAAACACATAAGCACATATGCATATAACCGAGATAAAACGCGTTATAAACATTTAAAAACCTTGAATTCTTACCTTGAATTCACTTCTCTTCTTCTTCTTCAGCCGAGAGTTTTCCCCTGCTCTCTCTCTAAAATCGAAGAAATGTTGATGTGAAGTGAGGGTGGGCGGCCATGCCCACCTTTACACCAACATTTTCAAAGTTTTGTCCTTTTGGACACTTTTAGTCCCTCCACTTGGACTTTATTGCTTTTCCTTCTTTTTATTCTTCATTTCTTGTCTTTTTAAATAACCAGGTTTTACAACTGGACTTGGCCCTCGCCTAGGAGAAAGGAACCCTTGCTCACTAGGATCTCTCCTCGCCCTCGGGGACGTACCCCCCGCTGACTCGGCGAGGTGCTTGTCACATCCCTTACCTAGGGGTTTGTGTCCCTTGCCAACCTTATTTTATTTTATTTTTTTCATTATAATAAAATTTAGTTTACACGTGGGCGATATAATACCACGTGGGCAAGAAGACGTCTTGCCACATGGGCGAGGGATCATGACTTTTTTTCGTCGTGGGCGAGGGTCAAAGTCAAATGTATAATTTCGTAATTGTAGAAGTCAATGGTTATGTTGTTTAGTTGGTTTGGTCAAATGGTTAATTTCATAAATTTCATTATATTTAATAACACGCCTCTAAAGATTGTTTATAGAAATGCATTTAATGAATAGCGATTTCAAAAACACCTATTAATCATAAAAAATAAACCTAAAAGACATCCTTTGTCTATTAAAACCTTTTAAAAAGCTAAATTTGATTCCCTCACCGATTCTTACACATGTACCGTTCTTTATTTAGATTTTTGCCCAATTTAAGTCTAGTAGATCTCTGGGTGTAAACTACTACCTTTATGCCTACTTTAACTCCGTCGATGATGTAACCCCCAGATACTTTCTTTGAAGCCGAAGAAAGAAGAAAAAGAAATAAAGTCCAAAGTCGGGGGACCAAACTTGCCAAAACGCGAGAAAATTCGGAAGAGAAGGAGCACAAGAGGGGAGGGCAGCCCAAACCCTCCCCACATCTCCAAAATTTCAACAAAGAAAGAAAGAAGAGAGAAAAAGGGAGAAAAGTTGGTTCGAGTTGATTCTAGCGTGCAAAATCGTCCTGTAGCGGGTCTAAACCAAGCTCTACTTCTCGATGTTGATTGTGTGAGTTCTAGGACCCCTCTTTTACACGTTTTTGAATGATTTTGGGGCTAGAACACATATGAAAATCAGGGTTTGAAGTGTGTGTGCTTGACCCGTTTATGTATGTGTGGGTATGTGTATGATTCGTTTGGGTCTTGGGTTTGGGCTTGTGTGTGCTTGAATGGTGTTGTGATATGCATTCCTAAGGTTTAGGATGGTTGATTTGGGCTTAGAATGGGTTTGGATGAGCTTGGTGGTCAAAAATGGTAGATTGGGTTCGGGATGATCTGCATTCTGCATCAGCTAGGGCTAGGCGACCGAATGGAGGCCATACGGCCGATTGAGGTGCGATTGAGGTTCATTCGCATGACTGGGGGTTCATTCGCACGACTGAGGGTTCATTCGCATGACTGAGAGCCCAGTCACATAAATTCTCATCAGCATTAGTTCCACCCGCATTTGGTCCATTGGCATGGGACTCATCCGCATTGAGTCAATTCGCATTAGTTTCATTTGCACGAATGGGTGTTCATCCGCATAGGTGTTCATCTGCATTGGTCGAATCGCATGATGTTCAGTCGCCTGGAGGCCATGCGACTAAAGGGTGCCCATACGCCCAAGTAGGGCTGGCGTACCCGAGGGAAGTGTAGTTTATGTACTAACTTTCGGGGGAAAGTGCAGATGTAAGTTTTGACATGGGAGGTTTCTGTATGTTCATGTAAGATGACTTTTGAGGTCATAGATGCTATGATGGGCAAGATGATGTATGATGTTGCATGTTTAAGCATGATGCATGTTATGTATGTATGTATGATGCCCTGTATAATGATGTTGATGACTGTGTATGGTATGTTCCTTATTATGATGTATGTTTATCTTTCCTGTGGCTTTACGTGTTATGTTAATGAATGAGATGAAAGTATTACATAAAGTAAAGTGAAAGATAAAGAAAAGAGGAACATGAAGGAAGAACACATGCATAAAAAACTAATGAAAGTAAAGAAAGTATTGCAAGCCTTGTATGTCGGGACACGTCATTAAAAGGTGTTAGCCCAACGGTGTGCGGGTTCGCTACCCCGGGAGGATGCACATTAGGGTCTTTCTTTGTGATTGACCATTTGTATGGAACCATTGTTGCTTGCCTTAGGTACTGTGGCCACAGGTGCTGGGCATCATGAATGATGGTCTATGATAGGCTTAGGTCCAGTACCATGAGCATGAAGGGCATAGCACATGACAATGGTATGATGTTCATGTAAGATGACTTTTGAGGTCATAGACGCTACGATGGGCATGATGATGTATGATGTTGCATGTTTATGCATGATGCATGTTATGTATGTACGTATGATGCCCTGTATGATGATGTTGATGACTGTGTATGGTATGTTCCTTATTATGATGTATGTTTATATTTCCTGTGGCTTTACGTGTTATGTTAATGAATGAAATGAAAGTGTTACGTAACACAAAATGAAAGATAAAGAAAAGAGAAACATGAAGGAAGAATGCATGCATTAATAAATGATGAAAGTAAAGAAAGTCTTCCAAGCTTGTATGTCGGGACACGCCATTAAAAGGTGTTAGCCCAACGGTGTGCGGGTTCGCTACCCCGAGAGGATGCACATTGGTGTCTTTCTTTGTGATTGAACATTTGTATGGAACCATTGTTGCTGCCTTAGTTACTGTGGCCAGAGTGCTGGGCACCGTGAATGAAGGTCTATGATAAGCTTAGGTCCAATACCATGAGCATGAAGGGCATAGCACATGAAAATGGTATACCTGAACTTTATCTTAGGTACTATGGCCAGATGTGCTACGCATCATGAATGAAGGTCTATGATAGGCTTTGGCCCAGTACCATGAGCATGAAGGGTAAAGTTCATGGTTTTGATGAAAGGAAAAGATGTAATGACGAAAGACGAATAAAGAAGATAATAATGATATTATCTATGTGTACATATGATGTACGATCACATGAAAGTAAAGCACGGTATTTAACGAAAGATAAAGTATGTTTTATTATAAAACTATAACTCACTCAGCAACACTGACTTTTATGTGTTTCTAGTTGGCAGGTAATGTTGCTGAGGATGGCACGAGGTGGCTACTCAGCTCTTTTGGGATGGCATCCATTTATATAGTGCTTTTGTGATGCAATGCAACAATGTATTTTTTACTGGTTAACCATGTATTATTTGGCAAAAGCTTTTATAATGAAATGAAATGTCATTTTTTGAATGTTTTCGCTGCAATGTTTACGTTAGATAAATGAAAATGTGCATTTTATGTGCGATGATCGACGAGCTGTAAGCGTCCCTGGAACGGGGCCTTACAAGTTGGTATCAGAGCCAAATTTTAAGTGAAATAGGTAATTTTCAAAATAAACCTTAACTTAAACTGAGAATGGGACGGAAAGGAAAGGGATGCCAATCTGAGTAGTTGCGTGCCATCAGGTATTTTCGTATTGTTAACCGGTATTTTGTACGCATGGTATGTGGTTATGTGTTGTTTGTAGATTTAAATACTAATGTAGTCAGGATATGCAATTCTCGGGGTATGAAGAGTAAAGTAAGTAGCTAATCACAACTAGCCACTGTAATTAGGGATTTACTATACTTGACATAAACTGAGCTGTTCCCTTGAATGACCGTGTTGGTGTTTGAATCTTTTAGTGTGTGTGTGAATGGTCGATGGTAGATCTTCGAAAGCCTCTCGTGGAGGTGGTCGTGATGGGCTTGGTGCTGAGCTGCGGCCCAAGATAGGAAGACCCAGAATGGAAAAGGTGGTTCACGAAGAACCAGAGACCCCTCATCCGGAGGGTGGCGACGAGAGCGCCAATCTAAGAGCCTCAGTAAAGGAGGCTGTTGTTGAAGAAGTCCATTAGGTCATCCAGAAAATCTTACCGTTTGTGATGACTGAAGTCATCAAGGCTTACGGGAAGGGGAAAGACAAGAGAGGAACAGGTCTGCGAGAGGACGAGAGCAACCAGAGCCTAAAACGGTTCTATCTAATGATGAAGAAGAAGAGGAAGAGCCTGCGCCAGAGGCAGCACGAGGCTGTAATTATGGGGCGTTTCAACGGTGCAAGCCCCTACTTTTGATGGTAATGGCACTGCTACTGCTACTCACTAGTGGGTGAGAGAAATGGAAGTCGTCTTAAATATCAGCGAGTGTCGGGAGGACCAGAAAGTAAAGTTTGCTGCCTATTCTTTTGTGGACTCGGCTCTGTGCTAGTGGGATAATATAGTCCAAGCCGAGGGTAGGAGGGCCATTGGGAGAATGAGATGGTCTGAACTGTAGAAGTTGGTAATCGAGGAGTTCTGTCCTTGTAGAGAAATGGATAAAGTTGAGAGGGAGTTCCTACAAATGGAGGCGGGAACCATGACACACCAACAATACACCACCAAATTCAATGAGATAGCACGTCTGGTGCCGGATCAGGTGACGCCTCTGTCACGGAAGATTAAGAGGTACATTCAGGGTTTGCCAGCGGGCATTCGCATGCATATGATCGTTGCCCGACCGAGCACGTTTAAGTCGGCGGTGGATTGGCAGGGAGGTTATATGATGTGAGGGTTGTAGTGGTGGTGGCTGAAGGTAGCAGGAAGGGTGGAGGTGATTGAAACTGGAATGGGAAGAGGTTAGTTGGGGGGTGATGCCTCGACGGGTAACAAGAAGGCAAGGGTGGACAACTGCCGTGTGGTCACGTCGGGTGCGGGTATGAAGAAGTGTGGTAGGTGTGGGAGAGAGCATAGTGGGGAATGTAGGTTTGGGTCGAACTTGTGCTTTAAATGTGAGAAGGCGGGGCACATGGCAAGGGACTGTCATACGGTCCGATGCTTTAACTTTGGTGAAGAGGGTCACATAAGTAAGGATTGCAAGAAACAAAGGGCAGAGGGCTATGGGCGAAGAAGACTGGGAGTGAAGGACTGAGGGCGAGGGCCAGGGCATTCACCATGACACAGGAGTAAGCTAGGACGAACCCTAATGTTGTGTCCGGTACGTTCTAGTGAACCAAACTTTAGCTTCTGTGTTATTTGATTCAGGTGCCGGTAAAAGTTTTATTTCTGCTACTTTCTATGCTAAGCTGCCTGTTAGTAGTAGATGTGTTAATGAGCCTTTGATGTAGAAACTGCCATAGGTAAGTCTACCAGGATTTCTGAGATGATAGAGAACTATGATGTGGAGCTAGAAGGTCATAAGTTTCCTGTTAGACCGTTCGTGATGACCTTAGGTGGTTTCGATTTGGTTCTTGGGATGGATTGGTTGGCGGACTCCGAGGCGAACATTGTGTGTCGCAAGAAGATGATTCGTTTGACAGCGCCTGACGGGAGTTTAGTAACTGTTTATGGAGATCGGGTCACGACGATCCCAAAAGTAATCTCACTGGCGGTGGCGGGAAAGTGTATGAGGCGTGGATATAGTGCCTGTTTGGCCTATGTAAAGGATGTGGATACGCCAACACCATAACTGTTTGATGTACCAGTTGTGTGTGACTTTCCAGATGTGTTCCCAGAAGACTTACCAGGAGTGCCACCTGACAGTTAGATTGAGTTTCAGATTGATCTGATACCGGGTGCCCAACCTGTTTCCAAGGCACCGTATCGGTTGGCTCCGACGGAGATGAAAGAATTGATGGAGCAGTTGCAAGAGCTACTTGATAAGGGGTTTATTAGACCGAGTATCTCTCCTTGGGGTGCTCCAGTCCTGTTTGTGAAGAAGAAAGATGGTAGTATGAGGATGTGCATTGACTACCGCAAGCTAAACATGTTGACAGTGAAGAACCGATACCCCTTACTGAGATTAGATGATTTGTTCGATCAACCTTCAAGGTGCCAGTTGGTTTTCAAGGATAGACCTTCGATCGGGCTACCATCAGTTGAGGGTGAAGGAGCAGGACATCCTAAAACAGCTTTTCGCATGGGTTATGGTCACTACGAGTTCTTGTCATGTCTTTTGGTTTGACCAATGCGCTAGCTACTTTTATGGATCTGATGAATCGGGTGTGTCAGCCGATGTTGGATAAATCAGTGATTGTGTTATTGATGATATCTTGATTTATTCGAAGAGCGAGATTGAGCACGCCTGTCACATTCGGGAGGTTTTGAAGACGTTAAGAAAGGTGAAGTTGTACGCCAAGTTCTCCAAGTGTGCATTTTGGTTGCGTGAGGTTCAATTCTTGGGTCATGTGGTGAATCCTGACAGGATTATGGTGGACCGACAAAGGTAGAGGCAGTGATGCAATGGAAGTCTCCAAAGACACCATCCGAGATTCGCAGTTTCTTGGGTTTGGCGGGCTACTACAGAAGATTCATCCAAGACTTTTCCAAGATCGCTTTTCCACTAACCAAGTTAACCCGAAAAGATGTGAAGTTTGTATGGGGTCAAGCTCAAGGGAAGGCGTTCAAGGAACTAAAGGCGAGGTTGACTCAAGCTCCTATTCTGTCATTACCCGATAGAAGTGAAGATCTGGTGGTCTATTCTGATGCTTCCTAGTTGGGGTTCGGGTGTGTGTTAATGCAAAGAGGGAAGGTTATAGATTATGCATCCTAACAGTTGAAGGTTCCTGAGGTCAATTATCCTACTCATCACTTGAAGCTAGCAGCCGTGGTCTTTGCACTAAAAATTTGGAGGCACTATCTTTACGGGATGAAGGGCACCATTTACACTGACCACAAGAGCTTGAAGTACTTCTTTGAGCAGAAGGATCTGAACATGATGAAAAGATGGTGGTTGAAACTTATAAAGGATTATGATTGTGAGATCCACTACCATCCGGGCAAAGCCAATATGGTGGTTGATGTCCTTAGCCGAAAAGAGAGGCCCGAGCTGATTTGGGTGAAGGCATATCAACTAATCATGACGTATGACGTGATGAAGCATGTTAAAGAGTTTCAAGATGAGGCATTGAAAGAAGATCATCTTAACTCTGAAAGAATGAGAGGTCTGGTCGCAAAATTGGGTGAGAACACACTTGGTGTTAAAACCCGATTTGGACGGGTGTGGGTTCCTCGTTTTGGGGATCTACGCATGTGGATCATGGATGAGGCTCACAAGACTCGATATTCCATTCATCCAGGTGCCACAAAATTGTACCAAGATATGACGAAAGACTATTGGTGGCTGGGTATGACACGTGATGTCGTGGAGTATGTGAGTAAATGACTTACTTGTCTACAGGTGAAGGCTGATCATCAAAATCCGTATGGGAAGATCCAACCTTTGGATATACCGGAATGGAAGTGGGAGCACATCACCATGGATTTCATTACGAAGCTGTCGCGTACTCCGAAAGGGTATGATGCTATATGGGTGATTGTTGACCGTTTGACGAAGAGTGCTCACTTCCTACCGATCCACGAGACATATTCATCTGAGAGGTTAGCGGATCTTTTCCTCAAGGAGATTGTAACTTGTCATGGTGTACCGGTGTCTATTGTGTCCGATCGCGACATCCGGTTTACATCTAAATTTTGGAAGAAATTCCACGATGTCATGGGGACGAGGTTACATATTTGCACGGCTTATCATCCCCAGATTGATGGTCAGTCAGAGAGGACCATTCAGACATTGGAGGACATGCTTTGGGCATGTGTTATCGATTTTGGGGGAAGTTGGGATGACCACTTACCGTTAGTTGAGTTCTCATATAACAATAGTTATCATGCCAGTATTGGTATGCCTCCATATGAGATGCTATACGGTAGGAGATGTAGAACACCCAACTGTTGGGGTGATATTGGTCAAAAAGAACTAGGGAGCGTCGGGGTAATCAAGGCTACGACTGAGAAGCTCGAAAAGATCAAGGCCTTCATGAAGCCAACCAAAGATAGACAGAAGTCGTATGCTGATAAAAGACATAGATCGATCGATCCAGGTGGGTGACCGGGTTATGTTGAAGGTCTCATTGGGAAGGGTGTCATTCGTTTCCAAAAGCGGGGCAAGTTGAGCCCAAGGTACATAGGCCCTTTCTGAATCATTGCTCGAGTAGGAGAGGTGGCCTATAGACTGGAGTCACCAGATGAGTTAAGTGGAATTCATCTGACATTCCATATATCTCATCTGAGAAAATGCTTGGCAGATGAAGATATGATGTTCCAGTGGAAGATATCAAAGTAGACAAACGGCTCAATATGTGGAGCAACCAGTGGCAATCATCGACCGAAAAAAGAAGAGGCTGAGAAAAAACAAGTAGTTCCTCTTGTGCGTGTACAGTCGAAGCACAGGAAAGGATCCGAGTCAATGTGGGAGACTGAGGAAGAAATGAGACAACATTACCCACGTTGTTAGAGGAATAACAGGTTTCTAGGATGAAACCAATATAAAGGGGTGGACTTGTAACACCCGATACTTTCTTTGAAGCCGACGAAAGAAGGAAAATAAATAAAGTCCAAAGTCAGGGGGACCAAACTTGCCAAAACACGAGAAAATTCAGAAGAGAAGGAGCACAAGAGAGCCCACACCATCCCCACATCTCCAAAATTTCAGCAAAGAAAGAAACAAGAGAGAAAAATGGAGAAAAATTGGTTCGAGTTGATTCTAGCATGCAAAATCATCGTGTAGCGGTCTAAACAAAGCTCTACTTCTCGGTGTTGATTGTGTGAGTTCTAGGACCCCTCTTTTACATGTTTTTGAATGATTTTGGGGCTAGAACACATCTAAAAACGGGTTTTGAAGTATGTGTGTGTTTGACCCATTTATGTATGTGTGGGTATGTGTATGATTCGTTTGGGTATTGTGTTTGGGCTTGTGTGTGCTTGAATGGTGTTGTGGTATGCATTCCTAAGGTTTAGGATGGTTGATTTGGGCTTAGAATGGTTTTGGATGAGCTTGGAGGTCGAAAATGGCAGATTGGGTTCGAGATGAACTGCATTCTGCATGAGCTATGGCTAGGCGACCGACTGGAGGCCATACGGCCGATTGAGGTGCGATTGAGGTTCATTCGCACGACTGAGGGTTCATTCGGACGCCTGATAGCCCATCTATAACTGCTCATCCGCATTAGTTCCATCCGCATTAGGTCCATTCGCATGAGACTCATCCGCATTGAGTCCATTCGCATTAGTTTTATTCGCACGACTGGGTGTTCATCCACATAGGTGTTTATCCATATTGGTCCAATCACATGATGTTCAGTCACCTGAGGCCGTGCGACTAAAGGGTGCCCATACGCCCAAGTAGGGCTGGCGTACCCTAGGGAAGTGTAGTTTAATTACTGACTTTCGAGGGAGTGCAGATGTAAGTTTTGACGTGGGAGGTTTCCGTAAGTTCATGTAAGATGACTTTTGAGGTCATAGACGCTACGATGGGCATGCTGATATATGATGTTGCATGTTTATGCATGATGCATGTTATGTATGTATGTAATGCCCTGTATGATGATGTTGATGACTGTGTATGGTATGTTTCTTATTATGATGTATGTTTATCTTTCCTGTGGCTTTACGTGTTATGTTAATGAATGAAATAAAAGTATTACGTAACACAAAAAGAAAGATAAAGAAAAGAGGAACATGAAGGAAGAATGGATGCATTAATAAATGATGAAAGTAAAGAAAGTCTTCCAAGCCTTGTATGACGTCATTAAAAGGTGTTAGCCGAACGGTGTGTGGGTTCGCTACCCCGGGAGGATGCACATTGGGGTCTTTCTTTGTGATTGAACATTTGTATGGAACCATTGTTGCTTGCCTTAGTTACTGTGGCCAGAGGTGTTGGGCACCGTGAATGAAGGTCTATGATAAGCTTAGGTCCAGTACCATGAGCATGAAGGGCATAGCACATGAAAATGGTATACCTGAACTTTATCTTAGGTACTGTGGCCAAAGGTGCTACGCACCATGAATGAAGGTCTATGATAGGCGTAGGCCCAGTACCATGAGCATGAAGGGTAAAGTTCATGGTTTTGACGAAAGGAAAAGATGTAATGACGAAAGAACGAATAATGAAGATAATAACGATATTATCTATGTGTACATATGATGTACGATTGCATGAAACTAAAGCACGGTTTTTAAGGAAAGATAAAATATGTTTTATTATAAAACTATAACTCACTCAGCAACACCGACTTTTATGTGTTTCCAGTTGGCAAGTAATGTTGCTAAGGATGGCACGAGGTGGCTACTCAGCTCTTTTGGGATGGCATCCATTTATATAATGCTTTTGTGATGTAATGCAACAATGTATTTGTAACTGGTTAACGGTTTATTATTTGGCAAAAGCTTTTATAATGAAATGAAATGTCATTTTTGAATGTTTCTGCTACAATGTTTACATTAGATAAATGAAAATGTACGTTTTATGTGCGACGATCGACCAGCTGTAAGTGTCTCGGAAATGGGGCCTTACAGGTGATAAGTTTTTTATATATTTTCACTTATAATTCTATGATATAAAACTACAACCTAGAATGAACGTTACTACCAAGCTGAAACATTAAATCAAATATTTTGATAACATACTCGGCTGCATGAGTCTATCAATATAGGTATCCATATTTTGCCATGAAAAATATTAGTGATTGAAATTTACCCGGTGATATTTCAATACACTACAAGAAAATAAACCTACAGCAAACCCAGTAAAATGTTGCATTAAGTCTTAAAAATGTTATATTAGGCCTAATGCAACCTGTATCGGGGTGGGGGTGGGGTGTTTGCATTAAACCTAATACAAATTTTTACGGCTTAGTGCAAATATTTATCAAAGTGTTGCATTTACTATTGTTGTGCAACTTTTTTATGCAACCTTTTTTCATTGTAATGCCACTTTTTGTAAATTTGAAATGCAACTTCTTTAATATTCATATGCAACCTTTAGTATTGTTTAGTTACAAAATATAACATTTTCTACACTGAAATGCAAATTTTCCTATACTTAAATGTAACTATTATTATAGTTTACTTACAAGAATGCACTTTTTTTTAGATTATCGCAACCATTATTATATTTCTAATAGAATAATGTAACTTTTTTCACAACAAACGTAACATTTTTACAGTCAATTGCAACTTTGTAGTTTAATTTTTATTAATTTATTATGAATTCAATCGCAATTACTATAAAATAATAACAAGGTAGACATCTTTGGTCCTCAAATGGGATACTTTAACATACTTGTCCAAACTCAAATAAAATAATAAAAAATGTCAATTACAATAATAAAAAGAGTAATGAAAACATTCTACAAATTTTAGTATCTAACTAATTGTTGTTTCATAATCTTATGCATCATACCTTCCAAGTTTTCTCGTGGTTGTGAATATTTTTTGCATAGCTTAGAGCTCGGTTTTTTTCTTTCATGATCCAATTTCTTTATGCATTTCTACCAATAGGTTTTTCTCAACTTCAACATTCCTTGAGTGATTCCAACAGCCCCTCGGGAATCTTGTATGATGAGCAAGCACCGTAATCTCGTATGATGAGCAAGCACCGTCTAACTATTTTATCAAAGTATTTGTCACGCATCTACCATAAAGATGATGATATCCATAGTTCTCTTTGTTCAATACAAAATGATCCACCATAGTTGTCATCCTTTATAGATTTATAGTTCTTCATTTGTTCCTAAAATAATATTATTCAAAAAAATATTATGAAAATATAATCAACCCAACCGACTGCTTACAAATGTGTTAACATATCATCAACACAAATTAGTTAATAAACCATAAAAACTGATTCGGTAACATGAACAAAACAGGTTCGAGTCCAAAAATGTAATGAGTTTTAGCAAATACATGTTTCCATATACTCTCAAATGAAAAGTAAACATATTCTAATTACCAACATCCGTGACAACTAACAAGATACTTGATGATTACTAAAAGGGAGAAATATAATGAACATACAAATTTACGTGTTGTGTCATTATTGTATCAACATCTGCATGGCCTTACATCTTTTATGTGTATGTTCAAGCTATTGGGTTAAAGTAGTAAGTTTTTTTATTTCAGTCATCATTTTTCTATTCATAGAAAAATGGTGTACTATACTATGAATGACATTGCTATGCCAAATTCATTTTCATTAGAAAGCAAGTGTAAATAAAATATAATAAATAAATACCTAGTAATCTAATTACCTTATTAGATACTCCAACACTTGTAGCAGCTTCTTCGTATTATCCCACACTTTCATCACCTATATCAGGATGATATTCTTGCATCTTGCACATTAGTGTGTGCTGGCTTTGTTACTTTTTCCTTCACCTTTTTACATTCCACCAAACTTGTCATAGAGTTTGCAATATTTTTCAATCCCAAGTTTCGTATTCAGTTGGTTTTTCTTAACCTTTGATATTTTACTTTTCTCATACTCACTCATTTGTCTTTGCACACTTTGATTTTGCTTGCTTTTATTTGCCATTAGAACTCTTCAAAATCAAATTTAGTAGCAATTACTTAATCATATTAAATTAATAATAAAATGCGGTAGAAGTATAGATGTACTAAGTTGAGTCTTATTTCCGCTCACCCATAGTCATACTTATAACATTCACAAACCTAAATGTATGTTAATCTAATCTTTTAAAAGTGGATGTTAACTAATTATAGGGTATTGTTAAGGTATTATGTCATTTCAAAGAAAACATGGGTTTAAGGGGAGGGGTGTTGTTTTGAATTTCTTTTGTGGTGTGCGCTATTATTTCTATATGTATATCAGCAAGCACATATAAAAGAATCTAGCAGACTTGAACTAAACATGTTAAAAAGGTGAAAGAGTTTGGAATTATATGTAATGTGATCTGAATTTACTAGATTCTTTTATATGATTTTACTTTTTTGAATGTTCTTGTTCATTTATTAAAGTTTAACCATCTTTTTTATAGAATTTTCAAATGACTAAAAAACATTGCTTGCATAGACAAGCTATTGACAACTTATAGATAGGGATGAATTCTGGGCCTGTTTCATCAACTATGGCTTCTTTATCCCCTTTACTATAGATTGAATTCAGCTACTCTATAGTCCACAATAATCTACTTCTTAGGTGCTTAATGTTGTTTTTGTTTAATTGTTTATCTAAGTAACTATATTATTACTTCAATGGAGAATTTAAGCCTAGTACATATATATATTTTGACAATGAATCTAAAAAACCATGTATATAATCACTTTGTAGAAAAGTTGCCTAATTTTAAGATTAGATCATAAGAATTACTCAATATAGGAACAATTGTAATGTCATTTGCCTGGTAAAATTGAACAATTTTTCACTTTCACAAACCACATTATCTCATAGTATCTCTTGACATCCAAGAGATCATAAGCAGGGAGGTCAAGTATATTCTGCAGGAAGAATACATGTGGACCTCATTGAACTCTTGTGACATACCATATGTCTGCATTTGGAGAGTATATCCAAGACAAAATGGATTTCTCAGCAATAAGAGACTCTACTTTTAATGGAGTTGCTTGAGCAGCCTCTTTTGGGTCACCCTCAGGATGTTCTGGCTTACCCTGAGGTACAGAGGTGGATGCCTTAAACTTCTTCTTCTCGTTTAAGTGTCCTTTTATGTCAATCCTCTTCCTATTTCTATACTTCAACTAAGAATGTTCATATTGATCACCTTGTCTTCCCTTTTTATCCTTCTCAGTTTGGTTCTCCCCTTTCACAAGTTTAGAAGAAGGTTTGAGACCCTGCTAGGGTCTGAAGATGAAGCTGGATGTGGATTAGCACTAAGTCCAGGTTGTGTTGTCTCTTAGGGTTCAATCATGACCTTAGCTTCAGGTACAACTTGATTTGGTGGAGAATCCAAGTCTTGAAGCTCACCCCTTTTGATCTTCTTTAGCTTGATCACCCTAATGTGCTCATCTATATGGATAGAGACATGGAATCAAGCCTCCTTCCAGAGAACCCATGCAACTTTAAGAAGCTTACCATATTTTGTTTGTCCTCTAGTTGGCTTTGATATGGAGCTTTCTTCTCATCTTTTTCTTAGCGGCTTTTCTATCTTTAATAGCTTCTTTTTACAGCTACATAAGATAATCAAATTCTATGTACTCATAATATGGAGGGAGTGAAGTTTTTTCTTGATAAAGACCTCTGGCACTCAAGTAGGTAATCATCCTTTGTATATTTTATTCCCTACCTACTTGAGTTTCTTCTTCAATAACCATAGATTCTACTTCAGCCTTACTTGAAATAGGGAGAGGACATGAGCTTTATATAGTTTTCTTCTTTTTCTTTCTTCTTTGGACTTAAGGAGCAAAGAAACAATCTCAACCTCCTTCCTCTCTCTTGACACCTTAATTTCAGCCAGTTCATTCAATTCTTCCAAGGGAAGAAAGATTAGCCCATTTAGATTGTAGTTCCTAGTTGCCAGGTACTTCAATCTTGCTACCCTTAACTCATCTTCCTAAGTGTTTGTCAGCAGCCTGTATAAAACCAGGAGCTTCTTTCAGCCTTTCTTCCCTTGCTTTCCTATTTCTCTCCCTATTATCTTACTCAATATCCTCAAAAGTTAATACTTTCTTTCCTTTGTCAAGTATTAGCATGTATGATTCAGGGAGGAGAGAGCTTTGGCCTTCTTGAGATTGTTCAGCATTTGAGTTTTGGCCAAGGAGAGGCTGTGAGACACCATTACCAAGTGGTGTCTCTCCAAGGGTAATTGGTGCTGAAGGAGTTGTAGTCTCAAGGTTCGTAGGTTCCAAAGCTAGGCCTTGAACTAAGGTTTCCCCTTCAAAGCTAATCTTACGGCTTGCCTCAATATCCAGTTGATCAACTTTATTTCCTGCTAGCCTTTATCTATATGAGCTGGTTCTTCTCTTGAACTCCTCAGAAACTGAATCCTCTTAGCTAACCTATTAGCATGTTTGTTTTTACTTGGATTAACAAGTGGCATGTCAACCACAAGGAAGCTTTCAAAGAATCATAGGGTATGGAAGTTGAAAACTTCTTGTTAACCCTGATATCTAAAAAACATTAGAAGACTTCTATTAGTGTCATACCTCCATTCTACTATTGGATTTTCAGCATGGTCGGATGGAGGTGAAATAGCCCTTATTATAATGTGTAAAGAATATTTGAAGAAGCTGAAGCAATCAAAGTCTTTCTGCATGCATGCTGCACAAGTACTGAAGAAGAATGCTTCAAACGTTTCACACAAGCAACAAAAATACTCTAAGTGCGAAATCTTCCAAAGCAAAGACCAATATCTTCCGAAGCCAAAGATGAAGTCTTCCGAAGCTTCAGAGACAAAGTCTTCTGAAGCTCAACTCTTGAAGACAGATTTCTTCCGAAGACTTTTAACAACATGCTTTATCTGATGTACTTTTCCATAAAGCTGGACCCCTTTCCGCTGCAACTTTGTAAAGTTACCAACTTGTATGAGTTGGTGAAAAAGTCCATGCTTTTGGTAACTATACATTGAGGTCTTGAGTTTGTAACTTTCTACTTCATGTATTTTATCCTTTTTATAATAGATAAGGATGTGAGCTATGGCATGTCATAGTCACAAAGTCAAAAAGGAAATCTGCCTTTTTGTCTCTACAATTGATTTTGTTTTGTGTCTAGTCAATTGTATCCAACTGGCTTTCATAGTATGGCCGGTTGTAGGATGTAGTATAAGTATCTCATGTTGCAACTTATTTTTATGCTTTGTAACACTTGTAATAGAACATTGAGAAGGCAATATATTGCAATCTTGAAAACCATCTCCTTGTGTATCTTGCTTTTGTGTTTTGTCTCTTAATTACTTGTGTTCTTAGTATCTTTACTTGTGATTAATCCAGTTCACTATTTGATTAAGTATAGTTACTCTCCTCTTTGTATTGTTGTGTTGTATTTGACCACCCTTCAACGGTCCTGCATTTTGTATCAGAGCTTTTAGGCTCTTGATATAAGATCTCACCATCTTCAGATCCCTCACTCACACAAAAACTAAACTTTTCAAATGGCAGCTATTTCCAAAATTGATATGAAACTGGAACCATGATCAAGTCCCCACTGATCACTCTTGATGACTTTGACACCTGGTGCGTGAGAATGGAAGTCTTCATCAGGTCTCTGGACTCAAGAATGTAGGAGTCTTTTGAGAATGGACCTTACATACCAAGCACCCCTTCTGCTACTGGTGGTGGTATGATCCCCAAGGCTGTGGCATACTACTCTGATGAAGGCAGGAAGAGAGTAGATATTGATAGAAAAGCCATGACGGCCCTTCAGACTGCTCTTCCAAACTATGTATACAGAGGTTTCAAGAAATTCAAAACATCTAAGCAATTGTGGGATGCATTGAAATTGATGAATGAGGGTTCCTCGGAAGTTAAGGAGAACAAGAAGGATCTCCTGAAGTAGCAGTTGAAAACTTCACCTTCAAAGCAGGTGAAACCATGACTCAGCAATACTTTAGGTATGTTGAGATTGTGGATACCCTTATGGATGGAGAAGTTCCTTTTGAGAACAGAGACATTGTAAGGAAGTTCATATCCTCACTTCCTAGGCAATGGACACACTATTGTGTGGTGATCAAGAGGACTGAGGATCTCAAAATTGTCACTCTAACAGAGTTATATGGGATTCTTAGTGGCTACCAGATGGAGATGAACATGCAAGGTTCATCTGGCAACTCTAACAATCTAATGGGTTCAGCCCTTCATGTGGTTGAAAGGGATATCATAGAACCCCAAAATCATCTCATATGCTACCCTAACAACTCATCAAATGGTCCTTTCATCACCTTCCCAGAGACACCAAGGGAGAACTACACTCAAGGAAGCCCATTCCAAAAGACAAGTTCTTCTCGAGCATTTGTGCCTTTTGATGAAAGTTGTGGCAGCTTTCTTTTCACCCTTGAAGACCTGGACTGTATCCATCCAGATGATCTAAAGTACATGGAGATAGTCCAGCAAATGGCTCTTCTCACTCACAGAGCCAAGACGTTCTACAAGCGAACTGGAAGGAAGTTTCCCAGCAGTGCAACCAGTGGAAAGTTTGGCCTGGACAAAGGCAAAGTCAAGTGTTACAACTGTAACTTGATGGGCCACTTTGCCAAGGAGTGTAAGGAAACTAGAACAAATGGTGGCCAAACACAATCCAGACCCAACTACACTAACAAGGCTCCCCAGAATGAGAAGCCAAAGCAGCAGGCTGCTGTTGCTGTTGAAGATGGAGGCTTTGACTAGAGCTTTTAGGTGGAAGATGCTTCTCCAAACTAAGCACTGATGGCAGATCATGATGAAGCCAAGGTATTGAACATCTCTGTACCCCTGAATGCATTGCTAAGTTAATAGATACAGGTCCTACTACTTGGAAATGAGATCTGATCTTGAGTCCTTAAACATTTAAAAAGCTGATTTTAGAAAGTCTGAAAATGATTATAATTGAAGTTAAAGGATTTAGATAAAACTATTTTAGTTCTAAAACATGAGCATACATATTTTAGGACTCAAATCAAGGATCTCATAACCAAGCTGACTGAGTGCCAGGCTGAGCTTGTGATCAACAAAGCCAGGGCAGACAAGTGTGTTCTTGAAGAAGAGACCTTCAAGAACATGATATCCTCATCCCTGCACAACAAAGTGTGCTATCAAAACAAGCAGGGACTTAGATCAAATGAGATAGCTCCTTCACACACAATTTTATCTGTAAGATCACCTATGTGTGGAACTTGTGAAGATGAGCTTCCTCTCATAGATCCTCTGAGTGAAGGGGATGAAGAAGTGATAGTGAAGAATTCCTCTGAGAAGAGTGAAGAGGAGGATTCTAAGAAGCGCCACTATCCTTCTAAGGAGAAGAAGAAGACTGTGATGACCAAGTCAATGAGGAAGAACTTGATCAGAAAGGGCAAACGAAAAGCAGGAAGGCTCAAGAGATCAAGGCTACTTTTAACTCCAAGCAGAAACAAGTTTTCATCTTTGCAGGGTTTGAAGTGGTAAAGACTAAAAACTTCAACCTCAACTCTTTTGCTAAGAGTTCTGGTTCATGTTCAAATCATCTCAGTACAAAGGAGAAGACTGATTTGCTGTGTACCACTGCTACCCAGCCTGGACCATCAAACTCCAAGAACAGTCCTCAGCCCAAAAGGACTGTCTCAGCATCTGCAAAGATGAGAGTGGAGAAGGGATGTGGCCAAAGTCATTCTGGTTCCCAGAAGGTTCTTGGGAAAAAGAAAATGGAGTGTGTTATGTGTAAAAGTACTGCTCATCTTGCTAAGGATTGTCCATACAATCCTAAGGGTACTCTTCACATGATCAAACCAAAGACTTCCAAGATTTCTAAGAAGATTCAAGATTCAGAAGGAAAATCTATTTTCTTTGGAAGCTCCAAAACCAAGAAGAAGGCAAGTGGAAAATTGCCTTCGAAAGAAAAGTTGGTCTCGAAAGGAAGGAATACTTCCGAAGCACTGCAATCTACTGCAGTGTTTGTAGAATCTTCTGAAGGTCTAGTCATCAAAACTTCCAAAGTATCAAAAGCTTTCGAAGTGTTGAAGCTCAAGTCCAAGACTCCAAAGGTGGTGTGGAAGTCTAAGAAAGACCAAGTGATTGAGAATTTTCCATCGACAACAGCTCAAGATCCTCAAAGCACAACCATAGGACCTATTACTGTTGCATTACCTTCTGTTTCACTTTGTGAGCCCAAGACAAGAAAGGCTTGGGTTTCCAGATGTAACTAATCATTTTATTTGTGCAGGGACAACTCAAGACAAACAAAAATGTCTGGATCATTGACAGTGGTTGTTCCAGGCACATGACAGGCAATATGTCACTACTCCAGAACTTTGAAAGGATTGATGGAGGGCCAGTTGCTTTTCGAGGAGATGAAGGTGGTTACATTTCTGGAAGAGGCAAGGTCACAAATAGTAAGCTCAACATTGAAAAGGTAAACTTTGTCAAGGAGCTTGGGTACAATCTTCTAAGTGTATCCCAATTTTGTGATCAGAGTCATAACATGCTTTTTACTAAGCATGAGTGCATTGTTCTCAAGCTTGGGGTGGTCATTCCTCATGAGCATATCCTGCTTAGAGCCCCCAGGAAAGGGAACATGTACAAGATGGATCTACAAGAAACATCTCCCTCTAGAGAAGTTTCATGCTTTCTGTCTAAAGCCAATAGTGATGAGTCTTTCCATTAGCATAAAAGAATGTGCCATGCAAACTTTAAGAACATGAATAAACTGATTAAGAATGATTTGGTAACCGGAATGCCAAAGAAAGAGTTTACAAGTGATGACCATTGTGTTGCATGCCTGAAATGGAAGCAACAAAAGGTATCTCACAAGCCTAAGGAAAGAAACTCCATCACTACTCCCTTATACTTGTTATATATGGATCTCTTTGGCTCCACCAGTGTAATGAGTCTAGGATGGACCTCTTACTATTTGGTGATCACAGATGACTTTACAAGATTCACTTGGGTCTTCTTCCTTAGAACTAAGGATGAGACTCCTGAGATTCTAAAGAATTTCATCTTGAAGATTGAGAATCAATCTGATCACAAGGTCAAAATCATAAGATGTGATCAGGGAACTAAGTTCAAGAACCAAATCCTTAACACATTTTATGATGAAAAGGGTATTACAAGACAATACAGTGCTCCCAGGACTCCTTAGCAGAATGGTGTTGCTGAAAGGAGAAACGAGACACTGATTAAAGCTGCAAGAACCATGTTGTCTGACTCTAAGCTGCCCATCACCTTCTGGACAGAGGCAGTCAACACTGCCTACTATGTGTAGAACAAAGTTTTAGTGGTTAAGACTCATGGCAAGACTCCTTATGACTTTGGCACAAGAGGAAACCTTTCATTGGTTTTCTCAGGTCATTTGGATGTCCTTGCACCATCTTGAACAAGGATCAAATTGCCAAATTTGCTGAGAAATCAGATGATGGACACTTCATTGGATACTCTTCCCAAGCTAAGGCTTACAAAGTATACAATCTCAGAACTAGAATGATTGAGGAGTCAGCCAATGTGACTTTCAATGAACACACACCCTGTGTGGCTGGTTCTGGTCCTGATTGGCTATTTGAACTTGATTTAGTTACCAATTGTTTTAACAAATCTTATGAGATTGTTTCAGGATCTACAGAAAACTTAAATATAGCTGATCGTGATCCAAGATTTGAGCTGAGAAGACCTTCAAGTAACACATCTTCAGCTCCAGTTGGGACTACTTCTGCAAATGAAGTCTCTATCAACACCACAATGACACCCTCAGCTCATACATCTGGTATGCCTTCAAATTCCAGCTCAGAGACTCCACAACAAGATAAAGATACTTCAAATGCAGAAGAAAATGATGGTAGTGGTGATAGTGATGAAGACTTTTTTGATGCTGATAACCACTCTATAGATTACAACATAAATGATGTCACACACTCCTTGGATCAAGTTTCTCTTGATATGTGTGCTGATGTGGTGGGAGAAACATCTATACTAAATCTAAATTTCTCTAATTTAGATCTTTCTCAGCAACTTGCTGTGATCCCTTGGCTAAGGATCCACAAGTCTCATCCTACTACAAACATCATTAGAAATGTTGTCACAAGGGTAAGAACAAGAGGACAAACCCATGAAGCAAATGTTTGTCTTCACTCTTGTTTCTTATCCCAGATAGAGCCAAAGAAAGTTGATGAGGCTTTGAAGGATGGAATTTGGGTTGAAGCTATGCAAGATAAGTTGCTTCAATTCAAAAGACTGAAAGTTTGGAACCTTTGTCCTCTTCCTTATGGGAAGACTACCATTGGAACCAAATGGGTGTTTAGGAACAAGAAGCATGATAGAGGCTTTATCAACAAGAACAAAGCTAGACTAGTGGTTCAAGGATACACACAAGAAGAAGGATTGAGTACACTGATGTCTTTGCTCCTGTAGTAAGACTGAAAGCTGTTAGGATATTCCTAGAATTTGCTACATCCAAGAACTTCAAGGTCTTTCAACTTGATATAAAGTGTGATTTTCTTTATGGAGTAATTGATGAAGAGGTGTATGTCAAACAACCACCTGGTTTTGTAGATCCTGATCACCCTGATTATGTCTGCAAGCTTGACAAAGCTCTTTATGGGCCGCATCAGGCACCCATGAAGTGGTATGAGACTCTATCTCAGTATCTTTGCAAACATGGATACAGGAGAGGTACTATAGATGGAACTCTCTTCATCAAAGGACAAGGAAATGACATATTGCTAGTTCAAGTATATGTGGATGACATCATCTTTGGTTCACCTAATCCAAGGCTCTACGAAGACTTTGAGAAGCTGATGAAGGACAGATTTGAAATGAGTGCCATGGGGGAACTCAATTTATTTCTGGGAATTCAAGTGAAGCAAATTGAAGATGCCATCTTCATAAGTCAGTCAAAGTATTGTCAAGACATACTTAAGAGGTTCAACATGACTGATTGTAATATTGCTAAGACACCCATAGCTAGAAACCACTCCCTTGGACCTGATCTTGAGGGGGAGTGTGTAGATGAACACTTATACAGGGCTATGATTGGGTCTCTTACGTATCTTATAGCTAGCAGACCTAATATTATGTTTGCCACTTGCATCTGTGGAAGATATCAAGCCAACCCTAAGATGTTTCACCTTATCACTGTCAAAAGGATTCTAAGATACCTTAAATGTGCTTCAACACTTGGTTTATGGTATCTCAAAAATCCTGACTTCAATTTGTGTTCTTATACAGATAGTGATTATGGTGGTTGCAACATGAATGCAAAGTCTACATCTAGGGGATGTCAGTTTCTTGGTGGAAGGGTTGTCTCATGGCAAGGCAAGAAACAATCCTGTGTCTCTGCATCAACTGCTGAAACTGAATACATTGTTGCTGCAAGCTTTTGTGCTCAAGTGCTTTGGATTCAGAATCAGATGTTGGACTATGGGTTAAACTTCAAAGAGACTCCCATTCACAAAAACAACAATAGTGCTATCTCAATCACAGAGAATCCTTTGCAACACTCAAGGACCAAGCACATCAACATCAGGTATCATTTAATAAGTGATAACTACAAAAAAGGATTAATTAAACTAGTCAAAGTTCACACAGATAACAATATGCTGATCTATTTACAAAGGCTTTTGATGAACAGAGATTTAAATATCTAATATAAGCTATTGGGATGATCAACTTTAAGTAGGTTTTTCTTAAAACTAATTCTTATTATTTCTTAAAATATGTGTGTCCTAAGTTGTCTAGTTCATCACTTTCATAAGCTCTTGTTTTCTTTGGATGAAAAACCTTTTTAAGATTTTCCTTAGAATTATGATAACTTTGATCCTTCGGAAGTTATGTTTTTAATTTAAGAAGAAACTTATGCCTTTAAAACAACTAACTGCCCAAGTATTTTACCTTCAGAAGAAATTTCTGAAATATCTTCCGAAGCTTAAAATCCCCTTTGGCACTTATATGTTTTCAAGGAAAATTTTCTTCTGAAGAAAATTAACTCTCGGAAGTTTTGTTCTTTTGAACAAAACTCTCAAGTCTTAATTTTCTTCCGAAGTCAAAATTCTCAAAATCCTTAGGAAATTCTTCCGAAGTGATCCTAGCTTCGGAAGCATTTTCATTAAAATTTCCGAAGATAATTTACCTTCGGAAGCTTTTTGACTTCCAAGAAAACTACTATTTGAGCAAAAGTAAATTATTTTTTCAGAGGTGGGACCAACATTTGGATTTCAAAGTTTAACCTCTTTCAGTAAACTTTATGTGAAATCCTTTTTCACATATAAACCCAATGGTTTCCCCCTCTTTCTATCATCTGCTTCTGTCCTACAAACCTAAAACCTCAAATTTCTCTTTGAAAATTCTTTCTTTCATCTTTCTTCATCCTTAAGCTCTCTCAAAATGGCCAACCCTCTTCACAGGATGACCCAAACTTTACCATGCAGTTACACAAGCAACATACTAGGTTGCTTTGTTAAGCTCAAAGAAGGATCCTCATTTCTCAAAGGTTTCTCGTTTCTTAGCCCTGTCGAACTACTTCACCTCCATAACCATTGATCCTCCGCTCTATGTGGATTATCTGCTAGAATTCTGGAAGACCTGCCAAGAGGTCGTAATGGATGGGGAGAAGGCACTGTCTACCACAGTGTAGGGGAGAACATTCTTCATCACTCCAGCCATCATAAACATGCATCTTCAGCTCGATAATGAAGAAGGTGAAGTGTTTTTCCCAAAGGAAGCTGTAAATCATTCCTTTGAGCAGATGGGTTATGAGGAAGACTTCTCTATCAAGACCTTCAGGAAAGGGAAGACCTCATCCCAATGGAAATTCCTGCTCCATGTGGTTATTCACAGCTTATCAAACAAGCATGGTGGATGGGACCAGATTCCTGAGGATCTCTCCTTCATTGTCCATGGGATGGTTCAGGGGGTTAACTTCAGGTATTTTTAGTTTGTTTATACTAATCTGCTTGCAAACTTGGACTCCTTAGAATATTACATGTTCCCTTTATATGTCCAGTACATTCTTAACTGTGAACTAGGCTCACAGTTAAGGGGAACATGTAACATTATTAAACTAGGACAGATGAAGCCTAACATCTTTAAAATACTGAGAAAGCCCACTGTTGGCTTTTGTAGGGTAGAAAAAGCCCTGGTCCCAAAAATGTTAGAGCTCCTTGCTCAAGGTGACAACCTAGCAGGACCAACTAGTGTTGAACCCACACCTTCTACATCCGAACCACGTATACAGCTACAAATCACCCTCACCTACAAAAGAAAATCCAAACGGACCCCTACTCAGGCTATTCAGTCTATGCAGGCTCCTATACACTCACCCATACAGGAAGAAGTGGACACTGCAGCTCCCACTTTTCCTGAGGAGCAAACCACTCCCATCTCTTCAAGGATCAGTGCTGAGGTTCCTCATGCTCAGCCTGATGAGCTCATAAGCCAAACTGCCTTAAACCATCACTCTGAGTCTCAACACGTAAGTGATTAACCTTCAGGGGACAATTACCATCCCCAGCCTTTAGATCTCAACCAACCAATTCCAAACCTTGACTTCTACACTAATGAAGATCTAGGTTTCAGTGAGTACCATGATTCTCTCTTCTTTTCCCATACTCAAAGAGAGATGAGTGCTTCTGAGGATCCTATTTCTAGCCCACATCAGTCACCTACTACTGAGGTGGACACTTCTGAACCTGTTCAGGATGTCCATATGGAAGAGGCTCTCAGTTCTGAAAGTGATTACATCATTAAGACCTCAACCATGGCAACTCAGCCCACTGAAATCTCAACTGAGATTGCCAATGAGCAGAGGAAATCCAACAGCTAAGAACTTGAAGCTGATGGTGAGAGTGAGGACTCTGGTCCAATCATCTCATCCCCCAATGATTCTTCTGATGAAGATGAGGGGAATTTAAAACTAAAGGTGCAAAAACTGTCTCAAACATGCACCTACTTAGTCTCCAAGGTTAGTCACCTTGAATCTTAAGTGACTACCTTGTAGAAAAGGTCAATGATCAGTAACTTGAGATTTCATATCTTAAAGAAAAACTAGCTGGGAGACCATTAAGAAGAGCTTAACCAGGAACACAAGAACCTGTGGATGTGATTGACCTAACTCCTAGCTCACCTATGCAAGTGGGTGATGCTACCAAAAAGGGGGAGATAGTCATTACAATCATAGAACCTGGGAGTTCTTCAAAGATATGGACACTAAGGACTCACCATCCTCACTTGCAATTATGCATACTCAGCAACTTCCTCAAGTTCACATTGATGTGGACTACATAGACTCCTTCATACAGAGTTTGTTTAAGGAAGGGATACTAAGGCCTATGTCATCTCCACCATCTTCCAATCACATCATTGGGTGGAGGTATGACAGCAATAGGAGAGCCCTAATCATCATTAGAGTTCAAGGGCAGCAGGAGATCTTCAACTTTAGACCTTGAACTTCTATGAGGGTCTGGATAAGTCAACATGCCACTTGTGAATCCAAGCCAATCAAGACAAGCTGACAAGTTGGCCCAAAGAATCCAAGACTAGATCACTGCAGAGTTCAGCCTTGGAAGAAGACTATGGCAATCAGGCAATGTCATCGGTCAACTGGATGTTAAGGTAGACCATAAGATTAGTTTCATTAGGGAAACCCTGACTGAAGGCCCAGTTATAGAACCTGAGAGCCCTGTCTTATCACCAACAACTGCTGTAGAGATCAATTCTCTTTTTGAGACACCTGCTGGTGAAGGTGCTTCTTAACCTCTCTCTGGCCAAAGCTTGGAATCTACACCAAGCAATGAAGGCCAAAGCTCTCTCCACCCTGAGTCATAAAGGTCTATGAGTGACAAAAGGAAAAGAAAAATGACTTCTGAGGGGATTGAGGAGGAAAAGAGAGAGAGATGAAAAGGAAGCTGAGGGGAGAAAGTTCCTTTTCTAAGTCTACAAGACTCATGGAGTCTGCTATCAGGGATGTCCCCAGACCAAATACTCAGAATGATGAGTTAAGTGCAGTCAGGTTAACTACCTGCAGACAAGGAACTATGACATAGACAATGTCATTTCTCTCCCCTTGGAGGAACTAAATGAACTAGTTGACCTGGAAAGGTCAAGGGAGAAGAAAGAGGCAGAAGATGTAGAGCTACTAGTACAAATCAAAGGAGATAGAAGAAAGAAAAGATTGTACAAGCATGTGCCTACTCTCTCCCCAGTTCAAGAAAGTCCTGCATATGAGGATGTGGTTCAACAAGAACCTCAAGTAGATAAAGAAGAAGAAATGATCAAGATGATCAACTACCTGAGTGCTACAGGCCTCTATTAGGCAGAAGCACTTCTTCCCTTATCCTTTGACTATATTGAGTTTGAGTATCTCAAACAACTCAAACTTGAGATAGTCAAGGAAAGAAAGAAAACCAAAAGAAAGCTAAGGGAAGAAGCTGCTAAGTTAAGATCCATCATCTTGAAGAGTATGAAGAAGTCTGCAGACAGGCAGAGGATGATGAGCTTCTTGAAGCTGTATGGATTCTCTAGAAGGAGACTTGGCCCCATGTCTCTATCCACTATCGATGAGCATATCAGGGTGATTAAGCAGAAGATAAAGAGTGGAGAGCTGGTTGACTTATATTCCCCTCTAAGTCAAGCTCCACCTGAAGTGGAGGTTAAGGTTGAACAACCAAAGACAACACAACCTGGACCTCCTCTGAATCTCAGCAAGCTTTATCTTCTGATCCATACTAGGGTCAGACTCACTCTCAATCTGAACCTGTGAGAGTGGAAGTCCCAACTGAGAAAGACAATGAAGATCAATCAGATGCTGCAGACCAGTCTTCTCAATTAAAGTTATAAAGAGAAGAAAAGGATGGCTTCAAATACAAAGACAAAGAAGAAGAATTAGAGTGCATCCTTTTCTAAACCTCAGGATGAGTCAGAACATCCTGAGGATGTGCATCCAGAGCATGCTCCATCATCTCCCATTAAAATAGCTCCTTTAGTATCAGAAAGACCCATCTTGTCCTGGACATACACTACAAATCCAGAAAGGTGGCATGTCATTAGAGATCATGGCATTGAGAATCTCTAAACTTGACAAGACATGTTTCAGTTGCCTTTGCATGATCTCTTTGACATGAGAAGACACTATGATAGTCTGAAGGATCCTAATCATCTTATAAAGAAATGACTGATTATTATCCTGATGAGGACTGTTGATATCTGAATTCTTCAAGTGTTTTGATAGCATCAGCCTAGGGGGAGTTTGTAAATAATATTTGAAGAGGCTGAAGCAACCAAAGTCTTTCTGCATGCATGCTTCACAAGTACTGAAGAAGAATGCTTTGGAAGTTTCACACAAGCAACAGAAATACTCTAAGTGTGAAATCTTCCGAAGCCAGGACCAATATCTTCCGAAGCCAAAGATGAAGTCTTTCGAAGCTTCAGAGACAAAGTCTTCCGAAGCTCAACTCTTGAAGACAGATTTCTTCTGAAAACTTTTAAGAACATGCTTTATCTGATGTACTTTTCCATAAAACGGGACCCCTTTCCGCTGCAACTCTGTAAAGTCACCAACTTGCATGAGTAGGTGAAAAGGTCCATACTTTTGGTAACTATACATTAAGGTCTTGAGTCTGTAACTTTCTACTTCATGTACTTTATCCTTTTTGTAATAGATAACGATGTAAGCTATGGCATGTCATAGTCACAAATTCAAAAGACATTCTGCCTTTTTGACTCTACAATTGATTTTGTTATGTGTCTAGTCAATTGTATCTAGCTGGCTTTCATAGTATGGCCGATTGTAGGATTTAGTATAATTATCTCATGTTCTTGTAACTTTATTTTTATGCTTTGTAACACTTGTAATAGAACATTGGAAGGCAACATACTGTAATCTTTAAAACCATCTCCTTATGTATCTTGCTATTGTGTTTTGTCTCTTATTTACTTGTGTTCTTAGTTTCTTTACTTATGGTTAATCCAGTTCACTGTTTGATTAAGTTTAGTTACTCTCCTCTTTGTGCTGTTATGTTGTATTTGATCACCCTTCAACAGTCCTGCACAATGCTTAGCTCAAATTAACTTTGAGCAATGGCATCCAGATTTTTTTGGGCCTAAGTAGGTTGTTAAGTCTGGACAATTGCAAGTGGGGGTGGTAAATCCTTAATGTTCATACTCTTGGCAATGCTCCCATGTTCTATGGTTTTGTTAACTTTCTCCACCTTTTTGGTAGAATCACCTAATTGCATAAGTGAGCTGGAGGTTACGTCCACCATATCCATAGGTTCTACTGGATTTGATTGATCATGCCTAGCAGGCCGCTCAACTAACTTGCCCTTAAGATCGGTGATCTCAAGTTGTTGATTAAGCACCTGTCTTTGTAAGATAGCCACCTGAGATTCCAGGTGACTAATCTCTAAAGACTAGATAGATGTAGTGTTTTGTAATTTTGTGCACCCTTTGTTGCATACTCCCCTTATTTTTATTAGATGATTCATTGGGGGCTTAGAGTACTTGACCAAATTTATCCCCCTCACTACTAGATATTGTTTCTTGGTCTTTAGATTTCCCTGGCTCAATGATAATTTCACAAGAAGTGCCAAGGATTTAGGTTGCTATGGTTGAGGTCTTAAAGATGTAATCACTTGCAAAAGTGAGAGCCTCTTGCACATGAACCTCTTGAACTTGTTTTGGAGGCCCACCTTAGTCGTGGGTGGATGTTATGGGCTATAGGTGGAGTAGTAGGAGCACTTATTTCTTCTTGAGTAGGGGAGGGAAGAAAGACTCATGGTACTCACTGAATCCCATATCCTTATCATTATAAATTTTAGGTTGGAGATTGTTGATTGAGGTCCAAATGTTGGGAATGGTAGCTTTCCTCTTATGGTTGTTCATCTGAGTTTTAATACTCACGGTGAAGGCTTGAGGCTAGGGTAATGAGTTCATCAGCTAAGCATGAGGAACCTCAACACAAATCATAGAAGGTTTGGAAGTGGTATGCTCTTCAAGGGAAGTGGGAGCTCTTGGTTTCACTTCCTTTTGCACAGATGATATATAAGGGCATGCTCAATCTAAATAGAATGAGTAGGGGTTTGTTTGGATTTTTATGTAGGTGATGGTTATCTAAGGCTGTAGGGATGTTGAAGATGAAAAGGTGTGGAAACATATTGGCTGGGACTGCCAAGTTGTCCCCTTGAGTGGGAGCTCTAACACTTTTTGGACATGGGTTATTTATACATGTTCCCAATTTTATCTTATATATGTTGGGGTTCATTTGTCCCAATTTCATAGTATTACATGTTCCCTTCAACTGGTAGCACACTTCATAGTTAAACATATACTGGACATATCTGCAGGACCGTTTAAGGGATGGTCACTTACAACACAAACACACAATGAGAATATTTGTTTAAGAACAACTAACAGATTAAATAGGGAACTAGTAACACAAAGGTGAGATACTTAGAACACAAGAAAAATATAAGACAGAACAAGAGACAGAACAACACAAGTATTGGTTTTCAAGAATGCTTTATATTGCCCTGAAGTTCTTTACAAGTGTTACAAAGAATAAAGAAAGTTACAAGGACCTAAGATACTTTATACCATATCCTACAACCAACCATACTTAGAAAGCCAGCTGAAAACATTTGAACAAGACAACAAAATCAGTCAAAAGGAAGATTGCCGTTTGATTAGTGACTATGACATGCCATAGCTCACATCCTAATATATTATAAAAAGGATAAAAGTACAAAAAGTAGAAAGCAAGAGACTCAAGACCTCATTATGCAGTTACCATAAGCATGGAACTTTTCACTAACGCATGTAAGTTGGTGATTGAATAGAGTTGTAGTAGAAAGTGGTCCCTTTATTGTAAAGTACATAAGATAAAACATGTGTTCAAAAGTCTTCGGAAGGAATTGGTCTTTACTTCTTGGCATCGGAACACTTTGTCTTTGAAGCTTCAGAACACTTCACCTTTGGCTTCAGAAGATATTAGTCTTGGCTTCAGAAGATTTTACACTTAGAATAAATCTAGTGCATGCTGTAAAACTTCCAAAGCATCTCTACTCTGTACTTCAGTGCATGCATGCATGAAAGACTTTGGATGTTTTAGGTGCATCAGCCTTATATAAAACTTTACAAACACTCCTAGGCTAATGCTACCAAAACATTTAAAGATGTTAGATGTTGATAGTCCTTATTATGATGATGACCATACCCTTCTTCATCATATGGTCAGGATCACTTAGACTCTGATAGTATCTTCTCATCTCAAAGAGATCATGCAAATGTAGATTGAACATGTTCTGCCATGTGTAGAAATCTTCAATACCTTGATCTCTGATTGCATGCCTTCTTTTTGGATTAGTAGAGTAAGTCCAGGACAAGATAGGTCTTCCTGATGCAAGAGGAGCTACTTGAATTGGAGTTGTCTGAGCTTCCTCTTGTTGCACTTCCTTAGGATGTTTAGACTCATCCTATGGTTTAGAGGTGATGACCTTGTTTTCTTCTTCTTATTTGACTTGGGTCTAGAGCCTATCTTTTTCCTCCTCTTTGAACTCTTCATTAGAGAAGACTAGCCTGTAGCACCTTGTTGTTCAGTCTTGTCTTTCTCAGTTGGGTCTACCTCCCTCACAGGTTCAGAAGGAGAGGGTATTTGACTCTAATATGGATTAGAAAATGAAGCTTGCTAAGACTCAGCAGGATGTCTAGGTTGTGTTGTCTTAAATGGTTTAACCTTAACCTCCACTTCTTGAGGGGCTTGACTTGGTGGGGAGTGTAAATCAATGAGCTCTTCTCTTTAATCCTTAGCTTGATCACCCTAATGTGCTCATCCATGGTGGATAGAGACATTGGACCAAGTCTCCTTCTAGAGAATCCATACAGCTTCAAGAGGCTTATCATCCTTTGCCTATCATCAAACTTCTTCATACTCTTTTGGATGATGGATCTTGACTTGGATGTTTCTTCCCTCATCTTTCTCTTTGTAGCCTTTCCTTTTTTGAGTACATGAAGTTCAATTTGTTTGAGGTACTCAAACTCAATATACTCAAAGGACAATGGAAGAAGTACATCTACCTGGTAGAGTCCTATGGCAATCAGGTAGTTGATCATCTTTAGTCTTTCAACTTCTTTGTCTAACTGAGTTGTGAAGTTGACACACTCTCTCCAACAGGTCTTTCTTGAACTGGAGAGAGGGTATGAACATGCTTGTAGAGTCTCATCTTTTTTCTTTCCTCTTTGATTTGGAGGAGCAGCCTTGCATTCTTTGTTTCCTTTATCTATTTAGACACTTCCATGTCTGCTAGTTCATTTAATTCTTCTAAGGGGAAAGAGATGATCTCATCTAAATCCTAGTTCCTAGTCTTTACGTAGTTAATCCTGACTGCCCTAACTCATTATTTTGAGTGTTTGGTCTGGGGGCAGCCCTGATTGTAGCTTGCATGAAGCCTGAAGACCTAGTGGAACTTTCTCCCCTAAGCGTCCTCTTCCTCTCTCTCTCTCTCCTCCTCCTCAATCTCCTTAGGAGTCATTTTCATTTTCCCTTTGTCATGCGCAAACCTTTGTGACTAAGGGTGGAGAGAGCTTTGGCCTTAATTGCTTGGAGTAGTATCCATGCACTAACTAGAGAGAGGCTATGATACACCTTTACCAGTAGGTGTTTCACTTAGGAATGGATTGTTGGAGTTGCTGGTTGTGAGATAGAGCTTATAGGCTAGAGGTGTTCAAACCGGTTTTTTTTCGCCAAACCGATTTGGGTTCAAAACCGAACCAGTTTTTTTGTAGTGGTGTCAAACTGGTTTTTCTCCAAACCGGTTTGGCACATCAAAAACTCAAACCTATCAAACCGCTTCGGATTTGTTTGAAACCGGTTTTTTTACCCAAACCGATTTTTCTTACCTGTTTAACTAGTTTTTAACTATTAAACCGGTTTATAAACCGGTTTTAAGTGTGTGGATACAAGCCGTTTAGAAACCGGCGGTTTGGGTTGGTTCGGGACCGGTGTGGGCCAAAACCAGTTTTCTTAGAAACTGGTTTTGGTTTTTTTAGGTGAACCGGTCCCCGAACCGGTTTTTTTGTTCATCTCTATTACAGGTTCTGTCACTGGGCCTTCAGTCAAGGTTTTTCCTTTGAAGCTAATCTTAGTGTCCACCTTAACATCTAGTTGACCAATGACATTACCTGATTGCCTTAATTTTCTTTTATGACTGAACTCTCCAATAATCCTATCTTGAATCGTTTGAGCTAGCCTGTCAGCTTGCCTAGTTTGGCTTGGATTGGCAAGTGACATATGGACCAAGTCAAGACCTTCATAGTAGTTCAAGTTCTTAAAATTAAAGCTTCTTGCTGCCCTTGAACTCTTTGAAGTATGAGGGCTTTTTTGTCAACATCATACCTCCACCCAATAATATAGTTTGAAGCTCCTTGGGGTGGTGTTGACATAGCCCTTGTAATTCCTTCCTCAAAGAGACTCTGAATAAGAGAGTCTAAAGAGTCCACATGTGAACTTGAGGAAGTTACTGAGTATGAACAACTGCAAGTGAGGATGGTGTGTCCTCAATATCCATACTATGTGAAAAACTCCCAGGTTTTGTGATTATTATGACTTTCTCCCCTTTTTTGGTAGCATCACCCACTTGTATAGGTGAGCAAGGAGTTAGGTCAATCACATCCATAAGTTCTTGATTTTCTTGATGAGCTCTACTCCAAGGTCTGCTAGCTAGTTTCTCCTTGAGATAAAAAATCTCAAGTTGCTAATCATTGACCCTGTTTTTAAGGTAGTCACTTGAGATTCAAGGTGACTAACCTTAGAGACTAACCTTAGAGACTAAATAGGAGCATATTTTTAACAGTTTCTGCACCTTTAGTCTTATGTTCCCCTCATCTTCATTAGAAGAATCATTGGGGATGAGAGAATTGGACCAAACTCCTCACTCTCACTACCAATATCATGTTCTTGGCTGTTGGATTTCCCCTGCTCACTAATAACTTCAGTTGAAATATCAATGGGCTAGGTTACAATGGATGAGGTCTTAATGATGTAATCACTTGCAGAAGTGAGAGGTGACTAACCTTAGAAACCTGTTGAGCAGGTTCAAAAAGATCCACCTCAGTGATAGTTGAATGATATGGGCTATATATAAGAAAAGTAGGAGCACTCATCTCTCTTTGAGTAAGGGAGGAGTAGAGATACTCATGGTACTCACTGAATCTCATATCCTTATCATCATATAATTCAAGGTTAGAATAGTTTGGTTTAGATCTAGAGGCTGGGGATGGTAACTTTCCCCTAAAGGTTATTCACTTGAGTGTGGAGATTCAAAGAGAAGGCTTAAGGCTGATGGGCTAATGAGCTCATCAGGCTGACCATGAGGAACTTCGGCACCAATTCTTTATAAGATAAGAGTGGTTTTCTCCTCAAGAGAAGTGGGAGCTCGATGTGTCCACTTTTTCCTGTGTGAGTAGTGATATGGGAGCATGCAAAAGCTCAATAGCTTGAGCAGAGGTTTGTTTGAATTTTCTTTGGTAGGTGAGGGTGATTTGTGGCTATTTAGGTAGTTGAGAGGTAAAAGGTGTGCTTTCAACACTAGCTTGTGTTGCTAGGTTGTCATCTTGAGCAATAAGCTCTAATATTTTTGGGAAAAGGGTTGTTTCTACCCTAGAGAAGCTAACAATTTGCTTCTTCATTATTTTAAAGATGTTGGCTTCATCTGTCCAATTAAAGAATATTATATGTTTCCCTCAACTGTGAGCCTAGTTCACCATTGAGAATGTATTCAACATATCTAGAAAACATGTAATACTCTAAGAAGTCCAAGTTAAAAAGTAAATTGTGCAAACAAATTGAGTGTACCTAAACTTGACCCCTTGAACCATTCCATGCACTATGAAGGAGATATCCTAAGGATATAGTATCACCACCCATGCTTTTTGGACAAACTCTGGATGACCACATGTACCAGGTACTTCCACTTGGATGAGACCTTCCCTTTTTAAAGTTTTTTACATGGAAATCTCCTTCGTAGCCCATCTACTGAAAAGAGTGGTTGACGGCTTCCTTTGGGAAGGACAATTCACCTTCCTTAAGACTTGGAAGTTAAAGCTTCCGATAGTTAATTGCTTTTGGAAGAAAAATTTTCTTGAAAATATACAAGTACTTAGGAAACTGTTAAGCTTCAGTAAATATTTTTGGAAATTTCTTCCGAACGTAAATTTTCTTAAGTAGTTGTTTGTTTTGAAGACTTAAATTTCTTCCGAATGTAAATACATATCTTACGAAGATTAAAAAGATCAAAATTTTAAAAAATATAAGGAATGTCTTCTAAAAAGATTTTGCTTCCATAGTAGACGGGCTTATAACGGTGTTAAAGATAGACAACTTAGGACACACAGATTTTAGAAATAATATGATTAAGTTTTAAGAAAAGCTACTCAAGATTAATCATCCCAATAGTTGATACAAGATATTAAAATTTTTGCTCATCAAAAGCTTTAGTGAACAGATCAACATATTGTTTATTTGTGTTCACTTTGACTAGTTTGATTAATCCATTTTCAAAGTTATCTCTGTGATAGAGATAGCATTGTTATTGTCTATGTGTATGGGAGTCTCTTTGAAGTTGAATCCATAATCCAACATCTGATTCTAAATCCAAAGCACTTGATCATAGCAACTTGCAGTAGCAATGTATTCAGCTTCAGAAGTTGATGCAGACACATAGATTACTTCTTTTATTGCCATAAGACTATCCTTCCACTAAGAAACTGACATCCCCCTAATCTAGACTTTGCACTCATGTTGTAGCCACCATAGTCACTATCTGTATATGCATACAAACTAAATTCAGAATTCTTTGGATACCAAAGTCCAAGTGTTGGAGCACCTTTGAGATATCTTAGAATCCTTTTGACAGTAACTAGGTGTGAAATCTTGGGGTTGGCTTAATATCATGCACAAATACATGTGAGAAACATGATATCAGGCCTCCTAGCTATGAGCTATATAAGAGACCCCATCATAGCCCTGTAGAGATGTTCATCCACACACTCCCCCTCAAGATCAGGTCAAGAGAGTGGTTTCTAGCTATAGATGTCTTAGCAACCTTACAATCAATCATGTTGAATCTTGTAAGTATGTCTTGTACATACTTTGACTGACTTATGAAGATGCCACTGTCAACTTTCTTCACTTGAATTCCTAGAAAGAAATTGAGTTCCCCCATGGCACTCATATCAAATCTATCCTTCATTAGCTTCTCAAAATCTTTGCAAAGATTTGGATTAGTTGACCCAAAGATAATATCATCTATATATACTTGAACTAGCATAAGTCATTCCCTGTACCTTTGATGAAGAGAGTTCCATCTATAGTACCCTTTTTGTAGCCATGCTGACAGAGATACTAAGATAAAGTCTCATACCATTTCCTCAGTGCTTAGTGCAGCCCATAAAGAGTTTTTTTTAGTCTGCAGACATAATCAGGATGATCAGGATCTACAAACCCAGGTGGTTGTTTGACATACACCTTTACATCAATCACTCCGTAAAGAAAGGCAAACTTGATATCAAGTTGGTAGACCTTGAAGTCCTTAGATGCTACAAAAGCTAAGAATATTCTAATAGCTTCAAGTCTTGCCACAGGGGTGAAGACATCGATGTAGTCAATTTCTTCTTCTTGTGTGTATCCTTGGAAAACTAGTCTAGCTTGTTTTTTATGACAAGTCCTCTATCATCCTTCTTATTCCTAAACATTCATTTGGTTACTATGGTAGTATTCCATTAAGGAAGATGACATAGGTTCCAAACCTTTTGCCTTTTGAATTGAAGCAGTTTCTCTTTCATAGCTCCAACCCAACATTCATCCCTTAAAGCCTCATCCATTTTTTTGGCTCTATCTGGGATAAGAAACAAGAGTGAAGACAAATATTTTCTTCATGGGTTTGTCCTCTTGTTTTTACCCCTGAGACAACATCTCCAATGATGTTTGTGGTAGGATGAGACTTGTGGATCCTTAGTTGAGGGATCATAGCAAGTTGCTTAGAGAGATCTAAATTAGATAAATTTAGATCATGCAATGAAGTTTCTCCCACCACATCAGCACACTTATCAAGTGAAACTTGATTTAATGAGTGTGTGACATCATTGATGTTGCCTTCAATGGAGTGGTTGTCAGCATCAAGAAATTCTTGATCACTTTCACCACCAACATGATCTTTTAAATTTGAAGCATCTTTATCTGAGGTTTGTACCTCTGAGCTGGAACTCGAAGGCATCTCAGATGCATCAGCTAAATTTGTCATTGTTGTGTCGATGGAAACCTCATTTGTAGAGTTATTTACAACTAGAGCCAAAGTAGTGTAACTTGATGGTCTTCTCAGCCCAAATCTTAGATCAGGATCACCTACAGGTAGTATATCTAAAGATCCTAAAACATTCTCACAAGATTTGTTAAAATAGTTTGTAACTAAATCAAGATCAAACAACCAATTAGGACCAGAACCTTTCACACTAGGAGTGTGCTAATTGAAAGTCACATTAGATGACTCCTCAACTACTCTACTTCTAAGATTGTATACTCTATAAGCCTTGGCTTAGGAAGAATATCCAACAAAATATCCATCATCTGATTTCTCATCAAACTTGATAATTTGATCTTTGGTATTCAAGCTAGTGCAAGGACATCCAAATGACATGAGAAAACCAATGAAAGGTTTCCTCCTATGCCAAAGTTCATAAGGATTCCTACCAGGTGTCTTAAGTACTAAAACTCTATTTTGCATATAACAAGCTGTGTTAACTACCTCTTCCTAGATGGTGATGGGTAGTTTAGAGTCAGACAACATAGTTCTTGCAGATTCAATGAGTGTCCTGTTTCTCCTCTCAGTAACACCATTTTGCTGAGGAATCCTGGGAGCACTATATTGTCTTGTAATACCCTTTTCATCACAAAATGTATCAAGGATTTGGTTCTTAAATTCAGTTCCCTGATCACATCTTATGGTTTTGACCTTGTGATCACATTGATTCTCAGTCTTTAAGATGCTTCTTCAGAATCTCAGGGGTCTCATCCTTAGTTTGAAGAAAGAAGACCCAAGTGAATGTTGTAAAGTCATATGTGATCACCAACAATAAGAGGTCCTTACTAGACTCATTACACTAGTGGGGCCAAAGAGATCCATACATAACAAAGTGTAGGGGAGTAGTGATGGAGTTTCTTTCCTTTGGCTTGTGAGATACCTTATGTTGCTTCCCTTTGAGGCATGCAACACAATGGTCATCACTTGTAAACTCTTTCTTTGGCATTCCAGTTACCAAATCATTCTTAATTAATTTATTTATGTTTCTAAAGTTTACATGGCACATTCTTTTATGCTAGAGGAAAGACTCATCATTATTGGCTTAGATAGAAAGTGTGAAACTTCCCCTGATGCAGATGTTTCTTGCAAGTCCATCTTGTACATGTTCCCTTTTTTGGGGGCTTTGACAAGGATATGCTCATGAGGAATGACCACCCCGAGCCTGAGAACAATACACTCATGCTTAGTAAAGAGCATGTTATAAATCTGATCACAAAATTGAGACACACTCAAAAGATTGTATCCAAACTCCTTTACAAAGTTTACCTTCTCAATGTTAAGCTTACCATTAATGACCCTGCCCCTAACTGTAATGTAACCACCAACATCTCCTCCAAATGCAACTGGCCCTCCATCAATTTTCTCAAAATTTTGAAGTAGTGACCCATTGTTTGTCATGTGCCTGGAACAACCACTATCAATGATCGAGACATTCCTATTTGTCTTAAGTTGTTGCTGCACCAAAAGAGGTGGTTAGTTACATTTGGAAACCTATGCCTTATTGGTCTTGGGCTATCAAGAGAAGTTGAAGACAATCCAACAGTAATAAATCCTATTGTCATGTTTTGAGGATCTTCTACTGAGGATGATAAAGAACTTTCAGTCACTTTGTCTTTCTTTGATTTCCATACCATCTTTGTAATCTTAGATTTGACCTTCAAAACTTCCGAACTTTTGATGACTTTGGAAGTTTTGATGACTGGACCATCGGATGATCTTGCTAACAATGCAGGAGGCTTCGGTACTTCAGAAGTATTCCTTTCTTTCGAGACCAAATTTTCATCTGAAGGCAATTTTGCACATGTCTTATTCTTCAACTTGGAGCTTCCGAAAGGAAAATATTTTCCTTCCGAAGCTTACTTCTTTTTCAAACTCTTACATGTCTCTTTCTTCATCATGTGGATAGTACTTTTTGGATTGTAAGATAATACTTTGCAAGATCAGAAGTACTCCCACACATAACCCAATCAATTTTCTTCTTCCTAAGAGTATTCTTTTGTGAGCAAGGTTTAACTTGATCACTTTCCTTCTCTATCTTCATCTTTGCAGATGTTGTGACAATTTCTTTAGAATGAGAACTACCATTGGATCTGGATGATTCAGGTTGTGTAGCAGTGGTACACAACTGATCAATCTTCTTCATGTTACTAAGTTGCTTTGAACATGAACTAGAACTCCTGGTACTAGAGTTCAAGTTTGTGTCTTTAGCCTTAACCACCTCAAATCCTGTAGAGATAAAAACTTGTTTCTGCTTAGAGTTAAAGGTGGCCTTGATCTCTTAAGCCTTTTTGTACTTCCTCTTAGGTATCCTGATCAAGTTCTTCCTCCTTGACTTTCTTATCCTAACTTTCTCACTCTTCTCAAAAGGATAGTGCCCTTCATAGAATGCTCTTCTTCACTCTTCTTAGAGGCATCCTTCAATATCTCTTCTTCATCCTCTTTAATCATTGGGTCTATGAGGGGAAGCTCATCTTCATAAGTTTCGCACCTTGGAGATCTTACAGACAAGATTGTGAGTGGAGAAGCTATCTCACTAAATCCCAGTCCCTTCTTATTTTATAACAAACTTTTGCATGCAAGGATAAGGATATTATGTTCTTGAAGGTCTTTCGTCAAGAAAACCTTTTTCTGCCTTAGCTTTGCGGATCACAAGCTTAGCCTGACATTCAACCACTTTTTGATAGTTCGTATGTTCATGTTTAAGAGTTGAAATGGTTTTCTCTAAGTCCTCTATCTATAGTTTATAATCATTTTCAGCTCTTTTGATATCATATTTTAAGATATTTAAGACTCAAGATAAGATCTCATCTTTAAGCTGTAGAATCTGTATCTATTAACTGTAGCAAGCCATTCAGGTGTATAAAGATGTTCCAATACCTTAGTTTTATCATGATCAGCCATAAATGCTTGGTTTGGAGATGCATCTTCCACCTGAAAGCTCTAGTCAAAGCCTCCTTCTTTAACAACAACTGCAATTTGCTGCTTTGGCTTCTCATTCTAGGTGCTCTCTCAGTGTAGTTTACTATGGTTTGTGTTTGACCATTATTTGTCCTTGGTGCCTTACACTCCCTTGCAAAGTTCCTCATTTGGTTACAGTTGTAACACTTTACTTTGCTTTTATCCGGTCCAAACTTTGCAATAGTTGTATTGCTTGGAAACTTCAACCTTGTCCTCTTGTAGAACTTTTTGGCTCTATTAGTGAGAAGAGTGATTTGCTGAACTATCTCCATGTATTCCAGGTAATCTGGATGGATATAGTCTAGATCTTCAAGGGTGAAGTGAAAGTTGATGTGCTTTCATCAGAAGACACAAAGGCTTGTGAAGAACTTGTCTATTGGAATGGGCTTCCTTGAGTGTAGTTTTCTCTTAGTGTCTCCGGGAAGGTGCTGAAAGGACCCTATTGTGCGTTGCCAAGATAGTAGATAAGATAATGTTGTGGTTATCTACTATCCCTTTCAACCACATGGAGGGCTGAACTCAGTTGATTGCTAGAGTTACCAAATGAACTTTGCATAGTCATTTCCATCTGGTATCCACTAAGAATACCATACAACTCCGTCAAAGTAAGAGTCTTAAGGTTCTTAGTTCTTTTAATAACAACACAATAATGTGTCCATTGTCCGGGAGGTGAGGACATGAATTTCCTTACAATTTTCTTGTTCTCAAGTGTCACTCCAACATCCATTAGAGTGTCCACAATTACAACATACCTGAAGTATTGTTGAGTCATGGTTTCACTTGTTTTAAAGGTGAAGTTTTCAAACTGTTGCTTCAGGAGATCTTTCATGTTCTCCATGCCTTTAGTTGACCCCTCATACATAAGTTTCAGCGCATCCCATAGTTGTTTAGTTGTTTGCACTTCTTGAGGCCTCTATATATAGAGTTGGGAAGAGAAATTTGAAGGGATGTGATGGCTTTCTGATCAATTTCTATTCTTTTCCTGTATTCTTCAAACTAGTCAGCCACAACCTTTGGAATCATACCACCCCCAGCATCAGCTAAAGAGCTGCTTGGTATGTGATGCCCTGAGACAACAGATTCCCACATCCTGGAGTCTTGTGACTAGATGAACCCTTCCATTCGCTGGCACCAACTGTCAAAGTCTTCACGAGTGAGCAATGGGGACTTTGTCATGGTTCTAGTTTTCATATCAGCTTTAGTAAGAGCTGCCAGTTGAGATATTAAGTGTTTTGTGTGTGTGAGGGTTCTTCAGATGGTGAGATCTTATCCTGGAATGCACTGATACCAATTGCATGACGGTTTGAGGGATGGTTACTTACAACACAAACACACAATTAGGAGAGTTGTTTAAGAACACTTAACTGATCAAATAGGGAACTAGTAACACAAAGGTTAGATACTTAGAACACAAGCAAAATATGAGACATAACAAGAGATAGAACAACATAAGTATTGGTTTTCAAGAATGTTGTATATTGCTCTTAAGTTCTTTTACAAGTGTTACAAAGCATAAAGAAAGTTACAAGGACTTGAGATACTTTATACTACATCCTACAGCCGGCCATACTTAGACGGCTAGCTGGAAACATTTGAACTAGACAACAAAATCAAGTGTAGAGTCAAAAGGCATATTGCCTTTTGACTAGTGACTATGACATGCCATATCTCATATCTTAATATATTACAAAAGGATAAAAGTACATAAAGTATAAAGCAACAAACTCAAGACCATAATGTACAGTTAGCATAAGAATGGACCTTTTCAACAACTCATGTAAGTTGGTGACTGAATAGAGTTGCAGAGGAAAATAGTTTAGCTTTATGGTAAAGAACATCAGATAAATCGTCTGTTCAAAAGTATTCAGAAGAAATCTATCTTCACTTCATGGCATCGGAAGACCTTGTCTTTGAAGCTTCAGATTAGATCACTTTTGGCTTCAGAAGATATTGATCTTGGCTTTTGAAGATTTTACACTTAGAATAACTCTAGTGCATGACGTAAAACTTCCTAAGCATCTCTACTCTATACTTTATTGCATGCATGCAAGAAAGACTATGGATGTTTTAGGTGCATGAGCCTTACATAAAACCTTACAATATCTAGGGAATATGTAATATTCTAAGGAATTTGAGTTAGCAATTAAATTTGTATATACAAATCACAAATACCTAAACTTGATCCATTGGTCCATTCCTTGGACTATGTAGGAAAGGTCTTCAGGGACTTGATCCTATCCTCCATGCTTGTTTGATTAGTAGTGGATAAAAACATGAAGGAGGTACTTCCAACAAGAAGAGACCTTCCATTTCCTAATGGTCTTGACAGAGAAGTCACCTTTACAGCCTATCTAGACGAATGAACTATTGACCGCCTCTTTTGGGAAATACAATTCAACTTTTTCATCATCCATGTTGATACATGTGTCCCTAGTTTCTAATCTTAATGTAATATCTTTGTATTGTCTTACACTTATGTAAATGTAATAGTTGGGTACTTAATGAAATACAAATGTTTGGTTGTGTTTATAATGTTTAATATTTCATTAATGAGTTGTTTAACGCAAATTTACTTGATTATATAGGTTTGGGATTGTTTGAATTGATATGAATAAGGTTATAATAATGAATACATTCAAACTTGGTGAAGTGAAGTTCTCATGCGTCTGACTGGACCATGCGCCCCAACAGTGGTCATGTGTCCGAATAGCCATGCGACTGAGTGTCCATGCGCCTAAATAGTCCATATGCCTAAACAACTTCATGCGACTGACTCAGTCGCACCACTGAACACTCAGTCGTGCGAATGGATCAACCGTATAACTCAATCGCATGACTGAACCATGCAAATGGTCCAGTCGCACGATTAAGAAACCTTAACCTATAAATACCACCTAATTCATGAAAAAACATAATCATTCAATCCACTTCGACTCCGGACGTACCCTAGCCATCCGGAAGCCTCTAAGTTCGTACTACAAGTTCATAGAACGCTGTAGATAGATTCCTAATAGATTTGTTGACGTTAGATTCAATACGTTATTGTTTCTATGTGTGTTCTCACTGATTGGATTGCCAATCAAATAGGATTCCGCACTATTTGGTATGGTTTAACAGGTTAATCATTTGGTGTTTCATTCAAATACCAGATCCTAACAAGTGGTATCAGAGCATTGGCTCTTGATTACGTGTTGATTCAATAGTTTTGACACAAAAATTGTGTTATTGCATAAAAAACGCAATCTTTTTGTGTCTAACGGAGTCTTAGAAGTTTCCTGATCGAAAAGTTGAGTTTTTCCGGCATACGGCTATTAGGGTTTGATAAAATTTGAGTTTTTACGGACAAGTCAAGTTAAACCTATGAATTATCAAACTTCAGCAAGTTCAGTCGCACGATTAGACCAATCGCACGACTGAGTTCATTCGCACTCTCCAACCGCACGATTGGACTCATTCGTACCTTCAATCGTACGACTGAGAACTTCATTCGGATGGTTCAATCGCATTTGTTCATTTGGGCGACTGACTCATCCGCATTTGTTCAGTCGCACAATTGAACCATCCGCATTGTTTAATCGCACGAATAAGTTCAATCGCATATCTCCATTTGCTAACATTAGCAGTTTGTTAAACAGTAAAATTAAACCTAATGGAGGACTAGTTTTCAGCATACATAGCAAGTAGAGATACGTATTTAGAATCTACTGCTATTGGAGAATGAAGTGGGGATTCACAATAAACCCCCAAAACTTATTACGTTAGACGACTACCCACAATGGAAGCAACGATTCGAAATCTACTTAAATGGAGTAGATACAAATTTGTGGGAGGCCATCGAGTCGGGTTATAGCATGCCAGTAGGAGCTGACGGAGTCAAACTTACTCTAAGTGGCATGTCGGATGCTCAGAAGGTAAAACACAATGCTGAAAAGAAAGTCTATGCTTTGCTTACTCAGTCTATTCCGAAGGATATTTTCCATCAGTATTCGGAGTATACTAAAGCAAGGAAACTTTGGGATGCATTGGAAAAGAGGTATGACAGAAATGCCTCTCTGAAGGCCGTCAAGGCAAAAGCCTTGAAGAAGGAGTTTGACAACTTCTCCTCTATGGGAAAAGAAAGCCTTGATGATGTGATCGATAGATTCTACCACCTGATGAGTGAGATGCACACTCATGGAGTGGTTACATCAATGGAGGATAAGGTATCCAACTTTGCTGATGGATTACCAGAAAAAATGGGCTTCGTTTGTCTCTAATCTCAGACAGAATGAAATGCTCTCGAAGTTCGATATAAATGACTTCATTCTGAAACTGAGAGAAGAGGAGCTTAGGATGTAGTATCGAGCCCAAAAGGCCAACTATGATGAGAATCCTACACTCTACAATGCTACTCCTTCGGTCAAGACATCTGGAGCACCCCTGCAAACCGCCTTCATCTCAGGCCCAGCTGTTCAAGCACAACCCTCAACTTCAGGATCTGAAATTGCAGGGTCGTCTAGCACCCAATATATGATATCTGAAGCTAATGCAGCAAAGCTTAAAACCAACAACCTCGGGAATGTGACTGTGGAGGTGGCCAGAGAACATATGGACCTTCTAGCTACGGTGGTTCAATCCTACGATGGATTAATTGCTGGAAAGATAGGTAATTGCCACCTAGCAGATGAAGATTATGAGCAGGTGGATGAAATGGAGTTGGAATGTATGGACATAATGTGGGCCCTAGCAAGTGTTGATATGTCAAAGCTAAAAAGTTTGTCAAAAAGACCGGACAGAACTTGGTTGCAACAAAAGACACAACCTTTGGGTTGATAAGTCAAAGGTTACATGTTTCAACTGCGGTGCATGGGACACTTCAAGAGGGGGTGTATAAAACCAAAGAAGACGGGGAATGGCAATCCCTTCTCGTCATTTAATCGTCAGGACAAGGCCACATCTAATAGCTCTAACTCATCCAGTAAGGACCCAAAAGCCTTAACTGCTAACGAGGATGAAGGACAGGACTGGAGCTTTCGGTTTGTGTCACCTGGAGAGTCCAATATAGCTAGTGTGGAGGATATTGATGACAATTCTGTGAGTGAGGGAGATATAGCAGTAGACCTCGCGATGTCAAATTCTGAAGACTCTGCAAATGTGGTCAACCACCTGCCTGAAGCAGAAAAATTTGCAACATCATCTGAATCACCAGAACCAAAGACAACCGAGTCTGCACTCATGGCTAATTCCTCTTCAACATCTCAGGTAAGTACTACCGACCAACTGTTTAATAATCATGCTTGCTTAGAATGTAATAAATTCAGAGAAGGTATAGATTCAAACTTTGCTAGGCTATTAGATCATAATGATAGCTTAGTAAGGGATCTGGAACTATGCACAGAGGCAAATAGAATGTTAAAACAAAACGAGCACAGTTAGAAAGAAAAGATAGACCTATTGAATAAACAGCTTAGGGAAACTGAGGTAGTCACTTTTAACCAAGCAAATGATATTAGGTACTATCTGTACTCTCTAGAGGACACTAAGAAGCAAATAGTAGTTTTAGAAGTAGAAGTCAACTCATCAAAAAAAACTACATAGTTGGAAAAGCTTATCACACATTGTCCAACACTTAGTGAGAGAGAGAAATAATGGGGAGGGACCGGGATACAAAGTGGTTCCACCACCACCTGAGACCTTGATGAACAACAAAAGTAAACCAATTAACAATAACCCCATCAAGGACCACATTGTGTCTACTTCTCTTGTTAATGATCCAGATTCCATAAGTAAATCAAGTGAATCCGAATCTAAACAAAAAGAGGCCACTTCAAAAGCAATAGGAAAGATGCCTTGTGTTAACCTGGAGAAAGAATTTGAAAAAGTTAGTCTAAAGTCAGGGTCAAACAAAGTCAAACAAGAAACTCATAGGACTAGAAAACCTAATCAATCATGTGTATCATGTCAAAGTCCAGGTAAACAAGAGATCAAAGTTGTAAAATCAGGTAAAACAATTAAGTTTATAAAACCCTACCATACAACTAACAAAGAAGTGTCTCAATCTAAATAGAATACGGTTGACCGTGTGACATCTACATCTCTATCAAAACATATAAGTCGTAAAGTTGAAATCAGATCCTGCTATAATTGTGGAGAGTATGGTCACATAGCCTCTCATTGTCCTTATTACCAGACACCGAGGAGAAAAGTTGAACTTTCTGCATCTACATCTAGATCCTTTAAGAGGAACTCAGTGACGTCTCCAAAAAGGGATAATGAATCCAAAGTTCAACCAATTAGCCAGTCATCTGTTATCACAAACAAGCGTTACACAAATCTGGATTATGGAATGAAAAAACCTCCTCAGTGCCTGAAAATGAGAACAAACAAAATTCTGATCAACCCTTAACCTCAAAGGGTCAGTGGGTTGAGTTTATGATATGTGATGCCTCAGGGAAACCCAAGCCAGTTAAGGCTTAGGTTCCGAACATGAACTAATGTTTTCATTGAATGTGCAGGGTGTTCGCTATAGTGCTGAGACTAACACGTGGATTATGGATAGCGGAGCATCCAGGCACATGACAGGAAACAGAGCTCTCTTATCAAATGTCAGACAAATTAAAGGAGGGCATGTTTCATTTGCTGGAAACAAGGTGGGTATATCACAGCCCAAGGAGAAGTGGGAAATGAGAAGGTTAAGTTTGATAAGGTAAACTATGTCCAACAGTTACAAAATAACTTGCTTTCAGTCTCTCAAATTTGTGATAAAGGATTCAAGTTAGTTTTTGACCATCAGAAGTGTTACGTTCTAAAGAAGGACTACATGATCCCGGAGGACTAGATCCTAATGTCAGCTTCAAGATATAATTTTATTTCTTCGATCTCTCAAAGGCCTCCACAACGAATCGTGAAGTCCAATGCTTCTTGTCCAAAGCTACTGAGAAGGACTCCATCTCCTGGCATAGGAGAATGGGACACATAAATCCTAGAAAAATGAATCACTAGATCCAGAATGATCTTGTGAGAGGAGTAAATGTCAAAAACTTTCAACTCCTGGATTTCTGTGTTGCATGCAAAAAGGGCAAACAGATGAAGAAATCTCATAAGGAAAAGAAAGTTCATTCTATGGAACTTCCTCTTGAGCTTCTTCACATGGATCTGTTTGGTCTAGTCAGTACAAGAAGCATCGCTGGCGACTTGTATTGCTATGTAGTTACCGATGACTACTCAAGGTTCTCTTGGGTAATGTTTCTGAAATCCAAATCAGAAACATTTGAATCCTTCAAGGAATTGGTAACTACACTGGAATCCCTATACAAGCTGAAGGTACGACAGGTGCCCTCAGACAACGGAACCGAGTTTGAGAATCAGAGGATGGAGGCCTACTGCAAGGAAACGGGAATTGTACATAATTGTTTAAATAATCAAAACACAAGTTAACATATAAAAGAACTGACAGGATCAGTGATCACAAGTTTGATGTATCAGAATACAAAGCAGCGGAATACAAACTAGAATTAGACAAATTGTAGCAAGCAATTGATACTTGTAAGTATTAAGATCGCATACGGTTATAGGGAGAGAATATATATATTTCTGATTTCTAGGAATGTTTATAGATGTAGAATATTTCTAATCAAATCAATCATTCATTCCATTCATTCACTCATTCATCTCCCGTGATTACAATAGGTTGTCACTCTTTATATAGAGTGCAACAGTCACTGCTGTTATCACGGAAAGTGACAACTGGCAGATCCAATACAAAAATAACTAATTCTTAACAAACTACTGAAATGTTCACAACTACCGAGAACATATCAGCATGTTAAGTACAAAATATAAAACTACTGAAACTACAACGACTGAAGAACAAGCTCATCGTTTTACAAAACTACTGAAATATAAAACTATAAAACTACTGATATCACAACTACTGAAGAAGTACTCTTCAGCAGTTGTGACGAACTACTGAGGCTTCAGTACTTGATCTTCAGACTTTGACCTTCAGGTGTTTCATCAGCTGATGACTTCAGTAGATACCATCCTGATGTCTTCAGTCTTTGTCTTCAGACCTTGTACATCAGTTGTTGATCTTCAGCACTTGTAAACTATTCAGCTGTTGTACTTCAGTACTTTGGTCTTTCAGCTTCAGCACTTGTGTTCTTCAGCTGTTGTACTTCAGCACTTTGTTCTTCTTCAGCTGTTGAGGTCTTCAGCACTTGATCTTCAGCTGTTGAAGTCTTCAGCACTTGTCAAACTACTTATGAGGCTTTCAGCAGTTGTTGTGATACCATGTGGGACTTAGAGGTTTTCTGATCTTGGTCATTGGTTCTTTTGGTCCAACAAACTCCCCCTGAACCAATGCAGCCAAACCTCTAACTTATTTATTCTCCCACTTATTGATGGCAAAGTGTTGGTCTTTTTCCTTCTTGATCAGTAGAGAAGATGACCCATGTAAGCTCCAGCTGGGAAGAAATCTCAAATATTTGTTTGGCAGAGTATGAATGGGAACTCAGTTTTGGGGAACTGGACACAGAGTTGTTATCCCATTCATGAGATTTACTTCCCCATAATGAGTCTGTATGACTCACGAACATAGGCCTCAAGGAGAACAACTTGTTCCTCCTGAGAGAGTTCTTCTGCTCCTCCTTCGAAGAAGAACTCTGGACCATAGTACTCTGATAAGTACTTCATGGTCTTGCCATTTTTCAGCTCCACCGTAGTTACCTCCCTATATACAAATTCATCAGATGGTTGCCTTCAAGGAGTAACTGGAGCTCATTCTTCTGGATGTCTTCAAGCTTTTTATATACAACCCCTTCTTAATCATCTTGTTTTCTAGTAAGGCTTGAGGTGTCTTCTTTGCTTGGTGAGCTTTCTTGAATTCATCAATGATTTCCCAAGGTGAGACTACAACGGCCAACATGATGGTGGACTCTATTGTTTTTCGTACCTGGCCGTTGTATCTGTGTGGGATAGTTCTTTTATGGATCCTAGAACTCACCCTGGGGTCTGGCCATACTCTCACTCTCTCCTTCTGATACTGAAAGGTGTGCCTGAGAGTGTACAGCCTTTGAGCATGCCTTTCATGGCTTGAATAGATGATGACTGAGGAAATTCCTTGTCAACCATCTTCAACAGTTGCTCATCGTGCTTTTCTGCTGTTCTTCTTCTTCTATCTTGACTCTGACCATTTCCCTTTGAGAGTCAGTGTGATCATGGGCTGACTTCGGGGTTTTGGTAGCTTCAGAACAGCAGAGAGTGGCAGACTGTCATCTTCATCCTCTTCTTCTTCTTCTTCTTCCATCCTCAGCACCCTTCTCCTCCTTCTGGGTACATCACTGGATGATGGTTGGTTGGTGAAGGAATTGGTTTTTGAAGAATGAGGATGTTTGGATTTTGGCTTAGAGGTTGGTTGGGAGATTTGAGGGATAAGATCTGTTTGAGTGGTGGAAGGGAAGGTTGATCTAGCATCCTTGTAGTTAGTTTCGCCTTTGTGAGTTTAGCCATCTCTACCTTTTACCAGCCCCGGCCTCATCAAGGGCTTCCACAATAATCCCTTTGTTGAATTGCTCAGACAGACAGATTCTGGTGGCTATAGCCAGAATGCTGTCCCTGGTCCATGCGCGGATCTCCATTAATGATCTTCCCAAGTATTTTGCAATAAAGCGGATCATTATTTCCAACTCTCTTTCTCAAGAGCATCATACCCTGCCCATCGGGTTTGTATCTCTTGTACTTCTAACCTTCTGATCTCACTATCCAGTGTGGCTGTGTCAACCCCTGCTTGAAGAGTTGTTCAATATTTTATCCATGGATCGTGTGTGTGGTGTCAGCTTCTTTGACCAGCTCCTCCAAGGATTTGTCTTCAGCAGTGTGATCATCAGCACTTCTCTTTCGCTTGTAAGTGATCAGAGGTTGCTTTTCTTTTTCCTCCTCTTGCTTCTTCTCCTCTGTTCTTTTCCTCTTCTTTTCTTTCACTGCAGTACTCTCCCCCTTTTTGGTTGCATTGGAGGAAGGGGTTTGTACCGCAGAAAGAGTCTTTTGAACAGCAGCATCAACCAAGGGCTGTAATGTTGAGGAAAGCCTCTCATCAATGGCTTTGATCACTATATCAGTGATTATGGGTGTGATGAGAGGGAGGGAATTTTGGAGTACAGCACCTATTTGCTCAGGAGGGTTCTGTTCCTGAGAAGTAGGGCCTGAAGCAGAGGCAGGTGGTTGATTTTGGAGTGGCTCGGTGTTTGGGAAACCTTCAAGGGAAGGTGCCATCTGTGGGTGGATAGAGGCAGATGGTCTTTCTCCTTGTGAGAGTTGGTCAAGTAGGTTTTGCAGCCTACTGACTTTCTCTTCAAGGAGTGTGTTCTGGGCAAGAACATCATAGAAGAAGCCCAGGTCATCATCAGCCGAAGCTGAATCAGCTGACCTCCTGCTTAGAGCAGGATTGACATGCACTGGGTGTAGACCAGTTGGTGCATGTGCCCCTTGTGCTTGGTACTGGGGACTTCCAGCCTCAAGACAATGTCCATCATCAGCTGTTGCTTCTAGTGAGGTCTTAGCAATGTTACCAGCCGCACTCTGGTCATGTGCTGAGTCAGAGGAGGTGGCAGCCTCACTAGATATTCTAAGCTCCGTGTCTACACCAGGAGATAGAATTGGGAGACCCTGTGCTGTGGGTTCTCAGGGCACTGTGTTCCTCCCCCTCAATTGTAGAGGTATTCCCAGTAGTAAGTGGTTTCTGGGGAGGGGGTGAGGAGTGCAATTGAGTCAGCACTTGTGCAACTATTAAAGTTGGGCTGGAGGGGCGGTTGTTTGGGTGAGGGGATAGAAGCAGTGTGCACCTGGGGAGGTTGGTGCTCTTCAATGGCAATCTCCTTAAGTGAGGAAGATCCCAGATAAGTAGGTACCCCTTTGGTGTTGCTGCAGGCTCCTGTTGAGAGGAGGCCTGAGCGGCTGTGGCTGGAGGAGTCATTGTATCCACTAGGGGGGTTGGACTAGTGGATATATCCTACGTTTGTGTTGCAGGGGCATCCTCAGGGGACTCAATTCCCTGAGTAGCCATTTTGGGTTTCTTTTTGGTGGGTTTGGTGGGGACTTTGGATTTGGAGGTGGTGGCTGTGGGTTCCAGCTGCGTGGGTTTTCGTAGCTTGGCAGCCATTTTTAGTGTCCGGTCAGAGTTGTGCCGGGAGTATACTTCCGGCAGAACAGCCGTAGCAGGGACTCCCAAGCCAACAAGTCCCTCAGCATTAAGCTGGTCTGTAATAATGGCCATTATGAACCGTGGATAAAGTATCCAACGGTTGGCAGTTTGTTTTTGAGCCATATCTTTGAGCTCTGAAAATATTAACTCTGAAAAGTTTAGTGGTTGAAGCTCAGGATAGAATACATTACCTGCTGCCATTTGGTGGACATTTGATCCCAAGACGACGTCTTAGGGGCCAAACATACATTTACCATGTGAAAAATCAGGCGCTCAGCGTCATTAAAGTTTTTCTTGATGTGGTGGTGGCACTGAGATCGCCTTGATATCCATGTTGAGCAAATGATAGATCGATGGTGCCCTTTGGATATCCAGCAGGAGAAGTAGCATCATTCAGTTGAAGAATTTTGCGGATTGTTGCAGGAGTAATGACTACTTCTTTGTTGTTGTGACGACTGACCGGAGGGATGGTGTGTTGCTCTCCTTAGTAGTAACAGTAACGTTCATCCAAAATTGGTTCAAGGATTCGGCATGTAAGATGGGGTTCAAAAGAAATGCCTTGTTGTATGGCTGAACCATAAGATCGATAACAGTATCGAACTTAGTCCAGATCGGCGATTTAGTGAGGTAGGCAACACAGTTGTGTCGCGGTTTAAGTTGCATAGACGCCATGGAGAAGAAAGTTTTGGAGAGGAACGTTAGGTTTGAAGAAGATGAAGCATGGAGAGCTAAGGTTAGGGGTATATATAGGGTACGGGTAAGGAAACGACTGAAGGATGTGGTGTTAGTCATTAGTAGTTTTAACGACCGTTGACATGGTATTATCTTTTCAGACGTTGAAACAGCTGAAGTCGTGGTGTTAGGCATCAGTAGTTTAGAAAACTACTGAAGACCGTGGTTTTTACTTCAGATGATTGAAACAGCTGAGGACATGGTGTTGTCATCAGTAGTTATGAAACTACTGAAGACAGTGGTTTTGTCATCAGCTGTTGTGTAAACAACTGGACTAGGGATTAGTCATCAGTAGTTATAAAACTACTGAAGACGTGGTTTTGCTTCAGTTGTTTAAAATGAAACAGCAGTTGTACAAACGACTGAAAAGAAAGTTCTTTTCAGCTGTTTTCGTCAATTTTAGCTTTTCAGCTGTTTCAATCTGTCCTCAAACACTTCATCAGTCTTTTTGGCTGATTTCAGTTGTTTCATAGGACATCAGTACTTATGTGTTTTTACTGATTGCAGTAGTTGTAACTGCATCAGTAGTTGTGACTACATCAGTAGTTTAGACAGATGAAGTACTTCATACTTGTGAGACCTTTAGTCTTCATCAGTACTTATATGTGACTAGGTACTTATGATCATCAGTATGAATTACTAAGATCATCAGTAGTTGTCACTTATTCTAGTTGCAGCATACCAAGCCTTAACACCAGTTTTGGAAAGTTGAACTATCCAAAGGCTTAGTAAAAATGTCTGCAAGCTCATCAGCACTAGGCACAAACTTAGGATCAATCAGACCTTTTTCAAAACAATCCCTTATAAAGTGATGTCTGACCTCTATATGTTTGGTCCTAGAGTGCTGGACTGGATTTTTGACAATACAAAGAGCTGAAGCACTATCCATTAACAATGGAGTCTTAGTCTCTGTAATGCCATAATCCAAAAGTTGGTTTTGAAGCCAGAGTACCTGAGATGTACAACTTGCAGCAGCAATGTACTCTGCTTCAGCAGTAGATGTAGCAACTGAGGTCTGTTTCTTGCTCTGCCAAGAAATCAAGCAGTTGCCTAGGAATTGACATCCACCGGAAGTTGATTTCCTGGTCAACTTACACCCTGCATAGTCACTGTCAGAAAAAGCAACTAATTTACCAGAATGTCCGGTAGAATACCATAAACCTAGAGATGGAGTGCCTTGCAGATATCTAAATCCTCTTGACTGCAATCAGATGAGACTCTTTAGGTGCAGCCTGAAATCTAGCACAACACATGTAGCAAACATAATCTGGTCTAGAAGCTGTTAAATACATCAAGGACCCAATCATACATCTGTAAAGTGTTTCATCAACCTTAACCTTTCTGATCTGAGTCCAGTTGTGTGGTGCTGCTCATGGAGTAGAACAAGGCTTACAGTTTTGTAAATCAAACTTTTGCAAAAGATCTTTTGTATATTTGGACTGATGAATAAAAATTCCATCAGCCTTTTGTTTGATTTGCAACCCCAGAAAGAACTGTAATTCTCCCATGGCACTCATTTCAAACTTCTGTTGCTATCAACTTTGTAAAGGCATCACACAACTTTGGATCAGAGGATGCAAAAATGATATCATCTACATAAATTTGAACAAGTAGATTATTCTGCCCAGCTTTCTTAATGGATAAGTCTTGTCTATGGAGCCTCGAGTGAAATTGTTTTCCAGAAGAAAGTTTGATAATGTCTCATACCAGGCTCTGGGAGCTTGTTTTAACCCCAAAGAGCTTTATCAAGCTTATACACCCAATTAGGATGTTTATTATCCTCAAAGCCTGGAGGTTGACATACATAAACCTCTTCTTTAACTTTTCCATACAAAAATGCACTTTTGACATCCATTTGAAAAACTTTAAGGTTTTGATAAGCAGCATAAGCTAAAAACAATCGAATTGCTTCCAGTCTGGCTACAGGGGCAAAGGTTTCATCATAATCAATACCTTCTTCTTGTGCAAACCCCTGAATAACCAGTCTGGCCTTGTTCTTAACAATAAGCCCATTTTCATCAGTTTTGTTCCTAAACACCCATTTAGTGCCTATTGCACACTTACCTGGAGGTAGAGGAACCAGTTCCCCACTTGCTGTTTCTTGAACTGAAGAAGCTCAAGCTGCATGGCATCAACCCATCCATTGTCCTTTAAAGCAATGGATAATTCTTTGGCTCTTGCTGACTGATGAAGAGAGCATAGAAGCAGAAATTTGACAATTGACTTCTTGTTGATACCCCAGCAGTGATATCACCAATGATTTGAGACATAGGGTGATTCTTCTGATCTTGATACACAATGAGATCTGTGCAAGTGTTTGTAGCCGGTTCAGCAGCAACAGATGGTGATGGTGTATCATTTCCTTGAAACCAATCAGTGGATGGTAATTCAAAGGAAGTTGAATTGAAGAAATCTCATCAGCATTTGTTGTGGATGGTGCTACTGGCGCTACAGGAACATCAGGTCTAGCTGAGTCAGGCAGCTGATCACTAACCTGAAGAGGTGAGTACTGCAATCATCATCATCATCAGCAGTACCACCAGGTGTGAACTGTTGACAGGAGCAACAGCAGGATTTTGATAAGGAACATATTGCAGTATGTCCAAATCAAATAACTCACAGGACTTTGTGGAATCTTGTCCTTTGGAGATTCATTAAACTTAACATGTATAGTTTCTTCAACCATCTTTGTTCTACAGTTGAAGACTCTGTATGCCTTGCAAGTAGATGATAACCAACAAAGTACCCTGCATCCATCTTAGGATCAAATTTATGGAGTTGATCCTTTGTGTTGAGAATGAAACAGGGACAACCCAAATGCTTTGAAAAATGAAATCAGAGGAGCCAAATGATGGAGAACTTCATATGGAGTCTTCATCAACCTCTGATTTACTAAAACTCTATTTTGCACATAACAAGCTGTGTTGACAGCTTCAGCCCAAAAGGTCAATGGCAAACCTGAGTCAGCCAGCATGGACCTTGCAGCTTCATGAGGGTCCTGTTTTTCTCTCCACTACTCCATTTTGCTCTGGAGTCCTTGGAATGCTAACTGCCTTTTGATACCCTTTGAAAGATAGAAGTCATCAAGTGTATGATTTCTGAACTCAGTTCCATTATCACTCCTAATACACTTGACTGGAAGGGAATACTGCTTCTCAATGTACAGCACAAAGTGGATAATCTTCTGAGTAGCCTCATCCTTCGAATGTAGAAAGAAAGTCCATACAAATCTGGAGTAATCATCCACATTACCAGACAGTATTTCTCTTTGCCATGCTCATTACTCTCACAGGACCAAATAGATCCATATGCAGTAATTGCAAGCAGGCAGTGGACTTGGACACTTCAATAGGAGGGAATGAGACTTTGTGCTGTTTTCCTTTTAAACAAGCAGTGCAGGTTTCATCACAGTGAACTCCTTTATTGGTAAGCCTCTGACTAAACTATGTGGCTAAGCTGATTCATGTTTTTGAGATTCACATGACCAAGCCTCCTGTGCCACAGTTTAGATTCTTGAGAAGAGGCTTTGGAAAATAGGCAAGGATTGCCTTTGAGATCTATCTTCTTAGAGAGATCTAAGGCATACACTCTTCCTATCCTGTTGGCTTTCAGGAGAGTGTGATCATCCAACACCTTGTCAATCAAGTGCAAAACTTTGGATGACAGAATCCTACAGTTTGACTGGTGAAAAGGGCAACATGCCTTTATCACACATTTGACTGACACTCAAGAGGTTGTACTTGAGATTTTCCACGTGATTAACATCATCAAATTTGATTTCTCCATTGGAGACAAAGCCCTTACCGATGATGTAACCCCTAGCATCATTGCCAAAAGAGACAAATCCCTTCTTTCCTTGAGAGTAGTCATGAAGAAGAGAGATGTTCCCAGTCATGTGCATAGATCCCCCACTGTCTACATACCAGATGCTACTTTGGCATGTGAAGAACCCTGCAATAATAAACAATCAGTTAGTTTTAGAGACCCAAACCTTTTGGTTTTGGGCCTGGTCTCATCAATAGATGGTAAACTAACATGTTTATTTGAAACAACAGCCTGAGAGGAAGAGGATGGTGTAGAAGAGGAGTCCTTTGGCTTTGACCTCCTTTTCTGTGGTTTCAACATAGGAGAATCTAGTTGGTTACTCTACCCAACAGATGTTGTACCATCATCACCAGCTGTGTCTGATTTTGTGATAAGCTTTCAGCTCATCAGACACATTGCTAGTGGAGTTAGATAAGGTCCTATGTTGCACCTTCTTCTTTTGAGCACCCTCAGCTGTCACCTGTTTTAACCCCTTCCTTTTTGGATTTCTTTAAGGACTTAAGGGTTACAGGATTTGATGTTGCTGATACAAATGTGGTCTCAAACTCAGTTTTCATTTTTACCATTTTCTCATTAATTCTTCCTTTGTTTGAGTTTGGAACCTCGTTTGTACCAACAATCATCTATAGATGATTGAACAAACCACATACTTCACATGGTTTCTTCTTCATCTTAGGTTGATCATCAACTAAAGATGGTGAAGCAACAGAAGACTTGTTCTTCAATGCTTTGGAAGCATTGGTTGCTTTCTTGACTACCTCTTTAGTAGTCTTCAAACTCTTTCTACTGCCAGTTTTCTTCTTCTTCAGTACTGACAGCAGTTGAAGTTTGAACTTCAGGTGTTAAATCCTGCTCTCTAGTCCTTTCAGGACCTTCAGGATTAACTCCTGAGTTGATCAACTCATTTATCATGTGAATGTCAGCATTTGAACCATCAACATCAGCTGATAGGTTCGAGAGGGCTTGATGCTGACTGCTACTTCTGATTGTGCTGTATCAGAAGGTAGATCACATGATGTGATGGATTGGTTATCACTCTCACCATCAGATTCTACCTCTGCTCTTGGGGTAAAATCTGTAGGTGGAGCAGTGTGATTGTAACCAATTCCAAACTTCACATTTGAAGCAGATTGCTTACTAAGAAGCATTTCAAAACCTTTGCATGATTGTACCCATCTATCACACTCGACCTGGGTAACTGCAAGGGTTTCTTTGAGATCTTTGTACTTCTCTAGAAGTACATCTTCTCTAGCCTTATCATCAATTATTTGGCACTTTAGTTTATAAATCTCATCATTCTTATGTTTGAGCACAAACTCAAACCCAGCTTTGTTTTTGGAAATTATTTGTTCTAGCTCAATGTTCTTATTAATTAAAGCTACATTTGCTTCTCTAATGGAAGCAAATGCTGCTATGCATGGTTTAGAACATAATTTGGCTTTTGCCTCAGAGGATACCTGTGATACCTGAGGTGTAGAGGCATTGGAAGAAGAAGCATCAGCAGACTCCAAAGCCATAAGAGCTAGATTCCCATGGGACTGTCACCACCATGTTGACCAGCACCTGAGAACAGTTGATCATGACCAGACAAGTCATCTGGTAAACTGCTCCAGTCAACAACTCCTGGGGTGAAGAAGCTGTGTTGTTGAGATTGAGGTTGTTGATGAGATAGGGAAGGCTGAGGTTCTGGTAGTGCATGAGGTTGTGGTGTCATAGGAACTTGAACTTGATTTGACTGTGGCATGTAATAACAAGGGTACTGATATGGCATTTGACCCTGAGGAACAAAATATGCCGGAGATTGTTGTTGAGGATGATGACTAGAGGTGACAGGATGTTGCCCTCTGTGTTGTTGACTATTGCCAGGAAAAGTCACAAAGGGTGCAGTAGAGTTAGATCCAGTTGATCTACACTCTCTTGCAAAGTGTCCAAGCCTTTGGCATTTGTGACACCTCAACTTGCTCTTGTCAAAACCAACTTTGGTTTTGCCAGAGAGTCCTGGGAATTTTCTTCCAGTTCTTTTATAGAACTTCTGAGATCTGATATTTATCAAGGCCATTTGGCTCAAAATATCCATCTCTTCTAGGTCATCATCAGCAATCCCCTTGAGATCATCCATAATGAAGCATAGATTGTCATTATTACCCCAGTAAACTAACCATCAACACTCACAAATGCAGAATCAGAAGTTCTTGAAGAGAAATTATTATGCTCATCATACTGGCATTCAGATGAAGCATATTCTGACTCATGACCCACCAAGGCAGTGTTGCCTTGTATAAAGTCTTCAGTGAGCTTTCCAGATGAAGACAGCTTTCTCTTCTGTTCTATCTCTCTCTCAAAAGTGAGCAGTTTCCCATGGAGTTGGGTGAGAGATAGTTTGTCCAAACTTGCACTGGAGCGTAGGACAATAGTATATGTGTCCCATCTCTCAGGCAGTGATCTGAGAAATCTGTTATTCATCTGAATATTGGTATATTCAAGTTTGACCATTTTTAGTTCAGAGATCAAACAAGAAAACCGCTCATATTGTTGAGTCAGTGTCTCACCCTTTCTATGAGAGAATGTCTCATATTGTTGGGCAAGAATTTCTCTATTATTTGCCAAGACCTCATATGTTCCTCCAAATTGTTCTTTCAAAGCAATCCAGAGGTCATGGGCAGTTTCATGATGCATTAGCCCAGAATAGATTTCATTGGGCAATGCCATGGCCAGAATTCCATGGGCTTTTGCATCAATCTCAAGCAACTTCTTATCCTCATCTGAGTATTGCCCCCTCCTCTTCGGAACCATTTGATTGGTTTCCGGTTTATTTACCATAGGCTTGTGTGGACCATGTACCACTGATGTCCAACACCCTGCGCTGTTAACAGACAGGTGATGGAGCATACGTCTTTGCCATATGTTATACTCATTCCTAACCAGCATAGGTGGCTTGGTTGAGGAACCAGTATTGTGAGGATCATTGGAAGGAGTGGTCATTCTCAGATCAAAAACAATTTAGTTCAAGTTTTAAAAAGTTTTAGACAGACCACAACAGACTCAATGAGAACCAAGAAAAGATCTCAGGATGAATGAGCAGAAATACAGAAAATTCAATCTCTATAACCGTTTCTTGCAAAAACAAAAGCTAATTCAATCAAACTTAGATCTTGAATAGCAGTTTCAATGATCAATGTTAGATCGATCAATGATTAACCTGCTCTGATACCATTTGACAGGATCAGTGATCACAAGTTTGATGTATCAGAATACAAAGCAACGGAATACAAACTAGAATTAGACAAATTGTAGCAAGCAATTGATACTTGTAAGCATTAAGATCGCATACGTTATAGGGAGAGAATATATATATTTCTGATTTCTAGGAATGTTTATAGATGTAGAATATTCTAATCAAATCAATCATTCATTCCATTCATTCACTCATTCATCTCCCGTGATTACAATAGGTTGTCACTCTTTATATAGAGTGCAACAGTCACTGCTGTTATCATGGAAAGTGACAACTGGCAGATCCAATACAAAATAACTAATTCTTAACAAACTACTGAAATGTTCACAACTACTGAGAACATATCAGCATGTTAAGTACAAAATATAAAACTACTGAAACTACAACGACTGAAGAACAAGCTCTTCAGTCGTTTTACAAAACTACTGAAATATAAAACTATAAAACTACTGATATCACAACTACTGAAGAAGTACTCTTCAGCAGTTGTGACGAACTACTGAGGCTTCAGTACTTGATCTTCAGACTTTGACCTTCAGGTGTTTCATCAGCTGATGACTTCAGTAGATACCATCAGCTGATGTCTTCAGTCTTTGTCTTCAGACCTTGTACATCAGTTGTTGATCTTCAGCACTTGTAAACTCTTCAGCTGTTGTACTTCAGTACTTTGGTCTTTCAGCTTCAGCACTTGTGTTCTTCAGCTGTTGTACTTCAGCACTTTGGTTCTTCAGCTATTGAGGTCTTCAGCACTTGATCTTCAGCTGTTGAAGTCTTCAGCACTTGTCAAACTACTTATGAGGCTTTCAGCAGTTGTTGTGATACCATGTGGGACTTAGAGGTTTTCTGATCTTGGCTCATTGGTTCTTTTGGTCCAACAAGAACTTAAAGGGTTCTAAAGTTTAATCCCGACACAAGTCTAACAAGAACGAGAACCTAATCACACAAAACCCATTACCCGAAGTAGAACACAAGAAGTTTAGCCGCTCATTGTTCTTGAATGATCTTCAAAATCGTTGTTGACTTGCATCCCGAATGATTGAATAGTGTTAGAACGATGTAAAAATGGTGAATCACCGGTCTAGGAACACCCAAAATTCGTCTCAAATCGTCCTAGGTCGAATGGGGGGCAAGTGGTGGGTGAAACCTAACAAAAGTGTGATTTTATAGGTGTTTCCCGGAGGCTCTGGCGTAGGCTACGCCAGCCAGCGTAGCCTACGCTGGAGGGTATTCTGCAGTTTATGGCTGATGATGGCGTAGCCTACGTGGCTGTAGTAGGCTATGGTGGAAACTTTTCTGCTGCATTTTGAATCTTCGTTTCTTGACCCCTCCAACGCCTTGTATCACCATGGAAGCTTCCAACCTGGTTATTTTACCTACAAAATCACTTCAAACTCCTAGTTAACCTATTCAACATGATCAAATGCATAAATACGAGTAATCAGACTTAATATTAAACATTTAAACACTTAAAATACATTTCAACACGCTCACATCACATCCCCACACTTAACCTTTGCTTGCCCTCAAGCAAATCCGTTTGAAACACAAATCAACATATATAAACCAAGGTCACTTACTATGTCTTAGATATGGTTCAAAGTCATACCCCATTCCAGAATTACAACAATCGTGTTTGGTTAACAAGTTAAACATGTTACATTTATTTCAAAATAGAATCCTCCTAATTAAGCCTAACAGGCTTTTGGTTTTTATTTAATGCAACAAACCCCTCACTATTTTCACTCCACTCGGTTTATTTCTGGATTGGTGAAAATTGCACCAATAAATCACTCAAAAGGTCCATGTATGAAACTTTGTTATCATATGCTTGAGTGATGATCAAACTTTCACAGTAACACATTAATAATGCACACATCAAAGGACTTATCGGTTTTGGGCTTAGGTTCGGGTAGGAATGTTTGGCTGTGAAAGTGGTTAAAATAATCAAGGTAAATATCACTGTTGACATTCTTATTAAAATAACTACTACTAAATAAAACAAGAACCATGTGTACACATTTATCCCATACTTAGTATTTTTTTGCATTTTTCTTTTTTTTCTTTTTTTTTCTTTTTTTCTTTTTTTCAATCACTAACTATTACCAAAAATAAAATACCGATACACTTGGAATGTCATCATCAGTGGTGAATGGGTCATATTGGGTAAAAAGAATAATTTGTCTATCATTGTATTTTGTAAGGATGAATGGGTTGATTTGGGTTTTAATGATATGGGTTTAACAAAAGGAAAGGTTTAAATCTCAAAAGGGGATACTAGGGAAAATTTTAGGCAATTGGTAACGCATGAAAATAGATTGAAAGGAAAAAAAATTCTTGATTGCCTCTATCATCCATGTGCATTTATCAAGTCCACCCTCTTAGCATGCATCAAATCACACAAATTCTAGAACAAAGAGTCATACGGCCTACACTCAACAATAAAATAGGTTTTTATATGAACTAACAATCTAGTAGGCTTCAACATCTCAACAAATTAAGAAATATGGGATGCCGATGTGTGCATGAATTTATTACATCAATTGCTTGTTAACCACAATTAGGTAATTCTTATATTTTCTAAAAACCTTGCTAAACACAATTCCTTACGCTATCATGGAATTAGACCATGACTAAGAACCCTTACTTTAAACAAGGTGAGAATCAATTGGTATGCTTGTTGTTTTTGTGTCCAATTAGATTGCTCAAAACAAAAATTGTAAACGTTTTCGCATTTTCTTTCCCTCATCCCCACACTTGGGATACATTGTCCCCAATGTATGATATTTATGTTAAATGCAAGGATTTTTTTTACCGATCGATCAACATAAACGACTTTTCAACCCAATCCACCCAAGTACACGTAGACATTCCCAACACATAATAATAATAACACCACCAAATTGACACACACATTACTTAAACAAACACATTAAACATAAAAGCATAAAAGTTTAATTTCGGGTTGCCTCCCGAATAGCGCTAAGTTTTAGGTCTTCAGGCAGACCATACCTGCAACCACTCATGGTGGTCGAGTAAGATGCTTGACTCCGGTATTTTTCAAATAATCTAGTGGGTCTTCAACTAGATCACATTGTTGCCCAAATATTAATGCCTCAACTCTGTCTTTTATATGATCAAGTGGGTCGCCAACTTTTTTCTTTATTTTAGGCTTCTCGTCTTTTGTTTCCATCATCATAATTGGCTCTTTCTCTTCTTTTAAATTCATCAATTCCTTCAAGTTCACATGCTTAACCCTATCATACTCAAAACCATTCTCAAAGTTGGTGTTCATGCTTACACATGAAGTATAAATAGGAACACACACATTAGTCATATGTGGCACAAAAACATCACCATTAACAAAATAATTAACCGACTTGGAAAATACGTCAAAACATAACTTACGAGTTTCGTAAGACATTTCAATTGTTCCATCCCGATAATTGATTTGAGCATTGACAGTTGCTAAAAGCGGTCGACCCAATATGACATTCGGTTGCTTGTGTGTCCTCACTGGTGCATAATCAAGCACCATAAAGTCCACCGGGTAGTAAAAGTCTCCCAACTTGATTATAACATTCCTTATCATTCCCCGAGGACTTTTCCGAGTTAAGTCAGCTAACACCACATTGGTGTTAACTTCCTCTAGAGAACCAAAGTCATACTGATCATATAACATACCTGGCAAGATACTAACAGCTGCTCCATAATCCAAGAGTGCTCTTTTTATCTTCAGATTCCCCACTTTAATTGGAATGATGGGTGCTCCATCGTCACTATCTTCCACTGCATCAACTTTCTCTTCCTTATCTGCAACTTGTTGTGGAAGAACAGTAAAGTCGTTATCAATAATTTCAAAGTCAGGAAGGATACTAACCGAATTGATGTGAACATTTCTCATTTTTTCCATGTTGGTTCCTTGATGTTGAGGATTGATCATGGTATCACTCGGTAGTTTCCCGGGGTTCTGCTTAATTTGAGCCACGTCTTCAGCTAATTGTCCCACTTGCTTGTTTAAAGCTTCACAAGCTTTATCTCTAATTTCATTCTCCTTCTTATTCTCTTGCATGTTCCATTTCATCATGTTCATTAAAACATCTAACTTTGCATTTGTAGAGTCTTCACTACCAAGTTGTCCGAGGAGGATTTCCTTGATAACTTTGTGATGAACTCCCTTGTTGACCTCCATGATTGTAGTTCCCTTGATTGTTCCTTGAGAATATGAAGTTCTTTGATAACCACTTGGATTGTAATTCCCTTGTGTTTGATTTTGATAAGTTTGACCGCCTTGATTATTCCCTTGAAAGTTAGGGTTCATCTGGTTTGAAACATTACCATATTTGAAATTAGGATGATTCCTCAATCCAGGATGATAAGTATTGGAACTCATATCGAATTGTATCCTATCTCCATAAATTGATTGACTTCCTCACTCCTTCCTATTACCACGGGGTAAGACTCACCATTATGACCTAATTCACCACATTCTTCGCACACATCATAGCCCACATTTGCAATCTCCTTCACACCTGTTCTTCCTAGCTTTGCTAATTGTTTATCCAAGATGCAATTCTCTCTTTGGTTTCATAATCGATTGTAGTTGATCTTGCTGAATTTGATTTGGATCGCCTACTAGCAGAAGCTTGTGCTTTGGAGTTCCTACATATCCTCTCTAGAAATTCCCAATCGGCGTCCTCATGATTAGAAAGGAATGTGCCATTGCTAGTAGAATATAAATACTTCCTCTCTTCATTGGTCAATCCATCCGAAAAAGCCTTAATCAACTCCCAACGTTCAATTCCATGATGTGGGCACATACAGATTAGTTCCTTAAACCTTGTGAATGCTTCATGAAACGTTCTCCTACTTGTTGTTGAAAGGATCGAATAGCATCTCTCACATCACTAGTTTTACCCATAGAATAGTATTCATCCAAAAATGTTTGTTGCATTTCTTGCCAAGTATGAATACTATTATCGGGTAAAGTGAGGAACCATTGCTTTGCTCTATCTTTCAAGGTGAATTGAAACAATCATAACCTCACTTCATCTTGTGTAAAGTGATTTCCACCAATGGTGCTACATATGGCATCAAATTCAGCAAGATGTACATATGGTTCTTCTGTTGCAGTGCCTCTAAATGCAGGAAGAATGGTGAGATAATGAGGGCGTACATCAAAAGCTCTTCCTCTATGATTTGGAGGTGCGATAGGATTTGGATTTTCAGAAATAGCAGGTCTGAAATGGCTATCCACACCATGTACTTGAGCTCTTTGAGGTCTTCTTGGTTGATTGACATTATTGTTAACCCTACCCCGTTGTTGATTGATAGGTGGTGCATTCCACCCATGTTGATCATTCCCCCAATTATTATTTCTATTCTGTCTATCACCTCCACCGAAGTTTCCATCCCAAGCATCATAATTTGCACCATTGGGGTTCTTCATTGTCATTCCATTCATCTTCATTATCTTCATCACCCGTATGGACACTATGAACGCTCACATGATCAAAGTCATCTCCTTGATTGAGGTTATTTTGATTCATATTATCATTGGGTCGTGGTTGATTCAGGTTATTGTTGCGGTTGTTATTTGGTGGTGGAAGTGGATTTGGGTTTTGATTTTGGTTATTAGGAGGAGGGTTTGGATTTTGAGGTGGTTGGTTATTTGGGTCATCCATTTGGGTTGAATCAGACGAACTGTCAGCTGCTTGATCAATAGCTTGTGAAATTGATGTAGTTGGTAGCCCTGATCGATGCAGGACATGATTATACCTAGTCGATTTCTCTATCTCTGGATCAAACACAAGCGGTGATTTCCTACCCGAGTATCGGGTATGCATGCAATCCTATCACCCGCACACTGAAAAATACCAAGCATAACAAGGAAATAAAGAAATAAAGCAAAACAAGTAAACAAAATTAAAAACAAATCAAATAACAAAACAACAAGCGCACCGATTCCCCAGCAACGGTGCCAAAATTTGATTGATGTCGAAGTACCAATCAAATAAGATGTTAAATTGTATTTATATTCACCTTAAACTAGTTAGGGTTGTCGAACCTCGTGGAATTAGTGGTCGGTGTATTGTAAATTGATTTATAAGGAACGATTAACTAAATTATCAAATTACTTAAACTATGGCTTCTTAGCTGTAAAAATTGGATTTTGGAATGATTAAGAAATTAACTAAGAAAACAAATTGAAAAGGAATAAACTTGTTTAAGAAGAAAATTGTGAGAAAAAGTAATCCACTTCGAGGTTAAGGTTTGGTTTTCAGTAATTGTTTAGTTCAACTTGGTGGAAAATCCTTAACGGGGATTCTATACGTGTAATGATTAAGTGATAATGATAATCAAGACTTAACAGGTCTTAATACACAATATCAATTCAATTAGTAACCAAAACTCTACAACCATACGATTTGCGCAAGATCATACGACATTCAAATAAAGGTCAACCAACATAATTGTTTAAATAATCAAAACACAAGTTAACATATAAAAGAACTTAAAGGGTTCTAATGTTTAATCCCAACACAAGTCTAACAAGAACGAGAACCTAATCACACAAAACCCATTACCCAAAGTAGATCACAAGAAGTTTAGCCGCTCATTGTTCTTGAATGATCTTCAAAATCATTGTTGAATTGCATCCTGAATGATTGAATGGTGTTAGAACGATGTAAAAATGGTGAATCACCGGTCTAGAAACACCCAAAATTCGTCTCAAATCGTCCTAGGTCGAATGGGGGCAAGTGGTGGGTGAAACCTAACAAAAATGCGATTTTATAGGTGTTTCCCGGAGGCTCTGGCGTAGGCTACGCCAGCCAACGTAGCCTACGCTGGAGGGTATTCTGCAGTTTTTTGGCTGAATGCTGGCATAGCCTACGGTGGCTGTAGTAGGCTACGGTGGAAACTTTTCTCCTGCATTTTGAATCTTCGTTTCTTGAACCCTCCAACGCCTTGTATCACCATGGAAGCTTCCAACTTGGTTATTTTACCTATAAAATCAATTCAAACTCCTAGTTAACCTATTCAACATGATCAAATGCATAAATACGAGTAATCAGACTTAATATGTAACATTTAAACACTTAAAATAACATTTCAACACACTCACATCACTCAGCTGATTATGCCTCCATGATGGAAAAAGGATACCTTCACGACAGTGCATACCGCTGCTTTGTGTCTCTGTTTGACCCAAAGTATGTTAGTGAAGCACTAAATGATGAGGCTTGGGTTAGTGCCATGCAGGAGAACTTCTTTAGTTTGAGAAGTTAGGTGTATGGACACTAGTGTATAGACCTAAAGGTGCTAAAGTCATTGGCACCAAATGGGTCTTGTGATGTAAGAAAGATGATCAGGGAGTGATCATTAGAAACAAGCCTCGACTTGTTGTTCAAGGTTTTTGACAAGTTGAGGGTATCGACTACATTGAAGTATTTGCACCAGTGGCAAGGATGGAAGCCATCCGCATCTTCCTTACCTATGCATCTATATGAAAATCAAAGTTTATCAACTTGATGTGAAGAGTGCATTCCTTCATGGTGAGATCAGAGAAACAGTGTATGTCAGTAAACCCGAGGGATTTGAGGATCCTTATCATCGGGATAGAGTTTACAACTCGACAAGGCTTTATACGGGCTTCATCAAGCTCCAAGGCTTGGTATGAGAAACTCTCGACTCATCTTATGAAAGACGGCTTTCGCAGGGGAGTCATTGACTGCACACTGTTTATCAAAGAAAAAGATGGAGCTTACTGCTAGTACAGATCTATGTAGATGACATAAATTTTGGTTCAAAGAACGAAGAATTATGCAAAGAATTTGAAGCAGTAATGAAGGCGGAGTTTGAGATGAGTGCTATGGGGGAGATGAAGTTCTTTCTTAGGTTACAGGTGGATCAGACACCAAATGGGATCTTCTTACATCAGACCAAGTATGTAGGGGATATTCTTAGTCGGTTTGACATGGAGAATGCTTCCACAACTGGCACTCATTTGGCTACAAACCATGATGTAGCACCCGATGAGAATGGTGATCTGGTAGATGCCACTATGTACCGAGGGATGATTGGATCTCTCATGTATCTCATTGCCTCAAGACCTGATATCATGTATGCTACATGTTTATGCTCACAATATCAGGCAAAGCCTAAAGTGAACCATCTAATTAGGGTCAAAGGATATTTCGTCATCTGAAGGGCACACCCACACTTGGGTTGTGGTATCCTCATGATGATGACTTTGAACTTACAGCGTATTAGTGACTCGGATTACGGTGGCTGCAAGATGAACTACAAGTCTACATCAGCAGGGTGTCAGTTCTTTGGGAGAAGATTAGTAACCTGGCAGTGTAAGAAGCAGACCTCGGTTGCATTGTCAACCTGTGAATCCAAATACGTTGCTGCTGCAAGCTGCTGCTCTCAAATCATATGAATTCAACAGCAAATGCAGGATTATGGTTTGCATTTCACTTCCACTACTATCTTTGTTGATAACTCTGCTGTGATTGCAGTCACTAAAAACCCGGTCCAACATCCTAAGACCAAACACATCGAAATCAAATATCACTTCATACGTGATTGTTTTGAAAAGAATTTAATCGATGTGATAAAACTAAACACTGATTTTTCAACGCGCTGACCTCTATATAAAGGCTTTTGACAAACCACGTTTTCTATATCTGTTAGAGGTCAATGGGGTTAAAAGAAAAGTGAGGTCATTCCTGAAGATAACCATGTATAGTCCGATGTGTCGTGTCTAGTTTCTTTTAATTTTTAAATTTTAGTGTTATTTAGTTTGTTCTTTTGTGTTTGTTTAATTAGTTTAATTACAATTAGTGTCTTTACTTGCCCATTAAAATCCTAAAACGCAAATCCATAGTGGTTTTATAATTTTAGGGGGAGAATAGGTCTAGGATATAAAATAAAATAAAGTAGGGAAAAAGGAGAGGCAAGCTGAAAATAAATAAAATCGTATATGTGATATCGATTCAATGTTGGAATATGATAGTACACAGGTACAAACCATTTGGGACTTTAAAATTCAAATTTGAAAAATATGCAAAGTTCAAGTATAAGTCTGTGTAATCTGAGCAATATAAAAGGAAATATGATAGATAAGCTAACTACTACTAAGGTAACACAAAGAAAGTAGACCTAGAGGTTGCTAGACCACAGATGATATGTTGGTAGATTCAACATAATAGATGACTAGATCTTTTTGGTGATATCAAAGTTCTAAGAATAGTCTCTTCCTGAATTCTACCCTAAGACCGCTCAAAAATCTCCTGAGGAATGTTGATTACCATATAAGTGTGGGATCCAAAAATGCTTGTTGAAATAAACAAACCTTAAAACGATCACCAAACTGTGTTGAAAGTCTGTGTATGGATTTATGAGGACAAGTATACTAACAATCACTGTGGCTACAATTCTTGAAAGTTCAAATCAGTGTGGGGACCTAATAGTACTAGTATGATTTCCTAAATTTGATAAATGACTCTAGATGAAAAACAAGGAAAGAGCATCAAAGGTTTTAGCTAACTTGTCCTAAATGATTTGAATATCCTGTATGATTCCAGGTTGAATTAGTCCATGTATGGTTTAAAAGATTGAAGCTGCCCTTTGAGAAAAATTATTCCTTAGAGTTACATCTTAGGAATTAACCCTCACAAAACACAAAATATATCTTAGTGTAATTTTCATTGCTATTTCTTTTACGTAAATACAAATTTAGTCTATTTCAGTTGTGTGTAGTATCGGACTATGTCATGGAAGTTGATAAGGGACCTTATCATCTGAAAGGTCATGTCTGAGGTGACCACACGTGCTTTCAAATAAAAAAATTGGGTCACGTCTGAGGTGACAAAATATCTTAGAAGGATCACGTCTGAGGTGATCAAAAGTTTTTGAGTCTAAAATGATCATGTCTGAGATGATCAAATGTTGATAATGTTAAATTAACAGTTTAAAAGGGTTTAAATGTCAAATGGTCATAAAGTCAGAAAAATGTCAAGAGTATGACCCATTCGCATGACTGGACCCTGAGTATGGACCAATCATGCGAATGGACCATACTCATGCATTAAACAACTGAATGGACATAAGTATGAGCTATTCATCTGAATGGCTTATCAGAATGAGTCATTCGTCCGAATGGGAGTGTGCGACTGAGTCAGCCGATCGACTGAGCTTCAGTCGGCCGACTGAAGGTGATCTACTGAGTCAATCGCCCAACTGAGTGTCTTTCGCCCGAATGAATTGAGCGAATGAGTCCAGTCGCCGATTGAACTCACATTCAGTATATAAAGGGCCACAGTCGATCGCATTCTTCTCACCTCTCCCAATCGCCCTTAAATCGCACACCATACCGTTACTCTGCCCAAATTTCTTTAGACCTCAATTACTCTTCCTTCTTTATATGCTGACGTGTGTTTGCATTTATACAGGTATAATTTGATGAAATCTCACCAAAATCAGAAAAAATGGTGCCCTAAATAGTGATTCACGATTGAAACAATAACCGAACCTTTCAATGGACTAATAACCTACTGAAACCGTGTAAAATGTTAAAAAATAATGTTATTAGGTTATTAGTTAAGTGATTGCTAGTCTAAAGAACCTTTACATAATGTTTAATTTCATGAATTGGTCAAGATTCGAACCTAGTCAACCAAACAGTAGGTCATGCGACTGGTCGGATGGATGAACTCCAATCGCACGATTAAGCCTGCTGAATAGCTCAATCGGCCGAAAGTGACATGCGAATGAGCACAGTCGGCCAACTGAATCAATCGCAGGTTCAGCCAACCGATTGAACTAAGTTGCAAGTTCATTCACCCGAATGAGTCCAGTCGCATGATAGAATAGCCGACTGAACACAGTCGCATGATTCATTCGCATGAATGAATCAGAATGAATCCTATCAAGTTACTTAGAACTGGTATGTGTTATGTAAGTATCTAATGTTTATGTATCTTGTGTTACAGATCGATGGCGGAGAGATGGTCTATCAATCCCAAGCATAACATTTGTGCTCATCTAGATCACACAACTTGGAATGGTGCCGAGTTTGCTGAGATCATCACCTTTCTCAAGCGATCGAGGATACACAAAGCCATCTCTACCCCATGCACTCCCTATAGGTCCATACACCAGACCTTCTGGGAGAATGCATCTATGGATAGATCACACGAGCCATACAACATTAGGAGCTCCATCTTTGGTATGGACATAGAGATTATAGCTGAAGACATTCAGCATGTACTTGGGTTGGGAGATGATGCTGCACACCCCACCAAGCTACACCCGCTGATAGTGAGAGGCTACTTTCTGAGGATTAAGCATGCTGGGGACATCAACTCAGGTGTGCTCAACAAGAGCAACTTGTGTCCCCAGTACAAGTACTTGGCATATGTCATACTGAAGTGCATTGCTTCCAGAAGGGGTGGGTTTGATAATCTTTCAGACAAGATCTAGAATGCCTATGTGGCACTGGTGCTGAACTACCCCTTCAGCTTCTCGAGCATGATCTTCTCTTACCTTGTGGAGAACCTGGAGGCAAAGGGTAAGGAGGATTTTTGCATGTATCCCAGATTCTTGCAGCTGATTTTCGATGAGAAGCTGCCATCACTTCCTAAGGAGCGCCACGATGCTATGGCTCTAGAGATTATGGACGATACGGCCCTGGGTCGTATGAGAGTCTATCGGGGTAAGCAGGTAAAGTCTCAGGTGAAGAGACTGATAGGCCATCTGGCCAATGAGAGTTATGTGGCGCTAGGCAGACGTAAGTGGCATCACACTGACAGCGAATCCGATGATGAGCAGCTACAGCTCCCAGAGCATGACTCTGATGATGATGATAGCGGGGATGCTGGAGATACATTGCCCGCTCGACCAAGTGGCCCCACTACTGATAGTGCATCTCGTGTATCTGCCCCTACTGGAGATATTGCAGAGTCCGCTGGCTTCCACCAGGAATTTATACCTGGTGAGGAGAAAGAGGAGTCAGATGAGGAGCCACTAACCCGGACTGTGGGAAGTAAGGTTGTTCCCACAGACCAGGGGCTCCGGGCGGTTGGTGGATGCCACAGTGGATTGGGAGAGATTACTGCTGATCCTACATATACTCCTGATCTGCCAGGCCATGTTCAAGGGGGAGCATCCTCCTTGACTGGATCGAGAAAGAAGAGGATGGCTCAGCCCCATGGCTTGAAAAAGAAGAAGCGCAGAATCACCTTCATCACCACCACAGCCACCATCACAGCCACCACCATAGCCACCACCATCCCTACCACCATTCCCCCTCATACCACTACCACCCTTCCATCCACCACCACATCATTCACACCTACACCACCACCACCATCATCTATACCATCTCCAATCTTCACCACGATCACCACCACCACTAGCCATCCTGTAGCACCATCTTCTTTCTCTCCATATCCATCGGGATCGCCTCTGCCTCCCAGTGGGGTAGAGGAACAGCTCTCAGCACTTAATCGTATGGTGCTGAGACTGTTAGCTGCAGATGAAGAGAAGACCAATCAGATTAGACAGCTGGTAGACCTGACCACTGTCCAATCTCAGCAGCTCTCTCATCAGGCTCAATTGATCGATGAGCAGGCACATCGAATGTCTCAGCTCCAGGAGCAACACACCAAAAGGATTGAAGAGCTGGAGGTTGCAAACAAATCTCTGCACTTAAAGCTCAAAGGGTCCAAAGAAGAGCCCTTAAAGATAGGAGAAGGTGATGAAGATGATGATGCTGATGATGATAGTGATGATGATGATGATGGTGATGATCATTATGGTCATACTGATGTCAGTGATGATGATGATGACGACTATTTAGCTGCAGGTGCCAATTCAGCGAGCGAGAGGAGGACCAAATGTACTCAAGATCCGAGTGCCTTCTCATCCAACACGGCAGCAAAAGAGCCGATGATCCAGGACAAGAGTAATGATTAGTTGTTTTATTGTTATTTAAAATCTTTTGTATTTGGATTATGTATGAAATTAACCAAATACCTATTTATATGTAATGTAAATAGTTATGCTTTCGATTATTATGGTTATGTCTTGATTGTTAACTAATGATTGATATATTGAATGTTTAAATCAAGCAGATCCAAATTATTAAAGGGATGAACATGATATAGCTCCCCTTCAACAGATCAAGACTCAACTAACCATGATTCTTGATCTGCAGGGGATTGTCAGAAGATTAGTGAGTTACACCCCTGCAGAAGGGGAAATAATTCATGATCTTATTGACGAGCAACTGGCAGAAATGTTCAAGTCAATCCCGATGAGATTGTAAAAGACGCTCCAACTGTTGAAGGAGACAGTGATGACGACCTGAAAGACATCGATGAGATAAAGATCGAGGATGTCACGACAGCTCACTAGCTAGAGTATGCTGACAAAGAGGGAAATGTGGTCCCCAATCTGGGTGATTCCCTAGTCAGTGATACATTTGATATACTGGATCATATGGAGCAAGAGACTGAGAAGGTTGAAGAACAAGCACAAGCTTCAAACGCCGATGTTGATATCAGAAAAGCTGAATGGGCTGCATGTTTTGAGGAGATCCGAGCACAACGCTCTGCTCCTAAACCAAATGTCTACACCAAACTCTACAAAGTAAAGAAACATCAAAAGGTGTCAGGCAAGATTATCACGTGGGCTTATTTTGATGATCTTAATGTATACGCGATAAAGAGAGAGATGGGTATCAAGTACTTTAGATTTCCGCATGATCTAAAGTCTCTACCTGGTTTTGAGCTCAACCAGCTGGCCAAACTAAAGTTACTATATGCTGACCCGAGGAAGATGTTAGGCTGGTTTAAGGCTGCCCTCAAGAAAGAGTACCACACCATCTGGGTCAACTTCAAACCTCAACAACCTACGAGGTATATCAGACGTTCCGAAGTTGATCCTATAACTGGAAAGCCTAAAATAATGCTGAAGTGGAGTCCCCCAAGAACAATGTCAAGAATCCCTCTCAGGGAAATGCCACAGGACTTCACTCCAAACTTTAAATGGTGGTACTATGATTGGAGAATAGGGGAGGCGGTCATAGTTCAGAACAAAGAGGGCAAAATGGATACTATTAGGGTATTGACCCAATGTGGCTTACAAACTTGTCTGCTGATAATGTATACACATTATACAAGTGGCCACTGTTCTATGACACGCAAGATATTGTACAAGCCCTCCAATTCTAAAATGTGATACGACTCTGCTTTGCGTTTGAGATACACGCAGGAGTCACAAGAGAGGAGAAGTACAAGAAGTACGAATTGGTTATCAAGAAGGTAAGACGATAGATGAATCTAGGTCCAAGGGGGAGTTTGTTGATACATGTGTCCCTAGTTTCTGATCTTAATGTAATATCTTTGTATTGTCTTACACTTATGTAAATGTAATAGTTGGGTGCTTAATGAAATACAAATGTTTGGTTGTGTTTATAATGTTTAATATTTTATTAATCAATTGTTTAACGCACATTGACTTGATTATATAGGTTTGGAATTGTTTGAATTGATATGAATAATGTTATAATAATGAATACATTCAAACTTGGTGAAATGAAGTTCTCTTGCGTCCGACTGGACCATGCGCCCCAACAGTGGTCATGCGTCCGAATAGCCATGCGACTAAGTGTCCATGCGCCAAAATAGTCCATATGCCTGAACAACTTCATACGACTGACTCAGTCGCACGACTGAACACTCAGTCGTGCGAATGGATCAACCGCATAACTCAATCGCATGACTAAACCATGCAAATGGTCCAGTCGCACGATTAAGAAACCTTAACATATAAATACCACCTAATTCGTGGAAAAACGTAAGCATTCAATCCACTTCGACTCCAGACGTACCCTAGCCGTCCAGAAGCCTCTAAGTTCGTACTCCAAGTTCATAGAACGCTGTAGATCGATTCCTAATCGATTTCTTGACATTAGATTCAATACGTTATTGTTTCTACGTGCGTTCTCACTAATTGGATCGCCAATCAAATAGGATTCGCACTATTTGGTTTGGTTTAACACGTTAATCAGTTGGTGTTTCATTCAAATACCAGATCCTAACAATCCAACCTCAGATGTTGGTGATGGTGGCTGGAGTGATAAGCATAGTCCTCCCATACACCGTTGTAGATAGTGCCTTCTTACTATCCATTATAACTTCTTGGCAAGTCCTCTAGAACTCAAGTAATTGATCTAATAAAGTGGAGGGTATATGGTGAGTGCGGTGAGGTAAGATAAGCGAGAAAGAAAGTTGCAGATGTTTGTGAAACCAAGGTATTTGTCAATTGATAATAGAGCAACCTTGTTTTTTTGCCTATGAAGGTGCATGATAAAGGCTAGCTGGTTTTGGGTTTTAGGGTTGGCAATTTTCTAAATCTTTTGTGAGAGATAGTGGAAAAACAACAAGATTTTATGGGTAGTTTAGGGCTAGAAGATTGCGGATAAAGAGGAATAAGAATAAGGGAGATCCGTTGTAAATGCTATTTATATGCTTGGATGTGAGACAATCTGTCCATAATTCTTAATATTCTAAGAAATATTTACTTTAAAAAGTTTCTTTCAAAATAAATAGGGCTTATATGAGTGATAAATTTAGACAACTTTAAAGACACACATGTTTGTTTGAAAAACAATTTTTAATTTAATTTAAGAAAATCTACTCAAAGTTAACCATCCTAATAACTCATACACGATATTTAAATCATTGTTTATCAAATGTTTTATGAATAGATCAGCATATTTTTTATTTGTGTTAACTTTGACTAGTTTAATTAATTATTTTTCAAAATTATCTCTGATCAAATGATACTTAATATTGATGTGCTTTGTCTTTAAGTGCTTCACTGAATTCTCTATGATGGAGATAGCGCTATTGTTATCTATGTGATAGGAGTTGCAGGACTGGTGAAGGGTATGCACTTAAAACACAACAGCACAATGAGGAGAGTTTCATAAGAATACTTAACTGATCAAACAGGGAACTGGTTAAGCTTTTAGTAACGATGCTAAGAACACAAGTAAGTATGAGACAAAACAAAATAGCAAAACACACAAGGAGTTGGTTTTCAAGATTGTAGTATATTGCTTTCTCAAGTTCTATTACAAATATTACAAAGCATATCAGAAAGTTACAAGTACTTGGGATACATATACTACATCCTATAGCCGGCCATACTTTGAAGGTCGGCTGGATACAATTGACTAGACAACTACAAAATCAAATGTAGAGTCAAAAGGCAAATTGCCTTTTGACCAGTGACTATGACATGCCATAGCTCACATCCTAGTATATTAAAAAAAGGGTATAGTACATGAAGTAGAAAGTTACAGACACAAGACCTCAATGTACAGTTATCAAAAGCATGGACCTTTTCACCAACTTATGTAAGTTGGTGACTTTACAAAGTTGCAGCGGAAAGGGGTCTAGCTTTATGGTAAAAGGTACATCAGATAAAGCATGTGTTCTAAAAGTCTTTAGAAAAATCCGTCTTCTAGTGTTGGTTTCGGAAGACTTTGTCTCTGAAGCTTCGAAAGATTCATCTTTGGCTTCGGAAGATATTGGTCTTGGCTTCGGAAGATTTCACACTTAGAATGTTTAATAGTTGTTGGTGTTAAACTTCTGAAGCATTCAACTTTAGTCCACTTGTGCAAGCATGTAGGAGAGACTTTCGGTGTTTGGGTTGCATCAGCCTTTACATTTAATCCTTACAAACTCCCCCTAGTGAAATGCTATTAAAACACTTGAAGACTTTACATATTAACAGTCCTCATCAGGATAATTGTCAGGACCGCGTACGTACGGAATACTAACTGATTCTGCATTTATACTAAATCAAATAGTGCAGAATCCTATTTGATTAGCGATCCAATCAGTGATAACGTTGACCCTATCGATATAAGATTGAAAATAAACGTTATGAACGAATAGAAACCGATCAAGAACGATCTATGAACTTGGACTGGCTTTCTTGGACATACTGGACGGCTAGGGTTCGTGATAATATCAAGTGTTCTTCAATTCTCGAATCCTTATGTTTTTCCACGAATTAAGTGGTATTTATACGTTAGGAGTTTCCATTCATATGACTGAACCATTAGCATGGTTCAGTCGTGCGACTGAATCCAATTGATCCATACGCACGACTTAAGATTCAGTCGTGCGACTGAGACAAGCTTATGTCTCAACCATACCACTGATTCAGTCTTCTTGTTCAGTCATGTGACTGGTCCATATGTATGATGTATTCATGTGTATGGTCCATAAGTATGGGCCATTAGCGTGAATACTCATCCGACTAGGTTGAACACATTACTCAATCATCATTGACTAAGAATTATGTACAACACCCTCAAACCCATAATATGGTCATACATATACATTATACTTTAACACAATAATAATATAAAATAAATAAACATGAATAAACATCAATCACATATTATATTTCATTGAACCAATTCATTACACATGTGCAAGACATGAAATACTTTTACATTTAAGCTCATAACTAGGAACATATGTATCTACAAACTCCCCCTTGGTCTTACTTTCCTCTATTGTCTAACACTCTTCACATTTTCTTGGAACTTCTTGTACTTCTCCTCTTGGTAACTCCTGCATGTATTTGAAATGCAAAGTAGAGTCTTATCACGTGTTGAACCTAGAGAGCCTGTACAATGTCCTGCGTGTCATAGAACAATGGACACTTGTATAATATGTAGACATCTTCTGCCGACAAGTTTGTAAGCCACATAGGGTCAAATACCCGGATACTATCAATCTTTTCATCTCTATTTAGAACTATGACCGCTTCGCCTGTCTGCCAGTCGTAATACCAACAGTTGAAGTGTGGAGTGAAGTCCCGAGGCATTTCCTGTAAGGGAATCTTTGACATCATGCGTGGGGGACTCCACTTTAGCACAACTTTAGGCTTCCCAGATATAGGGTCAACTTCAGACCTACGAACGTACCTCTTCGGTTGTTGAGGTCTGAAGTTTACCCACCTGGTGTGGTATTCCTTCTTCAACGCAGCCTCGAATCATCCTGACATCTTCCTCAGATTTGCATACAGAAGATCTAAACATGCCAGACGGTTGACCTCAAAACCAGGAAGAGTCTTCAGATCATGAGGATATCTGAAGTACTCGATTCCCCTCTCTCTCTTTACTGCATAGACTCCTAAGTCCTTAAAATATGCCCACACTATGATCTTGCCTGACACATTCTGATGTCTTTTGTCTTTGTAGCATTGCCAAAAGTATCACCCAAGTTGGGTATGACATTACCTTCATGGTCAATGTACTCTAGATAATGCTCAGCAGTGACATCCTCAATCTCAATTTCATTAACATCATTCAGCTCATCGTCACTTGCCACATCAAGTTTTGGAGCATCGTTTACCAGCTCATCAAGATTCAACCTAAATATTTCAGCAAGTTTTCCGTCCGTTAAGTCATGTATGATCTCTCCCTCTTCTGGGGTGTAGCTCCCAGATCTCTTGATTATCACTTGCAAGTCAAGAATCATGGTTAATTAAGACTTGAACTGTTGAAAGGGTTGGACATCATACTCGTCTGCCTGTTGAGCTTCATCTGTTTTATTAAACATTAATCACATCACACATAAGTCATCATATAAAGCATTTAAACATAAACAAACATAGATGATGGTTAATTACATTAATGTAATACATAATTCAAGTACAAAAGTTTTTTAAATACGAAAACATCTAATCATTACTTTGTCTTGAATAGTTGGTTCTTCAGCTGGAGGAGTGGAGGACGAGGCTCCTTGATCTTGGTTTCTTTTAGTTCGCCTCTCTTGAGCTTAAGGATGCAAGGCTGATGTAGATGCACCACCTTCCATATCATCATCATCCTCTTGATCTTTTTTGCTCGGTCCTTCATCCTCAACATTTCTTCAGAATCATCTTCATCCACATCATCATCATCATCATCATCAACATCATCATCATCATCATCATCATCACCATCCTTGATCATTAGAGGCTCACTCTTTGGCCCTTTCAGCTTTAGCAGTATCTTATTATTCTTCTTTTTAAGCTCCTCAATCCTCTTCACCAAAGCCAATACCAGCTCATTTTGACTTGTAAGTGCATGGTGGGCTCGGCTTAGAGCTCTCTCATATAGGTCACTCTTCTCCATGACCTCTTTGATCTTCTAAGCTTGAGTTGCATTCACCTCCACCATCTTGTGTAACTGAGAAGCCCTAAGCTTATCAGTGGCAGCAGCCTAAGCACAATGCTGTTGAGGTTAGGTAGCTGTTCCTCCAACCCAATATGGGGAAGAGTAGGTCCAGCTATAAATAGAGAGTGTGTGGATGGACCTGCTTGATGACTAGTGGTTGTAGTATTGGATGTAGTGAATATGGGAAGTGGAATGTGTGTTGAATGTGATAGAGTGGTTGTGGTAGTGGTTGTGGGATGAGTGGTAGTGGTAGTAGGAGGTGTGGTGGTGGTGGTGTTGGCTGTGGTAGTGGTGGTGGTTGTGGCTGTGGTAGAAGATGTGATCAAAGTAATCCTTGGCCTCTTGCTCTTCTTCCCATGGGGATGAGCCATTCTCTTCTTCCTGGAGCCCTTTGTAATAGGCGCTCCCCCTTGGCTGCTGGGCTGGTCAGGGATGTATGAAGGATGAGAAACATCATCAGCAGCATCCCTTGACTCAGCCTGGCGTCCTCTAACAACTTCTATCCCTTTTTCAGTGGCCACGACCCGGCACCCAATTGTCTTCACGAGACGCTCATCATCTAACTCATCATCTTAATCAACCAGAAAGTCCAGGTGGATAGTAGCCTGCTCAGACCCACCTGGAGCAGAAGAAGATATAGTCTAAGTGTCGGTGGCCCGTGAAGATCTAGGACCTACATCTCCACCACCTTGACCGTCATCATGGTCATCATCATCTTCGTCATCTTTGTCTATGGTGGCCATGATGGGCTTAGTATCAGAATCACTGTCATCATGGTGCCACTTCCTCCAAGCGGGCGCCACATAGTCTTCTGTGGCAAGGTGCCCAAATAGTCTCCTCATCGGGGGTTTCACTTGCTTCCCCCAATAGACCTTCATCCAACCCAGTGTCATATCATCCATTACCTTGAGTACCACTGCATCATCTTTCTCCTTTGGCAGCATAGGAAGCTTTTCATCGATAATCATTTGCAGAAACCGTGGGTACATGCAGAAACCTTCCTTGCCTTTGGCCTCAATATTCTCTATCAGGTAAGAGAAGAGCATGCGTGAGAAACTGAATGGGTGATTCAGTACCAGTGCAATGTATGCATTCTGGATTTGGTCAGACATCTCATCAAATCCACAACGCCTGGAGGCTATGCACTTGATGATCACATGTGCCAAAAATTTGAACTGAAGGCAATGTTGCTCTTGTTCAGTACGCCGACATTAATGTCACCAGCGTACTTGATCCTCAGGAAGCATCCCCGAACCATTAGGGGATGTATCTTAGTTGGTAGGCTCCGTCCTCACCTAGATCTATGTTAGGATCAGTGATTTAAGTTTGATTAATTAGAGTAGATTGCAGCGGAATTCGAACAATGAATTAGACAATTTAGCAAGAACTCATTGATATTCAATGGAATAGTACACGGTTATAGAGAGAGAGAGAATTCTGCAAAAAGAATATTTCATTCAAATGCTTTCGTGGTGGCTGAAAGTCACACGTTACCATTAGGTCAACATTTCTTATATAAAGAATGTGACGTCTGTTGATGTCACTTGATAGTGAAATCTAACAGAATTATACAAACAACTGAAACTATGCAAACTACTGAGAATGTTCTCAACAACTGATCAGATCTCAGAGAATGCTAAGTACAAGAACATAAAACTACTGAAACTATAACTATTGAAAGGTAAATTACAAGTACTGAAAAGGAAAACCATCACAACTACTGAAGTTAATAACTTCAGCTGTTGTGACAACTACTGATCACTCTGGTCTTCAGTCTTTGTCTTCAGTCTTTATTCTTCAGACTTTTATTTCAGACGTTGTCTTTAGCTGATAGCTTCAGACTTTGTCTTCAGTACTTTACTTTCAGACTTTGTCTTCAGTACTTTACTTTCAGACTTTGTCTTCAGTAGAAATCTTCAAATCTTGTCTTCAGACCTTGTAATCAGCTAATGTCTTCAGCTGTTGTGATCTTCTTCAGCAGTTGTAATGTCTGTGGGACTTGGAGGTTTTTCTAATCAGGCTCATTGGTTCTTTTGGTCCAGCAAACTCCCCCTGAACCAATGCAGCCAAAACCTCTAAGTTTATTGATGATCCCACTTATTCTTTGGCAAAAACACCCTCTTGATCAGCTTCAGAGGTAATCATGTAAGCACAGGCCGGGAAAAGGTTTCTGATCTTTTGATTGGCTAAGTGTGGAAGGGAACTCTGTCTGGGGAAACTGGACACAGAGTCTTGTCCCAACCATGAAACCTAATTCCCATTGATGAGTCTGTAAGACTCTTTGCATAGGCCTTAAGGAGAACAACTTGTTCCTCCTGGTGAGTTCTTCTGCTTCTCCCTCAAAGAAGAACTTAGGGCCATGATATTCAGACATATACCTTACTGTGTTCCCATTCTTCAACTCAACAGTTGTGATCTCTCTGTATGCGAATTCATCTGGATGAGAGCCTTCTAGCAACAACTGGAGTTCACTCTTTTGAAGATCTTCAAGTCTCTTGTATACAGCCCCTCTTGATCATTTTGTTCTTAAGTAGAGATTGAGGGGTTGCCTTTGAGTTCTGTGCTCTCTTGAATTCTTCTATAATCTCCCAGGGTGAGACTACCATAGCCAAGATAATTGTAGCATTCAAAGTCTTTTCCACTTGGCCATGATATCTACTTGGTATGTTCTTCTTGTGTATTCTGGAACTTACCCTGGGGTCTGGCCAAATCCTCACTCTTTCTCTTTGATATTGGAATGTATGCCTAAGAGTGTACAGCCTCAGAGCTTGTTTCTTCATTGCTTGAATGGATAAGGACTCAGGGAGTCCTTGTCAACCATTTTGAGAAATTGCTCATCATGCTGCTTCTGCTGTTTTACTTCTTCAATCTTCACTTTCACCATTTGCATTTGCAAGTTAGGTGTGATCATCTGTTGACTTCTGGGCTCAGGTGTTTTAAATTTGAGAACAGCAGAGATTGGCAGACTGTCTTCATTCTCATCTCTTCTTCTTCTTCTTCTACCCTCAACACCCTTCTCCACCTTCTGGGTGTATCACTGGGTGTGGTTTGAGATGGGTTTTGGGGTAATGGAATTGGTTTTGTGGGTTGAGTTGTGGGTGGTTTTGGTTTAGGGATAGAATTGGCAGATTTTAGAGATGATTGCTTTGAGGGTTGTTTTTGAGTGGGAGTATGAGAAGGCTGATCTAGCAATTAGTGGTGAGTTTGGCTTTTGAGAGCTTTGCCATCTCAGTTCTCTTCCAGCACCTGCTTCATCCAGTGCTTCGATGATCAACCCTTTGTTGTAGCTCCAGCAGATAGATTTTTGGTTATTTCCAAGATACTGTCTCTGGACCAAGACTTCATCTCTATCAATGATCTTCCTAGATATTTGGCAATAAACCTGATCATAATCTCCAACCTTTCCCTATCCATCACATGTAACTAGCCCATCTTGCTTGAATTTCATTTATCTCCAGCCTTCTGATCTCAACATCTAAGGTAGCTGTGTCATGACCCTGTCTGAAGAGCTGATCTATTATTTTGTCCATAGATCTACTGTGAGCTTCATCAGCTTCTTTGACTAGATCTTCTAAGGACTTTTCTCCATCAGACTTTGACTCAACACTTCTCTTCCTTTTGTAAGTGATCAGCTGATCTTTCTGCTCTTTGTCTGTGCTCAGCTCTTGCACTGTGATCAGCTGTTTCTCTGAGATCAGTTCTTGTTCTTTCTCCAAACCTTTTCTTTTTCTGGTTCTTTCTCATCTTCTACTCTCTTCCTTTTCCTTTCTTTCACTGCCTTAGACTTAGTAGTCTCCCCCTTTTTGGGTGCATTGGATCAGGGGCTTGAAAGGCAGAAAGTGACTTGTGAACAGCATCATCAAGGAGTGTTGGGAGATTTGAGGAGATCCTCTCATCAATGGCTTTATATACTATCTCAGTGATGATGGGAGTGATGAGAGGTAAGGAGCTTTGAAAGGTTGCAACCATCTGCTCAGAGGGGTTCTGTCCCTGAGAGGTGGTGCCAAAAGAAGTGGCTGGTGGCTTAGTTAAGTGTATTGGCTGTGTGTTTGGTGAACCTTCAAATGAAGGTGCCATCTGTGGGTTTATTGGGGCAGATGGACTTTTATCCTGAGACATTTTGGCTAGCAGTTCTTTGAGTCTGCTCACCTCAGTCTCTAGGATTGTGTTATGGGCTAAGACATCAAAGAAAAAGCCCAGGTCATCATCAGTCTTTGCTGAATCATCTGACCTCCTGATTAATCAGGATGTACATGCCCTGAGTGTAGATCAGTATATGCATGTGCCCCTTGTTCTTGGTTCTGGGGACTTCCTGCCTCTGGACTTTGTCCTTCATTGGCAGTTGCCTCTGGTGAGGTCTTATATATGTTACCAACTTCATCTGTTCATTTGCTGAATCAGTAGAAGTGGCAGCCTGACCAGATGTTCTAACCTCCTCTTCTACACTTGGAGATTGAACATTATAACCCCTGTGATGTGGGTTATCAGCAGCATTTTGGTCCTCCCCCTCAATCGTTGAGGTATTCCCAGTGTTAATTGGTTTCTGGGGAGGGGCTAAGGAAAGCAGCTGGCTCAGCACTTTAGCAACTATGAGGGTTGGGCTTTGAGGGGCGGTTGCATTTGGAGATTGGTCAGAAGCAGATTGCACCTGGGGTGAGAGATGCTCTTCAATGGTAACCTTCACAACTGAGATAGGTTCCAGTAATGTGGTATCCCCAAATTTGTTGCAACAGGATCCTGTGGAGAGGATACCTGTGCGGTTTCAGCTGGTTGAGTCTCTGACATGACTGGGGGTTAGAACCAGTATGTGTTTCCTGTATTGGTGGTACAGGGGCATCCTCAGGGGACTCATCTCCCTGAGTAGCCTTTTTGGGCTTTTGGGGTTTGGGTTGGTGGGGACTTTGGATCTGGAGATGGAGGCTGTGGGTTCCCTCTGCTTGGGTTTGAGCAGCCGGGCAGCCCCTTTGAGAGTAGGGTCAGAGTTATGCCTGGAGTATACCTCAGCTAAGACAGCTGGAGCAGGGACTCCAAGACTAACAAGGCCTTCAGATTTTAATTGATTTAAAATTATGGCCATCAGAAACCTGGGATATAGTAGCCATCTGTTTGTCACAGGTTTCTGAGCCAGATCCTTAAGTTCTAGAAACACTATCTCAGAAAAATTTAGATTTTGTCGTTCAAATATAGAGTACAATACCTGTTTCCATCGTGAGGACATCTGATCCCATGAAGATGTCTTTGAAGCAAGGCAGACATTCACCATGTGGAAGATAAGTCTTTCAGCATCATGGAAGTGCCTTTTGAGAATGGTTGTAGCACTTAAGTCTCCTTCATACCCGTTGTTGATGAAAGACATATCAATGGTGCCATTCGAGTATTCTATAATACAGGTGGCATCATGAAAATTTAGGGTTTTGTGAATGATGTCAGGGGTGATTACCACCTGTTTTTGGTTGACCAACGACTGGAGAGTGATTTGGCTATCATTTTCACCAGTTGTTACAGAGACGTTGGTTCAGAATTGGTTTAAGGAATCGGGGTATATGGTAGGATTCAAAAGAAAGGCGGTTCTGTATTGGGAATCCACCATAAGATCGATGGCATTATCAAATTTGTTCCAAAAGGCCGATTTTGAGAGGTAGGCAACACAATTGTGTCTGGGTTTGAGTTTCATGGTCGCCATTGTTGAGAGAGAAAAGGATAGAAAACGGCTAATGAAACGTTCGGATCTAAGTGCGGGTATTTATAGGTTAAGAAAAGGCTGAAAAGAAAACGACTGAAAGTGTTGGTGTTGTCATCAGTTGTATGAATACAACTGAAGACTTGGTTTTAACTATCAAACGTTTGAAACAACTGAAGACTTGGTTTTGGTCATCAGTAGTTATGAAACTACTGAAAACCTTGGTTTTGGCTTCAGGTGTAGAAAACAACTGAGGACTTGGTGTTAGTCATCAGTAGTTGTGAAACTACTAAGACATGGTTTTGTCATCAGTTGTTTAAGGTGAAACAGCAGTTTGTGGAAATGATTGAAGAGATAATTCTCATTAGTAGTTTTCATCAATTCTTAGCTTTTCAGCTGTTTCATACTGTCCTCAACACTTACTCATCAGACTTTTTAGCTGTTTTCAGTTGTTTCATAGGACATCATTACTTATCTGTTTTTCCTGACATCAGTAGTTATAACTACATCAGTACTTGTAACTGCATCAGTTTCTTATAACAGAAAGTATAGTACTTTTTAAGTAATTTAGTCTTAGTAGTTATGAAACCAACTGAGAATAAAACTTATCAGTACTTATTTGTGACATGTTTACTAATGGTCATCGGTACTTGTTTATTGAGATCATCAGTAGTTGTCACTTATTCTAGCTGCAGCATACCAAGCCTTAACACAAGGTTTTGGAAAGTTGAACTGTCCAAGGCTTAGTAAATATATCTGCAAGCTCATCAGCACTTGGCACAAACTTTGGATCAATCAGACCTTTTTCAAAACAATCCCTAATAAAATGGTGTCTGATCTCTATATGTTTGATCCTAGAATGCTGGACTGGATTCTTGACAATACACAGAGCTGAAGCACTATCCATTAACAATGGAGTCTTAGTCTCTGTAATGCCATAATCCAATAATTGGTTTTGAAGCCAGAGTACCTGAGATGTACAACTTGCACAGCAGCATGTACTCTGCTTCAGCTGGATGTAGCAACATATGTTTGTTTCTTACTCTGCCAAGAAATCAAACAGTTGCCTAGGAATTGACATCCACCAGAAGTTGACTTTCTGGTTAACTTACACCCTGCATTGTCACTATCAGAAAAACAACTAATTTGCAAGAGTGTCCAGTGGAATACCAAACCCTAGAGATTGTGTACCTTGCAGATATCTAAAGATCCTCTTGACTGCAATCAAATGAGAATCTTTAGGAGCAGCCTGAAATCTAGCACAAACACAAGTTGCAAACATAATATCTGGTCTAGAAGCTGTTAAGTACATCAAGGACCCAATCATACATCTGTAAAGTGTTTCATCAACAGCTTTACCTTTCTGATCTACATCCAGTTGTGTGGTGTTGCACATGGGAGTAGAACAGGGCTTACAGTTTTGTAAATCAAACTTATTCAAAAGATTTTTTGTATATTATGACTGATGAATGAAGGTTCCATCAGCCTTTTGTTTGATTTGCAAGCCTAGAAAAAAGAACTGTAATTCTCCATTGCACTCATTTCAAACTTTTGTTTCATTAAACTTGTAAAATCATCACACAACTACGGATCAGAGGATGCAAAAATTATATCATCAACATAAACTTTGAACAAGTAGCTTATGCTGATCCACTTTCTTAATAAACAAAGTTTATCTATGGAGCCTCTAGTGAAATTATTTTGAAGAAGAAAATTTGAAAGTGTTTCATACCAGGCTCTAGGAGCTTGCTTCAACCCATAAAGAGCCTTATCAAGTTTATACACCCAATCAGGATGTTTATTGTCCTCAAAACCTGTGGTTGACACACATAAACCTCTTCTTTTAGTTATCCATATAAAAAAGCACTTTTGACATCCATTTGAAAAACTTTAAGATTATGGAATGCAGCATAGGCTAAGAACAATCTAATTGCCTCCAGTCTTACTACAGGGGCAAAGGTTTCATCATAATCAATACCTTCTTCTTGTGAAACCCCTGTACAATCAGTCTAGCCTTGTTTCTCGATAATAAGCCCATTTACATCAGTTTTATTCCTAAAACCCACTTAGTGCCTATTGCACACTTACCTGGGGGTAGAGGAACCAGTTCCCACACTTGTTGCTTTTTGAACTGAAGTAGCTCAAGCTACATGGCTTCAACCCATCCATTGTCTCTTAAAGCAACATGATAGTTCTTTGGCTCTAGCTGACTGATGAAGAGAGCATAGAAGCAGAAGTTGGACAATTGACTTCTGGTTGAGACACCAGCATTGATATCACTATGATTTGAGACATGGGATGATTCTTCAACTCTTGGTACACTATAAGATCAGTGCAAGTGTTTGTAGCAGGTTCAGCAGCAACAGATGTTGATCCAGACTCTTGAAACCAAGTATGAGATGGCAATTCAAATGATGTAGAGGAGTCAGAAATCTCATCAGCATTTGTTGTGGATGGAGCTGCTGAAGCTACAGGAACATCAAGTTAGTGGACTCAGGCAGTTGATCACTAAACTTGAAAAGGTGAGTACTGATATCATCATCATTTTCAGTACCACCAGGTGGAAGACTTGCTGAAGAAGATGATTTATTCACATGATCTGCAACAGCTGGAGGTTGATAAGGAACATATTGCAGTATATCCGGATCAAACAACTCCACAGGGTTTTGTGGAATTTTATCCTTAGGAGATTCATTAAACTTCACATGCAAGGTTTCTTCAACTATCTTTGTTCTGCAGTTGAAGACTCTGTAAGCCTTGCATGTGGATGAATATCCTACAAATACCCTGCATCCACCTTAGGATCAAATTTGTGGAGTTGATCCTTTGTGTTGAGAATGAAACAAGGACACCCAAAGGCTTTGAAGAATGAAATTAGAGGAGCCAAATGATGTAGAACTTCATATGGAGTCTTCATCAACCTCTGATTTACTAAAACTCTATTCTGCACATAGCAAGCTGTGTTGATAGCTTCAGCCCAAAGGTCAATGGCAAACCAGAGTCAGCCAACATGGACCTTGCAGCTTCAATTAGGGTCCTGTTCTTTCTCTCCACTACTCCATTTTGTTCTGGAGTCCTTGGGATGCTAAACTGCCTCTTGATTCCCTTTAAGAGATAAAAATCATCAAGTGTATGGTTTCTGAATTCTGTTCCATTATCACTCCTTATACACTTGACTGATAGGGTATACTGCTTCTCAACATAAAACACAAAGTGTATAATCGTCTGAGATACCACATCCTTTGAATGCAAGAAGAAAGTCCATACAAATCTGGAGTAATCATCCACAATTACCAGACAGTATTTCTTCTTTGCCATGCTCATCACTCTCACAGGACCAAATAGATCCATGTGCAGTAACTGCAAGCAGGCAGTAGACTTAGGTTCTTCAATAGGAGGGAATGAGACTTTGTGATGTTTTCCTTTAAAACAGCAGTGCAGGTTTCATCACAGTGGAACTCCTTTATTGGTAGACCTCTCACTAAACTATTATGGATCAGCTGATTCATGTTTTTGAGATTTACATGACCCAGCCTTCTATGCCACAGTTTAGATTCCTGAGGAGAGGCTTTGGAGAACAGGCAAGGATGACCCTTCAAATCAATCTTCTTTGACAAATCCAGGGCATATACTCTTCCAATCCTATTGGCCTTCAGGAGAGTATGTTCATCCAATACCTTGTCAATCAGCCGCAGAACTGTGTAAGACAGAATCCTGCAGTTCTGGCATGTGAAAAGTGCAACATGCCCTTTATCACACATCTGACTGACACTTAGTAGATTATACTTGAGATTCTCCACATGGTTAAATCATCAAATCTGATTTATCCATGAGACACATATCCTTTCCCGATGATGTAACCCTTAGCATCATTTCCAAATGAAACAAATCCCTTCTTTCCTTGAGAGTAGTCATTAAGAAGAGAACTCCTCCCTGTCATATGCATAGATCCTCCACTGTCTACATACCAGATGCTTCTTTGGCATGCTGAAGAACCCTGCATTCATCACAAGGAACTAGTTAGGTTTTGAGACCCAAACCTTTTTGGTTTTGGGTCTGTTTTCATCAACAGATTTAACCATAACTTGTTTCTCATGATTAACAGCTGATGAAGGGAAGATGATGCTGAAATGGATTCCTTGGATTTGGGCTTGAAATACTTTTAGTGGTTTGATCACAGGTGCATCTAGTTGGTTAACTCTCCCCAACAAATGTTGAACCATCATAACAAGTTGTGTCTGATTTGTAGCTAAAGCTTCAGCTCTTGTGACACATCAGTACTTGTTTTTTATGAGTTCTTGTGGCCCACCATTTCCTCCTTGAAATTCACAGACTTAGTCTGATTTTATCATGAGGACACACTATCAGCTGTTTTATGATAAACCCTATCCTTCTTTTTGGATTGGGTGAAGCCTTGGGTTTATCAATTGGGATGACTGTGGTACAACTTGGTCTCAAACTCATTTTCATTTGATCCATCTGCATTTTAATGAGCTTATCTCTATGAGTTTGGAACCCTTTTTGTACCAACATTCATCAGAAAGATGATTGAATTTACCACATATGTCACAGTATTCTTCATCTTGGATTGATCAACTGCTGAAGTGGAAACTACTGAAGGTGTGATCTTAGTACTTTCCTCCTTTCAGTACTTGTGTTAAGTACAGAAGGATCTATAACAACTGAAGACTTTTCTTAGCTGTTCTCTATCCTTCCTGAAAGACCGTATGATAGATTCCTATTAGTTGTTAATCCTTTTATTTCAGTTGATTTGAAAGCTTTTCAGATGTTGCGACTTGCCCTTCAGTACTTGAGGTACTTTGAGGGACAACATCTGAAGTACTCAGCTTCATGTGCTTATCAGTAGTTAACATAAGGCAATTGATTTGCTGAGGTATCAACACTGATTCATCTTCTGATTTGGGTGATCTCTTGAGGATGATACACATTATGATATGGTTTGGAAATACTTTCACCTTCAGGTTTTACTATTGATTTTGGAGTAAAATCTGTAGGTGGTGCAATGTGATTGTAACCTATTCCAAACTTCACATTCGAAGCTGTTTGCTTGCTGAGAAGCATTTCAAATCCCTTGCAGGATGATACCCAGCGGTCACACTCAACTTGGGTAGCTGCAAGTGTTTCTTTGAGATCTCTGTGGTTCTCAAGAATGACCTCAACCTTAGCCTTTTCATCATTTAATTGGCATTTAAGCTTATAAATGTCATCATCTTTATCTTTAAGGACAGAACATACTCAGCTTTTCTTTTGAAAGGGTTGCTCAAGCTCAAGATTTTGATTTATTAAACCTACATTTGCCTCTCTAATAGAGATAATGCAGCTATGCAAGATTCAGAACATAGCTTGGCCTTAGCCTAGAGGATACCTGGGTTACCTGTGATGAAGATGCATTGGAGCATGAACCCTCAGTAGACTCCAGGGCCATGAGAGTAAGATTCCCAAAAGGATGTTCACCACCATGTTGACCATCACTAGCAAATAATTGCTCATTACCAGAAAGATCATCTGGTAAACTGCTCCAATCAACAGCACAGGGGTGAAGAAGCTGTGATGAGGTTGTAATTGAGATGGTTGAGATGGTGAGGCTCAGGTAAGGCTTGAGGTTGTTGTGCAATAGGAACTTGAACTTGATTTGGCTGTGGCATGTAATAGCAGGGATATGGATATGGCATTGGACCCTGAGGGACAAAATATGCAGGAGTAGAGGTGTAAGTGATGACCAGAACTAGCAGGATGTGCCCTCTGTTTTGTGAACTATTGCTTGGAAAAGTCACAAAGGGTGCAGAGGAGTTAGATCCAGTTGATCTACACTCTCTTGCAAAGTGCCCAAGCCTGTGGCATTTGTGACACCTCAACTTACTCTTGTCAAAACCAACTTTGGTTTTGCCAGAGAGTCCTAGGAAATTCCTACCAGTTCTCTTGTAGAACTTTTGAGATCTGATATTAATCAAGGCCATTTGGCTTAGAATATCCATCTCTTCTAAGTCATCATCAGCAATACCTTTCAAATCATCCATAATGAAGCACAAATTGTCACTATTACAGCCAGACTGACTATCAACACTAACAAATGCATGATCAGAACTGTTTGAAGAGAAATCTATATGCTCATCATAATGGCTTTCTGATGCAGCATATTCTGACTCATGACCAACCAAGGCAGTGTTCCCTGGTACAAAGTCATCAGTGAGCTTTCTTGATGATGCCAGTTTCCTATTCTGCTCTATATCTCTTTCAAATGTAAGCAGTTTCCCATGGAGTTGGGTGAGAGATAGGCTATCCAGATTTGCACTAGAGTGTAGGACAATGGTATATGTGTCCCATCTCTCAAGCAGTGATCTGAGGAATCTGTTGTTCATCTGGCTATTAGTGTATTCGTGTTTGACTATTTTCAGCTCAGAGATCAAACTGGAAAAACGCTCAAACTGTTGAGTCAGTGTCTCACCCTTCCTATGAGAGAATGTCTCATATTGTTGGGCAAGATTCTCTGTTGTTTGCTAAGACCTCATCTGTTCCACCAAATTGTTTTTTCAATGCATTCCAGAGGTCATGAGCAGTTTCATGATGCATAAGCCCAGAATAGATTTCATTCAGCAGTGCCATGGCCAGAATTCCATGGGCTTGAGCATCAATCTCAAACAGTTTTCGATCCTCATCTGAGTATTGTTCCTTCTTCTTTGAACCATTTGGTTGGTTTCCGGATTGTTCACCATAGGCTTGTGTGGACCATGTACCATAGATGTCCAACAACCTGAACTGTTAACAGACAGGTGATGGAGCATTCTTCGTTGCCATATGTTATACTCAGTCCTAACCAGAATCAGAGGCTTGGTTGAGGAGCCAGTATTGTGAGGGTCATTAGAAGGAGTAGTCATTCTTAGATTCAATCAAATTCAATTAAGTTTTAACTGATTTAGCGCAAAACACAACAAACTCAATACGAACCAAGAGAAATCTCAAAGCAAATAACCGAAAGCAGCAGAAATTTAATCTCTATAACCAATTCTTGCAAATATGCTAATTCAATCAAACTTAGATATCAAAATAGCAGTTTCAATGATCAATTGTTAGATCGATCAATGATTAACCTGCTCTGATACCATTTGTTAGGATTAGTGATTTAAGTTTGATTAATTAGAGTAGATTGCAGCGGAATTCAAACAATGAATTAGACAATTTAGCAAGAACTCAATTGATATTCAATGGAATAGTACATGGTTATAGAGAGAGAGAGAATTCTTCAAAAGGAATATTTCATTCAAATGCTTTCATGGTGGCTGAAAGTCACACATTACAATTAGGTCAACATTCCTTATATAAGGAATGTGACGTCTGCTGATGTCACTTGATAGTGACATCTAACAAAATTATACAAACAACTGAAACTATGCAAACTACTGAGAATGTTCTCAACAACTGATCACATCTCAGAGAATGCTAAGTACAAGAATATAAAACTACTGAACTAAAACTACTGAAACTATAAACTACTGAAAGGTAAATTACAAGTACTGAAAAAGAAAACCATCAAAACTACTGAAGTTAATAAGTTCAGCTGTTGTGACAACTACTGATCACTCTGGTCTTCAGTCTTTGTCTTCAGTCTTTGTTCTTCAGACTTTTATTTCAGACGTTGTCTTCAACTGATAGCTTCAGACTTTGTCTTTAGTACTTTCCTTTCAGACATTGTCTTCAGTACTTTACTTTCAGACTTTGTCTTCAGTAGAAATCTTCAGATCTTGTTTTCAGACCTTGTAATCAGCTGATGTCTTCAGCTGTTGTGATCTTCTTCAGCAGTTGTAATGTCTGTGGACTTGGAGGTTTTTCTGATCAGGCTCATTGGTTCTTTTGGTCCAGCAATCTAAGACCCGCCTCAGATCATCCCAGTAATCTCGATCTCTTGTCCAAATATGGAGCTCTGTATACAGTGTGGCTCAACGACCGATCAACCCTGGCACAGTCCCAGAATACCTGCTGAATAGATCTGTATGGAATGAATGAGGTAGAAATAGCTTGTAGATCCTCGATCTACGCAGGAAGGCAATAATCCCTCAGATGTTGCTGTACATCAAGATGAGCACAGATGTTGTGCTTAGTGCTCATAGTCCATCTCTCAGCCATTTTGCTATAACACAAGAAATATATACATTAGAGATATGTATTAGGGACGACACTTGAAACTTAAACTGTTTTAGATCAAACTTGATCATTCGTGCGATTGAACCATACAACTGAGTTAAGTCGTGCGATTGAGCCTGCGGCTGAGTTCAATCGTGCGATTAAGCTTGCGACTGAACTTAATCATGTGTTAAGCCATGCAGTTGAGTCAGTCATGTGACTGAGTCACTGAATGGTTCAATCGTGCGATTGAATCTTGCGCATGGCTCAATCGTGCGACTGAATTTCATTCGGAATGTCCATTCGCAGAAGACTCTGTGCGACACTCCGACCCCGAATCTTGGTCAGATCTTGATGTTAGACGTCGTGTTTATGCTCATTAGATTCATAGGAACTCTAAATATCATGTAGTGTCCTTCATTTTATGTCTATGTCCAATTAAGTGTCTATCTGTGAGTTTTACTGATTTCTTGATTTTAGTCGATTAGGTTAGTTAGGGTTTGATTTCACGGGTCATTTTGATCGCTTTTAGTCTCACAATACCTATAGATGAATGACAAATCAGTTAGATACACAATCAGGAAGTAATCAACATGAGATGAAATTTGGGCGGGGTGTCTACGTATGAGCAGGTTTTGAATAATTTGAAGGGTGGTGAGAAATGCGACCGACTCACCCCTCTTTTTATATTGTCTTAATGTTCAGTCGTGACATGACTCATACTCATGCTCCAGTCTTGCGACTGAGCCCATACTCATGCTTTAGTCATCTGACTGGGGTTTAGTTGGACGACTGGCTCATACTCCTTGATCCATTTGTATGATGGGTTCATCCTGATGGTCCAATCGCATGAATGCCTTATACTCATAGTACATTTCTATGATTGCTCCATACTCATGGTCCAATCGTGTGATTGGCTCATACTTCTGGTTCAATCATGCGATTGACTTCTACGTATGGTTCGATCGTGTGATTGGCTCATTCAAATGAGTTTGACCTCTTTACACGTTCAACCCTTTAAAATGTTACATTTGATAAACATTATGACCTTTTAACACCATTTGATCACCTCAGACATGATCCTTTTAGTTTAAGACCGATTGATCACCTCAGACGTGATCCTTTTAATTTAACACTGATTTTTCACCTCAGGCGTGACCCATTTAAGTAAGTGATTCAAAGAGTATATCTAGTTGTATAGTCTGACGATTAATCCTACAAACAACTAGAAAATAGAAAATAACTTAGAAATTTAGAAGTAAATAAGACATATTTTTGTTATTTTGGGTTTGAGCAAAACCGTTTCAAGGTGATTAGATCATTTCTGGAACGATTCATTATTGGAATCATACAGGTATACCAGAATCATTTGGGAACTCCTTATTAATATACACTTGATGCTAGATTCTGGTTATGTCTGAGAGTCATTTGCACTTTTAAGAAATCATATTAAAGCTATAAGATGCACAAAATGATTTTGACTTTCAAGAATTGCAGTCACGATGATTGTCATTATGTTTGTCCCCCTAAATCCATACACATACTTTTGACTTACAATGGTGATAAGGTTTAATAATTTCAACAAGCATTTGTGGATCTCACACTTATTTGGTAACAACATTCCTTAGGAGATTTTTGAGCGGTCTACGGGTATTGAACAAAAAGAAACTATTCTAAGAGCTTTCAAGGAGATGCCAAGCCTCACGTCAATTTCATTGCACAGCAGAGAGGCGCAAACAACAATGAATTCTAGAATATTTAGGTTATGCTTATCCTCAGGTTAGTGCCACCGCACAGCAGAGAGGCACACAACCTTGCTTCGTGTTAGAGCATTCATTTTTCTTTTGCACACAACGCACCAACAACTTTAGTCATTAGCTTTATTGCTTTTAGCAGTTTTTACATGTGCTTTGCTCATATTTATGGTCATCTGCATACATTTATGGCGTTTATTTTGCTCGTCACCCCTTATTGGAAATGAGTTGATTGTGTTAACCAGGGATAAGATAAGAACCCACAGCAAGTTGAACAAGTTAGATTGAATTTAATTTACCAATGAAGTCTATTCATCTATTGTGTTGAATCTACCGACACATCATATAATGAACTAGCAACCTCTAGGTCTACTTTTTCTATGTTATCTCAGTAGCCAACTAGTTTAACTATCATTTTTCTTTAGTTGTGCTTAGATTTCTCAAAGTTGTACTTTGAATTTCGTATTTTGAGCACACTAGTTTTGAAGTCCCAACCAATTCGTTCCCTCGTACTATCATTTTCCATAGACTTTGAATCAGAATCACAGCTTTTATTTCATTTCTATTAGCTAAGCTGCCTCCCCCTGTTTTTCTATATAGTAATTAACTACTACATGAATTAAATACTAGACTAAACTATTCTCTTCCTAAAATTCTAAAACCCAAAATCTTTTTGTGTTTTTGGATTTTAATAGACAGGTAAGGAAAATAAAATAAAATAAAATAAATAAATAAATACATTGGTCGGACTACGAACTTTCATTTTCTTGAATCACATCACTTTTCTTTTTCACGCCATTTACCTCTAAAAGGTATAAAAACCTAGGTTTTTCAAATGCTTCTGTTTAGAGGTCGGCGCGTTGAAAGTCAGTATTAATTTTAACAACATCGATTAATTGTTTTTCAAAACAGTCACGTATAAAGTGATACTTATACCGATGTGTTTAGTTTTAGGATGTTGGACCGGATTTTTGGTTACTGTAATAGCAACAGAATTATCAACAAAAATAGGAGTGTTAGAAAATTGCAAACTGCAGTCGCGCATTTGCTATTGAATCCAAATTATTTGTGAATAGCAACTAGCAGCAGCAACGTATTCAGCTTCACATGTTGACAGAACAACAGAGGTCTGCTTCTTACACTACCAGGTGACTAAGCATCTACCAAAGAACTGACATCCCGCTAATGTTGACTTGTAATTCATTTTGCAACCACCATAATCCGAGTCACTATACGCTGTAAGCTTAAAGTCATCATCATAAGGATACCACAACCCGAGTCTTGGAGTACCGTTCAGATAACGAAAAATCCTTTTTACTCCGATGAGATGATTTACTTTTGGTTTCGCCTGATATCTGGAGCAAAGACACATCGTGTACATGATATCAGGATGGGAGGCTGTGAGATACATAAGAGATCCGATCATTCCTTTGTAGATGGTTGCATCGACCAGATCACCATTTTCATCGGGTGCCACGTCATGGTTCGTGGCAAGTGGAGTTCTAGCTACTGAAGCATTCTCGATGTCGAATCGACTAAGGATATCTCTTACATACTTGGTCTGATGTAGGAAGATTCCTTTTGGTGTCTGATCCACCTGTAAGCCGAGAAAGAACTTCATCTCCCCCATGGCACTGATCTCAAATTCTACTTTCATTACTGATTCGAATTCTTTACATAATTCTTTGTTTTTAGAACCGAAGATTATGTCATCAACATAAATTAGTACCAGCAATAAGTCTCTATCTTTTTCTTTGATGAACAATGTATAGTCAATCACTCCTCTATGAAAATCATATTTCACCAAATGAGTTGAGAGTTTCTCATACCAGGCTCTAGGGGCTTGATGGAGCCCGTAGAGACCCTTGTCCAGCTTGTAAACTCTATCCCGATGATAAGGATCCTCAAGTCCTTTGGGTTGATTGGCATAGACCGTCTCACGGATTTCACCATGAAGGAATGCACTCTTCACATCTAGTTGATAGAACTTAATTTTCATGTAGGATGCATAAGCTAGAAATATACATATCGCTTCCGTCCTTCCCACTAGTGCAAACACTTCATTGTAGTCAATGCCTTCGACTTGTCTAAACCCTTGAACCACAAGTCGAGCCTTGTTTCTGATTATGACCCCTTGTTTAATGCTTCACTAACATATTTTGGCTCGAATTGAGACACAAAACATCGATATGCGCCATCATGAAGATATCCTTTTTCCATTATAGAGGCATAATTAACTTAGTATAGCTGATTTCTAGTCTATACTCCCAATCGAACATCCCTAATAACATTGTCCAAGGGATGATAAACATTTATCCGAGATCCAGGAGTTGTTGGAACAGCCACCTCATTATCCAGATTGTTAAACTTAGGTTCAGGATCTGTGGCTATTGGAGTATGAGGTTCTAACATGTCAGAGGCATTGGGATTTGATGCTTGTGTACTTTCATTTGTGGGAACCTGTTCCTCCTGGTCCATATTAGCAGTCTCAACTGCCTCATCATCAGATGAAGACTCACTTACTTCAAAGTCTCCCCCTAAAGGGCTAGCAGAATCATCTAATGGACTAGTTGATGTCGAGTCAGGTGGGGGAGAGTTAAGCACGTCATACACCATCCTAGTAGAAAGCTTGTCATTAGTATGAGAAGGTGGCAGATTGAAGGATTTAAAGAGTCCATCATAGTCAAAGAAGAACGAGGGTCCTTTCCTAGTTGGGGGGTGGGGTATTTTTGAACATCGACACTGCACCACACTTCTACGTGACCCATTGAGTTGTTGTAAACTCTCTTTTATGGTATGTTGTATTTGAGAAAGATCCCTTCTTCTGCCTTTTCACTGAACTTCCCATTTTGAGTCTTCTTCAATAATGTCAATGGTGTGCCAAATGGTTCTAGATACTCCAAGTTAGATTGACGTCGCTAGAGTAGTTCATAACATGTTTTCCTATGACGCTTGACAACCAAGACTCGATTGTGCGTGTAACAAGCATTTGGCCACTGCCTCATTCCAGAATTGAATAGGCAGTTTTGAGTCAGCTAGCATTGTTCTGGCAGTCTCTATCAAACTTCAATTCTTCCTTTCAGCTACGCCGTTCATTTGTGTAGTGGAGGCAGAGGTGAATTGATGAACAATTCCCCTTTCTCTACAGTATTCCTCCATCCATTGATTCTTGAATCCAGTTCCGTTGTCTAATCAAATCTGCCATACTTTCAGCTTGTAAAGTGATTCCAATGTAATTACCAGATGTTTGAATGATTCAAAGGTTTCTGATTTGGCTTTCAGAAACATCACCCAAGAGAATCTTGAGTGATCATCTGTTACTACAAAACAATACAAATCTCTAGCAATGCTCTTTGTGCTGACAGGGCCAAACGGATCCAAGTGTAGAAGCTCGAGAGGCATATCAATAGAATTAACTTTCTTTGCCTTATGAGCTTTCTTGGTCTATTTCCCTTTCTTACATGCTATGCAGAAGCCTGGAAGCTGGAATTTCTTGACATTAACACCATTCACTAGATCATTCTAAATCAAGTGATTCATCTTCCTAGGATTGATGTGTCCCATTCTTCTATGCCATGAGACTAAATCCCTCGTAGTTTTTTTTTGACAGGAAGCATTGAGCCTTGTGATCTATTATGGAGGCTTTTGATAAATCCAAGACATACAAGTCGTTATATCTTGAAGCTGACATGAGAACCTTATCCTCCTCAATCACATAGTCCTTCATCAACATGTAGCACTTCTTGTTGTCAAAAACAACTTTGAATCCTTTATCGCAGATCTGGGAGACAGAAAGCAAGTTGTTCTGTAGTTGTTGAACGTAGTTGACCTTGTCAAACTTGACTTTCTCATTTCCCACTTCGCCTTGTGTTGTGTTGTATCCTCCATTGTTCCCAGCAAATGAAACATGTCCCCCTTTTATTTGTTTGACGTTGGAAAGGAGGGACGAATTCCCTGTCATGTGCCTGAACGCCCCACTATCAAATCCCTTTCATGTACGTGCACAGTCAGAGAAACTTGTTAGTTCGGATTTGGGACCCAAGCCTTAACTGGCTTGGGTGACCCATAGGAATCACACATCATAAACTCAATCTATTTTCCATTAGAGGATGAGGGCATATCTTTCTTCTTATTGTTCTCACCATCAGACCCTATACTTGATTTTTCTTTCCATAAGCCAGTCTTGTGTAAGGCCTGATTGTGGTAAACAGACGCCTGGCTTATGGTTTGAACTTTAGGTTCACTAATACTCTTAGGTGGAGTGTTAGATCTTATTTTAGATAAACTTGGTTTTTTATCATAAAGTTCAATTTTCTTTCTGGGCATCTGATAGTAAGGACAATTTGTAGAAATATGTCCCCCTTTTCTACAACTGTAGCAAGATCTTGCTTCTACATATTGGAGAAAACTTTTATGTGATGTTGAGTTTAGTGAATGTGTGAGATATTTCCGGTTTGGTTTTGTCACTACTCTTTTAGATGTTTCATCCTTATTAACAAACTGAATTGTTTTAACATTTTGAACATCTTTAATTTGCACTTTGGTTAGACTCTGATGATTAATACGTTTGTGATTAACTGATTTAGTCATTTTGGGTTCTGAAATGGACGTTGGTGAACCTGACCTTACATTAACCCTTTTGAATGCATCATTCAAATTCTCAACTGGCATCTTGCCTTTTGCTTTCAAAGTAGACTCCTTCTGTTTAGTGTCAGATTTCACAGTCTTACTTATGGAATCAGGATCAGTATCTAGAGGAGTAGACACCACATGATCCTTAATTGGGTTGTTATTAATAGGTCTACATTTTTTATTCAAAAGTATCTCATGTGGTGGTGGCACGACTTTGTATCCCAAACCTTCCCCAGTGTTTCATTCTTTCACTAAGTTCTATACTATGTGAGAAGAACTAGCCCAACTATACAGTGTTTGTTTTAATGAATTAACCTTGACTTCTAAAACTGCTTTCTCTCTTTTTGGTTTCTTCTAATGAGTTTAAATAAACTTTATATCATTAGGTTGATTTAAGGCAACTACCTTGGTTTCCCTTAGTTGTTTACCCAAAAGTTCTATTTTTCTTTAAAACTGCACTCATTTTGTTTTAATATACGATTAGCTTCAGTGCAGAGTTGTCAGTCATTTACTAAGTTATAATTGTGTTCTAATAACCTAGCAAATTTTAGATCAATGCTTTCCCTAAATTTTTCACATTTAGAACATGCATGTTTATTAAATAATTGATCTAAGGAACTTACCTGTGAGGAGTCAGTTGAATCAGCCATCAATGCAAAGGTAGACTCTTCTGTTGTTGGAGATTCTGAACTTGTCGCTTTGAGCTTTTTCTCAATCACGTGATTTGCCACGTTCACAACTTCTTCTGAATCTAACATTGCTTGCTTAGGTTCAATCTCACCTTCACTGGCAGACCCATCATCCAATGCTTTGACAAAGCAATGTTTGATTCTTTAGGAGAGACAAATTGGAAGGACCAATCTTGTCCTTCATCACCTTGAGCAGTTAGTGCCTTAGTCTCTTTACTTGAAGAACTAGTTCCAACCATGTCTTTGTCTTGACGGTTGAAAGTGAGAAATGGGTTGCCATTTCCAGTTTTCTTGGGCTTCACACATTCACATTTAAAATGTCCCTTTTTACCACAGTTGAAGCAGGTGACCTTGGTTTTGTCGAAACCAAAAGTCGTATCTTTCATGGCTACTAGATTCTGCCCCGTTTCTTGACAAACTTTTTAGCTCATCTTACTGCACTTGCTAGAGCCCACATGATATCCATTCTTTCCAGCTCGTTCTCGTCAACCTGCTCGTAGTCTTCATCTGCAAGATGACAATTTTTGGTCTTCTCAGCAACTAAACCATCATACGATTGGACCACTGCTGCTAGAAGATCCATATGCTCCTTTGCAACTTCCACTATGATATTACCGAGATTCTCGGTCTTCAACTTCGTTGTATTGGCTTCAGGCACTATGTATTGAGTTGGCGATGACCCAGATGTTTTTGGTCCTGAAGCACTGGTTTGGGAAGGAGCCGCGGAACTGGACACGGACGTTGTTTATAGTGGTGCTCCTGAACCAGTTGGAGTGGGAACTGAGTTATATAGTGAAGGATTCTGAATGTAGGATCCTTTCTTTGACTTGTACTTCATCCTCAGTTCCTCCTCCCTTAACTTCAAGATGAAGTCATTTATGTCCAACATAGCAAGTATTTCATTCTGTCTTAGGTTGGACACAAACGAATCCCATTTCTCAGGCAAACCATCTGCAAAGCTTGAAAATTTATCTTCCATGGACATCGTTACCCCATGAGTGTGCAGCTCACTCATCAGATGGTAGAACGTGTCGATGATGTCATCCAAGCTCTAAATCTCAATCGAGGAGAAATTATCAAACTCCTTCTTGAGAGCCTTAGCCTTTAGTGCCTTTAACGTTGCATTTCTATCATACCTCTTCTCTAATGCCTCCCATAGTTTTTTGTCTGCTTGTTCTTAGAAAACTAGTGAAAGATGTCTTTTGGATTGACTTAGTCAACAGGGCATAAACTTTCTACTCAGCACTAAAGAGTAATTTCTAAGCCTCGCCCATTCCACCTAAAGTCAACTTTACTCCATTTGCGCTGACTGGTACCGTGTAACCAGACTCTATAGAAGTCCAAAGATGTGGATACACCCCATTTAGGTATATCTCGAACCGCTATTTCCATTGTGGATAATCATCTAACGTTATAAGCTTCGGCGGTTTATTGTGATTTCCTATCTCATTCTTCGGAAGCAGAAGATTCTGGATGCGTGAGTCCTTCCAGGCAGTAAACACAGAAAACGGATCTTCCATTTGTATAGACTTTGTACTTGGAGAACAGGACAACTTCAATCATGCGATTGGACAATATGTATGGATCACTCGTGCGAATGAAGAGTGCGAATGAATTCAATCGTGCGAATGTATTCAGTCGTGCGTATGAACATGCAAATGGGGTCAAACGACTGAAGTTGTTCAATCATGCAAATGAAGGATACGACTAAGTTCAGTCGTGCGGATGGAGTATGCAAATGAGTTCAGTCGTACGAATGTGCTATTCGTGCGACTAAAGGCTGCTATGTTTGAAAAAATCGAATTTTTGGCAGTTAGACACAAGATACGATTTACCCAGATTCCCTAATATGCCGTATGACGAAAAACTTAAACTTTAATGCCTGAAAACATTGAAAACTTCCTGTGAACTCAAAGCGATGACCTTTTTGAACGAAAATGTGAGTTTTGACCCGAAAACTAATCGAATCAAACGCAAAATCAAGACCCAAAGCTATAATACCACTTGTCAGGACCATGTACGTATGGAATACTAACAGATTTCGCGTTTATACCGAATCAAATAGTGCGGAATCCTATTTGATCGGCGATCCAGCGAGTGAGAACGTTAACCCAATCAATATAAGATAGAAACTAAACGTTATGATCGAATAGAAACTGATCAAGAACGATCTATGAACTTGGACTGGCTTTCTTGGACGTTCTGGACGGCTAGGGTTCGTGATAATATAAAGTGTTATTCAGTTCTCGAATCCTTATGTTTTTCCATGAATTAAGTGGTATTTATAGGTTAGGGGTTTCCATTTGTACGACTGAACCATTAGCATGGTTCAGTTGTGCGACTGAATCATGCGATTGATCCATACGCATGACTAAAGGTTCAGTCATGCGACTGAGTCTATCTTATGTCTCCATCATACGACTGATCCAGTCTCCTGGTTCAGTCGTGCGACTGGTCCATACGTATGATGTATTCATGTGTATGGTCCATAAGTATGGGCCATTAGCATGAATACTCATCCGACTAGGTTGAACACATTACTTAATCATCATTGATTGAGAATCATGTACAACACCCTCAAACCTATATAATATGGTCAAACATATACATTATAATTTAACACAATAATAATATGAATAAATAAACATGAATAAACATCAATCACATATATTATTTCATTGAACCAATTCATTACACATGTGTAAGACATGAAAGACTTTTACATTTAAGCTCATTAACTAGGAACATATGCATCTACAATTAATGACCATCACTTTTTTCATGAGATGATCAGGATCACTCTAACTCTCAAAGTGTCTTCTCATGTCAAAGAGATCAGGCAGTGACAAAGTAAACATATCCTACCATTTGTAAACATTCTTAATGCCTTGATCTCTAATGACATGCCATCTTTCCAGATGTGTAGTGTATGTCTAGGACAAGATGGGTCTTCCTGATGCTAGAGGAGTTGTTTGAATGGGAGATGATGGAGCATCCTCTGGTTGCACATCCTTAGGATGTTCTGACTCATCCTGAGGTTTTGATAAGGATGCTTCTTCCTTCTTCTTCTTTGGAATTGGTTTTGAAGCCATCCTATTTCTTCTTTTATATTCTTTTAACTGAGAAAACTGGCCTGCAACACTTGATTGATCTTCTTTGTCTTTCTCAGTTGGGTCTTCCTCCCTCACCGGTTCAGAAGGAGAGGGAGTTTGACCCTATTGTGGATCAGAAGATGAAGCTTGCTGAGTCTTAGCATGAGGTTCAGGTTGTGTTGTCTCACGTTGTTCAACCTTAACCTCCACTTCAGGTGGAGCTTGACTTGGAGAGGAGTGTAAGTCTATCAGCTCTCCACTCTTGATATTCTGCTTGATTACCCTGATATGCTCATCTATAGTGGACAGAGACATAGGGCTAGTTCTCCTTCCGGAGAATCCTTACAGCTTCAACAAGCTCATCATCCTCTGCCTATTAACAGACTTCTTCATACTTTTCTAGATGGTGGCTCTTGACTATGCAGCTTCTTCCCTTAGCTTCCTTTTAGTGATCTTTCTTTCTTTGACTATCTCAAGTTCAAGTTGTTTGAGGTACTCAAACTCTATGTAGTCATAGGGTAAGGGAAGAAGTGCATCAGCCTGATAGAGGCATGTGGCACTCAGGTAGTTGATCATTTTGATCCTATCTTCTTCTCTGTCTACTTGAGGTTCTTGTGAAACCACATCCTCTTGTATAGGACTTTCTTGAACTGGAGAGAGAGTAGGTAGATGCTTGTACAGTCTTTTCTTTCTTCTTTCTTCTTTGATTTGAATAACTAACTCTGCATCCTTTGCCTCATTTCTCTCCTTTGACAATTCCATGTCAACCAGTTCATTTGACATCCATTTGAAAAACTTTAAGATTTTGATAAGCAGCATAAGCTAAAAACAATCGAATTGCTTCCAGTCTGGCTACAGGGGCAAAGGTTTCATCATAATCAATACCTTCTTCTTGTGCAAACCCCTGAACAACCAGTCTGGCCTTGTTCTTAACAATAAGCCCATTTTCATCAGTTTTGTTCCTAAACACCCATTTAGTGCCTATTGCACACTTACCTGGAGGTAGAGGAACCAGTTCCCACACTTGCTGTTTCTTGAACTGAAGAAGCTCAAGCTGCATGGCATCAACCCATCCATTGTCCTTTAAAGCAATGTGATAATTCTTTGGCTCTTGCTGACTGATGAAGAGAGCATAGAAGCAGAAATTTGACAATTGATTTCTTGTTGATACTCCAGCAGTGATATCACCAATGATTTGAGACATAGGGTGATTCTTCAGATTTTGATACATAATGAGATCTGTGCAAGTGTTTGTAGCAGGCTCAGCAGTAACAGATGTTGATGGTGAATCATTTCCTTGAAACCAATCAGTGGGTGGTAATTCAAAGGAAGTTGAATTCGAAGATATCTCATCAGCATTTGTTGTGGATGGTGCTACTGGAGCTACAGGAACATTAGGTCTAGCTGAATCAGGCAGCTGATCACTAAACCTGAAGAGGTGAGTACTGCAATCATCATCATCATCAGCAGTACCACCAGGTGGTGAACTGTTGACAGGAGCAACAGCAGGAGTTTGATAAGGAACATATTGCAGTATGTCCAAATCAAATAACTCCACAGGGCTTTGTGGAATCTTGTCCTTTGGAGATTCATTGAACTTAACATGTAAGTCTCTTCAACCATCTTTTTTCTACAGTTGAAGACTCTGTATGCCTTGCAAGTAGATGAATACCCAACAAAATACCCTGCATCCACCTTAGGATCAAATTATGGAGTTGATCCTTTGTGTTGAGAATGAAACAGGGACACCCAAGTGCTTTGAAAAATGAAATCAGAGGAGCCAAATGATGGAGAACTCATATGGAGTCTTCATCAACCTCTGATTTACTAAAACTCTATTTTGCACATAGCAAGCTGTGTTGACAGCTTCAGCCCAAAATGTCAGTGGAAAACCTGAGTCAGCCAGCATGGACCTTGCAGCTTCAATGAGGGTCCTGTTCTTTCTCTCCACTACTCCATTTTGTTCTGGAGTCCTTGAAATACTGAACTGCCTTTTGATTCCCTTTGAAAGATAGAAGTCATCAAGTGTATGATTTCTGAATTCAGTTCCATTGTCACTCCTAATACACTTGACTGGAAGGAATACTGCTTCTCAATATACAACACAAAGTGAATAATCTTCTGAGCAGCCTCATCCTTTGAATGTAGAAAGAAAGTCCATACAAATCTGGAGTAATCATCCACAATTACCAGACAGTATTTCTTCTTTGCCATGCTCATTACTCTCACAGGACCAAATAGATCCATATGCAGTAATTGCAAGCAGGCAGTGGACTTAGGCACTTCAATAGGAGGGAATGAGACTTTGTGTTGTTTTCCTTTTAAACACGCAGTGCAGGTTTCATCACAGTGGAACTCCTTTATTGGTAAGCCTCTGACTAAACTATTGTGGGTAAGCTGATTCATGTTTTTGAGATTAACATGACCAAGCCTCCTGTGCCACAGTTTAGATTCTTGAGAGAGAGGCTTTGGAAAATAGGCAAGGATTGCCTTTGAGATCTATCTTCTTAGAAAGATCTAAGGCATACACTCTTCCTGTCCTGTTGGCTTTCAGGAGAGTGTGATCATCCAACACCTTGTCAATCAAGTGCAAAACTTTGGATGACAGAATCCTACAGTTTTGACTGGTGAAAAGGGCAACATGGCCTTTATCACACATTTGACTGACACTCAAGAGATTGTACTTGAGATTTTCCACATGATTAACATCATCAAATTTGATTTCTCCATTGGAGACAAAGCCCTTACCGATGATGTAACCCCTAGCATCATTGCCAAAAGAGACAAATCCCTTATTTCCTTGAGAGTAGTCATGAAGAAGAGAGTGTTCCCAGTCATGTGCATAGATCCCCCACTGTCTACATACCAGATGCTACTTTGGCATGTTGAAGAACCCTGCAATAATAAACAATCAGTTAGTTTTAGAGACCCAAACTTTTTGGTTTTGGGCCTGGTCTCATCAATAGATGGTAAACTAACAGGTTTTTGAAACAACAGCCTGAGAGGAAGAAGATGGTGTAGAAGAGGAGTCCTTTGGCTTGGACCTCTTTTTCTGTGGTTTCAACATAGGAGTGTCTAGTTGGTTAACTGTACCCAACAGTTGTTGAACCATCATTACCAGCTGTGTCTGATTTTGTGATAAAGCTTTCAGCTCATCAGACACATTGCCAGTGGAGTTTGATAAGTTCCTATGTTGCACCTTCTTCTTTTGAGAACTCTCAGCTGTCACCTGTTTAACCCCTTCCTTTTTGGATTTCTTTGAGGACTTAAGGGTTATAGGATTTGATGTTGCTCATACAAATATGGTCTCAAACTCAGTTTTCATTTTTACCATTTTCTCTTTAATTTTCTTTTTGTTTGAGTTTGGACATCTTTTGTTTACCAACAATCATCTGTAAGATGATTGAACAGACCACATACTTCACATGGTTTCTTCTTCATCTTAGGTTGATCATCAACTAAAGAGGGTGAAGCAACTGAAGACTTGTTCTTCAATGCTTTGGAAGCATTGTTTGCTTTCTTGACTGCCTCTTTAATGGTCTTCAAACTCTTTCTACTGTCAGTTTTCTTCTCTTCAGTACTGACAGCAGTTGAAGTTTGAACTTCTGGTGTTAGATCCTGCTTTCTAGTCCTTTCAGGACCTTCAGGATTAACTCCTGAGTTGATCAACTCATTTATCATGTGAATGTCAGCATTTGAACCATCAACATCAGCTGATAAGTTCAAAGAGGGCTTGATGCTGACTTCTACTTCTGATTGTGCTGTATCAGAAGGTAGATCACATGATGTGATGGATTGGTTATCACTCTCACCATCAGATTCTACCTCTGCTCTTGGGTTAAAATCGTAGGTGGAGCAGTGTGATTGTAACCAATTCCAAACTTCACATTTGAAGCAGATTGCTTACTAAGAAGCATTTCAAAACCTTTGCATGATTGTACCCATCTATCACACTCGACCTGGGTAACTGCAAGGGTTCTTTGAGATCTTTGTACTTCTCTAGAAGTACTTCTTCTCTAGCCTTATCATCAATTATTTGGCAATTCAGTTTATAAATCTCATCATTTTTATCTTTAAGCACAGACTCAAACTCAGCTTTGTTTTTGGAAATTATTTGTTCTAGCTCAATGTTCTTATTAATTAGAGCTACATTTGCTTCTCTAATGGAAGCAAATGCTGCTATGCATGGTTCAGAACATAATTTGGCTTTTGCCTCAGAGGATACCTGTGATACCTGAGGTGTAGAGGCATTAGAAAATGAAGTATCAGCAGACTCCAAAGCCATAAGAGCTAGATTCCCAAAAGGACTGTCACCACCATGTTGACCAGCACCTGAGAACAGTTGGTCATGACCAAACATGTCATCTGGTAACTGCTCCAGTCAACAACTCCTGGGGTGAAGAAGCTGTGTTGTTGAGGTTGAGTTGTTGATGAGATTGGGATGGCTGAGGTTCTGGTAGTGCATGAGGTTGTGGTGCCATAGGAACTTGAACTTGATTTGACTGTGGCATGTAATAACAAGCGTACGGATATGGCATTTCACCCTGAGGAACAAAATATGCCGGAGATTGTTGTTGAGGATGATGACTAGAGGTGACAGGATGTTGCCCTCTGTGTTGTTGACTATTGCCAGGAAAAGTCACAAAGGGTGCAGTGGAGTTAGATCCAGTTGATCTACACTCTCTTGCAAAGTGTCCAAGCCTTCGGCATTTGTGACACCACAACTTGCTCTTGTCAAAACCAACTTTGGTTTTGCCAGAGAGTCCTGGGAATTTTCTTCCAGTTCTTTTATAGAACTTCTGAGATCTGATATTTATCAGGGCCATTTGGCTCAAAATATCCATCTCCTCTAAGTCATCATCAGCAATCCCCTTGAGATCATCCATAATGAAGCATAGATTGTCATTATTACACCCAGTAAACTGACCATCAATACTCACAAATGCAGAATCAGAAGTGCTTGAAGAGAAATTAATATGCTCATCATACTGGCATTCAGATGAAGCATATTCTGACTCATGACCCACCAAGGCAGTGTTGCCTGGTACAAAGTCTTCAGTGAGCTTTCCAGATGAAGACAGCTTTCTCTTCTGTTCTATCTCTCTCTCAAACGTGAGCAGTTTCCCATGGAGTTGAGTGAGAGATAGTTTGTCCAAACTTGCACTGGAGCGTAGGACAATAGTATATGTGTCCCATCTCTCAGGCAATGATCTGAGAAATCTGTTATTCATCTGAATATTTGTGTACTCAAGTTTGACCATTTTTAGTTCAGAGATCAAACAAGAGAACCGCTCATATTGTTGAGTCAGTGTCTCACCCATTCTATGAGAGAATGTCTCATATTGTTGGGCAAGAATTTCTCTATTATTTGCCAAGACCTCATCTGTTCCTCCAAATTGTTCTTTCAAGGCATTCCAGAGGTCATGGGCAGGTTCATGATGTATTAGCCCAGAATAGATTTCATTTGGCAGTGCCATGGCCAGAATTCCATGGGCTTTTGCATCAATTTCAAGCAACTTCTTGTCCTCATCTGAGTATTGCTCCCTCCTCTTCGGAACCATTTGATTGGTTTCCGGGTTATTCACCATAGGCTTGTGTGGACCATGTACCACTGATGTCCAACAACCTGCGCTGTTAACAGACAGGTGATGGAGCATACGTCTTTGCCATATGTTATACTCATTCCTAACCAGCATTGGTGGCTTGGTTGAGGAACCAGTATTGTGAGGATCATTGGAGGGAGTGGTCATTTTCAGTTCAAAAACAATTTAATTCAAGCTTTTAAAAGTTTTAAACAGACCACAACAAACTCAATGAAAACCAAGAGAAGATCTTAGGATGAATGACCAGAAATACAGAAAATTCAATCTCTATAACCGTTCTTGCAATAACAAAAGCTAATTCAATCAAACTTAGATCTTGAATAGCAGTTTCAATGATCAATTATAGATCGATCAATGATTAACCTGCTCTGATACCATTTGACAGGATTAGTGATCACAATTTCGATGTATTAGAGTTCAAAGCAGCGGAATATGAACAAGAATTAGACAAATTGTAGCAAGCATCGATACTTGTATGCATTAAGAGCGCATACGGTTATAGGGAGAGAATATATATTTCTGATTTCAAGGAATGTTTATAGATGTAGAATATTTCTAATCAAATCATTCATTCATTCCATTCATTCATCCCACCTATTACAATAGGTTGTCACTCCTTATATAGAGTGCAACAATCGCTGCTGTTATCACGGAAAGTGACAACTGGCAGATCTAATACAAAAATAACTAACTCTTAACAAACTACTGAAATGTTCACAACTACTGCGAACATATCAGAGTGTTAAGTACAAAATATAAAACTACTGAAACTACAACGACTGAAGAACAAGCTCTTCAGTCGTTTTACAAAACTACTGAAACATAAAACTACTGAAACTACAAATATAAAACTACTGATATCACAACTACTGAAGAAGTACTTCAGTAGTTGTGACAAACTACTGACGCTTCAGTACTTGATCTTCAGACTTTGACCTTCAGATGTTTCATCAGCTGATGACTTCAGTATATCATCAGCTGATGTCTTCAGTCTTTGTCTTCAGGCTTTGTACATCAGTTGTTGATCTTCAGCACTTGTAAACTCTTCAGCTGTTGTACTTCAGTACTTAGGTCTTTCAGCTTCAGTACTTGTGTTTTTCAGCTGTTGTACTTCAGCACTTTAGTTCTTCAGCTGTTGGAATCTTCAGCACTTGATCTTCAGCTGTTGAAGTCTTCAGCACTTGTCAAACTGCTGATGAGTCTTTCAGCAGTTGTTGTGATACCATGTGGGACTTAGAGGTTTTCTGATCTTGGCTCATTGTTTCTTTTGGTCCAACACAATTCCATGTCAACCAGTTCATTTAACTCATCTAAGGGGAGGGAGATGATGTTATCTATGTCATAGTTCCTGGTCTGCAAGTAGTTGGTCCTGACTGCCCTCAACTCTTCATCCTGAGTGTTTCTATGAGCCTTACCGACCTAGTAGAGGAACCTTCTCCCCTTAGCCTCCTTTTCCTCTCTCTCCCTCCTCCTCCTCCTCAATCTCCTCAGAAGTCATTTTTCTTTTCCCTTTGTCACTCACAGAGCTTTATGACTCGGGGTGGAGAGAGCTTTGGCCTTCATTGCTTGGTGTAGCTTCCAAGCTCTGGCCAGAGAGAAGTTGAGATGCACCTTCACCAGCAGGTGTCTCATAAAGGGAATGAACCTCTACAACAGTTGATGATGGTGAGACAAGGCTCTCAGGTTCTACCAATGGGCCTTCAATCAAGGTTTCCCCAATGAAACTATCTTAGGGTCTGCCTCAACATCCAGTTGACCAATGATATTGCCTGATTGCCTTAGTCTCCTTTTGAAGCTGAAGTCTACAGTGATTTTATCTTGAATCCTTTGAGCAACCTGTCAGCTTGTCCGAATTGGCTTTGGTTGACAAGTGGCATGCTAACAAGATCTAGACTTTCATAGAAGTTCAAGGTCTGAAAATTGAAGACCTCTTGCTGCCCTCGAACTCTTTCAATGATGCGGAATCTCCTGTTCTTCATACATCCACCAAAATGTGATTTGAAGTTGGTGGAGAGGACATTGCCCTTGGTATGCCTTCCTCAATAGACTCTGCATGTAAGAGTCTATGGAGTCCACATCAATCTGAACTTGAGGAAGTTGCTGAGTGTGCACAATTGCAAGTGAGGATGGTGAGTCCTCAATGTCCATACTCCCTGAAGAACTCCCAGGTTTTGTAACTGTAATGACTTTCTCCCCCTTTTTGGTAGCATCACCCTCTTACATTGATGAGCTAAGAGTTAGGTCAATCACACTTACAGGTTCTCGTGTTCCTGGTTGAGCTCTTTTTAAAGGTCTCCCAGCTAGTGTTTCTTTGAGATAAGAAATCCAAGTTGCTGATCATTGACCATGTTTTGCAAGGTAGTCACCTGAGATTCAAGATGACTGACATTGGAGACTAAATAAATGCATGTTTATGACAATTTTTGCACCTTTAGCCTCAAATTCCCTTCATCTTCATAAGAAGAATCATTGGGGGATAAGATGATTGGACCAAAGTTCTCTCTCTCACCACCAGCTTTAGGTTCTTGGCTGCTGGTTTTCCTCTACTCACTGACAGCTTCAGTTGAGGTGTCAATAGGCTGAGTTGTCATGGTTAAGGTCTTATGATGTAATCACTTACAGAAGTGAGAGCCTCTTCCATATGGATATCCTAAACAAGTTTAGAAGTATCCACCTCAGTTATGGTTGATTGATATAGGGTAGACATAAGAGACTCAGGAGCACTCATCTCTCTTTTGAAGTGGAAAACAAGATAGAGTCATGATACTCATTGAAAACTAAGTCTTCATCAGTATAGAAGTCAAGCTTAGGAATGGGTTGGTTTAAGTCTAGAGGTTGGGAATGGTAGCTGTCCCCTGAAGGTTGTTCACTTGAGTGTTGAGACTCAGGGTGAAGGCTTAAGGATGTTGGGCTAGTGATCTCATCAGCCTGAGCTTGAGAAACCTCAGCACTGATCTTTGAAGTAATGGGAGTGCTTTGCTCCTTAGGAGAAGTGGGAGCTCCAGTATCCACTTCCACCTATATGGGTGAGTATATAGGGGCCTACACAGACTCAATAGTTGAGCAGGGGTTCGTTTAGATTTTCTTTGGTAGGTGAGGTTGATTTGTGGTTGTTTTGGTGGTTGAGATGTAGAAGTGTGGGTTCAACACTAGGTTGTCACCTTGAGCAATGAGCTCTAACATTTTTGGGACAAAGGCTGTTTCTACCCTTGAGAAGCCAACAGTTGGATTCCTCAAGATTTTAAGATGTCGGGCTTCATCTGTTCCAGTTTAAGAATATTACTTGTTCTCCTTAACTGTGAGCCCAGTTCACAGTTAAGAATGTATTGAACATATCTAGGGAACATGTAGTATTCTAAGGAGTCCAAGTTTGCAAGTAAATTAGTATAAAAAAATTAAGAGTGCCTGAATTCGACCCCTTGAACCATTCCATGCACTATGAAAGAGAGATCCTCAGTAATCTGGTCCCACCTTCCATGCTTGTTAGAGAAGCTATGGATAACTACATGAGTAGGTATTTCCACTTGGTTGAGACCTTCCCTTTCCTGAAGGTCTTTACAGAGAAATCTCCCTTATAGCCCATCTGCTCAAAGGAGTGGTTTACAGCTTCTTTGGGAAAGAACACCCCACCTTCTTCATCATCCAGCTGAAGATGATTGTTGATGATAGCCGGAGTGATGAAGATTGTTCTCCCCTGCACTGTGGCAAACAGTTCCTTCTCCCCATCCATAATGACCTCTTGGCAGGTCTTCCAAAATTCAAGTAGATGATCCTCAGAGTACGATCAATGGTAAGGAAGGTGAAGTAGTTTGATAGAGCTAGGAAACGCCAAACCTCTAAGAAATGTGGACCTATCTTAAAGTGTAACAGAGTAACTTGGTTATGTTGCTTGTGTAATTGCATGGACAAATCAGGATCATTTTTGTGGTTAAGGTTAGCCATTGTGAGAAAGCTTAAGGAAGAAGGAAGTATGAATGAAGGTGGTTTCAGAAAGAGAAATGGGAATTTAGGTTTCAAGGAAAAGATGAAGATGATAGAAAGAGGGGGAACCGTTGGGTTTATATGTGAAAAGGACTTAAGACAAAGTTAATGAAAGATGATAAACTTTGAAATCCGATGTCGGTCCCACCTCTAAAAAAGTATTTTACTTTTTGGTAAAAAGGTAGTTTTCATGGAAGTCAAAAAGCTTCAAAATGTAAATTGTCTTTGGAAGTTTTAATGAAAAGGCTTCCGAAGCCAAAATGACTTCGGAATAATTTCTTAAGAGTTTTGAGAGATTTTGCTTTGGAAGAGAAATAAAACTTGGATGTCTTGTTCAAAAGAACAAAGTTTCCGAGAGTTAATTTGCTTCGGAAGAAATCTGTCCTTGAAAACATATAAGTACCTAAGAGACTTTTTAAGCTTCGAAAGATATTTCATAAATTTCTTCCAAAGTAAAATTTACTTAGCCAGTTATTTTTTTTTGAAGGTATAAATTTCTTCCTAAGATAAAAGAATATCTTCCAAAGGATCAAAAAAAATTCAAAATTTTAAGGAAATTCTTCAAAAAGATTTCATCCAGAGAAAACAAGAGCTTATGAAGGTGATAAACTAGACAACTTCGGACACATAGATTTTAAGAAATAATATGAATTATTTTTAAGAAAAGATTACTCAAAATTAATCATCCTAATAAATGAAATAAGATACTTAAATCTATGTTCATATAAGGCTTTTGTAAACAGATCAGCATATTATTCATTTGTGTTAACTTTGACTAGTTTAATTAATCCTTTTTCAAAGTTATCTCTAATTAAGTAATACCTGATATTGATGTGTTTTGTCTATGAGTGTTGCACAGGATTCTCTGTGATAGAGATAGCACTGTTGTTGTCTATGTGAATGGGAGTGTCCTTGAAGTTTAATCCATAGTCAAGCATCTGATTCTGAATCCAAAGCACTTGAGCACAACATCTTGCAGCAGTAATGTATTTAGCTTTAGTAGTTGATGCAGAGACACATGATTGTTTCTTGCATTGCCATGAGACACCCTTCCACCAAGAAACTGGCATCCTCTAGATGTAGACTTTACAGTCATGTTGCAACCACCATAATCACTATCTGTATATGCATACAAATTGAAATCAGAATTCTTATCATACCAAAGACCAAGTGTTAAGGCACCTTTGAGGTATCTTAGAATCCTCTTGACAGTGATGAGGTGAGACATCTTGGGATTGGCTTGATATCTTGCACAAATACATGTGACAAACATGATATCAGGCCTGCTAGCTGTGAGACACATAAGAGACCCAATCATAGCCCAGTAAAGGTGTTCATCCACACACTACCTCTCAAGATCAGGTTCAAGGGATTGGTTCTTGTAATAGCTATCTTAGCAATCTTACAGTCAGTCATGCTGAATCTTTTGAGTATGTCTTGAACATACTTTGACTGACTAATGAAGATACCATCTTCAACTTGCATCACTTGAATTCCCAGAAAGAAATTAGGTTCTCCTATGGAACTCATTTAAAATCTTTCTTTCATCAGCTTCTCAAAGTGTTTGCAGAGCTTTGGATTAGTTGAGCCATAGATGATGTCATTTACATACACTTGAACTAGCATTAAGTCATTTCCCTGTCCTCTGATGAATAGAGTTACATCTATAGTACCCCTTCTATATCCATTCTTGTAGAGATACTAAGATAAAGTCTCATGCCATTTCCTTGGTGCCTGATGCAGCCCATAAAGAGCTTTGTCAAGCTTGCAGACATAATCATGATGATCAGGATCTACAAAACTAGGTGGTTGTTTGACATACACCTCTTCATCAATCACCCCATATAGAAAAGCACATTTGACATCAAGTTTATAGACCTTGAAGTTCTTAGATGCAGCAAATGCCAAGAATATCCTAACAACTTCTAGTCTTGCTACAAGAGCAAAGACATCCGTGTAGTCAATTCCTTCTTCTTGTGTGTACCCTTGAACAACTAGTCTAGATTTGAATTTGATGAAAATGCCTCTATCATCTTTCTTGTTTCTAAACACCCATTTAGTTCCTATAGTAGTCTTCCCATGAGGAAGAGGACAAAGGTTCCAAACTTTCTGCCTTTTGAATTGAAGCAGCTCCTCTTGCATGGCTTCAACCCAACTTCCATCCTTCAGAGCCTCATCAATTTTCTTTGGCTCTATCTAGGATAAGAAACAAGAGTAAAGACAAATATTGCTTCATGGATTTGTCTTCTTTTTCTTACCCCTTTGTTAACATCTCCAATGATGTTTGTGGTGGGGTGAGACTTATGGATCCTTAATTGTGGGATCACAAGAAGTTGCTGAGATAGATCTAAATTAGAGAAATTTAAGTCTGGCATTGATGCTTCTCCCACCACATCAACACATTTATCAAGTGAAACTTGATCCAATGAGTGTGTGCCATCATTGATGTTTTCATCTATGGAGTGGTTATCAGCATCAAGAAATTCTTAATCACTATCACCACCTCCATTGTCTTCTGCATTTAAAGCTTCTTTATCAGGTTGTTGAGCCTCTCAGCTGGGATTTGAAGGTAACTCAAATGTATTAACTGAATATGTTATCGTGGTGTTGATAGAAATCTCATTTGCAGAAGTAGTTACAACTGGAGCTGAAGATGTGTAACTTGAAGGTCTTTTTAGCTCAAATCTTGGGTCAGGATCACCTGTGGGTAAGATATCTTTAGATCCTAAATCATTCTCACAAGATTTGTTAAAATAGTTGGTAACTAAATCAAGATCAAGTAGCTAATCAGGACCATAACCAGCCACACAGGATGTGTGTTCATTGAAAGTCACATTGGCTGACTACTCAACAATGAGTTTTGAGATTGTATACTCTATAAGCCTTAGCTTGGGAAGAGTATCCAATGAAGTGTCCATCATCTGATTTCTCAGCAAAGTTGGCAATTTGATCTTTGGTATTCAAGGTGGTGCAAGGATATCCAAATGACCTGAGAAAACCATGAAAGGTTTCTTCTTGTGCTGAAGTTCATAAGGAGTCATGCCATAAGTCTTCACCACTAAAACTCTATTTTGCACATAGCAGGTAGTGTTGACTACCTCTGCCTAGAAGGTGATGGATAGCTTAGAGTTAGACAGCATGGTTCTTGCAGCTTCAATCAGTGTCATGTTTCTCCTCTCAGCAACACCATTTTGCTGAGGTGTCTTGGGAGCACTGTATTGTCTTGTAATACCCTTTTCATCACAAAATGTATCAAGGATTTAGCTTTTGAATTCAGTTCCCTAATCACATCTTGGTTTTGACCTTGTGATCACATTGATTCTTAATCTTTAAGATGAAATTCTTTAGAATCTCAAGGGTTTCATCCTTAGTTTTAAGGAAGAAAACCCAAGTGAATCTTGTAAAGTCATCTGTGATCACCAAACAATAAGAGGTCCTTCCTAGACTCATTACACTGGTGGGGCGAAAGAGATCCGTATGTAACAAGTGTAGGTTGTAGTGGTGGAGTTTCTTTCTTTAGGCTTATGAGATACCTTATGTTGCTTCCCTTTCAGGCATGCAACATAATGGTCATCATTTGTAAACTCTATCTTTGATATTCTAGTTACCAAATAATTCTTAATCAGTTTATTCATGTTCTTAAGGTTTACATGCCACATTCTTTTATGCCATAGAAAAGACTCATCACTGTTTTCTTTAGATAGATAGCATGAAACTTCTCCTGAGGGAGATGTTCTTGCAAATCCATTTTGTACATGTTCTGTTTCCTGGGGTTTCTAAGCAAGATATGATCATAAGGAATGACCACCCCGGGGTGAGAACAATGCACTCATGCTTAGTAAATAGCATGTTATGACTCTGAACACAAAATTAGGATACACTTAGAAGATTGTACCCAAGCTCCTTGACAAAGTTTACCTTCTCAATGCTGAGCTTACCATTTGTGACCTTGCCCCTTCCAGAAATTTAACCGCCTACATCTCCTCCAAAAGTAACTGGCCCTCCATCAATTCTTTCAAAGTTCTAGAGTAGTGACCTATTGTCTGTCATGTGCCTAGAACAGCCACTGTCAATGATCCAGACATTTTTGTTTGTCTTGAGTTGTCCCTGCACAATAAAAATGATTAGTTACATTTGGAAACCCAAGCCTTACTGGTCTTGGGCTCATCAAAAGAAATAGAAGGTAATGTAACAGTAATAGATCCTGTAGTTGTGTTTTGTGGATCTTGAGTTGTTGTTGATGGAGACCTTTCAGTCACTTGGTCTTTCTTTAACTTCCACACCACCTTTGGAAGTTTGGACTTAACCTTCAACACTTCGAAAGCTTTTGAGACTTCGGAAGTTTTGATGACTGGACTTTCAAAAGATCTTGCAAACACAGCAGGGGACTTTAGTGCTTCGGAAGTATTCCTTTCTTCCGAGACCAAATTTTCTTCTGAAGACAATTTTCCACTTGCCTTCTTTTTCATTTTGGAGCTTCCGAAGGAAACAAATTTTCATTTCGAAGCTGAAATATTCTTAGAGCTCTTGGAAGTCTCTTTCTTGGTCATGTGAAGAGTACCTCTTGGATTGTATGGAGAATCCTTAGCAAGATGAGAAATACTTTCACACATAACACATTCCATCTTTTTCTTCCTAAGAGCCTTCTTCTGAGAACAAGGCTGATTTTGATCATATCCCTTCTCCACCTTCATCTTTGTAGATGATGAGACAGTCCTTTTGGCTATCAACTGTTCTTGGAGTTGGATGGTTCAAGTTGTGTAGCAGTGGTACACAACAAATCAGCCTTTTTCTTGATGTTGAGATGATTTGAACATGAGCCAGAACTCTTGGTACATGAGTTTAGGTTGATGTCTTTAGTCTTAACCACTTCAAACCCTAAAGAGATATGCTTAGAGTCAAAAGTGGCCTTGATCTCTTGAGCCTTCATTGCTTTTCTCTTGCTCTTTCTGATCAAGTTCTTCCTTATAGACTTGGTCATCACAGTCTTCTTGTTCTCCTCAGAAGGATAGTGACCCTTCTTAGAATCCTCCTCTTCCCTCATCTCAAAGGAATTATTCACTATCACTTCTTCATCCTCTTCACTCAAGGGGTCTATGAGAGGAAGCTCATCTTCACAAGTTCCACACCTAGGTGATCTTACAGACAAGATTGTGTGTGGAGGAGCTATCTCACTAGAACCCAGTCCCTGCTTATTTTGATAACACACCTTGGCAAGCAGGTATAAGAATATCATGTTCTTGAAGGTCTCTTCTTTAAGAACACATTTTTCTACCTTGGCTTTTGCTAATCACAAGCTCGGTCTGGCATTCAGTCAACTTAGTTATAAGATCCTTGATCTAAGTCCAATAGTTGGTGTGCTCATGTGTTAGAACTGAAATGGTTTTCTCTAAGTCCTCTATCTTGAGTTTATAATCATTTTCAGCCTTTATAAAATCTTAAGATGTTTAAGGACTCAAGATCAGATCTCATTTCTAAGTTGTAGGACCTGTATTTGTTGACTTTACCAATGCATTCAGGAGTACAGAGATGTTCCATTACCTTAAGGTTGGCTTAATATCTTGCACATATGAGTGTGGCAAACATGATATCAAGCCTATTGGATGTTATGTACATAAGAGATCTAATTATAGCCCTATAAGGATTCTTATCAACACACTCGCCCTCATGATCAGGTCCTAGGGCATGGTTTCTAGCTATAGTTGTCTTAGGAACCTTATAGTCAATGAGATGGAATCTAGTTAGTATGTATTGTACATACTTTGACTGGTTTATGAAGATACCATTGTCAACTTGCTTCACTTGAATTCCAGAAAAAAATTGAGTTCACCAATGGCACTCATTTCAAACCTATTCTTCTTTAACTTTTCAAACTCTTTGTAGTGTCTTTCATTAGTCGAACCAAATATAATATTATCAACATAAACTTGAACAAAAATCAAGTCATTTCCTATTCTTTTGATTAATAGTGTGCTGTCAAAGTACATCTTTTGTAACCATGTTAAACTAGGTATTGTGACAATGTCTCATTCTAGTTTTTTGGTGTTTGATGCAGCTCATAGAGAGCTTTCTCAAGCTTGAAGTCTATGTTTGCTTGACATACACTTCTACATCTATCACCCTAAATAAAAATACACACTTGACATCAAGTTGGTAAACCTTGAAATCCTTGGATGTAGCAAAAGCAAGGAATATCCTTACAATTTCAAGTCTTGGTATAGTAGCAAAGATATTTGTGTAGTCAATCCCTTATTCGTAAGTATACACTTAGACCTCCACTCTTGCCTTGTTCTTGATAACAAACTCTCTATCAACTTTCTTGTTACTGAACACCCACTTGGTACCTACTGGCATCTTCTAGGAGGAAGAGGACATAAGTTCCAAACATATTGTCTATTGAAGTGAAGTAGTTCCTCTTAGATTACTTCAATCCATATTGCATCTTTCAAATCCTCATCAACTTTTTGTTGACTCGAGCTGTGATAAGAAGCAAGAGTGTGGCCAAAAAAATTTTTATCATGGGTTTGTCCTCTTGTTCTTACCTTAGTATCAACATCTTTAATGATGTTTATGGTAGGATAACTTATGGATTCTTAGTTGAGTAATCATGGCAAGTTGATTGGATAGGTCTAAATTAGTGAAATTTAGATATGGAGATCGTGTATCACCTACCACATCAACACAACCATCAAGTGTAACTTGATCTAGAAAGTGTGTAACATCATTGATGTTATCTTCAGTGGAGTAGTTGTCAGCATCATGTTCTTAAAGGTTTACAAGGAACATTCTTTTATGCCAAAGAAAAGGACTTATCACTATTGGATTTAGATAGAAAGCAAGAATTTCTCTTAATGGGGAGGTAACCTACAAAATCCATCTTGCACATGTTCCCTTTCTTAGGGACTCTGAGAAATACATGCTTTCAAGGAATAATCACCCCAGGCTTGAGAATAATGCACTTTAACTCAGTAAAGAGCATGTTATGTCTCTAGTCAAAAATTTGAGATACACTCAAGAGATTTTACTCAAGCTCTTTGACAAAGTTTACCTTCTTAATATTGAGCTTACCATTTATGACCTTGCCCCTTCTAGTGATGTAACCACCTGATTCACCTCCAAAATCAACTAGACCTCCATAATTTTCTCAAAGACTTAAAGTAAAGAGCGATTACCAGTCACGTTCCTGGAACAACCATTATCAATTATTCATACATTTCTTTTGGTATTCACTTATTCCTACAAATAAATGGAGATGATTAGTTATATTTGTAAAGCCAAGCCTTATTGATTTTGGGATTATCAAGATGAACTATAGATAGTTCCATAGTTATTGATCCTATATGCAAGGTATAAGAATCCTTAGTTGCTGATGAAGAAACTTCAGTCACATGGCCTTCCTTCATCTTTCACACGATATCTAAAAGATTAGACATAGCCTTCAAAACTTTAGAAGTTTTTATGATTTCAGAAGTTTGTAGAATAAACCTTCAAAAGCTTTTGCATACATTACAACAGACATTAGTGCTTTGGAAACATTACAACAGAAGCTTTGGAAACATTCCTTTCTTTTGAGACCAAACTTGCTTTCCAAAATAGTTTTTTTACCTATCTTCTTTTTGTTCACATGGGAGCTTCTAAAGAAAAGTGACTTTGTTTCCAAATATATTTTCTTCTTCCTGTTAGAAGCCTTCTTATTGTTCTGTGGATCTTACTATTACGATTGTAAATGCAATCCTTAGCATAATGAGTTGTACCACCACATATGATGCATTCTACAACCTTTCTTCCGAGAGTCTTGGTTTGAGGAGAAGGTTGATCTTATCTCTTTCTAGCTCCTTTGTCACCTTCTTAGATGATGAAACAAGCTTCTGAGGGTATAGCTTTCCTCTAAAGTTGGATGGTTCTGGTTGTGCAGTAGTTGTGCACACTTGTTCAACCTTCTTTTCTTGACAAGTATGATTTGAATTTGAAATAGGACTCCTGGTACTAGAGTCCTTATTTAAGTATTAAGTCTTACTCACCTCAAACACAGTAGAATAAAGAATTTTTTTCCTTGGGTTAAAGATGGGCTTGATCTCTTGGACTTTTTTATATTTTCTTTTATTAGCCCTGATCAAAGTCTTTCTAGTAGACTTGTCCATCCATGGTCTCTTCTTTTCTCTAGGAATATAGTGACCATTCTTAGGACCAACCTTTTCATTTACTTATGATTCATCCTTCGCTATATCCTTTTCATCTTCATCCTTTTCTTGGATAGGATCAATGAGAGGAAGCTCATATTCTCAAGTTCCACATCTTGGAGATATAATTTATAATAATATGTGTGGAGGAACTATTTCATTTGATCCCAGTCCAATTGTTTCGATAACAAATCTTTGCATGAAAGGATGAGGATATAATATTCTTGAAGGTTTTCTCTACAAGAATATATATTAATCTGTCCTGGCTTTGCTGATCACAAGCTCATCCTAGTATTTAGTTAGCTTGGTAACAAGATTTTCGAGCTGTCCTGTAATTTGGGTGCTCATATTTTATAGTAGAAATGGTTTTCTCCAATCTTCTATTTTAAGTTTATAATTACTTTTTGCTTTTTAAACTAAGCTTTTAAAATGATCAATGACTCAATATCAGATCGTACTTCCAAGTTATAGGATATGTATATGTTCACTTTAGCATGCATTTAGGAGTACAAAGATGTCCTAATATCTTAGCTTTATCATGATCTACCATCAGGCTTGGTTTGGAGAGACATCTTCTACCTAAAAGCTCTAGTCAAAGATTCCTTCTTTAACAGCAACTGTAACTTGCTGCTTTGGTTGGTTGGGCTTCTTAGTTCTTCGAGTTGCATCAGTGTAGTTTGGCCTAGATGTGTCTGGCCACTATTTGTTCTTGGTGCCTTACACTCCCTAGAAAATTGGGCCATTATGTTAAAGTTGTAACACTTCACTTTGCTTTTATCTAGCCCAAACTTTCCATTGGTTACATTGCTTGAAAACTTTGAACCTGTTCTCTTGTAGAACTTCTTGGCTCTATGAGTGAGAAGAGCCCCATCTGCTGGACTATCTCCAAGTCTTGAAGAGTGAATAGAAATATGCCACAACTTTCATTTGAATACACAAAGGCTTGAGAAGAGTTGGGTTCTTTGAATGGGCTTCCTTGAGTGTATCTCTCCTTTCGTGTCTCCGGGAAGGTGATAAAAGAACCCGTTTATGAGTTGTCAAGGTAGCAAATGAGATTATGTTGTAGTTCCCTACTATCCCTTTCAACTACATGAAGTGCTAAACTCTATTGATTGTTGGATGAGCTAGTAGATTGATTTAGCATGTTCATCTCCATTTGATAATTGCTCGGGATACCATACACCTCAGTGAGAGTTAGAGTAGAGAGATTTTTAGTTCTCTTAATAACCACACAATAGTGTATCCATTATCTGGGAACATAGAACATGAACTTCCTCATAATGGTCCTATTTTCAAGTTTGACTTCAACATCCATCAAAGTATCTACAATCTCAACATACCTAAAGTATTGTTGAGTCCTTGTTTTCCTTGGCTTCATCACATCCTTCATACATCAGCTACAATGCATCATAGAGTTTTTTTGCAGTCTTACACTTTCTTAAAGCCTCTATAGATGGATTTTGAAATAGAAGTTTAAAAAGCGGTCATGCCTTTCTAATCTACATCAATCTTCTTCCAATCTTCCTTAGAATAATCAGCCACCTCTTTTGATATCATCCCACCTCCAGTAGTTCCAAAAATAGTGCTTTATATGTAAGGTCTGAGACTATAGATCTTCATATCTCATTGTCATTGAGACTTGATGGAACCTTCCACCCTCATACACCAAGTATCAAGTTATCTTGATTGATTGGCGGAGACTTAGTAATGTTATCGGTTTATATATCAACATTAGGGAGAGCTGCCATTTGAGCACGTAACTGTTTTGTGAAACTAAAGAGATTTATAATGGTGAGATCTAAAATTCAAGAGCCTAAAAGTCATTATACCAATTGAAGAACCAATATGGTTATGCAACACTTTCACAGTTGGAGAATGTCAAACTAACTAGATCAAATAGAGAACCAGGAATCGTGACATGTGAGCGTTAGGATCTTTGTGTTTCAATCCATGGAACTTAATAGAGTTTTCAATGAGTTAGATAATACTAGAACTAATCATGAAATTTTTGGCCCCTATTGCTGGTTGGACAACACTAGATTTATAACCATTAAATGGCGATGTGGCATAGTCTGTCATCTTCATTTCCTCGTCTTGGTTAGCATGTCTTCTTCGGATGGTGTACCTCCCAAAAAGTCTTCTTTGATAATATTTGTTTTTTTTCACAGACTTTTGCATAACTTTTGATGGAACAGTTGTTTGGGTTCCGAAAGAGGCGAAGCAAGTTCAGGACTAGATGTGTTGGACATACACTAACTTAAGAAAGCAAAACTAACTAAGTATTAGAGTAAATCAAGCAAATGTGACTAAACTAACTAACTAATCCAAAGTAACTAAAAAAATAAAATAAGTTTGAACAAAAATATATTAACAGAATATAAACAAGATAGTCAAAATTTTAGATTGTCTTTCAATACTGCGATGTGTCCCCGGCAATTGCGCCAAAAACTTGATGCGTGTGGATAGTATATATATTTTGATAAAGGTTTTCACACAGATTCAATTTTAATATGTTATTAGTAATACTAAACTACACACACAAAAGAAAAGCATACCTATCGTGTGGTAATATAGTGATGGCAATAACCGAGTATCAATTCGTGGACACACCAAGCCCACTCAACAACTTTAACGTTTAACTACCCAATTTGATTTTTGTTTTGGGAAAATTATAAGTTGCATTACTGTAATAAAGTTTTTTGGTTTAAAATTAATAATTAAAATATTGTGAAAGTAAGATTGAAACTTTTGTGTTTTTAAACTAAGGAGTAAATGCTATCATCCTAATTAGATTATACTTATGTAACTATGATGAATATCATGGTGTGAGTAAAGATATAAGTTTAAGTAGTTCTGATAATGTTTGTTAGACATGAGCCAATGCAGATTTCTCGTCTGCCAGCTTCGTAGTGACTGTGATACCGACATAAGTAACTTACCATAGTGATCAATCAAAGTCACTAGTAATGTAGGTAAATGTAGTGTCGTCTTTTAACATATGATTTATGAAAATATAACTTAATGTAATATAGATACATGTGTACCTAGTTTATGAGCTTAATGTAAAATGTCTTTCATGTCTTACATATATGTAAACAAATGGGTATGAATGAAATATATTGTGTTTGTGATGTTTATAATGTTTAATATTTCATTGAATATTGTGTTATTGAACTAACTATATAGATTTGTGGTTGTTTGCATAATTCTTAGTCAATAATGATAGAGAAACGTGCTTAAACTTAATTATGTGAAGTTCTCATGCAAATGGACCATGCTAATGGACCACACGCATGAAAACTTCATGCTAATGAACCAGTCGCATGATTGAACCAGGAGACTGGATCAGTCGCACGATTGTAACATGAGATTGACTCAGTCGCACGACTAAATCCTCAGTCGTGCGGATAGATCAACCGCATGCTTCAATCGCACAATTGAACCATGCAAATGGTCCAGTCGCACGAATGGAAAACCCTAACCTATAAATACCACTTAATTTGTGGGAAAATGTAACAATTCGAATACCTACGCACTAAATTGTACCCTAGCTATCTCGAGACTCAAGAACACTTGTTCCAAGTTCATAGATCGCAGTAAATCATCCTACTATCGTTCTTAACGTTTAGTTTCAATCTGATTTTACTCGCGTTCTCACTGATTGGATCGCCAATCATATAGGATTCCACACTATTTGAGTTGGTATACACGTTAATCAGTTAGTACTCCATCCGTACACGGTCCTAACAAGTGGTATTAAAGCTTTGGCTCTTGATTTACGTGTGATTCGATCGATTTTGATATAAAAATCATGTTTTGCACCCAAAAATGCAATCTTTTTGTGTCAAACAGTGTTTTAGACGTCTCCAGGTCAAAAATTTAACATTTTCCGGCATACGGCAATTAGGGTTCATCAGAAATTCATGTTTTTGAGTCAAAATACCTTAAACCTTCGAATTCTCAAATTCAACAGCTTCGGTCGCATGATTGACTCAGTCGCACCACTGAATCCATCTGCATCCCTCATACGCACAATTGAACTCAGTCGTCACGTCCATTCGTACGACTAAACTGCCTATTCGCATTGTTCATCTGCACCTGCTCATTTGGACGATTGAGCCATCCGCACTTGTTCATTCGCACGTCTAGGCCAACCGCATTGTTCAATCGCATGAAGTGTTCAATCACATTACTTCAGTCGCACAAGAAAAACAGTTTGTTCTAAAGTTCAAAGTCGATAGTAATGGAGGATCAATATTCAACATTCACCGCGGGGAGGGATTCAAGGATCCAGAATCTATTGCTTCTGGAAAATGAAGTGGGGAATCGTAGTAAACCCCCTAAGCTCATAACGTTAGATGACTACCCATAATAGAAACAAAGGTTCGAGATCTACTTAAATGGAGTATATCCCAATCTATGGGAGTCGATAGAGACAGGGTATAGCATGCCTGTAGGTGCAGATGGAGTCAAACTTACCTTAGGTGGCATGACTGATGGCCAAACGGTAAAGTATAATGCTGAGAAGAAAGTATATGCATTGCTAACTCAGTTAATTCCTAAGGATATCTTCCATCAATTTTATGTGAATAAGCAAGCAAAGAAGCTGTGGGATGCATTGGAAAAACGGTATGATGGGAATGTGTCATTAAAAGCTCTAAAGGCTAAAGCATTGAAGAAGGAGTTTGTTCTCGTCAATGGGTCAGGAGAGCTTGGATGACATCATCGATTGGTTCTACCACTTGATGAGTGAGTTGCACACTCATGGAGTTACAACGTCTATGGAAGACAAGGTGTCGAACTTTGCAGATGGGTTGCCAGAGAAGTGGGTTTCCTTTGTATCCAACCTCAGACAGAATGAAAAGCTGACGAAGTTAGATATCAACGATTTCATTCTGAAGCTGAGAGAGGAAGAGTTAAGGATGAAGTATAGGGCCCAAAAGTCTTCATATGATCAGAATCCGACATTGTACAACTCAACTCCACAAGCCAAAACGTCTGGAGCACCACTTCAAATGGAATTTGTGTCGAATTCAGCTGCTCCTTCTCAAGCTGCTACTTCAGGATCTGACACGTCAGGGTCTTCTTGTACCCAATACATAGCACCTGAAACCAATGCTACAAAACTGAAGACCGATAATCTCGAGAATGTGACAGTAGAGGTAGCTAAAGAGCATATGGATCTCTTAGCAGCTGTCGTTCACTCCTATGACGGACTAGTTGCTGGGAAAATTGGGAACTATCATCTGGCAGATGAGGACTACGACTTGGTAGACGAGACAGAACTGGAGAGAATGGGAATCATGTGGGCCTTAGCAAGTGCTATCCAGAGAGCTAAGAACTTTGTCAAAAAGACCAGACAGAACTTGATTGCCACTAAGGACACAACTTTTGGTTTTTACAAGACCAAAGTTACGTGCTTCAATTGTGGGGAAAAGGGGCACTTCAAACATGAATGCGTGAAGCCCAAGAAGACAAGAAATGGGAATCCATTCTCATTGTTCAATCGTCAGGATAAACCCACAAGTAGTCCTACTTCGTCAAGCAAGGATCCTAAGGCCTTGACCGCTCAGGATGATGGAGGACAAGATTGGAGCTTTCGGTTTGTGTCTCCGGGAGAATCCAACATTGCTAGTGTTGAGGATTTAGATGATGACTCAGCAAGCAAAGGTGATATTGTAGTAGAACTCACGATGTCAAATATTGAAGAAACTGCAACTGTGGTTGATCGCTTTCCTGAAGAAGGGACAAGTTCAACAAGTTTAGAATCACCAAAACCAGAAAAGTCAGACTCTGCTTTGATGGTTGATTCAACCGCACCATCTCAAGTAAGTACTACAGATCAATTATTCAATAATCATGCTTGTGTTAAATGTAATAAATTTAGGGAAAGAATTGATTTGAAATTTGTTAGGGTATTAGATCATAATGATAGCTTAGTAATGGATTTGCAACTGTGCACTGAAGCAAATCGTATTCTAAAATTAAAAAGCATAGTTACAAAGAGAAAATAGAACTGTTAAATAAACAACTTATGGAAACTGAAGTTGTGGCTTTTAACCAAGCTAATGACATTAAGTTATATCTAAACTCCCTAGAAGAAACTAAGAAACAAAAAGCAGTTTTAGAAGTAGAAGTAAATTCATTAAAACAAAAACTGCATGGTTGGACAAGTTCGTCTCACATTATCCAACACTTAGTCAGAGAACGCAACAATGGGGAGGGTTTGGGTTATAAAGTGGTTCCACCACCACATGAGACCTTGTTGAATGCCAAAAGCAAACCATTAAATAACAACCCAATCAAGGATCATGTGGTGTCCACTCCTCTTGTAAGTGATGCAGATTTCACATGTCAAACTATTGTATCTGGCACTAAACAAAAGGAGACCACTTCAAAATCAAAAGCTAAAATGCCTATTGCTAATTTGGATGAAAATTTTGAGAAGGTTAAGGTAAAATCAGGTTCTAACATGTCTAATTCTGAACCTAAAAAGACCAAACAAGTTAACCAAACACATGTGTCATGTATAAGTCCAGATAAACAAAAGTGTAAAGATGTTAAGAAGGGTCAAACAATTAATTTTGTTAAACAAGATAAAACATCTAAACAAGAAGTGTCTAAAATCAACCAAGTCAATGTCACACGAGTGTCGCACACTTCTCCACAGAAACAGCCATACCAGCATGTCGAAAGTAGATCTTGCTTCAACTGTGGAATGTATGGACACATCATGTCTAACTGTCCTTACTATCAGACACCTAGGAAGAAGGTTAACCTTCATGAACTAAACCTAGTTCTTCTAAAAGGAGCTCAATGACTCCACCTAGAAGAGTTAGTGAACATAAAGTTCAATCCAAAAGCCAATCGTTTGTTTATCATAAACAGGCCTTACACAAAACTGGCTTATGGAAAGAAAAGTCTAGTTCAATGTCTGGTAATGAGAAGAAGAAGACGAATGATCTTCCTCACCCTCTAATGGACAATGGGTGGAATTTATGATCTGTGATGCCTCTGGGTCACCCAAGCCAGTTAAGGCTTGGGTCCCTAACCTTAACTAATGTTTTCAATTGAATGTGCAGAGTGTTCGCTATAGTGCTGAAACAAACACTTGGATTGTAGATAGCAGAGCATCTAGGCACATGACAGGGAACCGGGCACTCCTGTCAAACATCAAACAAATAAAAGGAGGTCATGTTTCATTTGCTGGAAACAAAGGAGGTTATATCACAGCTCAAGGGGAAGTGGGGAATTAGAAAGTGAAGTTTGACAAGGCAAACTATGTTCAACAACTTCAAAATAATTTGCTTTCTGTCTCCCAAATATGTGACAAAGAATTTAAGGTAGTTTTCAACAATGAGAAATGCTATGTCCTGAAAAAGGACTATGTGATCCCGGAGGACCAAGTCTTAGTGTCTGCCTTAAGATATAATGACCTTTACATCTTGGATCTATCAAAGGCCTCCACAACGGATCATCAAGTTCAGTGCTTTTTGTCAAAAGCTACTGAAAAGGATTCTATCTCCTAGCATAGGAGAACAGGGTACATCAATCCCTGGAAGATGAATCACCGGATCCAGAATGATCTAGTGAAAGGAGTAAACGTCAAAAACTTCCAACTCCCGGATTTTTGTGTCGCCTGCAAGAAAGGCAAACAGACGAAGAAGTCTCATAAGAAAAAGAAAGTCCATTCCATAGAACTACCTCTTGATCTTTTTCACATGGATTTGTTTGGTCCAGTCAGTACAAAGAGCATCACCGGTGACTTGTACTGCTATGTAGTTACAGATGACTACTCAAAATTCTCTTGGGGTGATGTTTCTGAAATCAAAATCAAAAACATTTGAGTCATCAAAGAGTTAGTAACTACACTAGAGTCACTCTACAAGCTAAAGGTAAGACAAGTACGCTCAGACAACGGAACAGAGTTCAAGAATCAATGGATGAAGGCATTCTACAAAGAAAAGGGAATTGTACATCAGTTCACATCTACCTACACTCCACAGATGAACGGGATTGTAGAAAGGAAAAACATAAGCTTGATAGAGACTGCCAGGACGATACTAGCAGACTCAAAACTGCCTATCCAATTCTGGAACGAGGTAGTGGCAAATGCATGTTACACTTTGAATCGAGTCTTGGTGGTTAAACGACATGGACTAACGTGTTATGAGTTGCTACAACGACGTAAACCTAATCTGGAGTACCTTGAACCGTTTGGAGCACCATGTACGTTGCTGAAGAAAACTCAGGAAGGCAAGTTTAGCGAGAAGGCTGCAGAGGGAATCTTTCTAGGATACAATATACCGAATAAGAGAGTTTACAACAACTCAATGGGTCAAGTAGAAGTGTGGTGTAACATGGACGTTCAAAGATACACCACCCCTCCTGCTGGAAAAGGACCCGCATTTTTTTCCGACTATGATGGGTTCTTCAAGTCCTTCAACATTCCTCTCTCCACTTCTGACGATGAGTTAGCAACCAAAATGATGTATGATGTCTTAAACACACCGACACAAGACTCTACAACATCTGGTGCACAAGGTGAGTTGCCTATTCAATCCGGGGGAACACTCGAGGTAAGTGACTCCTCCTCTGACGATGAAGTTGTGGAAAATGATCAGAATGATCAGGAGGAATAGGTTCCTACTACTACAACTCTACAAGCATCTAACGTTGATGCCTCTGAGTCTTCGGAACCTCACACTCCTACTGCCTCAGATACGGAACCAAAAGTTCATAATCTTGATTCTGAGATAGTTTTTCCCAACACTCCTGGATCACGCCTCAATGTCTATCATCCTCTGGACAATGTCATTGGCGATTTCAGATCAGGAGTTCAGACGAGAAATCAGCTACCTTAAGCTATTATGCCTCGGTAATGGAAAAAGGATATCTTCATGATGGTGCATATCGTTATTTTGTGTCTCAGTTTGAGCCAAAATACATCAGTGAAGCCCTAAATAATGAGGTATGGGTGAGTGCCATGTAAGAAGAACTTCTCCAGTTCAAGAACTTCTCCAGTCTTTTTGAATCTTTGTATTTTGCCCCTTGGAGCAAAATGTCTTCGGGCAAGGATAGGAAGATGATTTTAGTTTTTTCATGACTCTATTGTTGCACCCATCACTAGGTCTCTGGCCTCCCATAAGCCTTGTGCCACCAAAATTGTTTCCACCATAATCGCCCATGGTGTGTAGTTTGTTGTTATTCACTTGGGGCATTGTAGCAACACTTGATTTTGTTCACTTGTTGGTACCATTGCATCGTCTCCTCCTGAATTTTTAGCCTCCATGCCATCCTGTTACCTTGGTATTTCCTTCTTTTATCCTACTTTGTTGCAAACCTCCTCTCATTAAAACTCTACGAATCACACAGATTCTCCTCTTCTCATTCACACAGAACTAATTCACGCAGAACCTCTTCTCGTCTCTACTTAGTTCACACAGAACATCTTCTCGTTTCTCCTCGGTTCGCATAGAACACTTCACAACTCACGCAAAACCCTCCACAATCACACAGATCGTATCTTCTTCGTCTCCACGGGTTCACACAGAACCACACACTTCAATGTTTGCCGTTTTTTGTCGATCCAGGATATAATGGAACCTTGCTCTGATACCAAGTGTTGGTATTAGTCCTTCAAGTTCAAACATAAACAAACATAGAACAACAACTTGTTTGACTATTTAATTAAATGGAAAATCAAACAGAACATGAATAACACCTATTGGGATTTACATGCCCTTTGAATAATGAAAATTAGACCTCAACCACTACCTGTGTTTAAGGAAATGACTCCTACAAAGTAGTAAACATGACTATGATTTAACCCACTACTTTGATCCAATAAAACATAAATAAATATGACAGAAATAAACTTTTGTTGCAACCCATCTAACCCGTTTAACCACCCGAATAAGAAGCTCCAACTTTATGACCTATGACCTGTCAAGATTAACCCAATATAAACTCTATCAATCTGGGTCAATCTAAACAAAAGAAAACTGCATAAATAGTTCTTGTGGTTTGATTAGATTGCATGATTGGTCCCCAGACTTTAAAAATTATAAAAATAGTCCAAATTTTTGTGTAATAATTACATGTTTTGTCCCCAATATTTAGAACTTTAATCAAGGTTATGGTATATGCATTACAAATATCATTAAACCTTGAACAATTGTAATTCATTATTATGATATATGCATTATATATAGGTTAACCTATATATGTATTGATCAATGTATGATTACAGGTACAAACATAATGCATGGTCAATTTCGAAAATTGACTAAGTGTTAGAAACATCTGCGGATGAATATTTTGTTCTTCCATAGATATGCTTCTTACAAGTAACTAACATCCGAAGATCATATGTGGATAAACAATCACCTGGAGTTCAAGTGAATCAGAGTTCAAATGAAGACTCCTGCGGATGAACAAAGTATCTTCGAAAAAACAAGATAACTTCAGAAGTACAAAGTACCTTCGGAAGAACAAGATAGCTTTGGAAGTACAAAGTACCTTCGGAAGAACAGATAGCTTCAGAAGTACAAAGTACCTTCGGAAGAACAAGATAGCTTCGGAGTACAAAGTACCTTCGGAAGAACAAGATTCCTGCGGAAAAACAAACATCTATGGAAGACTATATACCTGCGGAGTCCAAACACTTGTATTTAATAATACAAGTGTTACAAGTCAACAAGTCAACAAGACAGTTATGCGAATCTCAAGAGATCCGGTGTTTTTTTACCTGAAACACACGTGCCTAAAAATATGGATCTTAGGTTTCAGATCAATAGACGGCGAGACGACACACAAAACAAACAACCAAACATCAATATCGCAAACCAAACATCACATCAAATCACACAAACACAAACCCTAGCAGCCGTCACATCGACATCAATACATTCAAAGCATCTATTTTTTATTCATTATTTATTTATCTGTAATCATTGATATGTTTTAATGAAATACGTTTGAACCAAATCTTTTTGTTTGATTATTAATTGTATTCTTCTTATTGTGTTCGTCCTAATTATTAATCATATTGGTGATATTTAATTATTAAAAACAATTAAACAAGGTTAATGTTGATTCCACAAACATTAACTTGATTCCATATTAATACTGATAATTCATGATTGCGATCCTCAGATTCACACGTTGTCTTGTTCTTTCTTCAATATCATACTCCCTTAATTTACTCAGTTGATCGATTATTGATCAAATTGAATAAAGTATCAGATTGAATTACTTCTTCTGATCTATCTTAAGTGAATAATGATCGATATTGTTGATTTACATGCCGGTAGTTGATTAGTTCTGCAAAAAATCTTTAAATTGACCTAGGTCTTTTTCCACTCGTCTTGTCCGAATTAGAGCATTCATAACTCACCCTCCATCTCCATCTCTACAATTACATTAAAATTACTATATTTTCTTTTTTTTTCAATAAAGTAATATTTTTATACTTTTATCATGCATTTTTTTCTCTTCTCCACTTACAATCACTTTCAACAAATATTACAAAACTAATAGAGATAAACAATGTTACCAAATATAAAGATGCACAATAACATGTTCTCTATCTTCCACTCACAATCACTAATAATCATTCTTTATAATATAAAAAACGCACTGACAGATTTATAGAGAACGAGCTATGAATGCTCTTATAAATTGATTGCAAAATTTTAAACAAAGTTCTAATAGTAGAGTGGAAGACTGTCTTTTCCTTTAGTTTTAAGATTACGGGTTCGAAGCTTCCATTTTGTAACATTTTCTAGTTTTCCCTTTTTTAATTTTAACCACCTATATTCATGCCACAAATTCAATTTGTTTACGTTAGTTCTTAACATTTAACTAGTTTTTCACCCTCCGCGCGTTGCGACGGGACCATATGTAACGTGGTAATGTATATCTTACAATCGATCTAACTAATTTTCGAATTATAACGTTAATGATACTTATTTTATTTGACCCCACTTGTTTACAAATAAAATTTCCATATAAACGTACACCAACTTCAAACGTACATTAAAAAGTCTAATTGTTAAAATCTAATTTAAATGTATTGCTCATGTGTTGCGGCGGAGTAGTACGATTTAACGACACGTTGCGATACGTATGTGATGCGTTACGCTTGTGCGACCTAATAATTACAAAACGTAATTTAAATAAAATAAATATATGAAAGGAAAAGGAAAAAGGTAATTTAAATGGAAACAATGTAAGAATATTGAAAGAAATGCAAAAAAATAAACATGAGCAGCGGAGGTCTCGAAGCGCGACCGGCTGTGTTTTTAACCTGAAGGGGACGCAGTGTTGCCACTGCACCAAGTAAACAACTAAACTTTATTTGGGTAAACAAATATATAATGTTAACTCACTTCGGAAATTCCAAAAAAATAAAAAAAAGTTGCGGCCCAATCGGGTGATGAGAGCCGATGAAAACCCCACTGACCTTGCTTCTTGCTAAATGAGTGTATATAAATTCTCATTTATAAATAACTTTATTTATTAGTAACTTTATGTGATATCTATTCTATGCATCACCTTAATGAACAAGGTTTTTTAGTTATGGTAATATGGATCATATGATTATATATAATGGTATTTTAGAACTATAGTGTTTTAGTTATATAGTGTTTTAGAACTAGACAACTTTATAGTGTTTATATACAACCAGACAACTTTATGTTTTTTAAACACCGAGTAATTACATGGTGTTTTGAACAACTTTATGGTGTTTTAGGATTGAATTAAACAACTTTATGGTGTTTTAGATTTGGGAAATTGTATGGTGTTTTAGAGAATAGACAACTTAATGGTGTCTTAGAACTAAATGATTTAATTTTTTTTTATGTTGATACTTTATGGTGTTTTTAAGTTGGATGAGTTTACAGGGTCTTTGTGATGATGTATTATATTTTATGGGTAAAAAATCAAAACTAAAATTAGTTTTTCAATTTGTATTACATTTCTGACATGAAATATAACATCATTTACAAAAATCAATAAAACGTTTAAAAATTTTATATATTGTATTTTTTCTTGATGATATTATTTACCTTTATGTATCACAATAACAACAAATTTAACATACATGTATAATAATCAACAAGACGTTTAAAATTTTTAGGTATAGCATTTGTCATGTACATGTTCTTGAATATTTATACCTCTACTCGATGATTGAATCGTTGATTATTACTGCACTTCTTGAAAGTGAATAATTTTGTTATGTGTTTTAATAATCATTCCTTTATTATAACTCTACTAGTTTTAGTAACCCCGTGTATTACACGGGTTAAATAAATAAAATATGAATAAAATAAAAATTATTAATTATAAAATAATAAACTAAG